>OX438536.1:23360463-23986326 GCA_949316355.1 Bruchidius siliquastri | reverse complement strand
AGTTTTCCTAATCCACGCACTACCACTATACAGGGTGATTCACAAGTCGTGACCAAAAATGAAACATCATACACAGGGACGTATTTTGAGGGGGGTCTTTCATGTAAAATTTTTCCCTCGAGGACTTCATTAAAAAGATACGGGATGTTGAAATTCCGAAATAAGAAAAAGTTTTTATTAATATCTTCAAAACCGTCAACTGGAATGAACTAAAATTTGGTATGTGGATTTACCTAAATATTGTCCACATTCAAGAGTCTTTACTTAGAATTAACGTGAACCAGTGGCAGAAATACAGGGGATTAGTGGCATTATGTTTCCAAATAAAAATAATACGCCACTGTTTTTTCTGAAACGCAAAATTTTTAGGATTCTACCTTCGATTTGCTACAAATAACCACACTTGTGTCTTTTCTTAGAGTGCATTGCTTTCGTAAAAATGAAAAATAATTACATTATATAATTATATAAGCAAAGCTTTATTTCAATAAATCTTCAAAAAGATCACCATTCTGACGGATACAAGTGCGGCATCCTTTTAATAAAGAAAAACGTATTTCCGTAAAATTTGATGTGGATTAAATTTGATGAAACGCATTATTTATTCTTTAATGTAACTGATCAACAGTGTTAATTTGTTCAGCAGACACTAGTTGTTCAAAAGCGCCCCACAAAAAGAAATCAAGGAGGTTCAAATCAGGAGACCTCGCAGGCCGATGTACGGGTCCGTTCATGCCAATCCAGCGTTGTCTAAAATTTCAATACCCCGTATTTTTCTAATGAAGCCCTCGAGAAAAAGATGTTTCATGAAAGACCCCCCTCAAAATACGTCCCTGTGTATGATGTTTCATTTAAGGTCACGACTTGTGAATCACCCTGTATATAAGATAATCTATCGATACAAAGTAATATCGACGTGGTATCATAGGGTAGGAGCAGATGTTTTTCACCAGGTAATACGACAAAATAATGACTAGTGAGAAACAATGGAAGGACTGGAGCGCCATTATTTCATTTCTCACGCCGGTAGGCGGATAAAATATTATGATTAAGAAAAATGGTGTTCTTAGATAATATCTATTGTCCTGGACTTTTCATGAAGTATACACCACAAAAATATGCAACACATTACAACTGGGGCGGAGCAATTCAGTCGCAGCGGAGTAATGATTCAAAGACGACAAATATATAATAAAATATGATTATAGGTGTTTTGTAGAGGTTCCTGATTATTATCCAATCAGTAGGGCAGGGATGTAGGAGAAAAGTGGAAGTCCCTGATTGTTTTTAAAATTATTGGATGATGTTAGGTTAAGGTTGGGAGATTTCCGATATCATCTACAAACTTCGTAGCTTCATTTGTCATGTTTATAATTCGCTCTTAACGTAGTCGAATGTATTTCTGTACAGGAGTACAATGTTGTAAAATGTGAAGAATATTGTGTCACATTCTTGTTAACTTGAGAGCGCAATCGATAAATGTTCAGGGACAAGAAACTGTATTTTTGAATATTTAGATTTATGATATTTTGCGTATATTGAATTTTATAATAAATATAAATGTACTTTTGTGGGTCCAGTCAGAACAAAAGTATTGAGGTGAATACCAAACCCACAAGTAAAGATAAACGAATACTTTCACTTTTTTTTAACTAAACGATCATTTGTTTATATATGCGATCACCCAAGCTTGAAACGCGTTGTTTCACTCATAGCGAAATCGCGTATGCGCAATTTAGAACGCTATGATTGATATTAAACGTTTTTAATAGTTAGTCGTTATGCGAAAGAGATTGATATAAATTGGTTCCTGACCTAGCCTACATTTCATTCATTGCAGCTATTCCAGTTTAATAAACTTTCAGCTCAATATAGACAAAGGTAAATGATAGAAAATAAATTAATTCCAATGTAGTTTTTTTATATTTTCAAGGATTTACATATAATGTCGTATTACGGTAATTTACATCAAGCTGGAAGTTGATATACAGCTATTTAGCTTGAGGCATTGGTTTGTTGAACGAAGTAAAACATATGAGAATGAAATGAATGATCCACAAAGAAATTATCAATGATGACAGGTTGAATATTTAAAACTCCGTTCTGCATGTTTGATCTCTTCGTTGTTAAGACATTTGTTGACAATTTGATATTTCATCATTCCTAAATCAGACTTCCAGTGTCTATATGTTGTTCTATTACAAAACTCAACATCACGAAATCGGAACGCCGTCTAGGCCAATTCGGGTGGCCATATATTGGATCGCATCATAA
This sequence comes from Bruchidius siliquastri, assembly GCA_949316355.1. Classification (NCBI taxonomy): domain Eukaryota; kingdom Metazoa; phylum Arthropoda; class Insecta; order Coleoptera; family Chrysomelidae; genus Bruchidius; species Bruchidius siliquastri. Next base: position 23,984,052 of record OX438536.1, on the reverse strand, counting down.
TACAGTGCCTAACTAAAACAAAGACGAAGTAATGAAGTAGTAGTACATTTACTGACATCCGTCATTGTGGTTACTATTAAAACACAAGGTAATGTTTAGTTACTCAAAAATGACAAAATATCAATTTTGTTTTGAATCATTCTTTGACAGCTTCCTGGTTACATAAACAAACATTTGTCCAGAAAGCGAGCATAAAATAGAACGCAATGTTTTTATATATGTGGTTTATAAGAGCAATGACAAACAAAATGAATAATGAAATAAACCACAAGACAAGGTTTATGAGTTCAATAAACCATTATGTAATTGTTTCGCTAATAAATAGATACCCAACGTATTATAAACGAAGAACTCTTCCGAATAGACCTCGGGCAAAATTAAATTTCGAAATCGTTCGTGGATAAAAACTGATACTCTGCGAACTATCAATTTTATGACAATAACACATTTTAACATTCATCGTATCTCATTCATCTTACTATTATTTTTTAGAGGATATATTTTGTGGCACATGTACCGTGAAGTGTTTCAACTCATTTTCGTTGGCGGATATTAGTTTGTCGTTTTTTCATGAGCAGCCAATTACACGGTCTAATTAGTTGGCATGACGGGTAATATATTATTATCAAGCGGACGATACCAGAAGCCTTTGTTCAGACACAGCAAAATATATCACAACGGGTGAACTGGTTAAGTTCAAGGTTTCTCTGTCAAGAGAAAATGGGCATTGACTGTAAGAATGCATAAATTATCCACTGATGGATCACCTACACATGGACTTTTAGAAGATTTCATATATTGTGAAGAATAATTATTTGTTGAGATATTACGCGGTAAACATCACCTCAACTAAATGACGCATAACGTGATACATGAGCATGCTTTCAGGGAAATTCGGCGATAGACCTAGCAGACTTTATCATGAATAGATATGTGGAGGTTTCCATGACTAAAACTTCAGACAACGAGAATTCACTGATAAAAATCCATGAATGTGTCGTTGAAAGCTAAATGATGAGAGCTGAGTGATTAGAAGAATAGAGTCCCAATTTTCCATAAATCCCGATACCGCCATTTTTAAAGCTTTCCATTCCACTGTTTAACATATGCTGATTCACGATATTATTATTATTATTATGTCACCCCACTTCAGCCATCTCCAGGTATGTTAAGGGATGCAGTAATACTGAAATAGGTACGTCGAATCGGAAAAAGACTACACTGTGTGCATTATGTGTAAGAAATACATTTTGTGAAATGAATTAAATTCCGTTGTGCTATTTTTTCACCACGTTAGGATTTTAGAATTTGCAAAGTGTTTCTTCAATGCATTACAGATTTTGATGATTCTCTTGTTTGTTCAAAGTACGGTACCTGAAGAGCTGCAGTTATAGGAAATCATTCGTGCAGATTTGAGCTGAATGCCCTGATTATTTCCTCTCCCAGAAAACTATTATACCAGCCACTGCAACTATGAAAACTCAACAAACAAATCTTGTAATCTGAGGAATAATCAATTCTGAGATTATCGGTAAGCAACTTCTCTTAATCAAAGAAGAATGCTCCTGCTAACATCAAGCTAATGGAGTCATGCAGCCGATGATATAAATCAGCTTATACATGTTCATATTACAAGAAAAAAGTATTTTCAGCGCATCAATTTCATGGTCTTTAACCATGCATAGCGTTTCTAGTAAATCTACGAGTACGTAGTGGTCTATCTGTACGAATACTCACAAGTGAAAGCTTTGAAAAGAATATTTGTATCGAACACAAACCAGAATTGTGACTGACGAAAGAATCCAGTAGGAGAGGGGTCACTACATACTGTCATATAACATTATATTAATTAATGCAAAATTATTAAATATTTTGCGGGACTTACCTTAGCTCCTGTAAGAGCGCTTCTCCCTGTGCAATGGTCGATGCACAAGCGTCTATACTTTGCTCCCTATGGCGAGCAGTTTCCTCTAACAGTCTCTCTGTCGATTCTAAGCTTTCGGCTATGCTCTCGTCATTCTAAAATATAAATGGAATACATTATTCGTGCATATCATCAACGAAGAAAAAATCAGAGTGGATTCACAGAGTTGAACTTAACAAGCTACACAATTATATATTTCTAATCATGATGGTGTAATTTACTGACTCACCATGGACACACAATTCGCTGTCACAAACCGATGAAATAAACTTGCATCGTATAATTGCCCAAAAATTGTACGCACCGATTGTTCAGTAACCGAACGAATTAAATCCACTAAACTAACCTCCAAATGTGGAAAATGAAAAACTTGAAGCATGCAAATCAAATCCGAGGTGAAATTAAACGCAAACAAAATAACAACAGGTTGAAAACAAATGAAATATAATGGAATTATGCGTACAGTTCTAGCGGAAAATGAGGTACAATAGGTTCTTCAAAAGCCTATATTGGAATTGTACTGAAGAAGTTACTGATGATGGTAACCAGTACTGAAATAGGTATGCGTAAAACAGTTTATTACTGTTCGCGCATGGAACGTTGTACGAAGCTAGTAACTATTGAGCAGCGCCTAAGACTGGACGGATCAGCATCTCCTGCTGTAGGAATATATGATATAATGATTAGAGACACAAATTTGAGTGAGCAAAATGTTGATACGAACAGGACTTGGACCTACAGCTGTAGCATTCCGTGCTGACACCGTAGCAGATATACTACCGTACCGCGCTGACCAGACGTAATAAGCCGTCTTTCAAGGTACGTTCTCGTTCACAACACCAGAATCGCCTTCACTCCAACCGCGCACCGAGGATAAGACGAATAAGATTGTTACGTCTTTGAAAATTCAAAATGGATATAGAAGCTTTTGTGTCCCAGAAAATATCGGTTCTTGAGTTATTCAAGTGACGACGTGCCTCAGCTTTGGGTTTCCGCGTGCTACCATCCCGGAAAATGTAGTGATAATTGGTCGGATAAGTGAACATCAGTAACTATGAAAACACAAGAAAGGGTAATAAAAAAGTCATGAATTCTATCAAGAAAAATTAGTCGGTATCCAGATTTTTATTTTGTGTAGCCAAGACACTTTTTTTATAGATAACCTCTCGCAAATTCAGAAAGCGTCAGCGACATCTAGATTGATTTTAAAGCGCTGTAAATTGTAACCATGGGGAAACAAACTCCGTGGTAGCTCATTGCACAGCTCGGAAGTTATCCAAAAGAACGACTTTTGGTAGAGACTAGTTCGAGGCATTGACCTGGTGAGGATGGTCCTGGTTGGACCTTCTGTTGTTTGATGCATTGACGACTCTTGGTGTTAATATGCGAGACAACTCGGACCAACATCTTCCATGATAGTATGTATAGAATAAGGACAGATCAGCCACTCCTCGTCCTAGCTTCTGGAACGCAGGGAACCTGATCATGCCAGGACATGTTACTGTGACATTAATCCCCAAAAGCTCGATGAAAGATGATTCAAGCATTGGAAATCTCTCAATCTCCACGGCCAGAAGACCAGCATCTGTTTTTTTGGCAGGGTTATTGTTCGGGTCTTCTGTGCGTTAAACTGAACACATTTGTCGATCTCCCTCCAACTATTCTTTCAAAGTTTTCATTGATTTAGACATGACCGAATCCAACACCCACTGACCCAATGTTCCTAAGAGCGCGCTTGACTTTGCCTCGACCTCTTCCATAACGGACTATCCCCCCTCCTTCCATCGTTAAGTTTATTTGTGTCGGCATATCAGCATACCGGCGTATGTGTATCATGTTATAGGTTACCTGCAGTTCCTGCCTGAGATCGTCCACCCAGTTGTTCAGTTCCTTCTCGTGCGTGTAGAAGAGGACGGCCAGATCAAGCCGCCTCCTGCGCTGCTCCACCCGAGCTGCGAACGAAGTGACGTGCGCCTCCAGCTCGTGCGCCACCGAGTAGATCTCGTCGGGGTCGCACTCACCGGTATGCGCCAACTCCTCGGCGGCCGCCAGCAGCTTGTCAGCGTTCGTGTAGGTATTCTGTAATCAAACGAATATCACCTGTTAAATAGCTTATTTTATATATTTTTTTCTACTGTTTCTAGAATTAGATATTTGCAGTGATCATCTACAAAAGTTTGTCAAAATACAATTTTATTATCAGGATTATGGGAAATACAAAAATGTTGCAAAATAATGCAATATAAGTGTTTAAGTCAACAAATATACTAAGATCAACAAATATACTAAGAGGACGGGGTATAAATAGGCATGAAAGGAACGTGTTCGCCAGTTCACCTGAAGAAGATTGAAGATAGCATATCAATCGAAACGTCGTGATACTCAAAATTCTATAGACAATGGAAGTCCGAAATCAAACTTTTGATAAATCCACCTTGTCTATAAGTTTCAAACAACAACATTGGAATAACAGGCATTGAACAAACACATGCTCTGTTCATAAAGTTCATTCCCATTTTGGAAGAGACTCAGCAAATATTCCGATTCAAAATTAGATCCTAGATGTGACCCAGTTTCTGAAAACCTTCTGTGGTTTCTGGCCTTTCAACATCCTAACGAACATATTTACTGGCATAAATATTACAGTCCGCACTTTCCGTTCAGCCCTATCAGCCAGCGCGCTGAAAATACCCCCGGGATCCGTTTTAACGTCGCCGCATCCACTATTTTTTAATTAAAAACTGACAATGCTGCATTATATCCGTTGCGGAACAGATACTAGCTGTGTATACGGGTATTACAATCCCTGTGAAGCTTTGACAACTTTGTATTATGAATGGAGAGTTTCGCTTTTTGTTCATTTTACGATAATGCCAACATATCGGACAGGTTTCAAATCAGGAAATTAATTCATGGCAATATAGGTCGGGTTATATTAGCTTATAATAAGTGAGGCGGAAGGAACTTAAATAAAAGTGTATAGGCTGGTTTCTCTCAAAACTGGTGAAGTAGAACGCGAATAAAGAGGTTTTAAACCTAGATGTTAATACCTCTTCAATTTTTTTAATTTGTTATAAATGCTAATAATTTGGAAATTTTTTAGATCGAGCATCCGAGAAAATGTTTCCAGAGAACTAGTTAGTATTTAATACGTGCTTTGTTGTACTCTACCTAGGAAGAGATGGCAATTCAAACCTTTTACTTCACAAACATAAAACATGCAAAAGATTATTAAACATTATTCAACGGATATTTGTGATAAAACATAACATCTCAAAGAAAATACAAAATGTGAATCACATGTACATCATCAACTTCAATTTTAAAAAATAGTATTAACGAACCTATAGATTAATGAGAAACTCATAAAATACATCTATAAAACCTTCTCGATCATTAAAGTTTTGCCTACGTACTAAAACTTTAATACAGTACTAGTAGGTATTAATTACTTCTGTTTTTCATCAAACAGCATTCAGTGGCTTTAAGACAAAGCTACCACTTGGTACGTCGCAAATTAGCGACAATATAAGGAAAAGGGAAGAAGTGGATGTCTCATCATAAGGATGCTAGCAACGAGAGATTGCTGTCGTTACCCTTTCAGCGTAAGTCAAGAACCGGACGAGAGGACCCTCTTCAGGTTTTACGGAGCAATGCAAGGCAGAGAGCACTTTACGTACAGCGGAAACACTCGTACACCCCCAATACTACATAGGCAAGAGATGATTACAGGGGGATAGGAAGGGATAGACAACCATATGAGATAATGTAACTTCTGAAAATTATCCTGACAAAACGCTTTTTTACAATAAAATCATCAACATTCGATTGACTGAAAATTATTTTCAGATTTACACTGCGGCTGGCGCTTTTTATCTTAGTTTTTAAACTATAATTTATTTTATATATGTCTTACAAACACTGGCATACGTAAAAGGTACTAACAAAAAGATACTACATATTGTTGAAACAAGGAATAAATTATCCATCAAAAAATAACTGAAATCCACATTTGTGTCCTGTAATCTCACTTATTCAATTATCCTTAGTTGATTCCCTATTTTTTTGTGATTTACGCACTCAAAAAAGTCTATTAATTTCCACTTGAATATACTTGAACGAAACTTTAACTGGGAAAATAGAAATAATAGAAACTGCATGAATAAAACCGCAAAAAAATGACGGCAGAAGAGTATTGTTTTGCTTAAATAAATTCAATTTTTTGTGGTACGCACGTGTTATAGTTTTTTTTTGTTCCGCGCTTTGCGATACACCTTGTTTTCCATTCGTTCCTACCATCATCATAATCCGTATCTTTCTTACATCTCAGCCAGTCTACACTAACAGCATCCCCATCACTGTCAGTGCAGATGACAAGGAGGATTAATACAAATCCCTCCCTTGGAAGGGGCTGTACAAGTTCGTGTGCTGTGGATCCTGAACAGATGGCGTGACGCCTTACAAGGTGAACACGATAACCACGAATTCCAAAAGGATGTACTTTACGTATTTTTTCAATATGGTATATAACACTTTCGCAATTAGTCATGATCCTTATGAGTCGATTTTAAAACAGATGTACTCTTTTTTAACCCTAAGAAATGCATCAAAATTTTCATGAGTCAAATGAAAGTCCAGAGATATTGAAAATAAATCTATCATTTCTGTATTTTACCGATCTCAGAAGTTTACATAAGTATGATAAGAGATTTAACACATTTGCATTATTTTGCCCCCTTTTTGATGATGGCGTCCGATAAAACGGCAGTGTAACTTTTCGAGTTATAGAGGGGCCAAGGATGAACATAAGGACAGCGAACAGACATGTCAGATTATGTAGATGTTCTTGCTTGCTGAAACTCGTCCATCATTCAGATAAAATTGTGTAATTTAAGCACACAGCTCTACAAAAAAATTGATACTGTGACGACGATTTAAATATTGCATTGAAACGCATTTTATTCGTGATAATTTGTGTTTCAATTACACAATTTTATCTGAAAAACGTCAAACAGATATACCGATGGAGATGATTGACATGATTTTCCATTAGGTATCTCATGGAATATCAAAAGAACGTCAAAACTCGAATTTGAAATTAAACGTAATTACTTGGCCTGGGAATAAAAAACCGATTAGTCTCTTTACTAATCAAAACTACTGCAGCAGCGTAATTCATATTGAAAAAAGAAAAAATATGTTTTCCTTAGGTTTTAATAATATTGTATAGAATACGTACTATCTCGATATCGCAAGTCTACGTATAAGAGATCCAAATATGTTTTAACTGAAGTAATAATTTTATGACAAAAATCCCTCCAAGTTTATTACACAGTATTTATTTGTATATACTTTCAATAGAAAAGTAATGGGAAGAAGAAGCGGTGAGCTTACTGAATACCAAGTTTTCGAAATAACATTTTTATGAAGTATCTTTAGGAATATTAATGCAATTCGATATGTGTTAAATTATCCAGATGTTTTATCCACTTTTCTTGTAATGACAATAGATACTAGATAGACGGGAAAACAATAGTTTACTAACGCTTTTTACTCCACAACTTTATACCAGTTTGCAACATAACATTAATGGAATTTTGACATATTTTGTAAAATTCCGTAAAATAATCAATACCATAATCATAGCTTGAATATTATAGAGAGAGCACTCAGTATAAAATCCCTTCGATATAATCAATATCGTTAACTGGCTAACCAAATCGGTGAATCCTCAACCTTTCCTGTACGGTGCGGACGTCTCGATGCATTCGAATCTAACATCGTATCTTTGGTACGCATAAAATGTGACAAGATAATGGAAATATACTGATTATATTTTATAGTGGCTGCTAATTTAAACCGCCGCCGGTTGACTGAAACATTTTTAGCCCCGTTTGAAATTATAACGACATTGTAATTTTTTATATTTCTAATAACGAATAAATAGTTTCATTCCACATATTTCGATATTAATTCTAAATTAATAAGTTTTATCAGACGTTTTTGTATTTCTTGGGCTCTTGCTCACTTTCAATTGAATAAAACAAATGGCGTTTTAGAGGTATCTTGATACTGTACTCCTGACGGAACGGCACGAGTTCAGAAACTAAGATTTGGTTCATATTTTGGATGTTCTAATCTTTGGTAATTAAGGGTGAATAATATTGATGGTATGTATTGACAAACTTTTTCATGGACAATATTTTCGATGAATAGTTCAAAATTATAATCAAAGCTTTGGCTCAACTGATACCAGATACCTGATACCTTTTAGAAGCTTAAACGTACTTTCATAATTATCTATAACCGCTATTCAGTTAAAACGCAGTAATCTATAGTAGTAGTTGCTAAACAGGAGATGGAATAAGCCTCCCGTCACAGCGTCCGTGTCGTCGCGACCAGAACGCAAGCATGACCGGATATTAAAAACAGGAGAGCATGAGATTTCGTTCGAATACATGATATCAGTAGCAACATGAGACCTGGCATCACTGTATGTATATAATAATATCGGAATTAAAAAATAGTTATATAAGTCTGCAGGACCTCTAGACAAAGCTACTAAATGTCATTACCGTTTCAACTTAGGAAGTGGTAAAATTTTCAGTAAAACTGATTCAATAGCTTATATTAACTGATGAGAAGAAGATTGGATGGCTGAGCACTTAGGAACATCGCGTGTCGTTATCTTTTTTCGTCTTTTCGATTTTTACATTTTAATGTCACTCCTTTTAGTCGGTCAATCTATGTTGTCTGTACTCTGTAATCCTTGATTCCTCTATAACTCTGAAGGTACAATTTGGATTTTGAAGAAATTTTGATTACCAAGACATAGACGGAAGAAAAGCTCAGTAGTTTTTTGAATCGGTGCAGTGGCAGTACAGTTATCATAAAAAATTAAAAAAAATCACTAAATTATTTTTTTTTTGACGCTTCTAAAGCCATTGATCAGTTTTCAAAACATATTTTGGTGATAATATAAGAAGTTCTATATGAGCTTTATCGACTATAGTGAATAATATGTTACCCATGCTAAGAAGTGCCACCTTATCCAGCCACTGCCACGAATAATCCTATTATGGCATTATCTAATGAATCATTTATAAATATTTGGCAGCATGTAGGGTGCAAAGCAAACAATACGTTTTCATTAAACTGATATCGTTTCGAAGCACATAACAATTACAGTCTATCCCTTGTAACCACCGGTGCCAGGACCGTACGTAACATGCATGTCCATAGCAGGGCTGGTGCATAGTGGGAAGCATACACTTGATTGTTGCTGAATTATCAATATTCATGGAATCTACGAAAACATTCAAAATGAATATATGAACAACATGTATTGTAGGATAAAATTAACACCAATACTGAGTTTTTATATGAAGATGGCCATTTTTGAAAAGTTATCAAGACGAAACCTACTATACTATAGCTCAGCGTTCCAACAGTGTGGGTACGTTGCATGGCACCATGTTGTACACAGACTTTGTCACCGGGCAGCGCCACTTCGCACTACACTTGGAGATAAATGTTACTATTACACCCTTACTTGGGTTAGATATATACAACCTATTTGCACTTTACTGTCACGCCGGGCCACACTAACAAGTCTAGGATAAAGAAACATTCATGTCTATAGCACTTCAGTTTCAGCAAGATCACGGTACATCGTAAATAATGTTTGTGAAGAATAAAGGATGTTGCTGTAAATCAGTTAACTCTTGCTGACGAGTGTCGTAGGGGTCATCTGTCACCACTGTTCCAGCTGCAGCAGCGGGAATCAAACCTGTTGGGACTTTGTGAAGATGGCAATGGGCAGCGCCACTTTGCGCGCCACTTGGGAGATAATTCGAAGTCAACCATCGTTCCAACCAACTTTTACATGATTCTTGGCATCCTACATTCACTACTATACAAACAAAGTTTATAATGGCAGATCACAAGCATTATAGGCTAGGTAATGGTAACATACGACCAGTAGTCTATATGCCAAATTCGAGAAATGTACACCATAGGGTAAGTATGACAGATATGAATCAACCTTCCTAATTTGACATTGGAGTTACCGCCTAACAAAATAAATGAAAGAAAGACGGACCTGCAATGTTGGCGTACTTGGGAGTTGGGGAGTACTTCCTTTATACTTTCTTTAATTCAATCATCTCGGTCTCCCACTCGCCGAATTACAAAGAGATTAAATTAAACCGAGGAAAATATCTAGCCCCGAACGTCGAGGGACCGACACCCATCGTACCCCGAAGATATATCGCTATTTGATTGGGTAACAGAAAAAAACGACATTACGATGACGCGTGTGCGTTCGGTAACGAGCTCGAAGAGTGTCCCCTGATGTTCTTTATTCGCTCTGGCGTATTTGGTAGACAGTCGTAGGCTTGTTCTGTGGGATTTGGACAGTGACGTATCTTTTGGTGGGTTTAGGAACGGATCCCAGATCGTATCATGAAGCTTGCTTACTCACCAAGATCAGGGATTCAATCCCTGATTCATCACGCTTGATTTGACCAATGATTCGAAACAAACCGTCAATTTGACAGTTGCGTCTGCATGCCACCAATACCAAGCAACTGTGACCTCATCTATTTGTTTGTCATTGTCAATTTACCGTCAATGCAAGTGTCCCTCAGGGATCTGTCCTTTCTGAAAAACATCTAATCTTAACTACAGCTTTGCAGATGAAATCACCCTTATGACCTCCATGGAACTGGGCAAACCACTACCATCCTACCAGATCTTACGGCAGTATGCTGTTCAGATTAGTTAAAACATTGAGAGAATCTTGAAATGGGGATCTACAAGTTCAGTCTTCCGCTATAGAAAACTGTATTCTCTGAACAGCTGCTGCTACTCTATGGGGCCTAGTACAGATCATCGTTGGAGTACTGCTCGCATGTGTGGGGATACGAACTCTCTAGAAGCTTCTGGACACTACCAAGAAACGAGCAACACATCTAATAAATTCTACACCTTATCTGAAACTATTTTGGAAGTTGTCTAACAACATCAGATAAATAGCTGAAAGACCAACCCTGATGGTTTGACAATGTACCGTTATAATATAATAATGTAACGCTCATGAAGATATGCCCTTCAACAGAAGGTCGCCGAGGCTGAGGGTCGATGAGAACAATTGTTTGTTTTCTACTTATCGAAATCATAGTATTGAAGTTGATCGACATCGTAAATGAAATATATGATATATCTCATGTCTTGAATCAAGGAATACTAGACATAAACATATTCTTCTTAATGAATTGTTGGAAAGAGATAAAAAGTTGGAAGAGTCAAGAAGAAGGCGTAACAATTGAACTGCTGAATTCGAGTTCCACATTATTTAGAGCTCGATAACACTAAATGTAAACACAGTCGATATATCGAAATGTACAGACAAATTTTGATCCGAATTCAATAGAAACAGGTACTATCAGTAATTTCTGTCTGAAATATGGTATCAGTGGAATGATTCCATCCCACTGTGTATTTTGAATAAATTGGCTTTATTTTTCATTACAGCCACTGTTTGTTCCGTGAAACACAATCACGTAATATGTGTCCTTTGATGTTCCTAGTATATTATTTGAAGCTTTCACTTTCACTTTTTTTCAAATACTATGTTCAGCCTTAATTGTAGCTATCAAACTATTACATAATATAATTAATACTTCATACATACATGTACGACTATATACTTGCTCAATAAACATTCGGTAATAACTAAGCATTACGACTTATTTAAAATGCGACAATACAACTTGAAAAATAAATCGTAATAACAATGGAACTAGGAAGCAACTCATTCATGCTCAGTAGTTATATGTATACATACATATATAAACGTGTCCGCAATAAGGTTACATATACATTTCAGAAAATTGTAAGAAGAATCATTGAATCTATATGTTTTATGGAATGAAATGTCTCTTTTTGTTAGCTCTTTTTCAAAAGCACAAGAGCAAGAACACTTTTCAATATGTTTTTTAGTTGAAACACTTTCTCTAGATCACAAAATTATTAGCCTTGGATATAGGTATGCTCATTAACGGAGTATGGCACTGGAAACAGATTCATACATTGTATATTTCCATCAAATTACAATTATATTTGAAGCATCAGCCAGTTCTGTAATGATATGATAATTAAGTTGCATCCAGAATATTGTGAGGTACAGGAAAAGAATACCATACGGTAGAATCTCAATGAGTTTCATACGATTATGAAAAATCTATTTGTATCTCATAAATATGTAAAAGCAATTTTTACTCTCAAAGCCTCTAGACTGCAGACGCATACATTATATACAAATTGAATCACAAGGGGAAGATAATACCTTGAACGATACAGAAAAGGTGAAAAACATACGTTCGGTAGGTTGTCTGAAATAGGAAGCTGCGATGATTGATGATTTGAGATACTCAAGCACATTGATGCAGGTAAATAGGCGATATTCACTTGGATAAGAAGCGGTATCAAAATAACAATACCCAAATCAGACGAAATACCCCATAGATGTGGTATCATTGAAAACCCAAAACTACTCTTTTAAAGCCCAGTCATATCGAAACTAGATTTCGTAGATCAAGGCGACTAAAAATTGTCCGCGCATCGTTCGCATTTCCTGATGCGTCTGATGTATTTACCATCTAGTCGTTCTTCTTTCATTCACGAAAAATTTGATTTCTGGTTTATTGGCATGTGAACTAAATTATTTTATAGGTTTCAACAGAGTTCGGTTTAGCACACAAGACAGCTACTCTGCAAGGAAATAATAAGTGACGTAGTGACGCTCAAGACTGGAGTCATTTTCCATCAAGCTTCTGAGAGTTAACTTGAGCAATAACATATCCTGATATAACCAGGTTGTCGGCTCATCCTTACCAGGTAGAAACTGGATGCTCGAACATCGAAAGGACATTTTCTAAAAGTGATTCTTTTTGAGAACATCACCTTTGTTGAATCAGAGGATGAGGTTATATATCGATATAGGTACAGTTTACAGCATTTTTAGGTCAATATGAATTAATAGTAATTTCTCTATTATTATGGAGCCACTGAGAATTCCGCCTAGTATGGTCAATATTCTTTAACAGATGTTATGACGGAGATATACTGTAACTTTGTTTCTCATTTGAACCTATTTTATATTTGAAAAACGAGTGTTTGCTTAAGTAAAGAAACATGTCGTTTCAAAGTAACGTAATTCAAAATCAACATGATTCGTGCAGTTTTCCTCCACTTATCTAGAAACTCTAAATGCTGTAAATGGAATAAACACTTGCTGTTCACAATCATTGGACTGAACGACGTGCAACACACATTGTGAGACGATCTAATGAAGGAAATGGCCTCCTGTCACTTCCTTCCGAATGGAGGGGTTGTTGTATCTTCTAACGGAATTAAGAACCCTCGGAAGTAGCTTTCTGATGCGTGTCGAGACCAGAGTAATTTCGACAGGTGGCGATATCCGTTAAGAGTGGTATTTGATCTTAGTTATAGACAGTGGTCACAAAAATAAATCGTACTGTTTCCACTTACAAACTATGACAATGACTGTCATAATTGTAAAAAGGGATTTAAAAATTTCAATCTAACAAAATATTTCTTGATATTTGAGAGTTCCCAATGTTTTCTCATTGCTTTGAATGGAGATTTTAGCGTCTTAAACTATACTAATTTAGTTTTTATCTCAACTTACATTATTGAACATGCATTTTCAATTGTGATCAAGAATATTTGAAGGCACCATCGTAAATCCTTCATTGGAAACATCTGATTTGTTTTACCGATATAACATCTCTCATTGACATCCACATTATCAATTTTTCGATTATACAAAGTATAGTGAATAACAATAAAAATAACTGCGTTACAAATTATCCATCCAGTTTAGGCAAGCAGAGAAAACGTAGATAAGATAAGAAAACAGAATGTATGAATAGAATATTTGCTTTTTGTTCCGTTCATAATTCGATTTTGATGTCACCAAGCTAAGACAGATTTCCTGTATCAATCGATAAAATATTAACATACGTTTGATATAAACATTACAGATTCACGAACAATACTACAAAAAATATCAATTGATTGTTGTAGTGAATTAGAATTCGTCCTTGACATAGTTACCCAATGCGAGAGGCTGCCATTGAAATATACTCTCTGCATTCTATACCATATGGTAACATTGGTAAGAAAAATTTTCTCTAGGAAAAAATATCAATGCGTGATTGAAAGGACTATGACTTTTATGGTAATTAAAGAGCTAATTTTTAAGAAGTAGTTAAATCGTACAAGTACTTTTTATCAAAGAGATGACAAAATCATTTTTCTCAGAATGCGACAGAATGCAGACTTTCAAATGTCATCAAAAACAATCCCTTACGAAAATGAACACCTGTCACGAGGATGTGAAGACGGTCTGTAATTCCGTTACTACCCCTCTACCATTAGAAAGAATACCTCGAATAAAAGGGGAATGTTTCCTGGATGATGTGCTCGTCCTCGTGGAATGCTTATATTTGCTCGTTATGCTGAGAGCACATGTCTCGTTTTGCCACCTGCTAACCGCCTTTGTCTACCGTTGTTGATATAGAAAAATATGTGTGGTGCAATAGAGGACTTTAGACGTTCTATTGAAGATATTACAGTTAAACCAAGGGAAAGAAAATAAAATTTGATAAATGCTATGTATGTAACTGTTCAGGTAGACAGTTATGAGATGACATTTTTTCAACCAGCGTAATCGAGCAGGATAAGATTTGGCTCACTCAGCATTTTTTTAAATTAGTTTTGTTTCTCATGACCCCCTGAAATAGAATACAATACTGATTCTTGTTGCAAGTGGATTCAAAATTGAATGGATTGTATTTTGCACAGTACATTTCATACGTATTTAGGCGTAGAAATATCAGGTTATGGTGATGTTGAGGCGGAGGTAACAAGAATAGCAGGATGTTTAAATGACACAAATTGGCATAATAAAAATATTAAAGTAGAAACCAAGTCAAAAATTTACAAAGCAGTGGTGAGACCAACTATGACATACACTGCAGAAACTCGACCTGACACAGCGAAAACTAAACAACTACTATGACATGTTACAAGTGCAACAATTTATTGTTTCCATTATCCAATTTACCCGATGAGAAATTCCACCGTCATTCAGATACAAGAAGACATTCTTTCATATAGTGCAATAAAAAATTGGGATTGCTATTGAAAAAGACTCGATAATGTCATGTCTTAAACGGTGGTCAAAAAGTTATGTCAAAGAAGCGTGATAAAAAGTGGTGTTTTTATCTTTGTGTGCATTTTATAGCACACAAAGATAAAATATAGGAAGCTATATGCAATGGATTATTACAGTTTATTGAAATTGTGAACAGTAAATACCTTGACCATAAAAAGATAAGCGAGATATCGAGTATTTTCTCCGGTAATGTTCGAGCGCGTATGCTACAACAATATTCTTTGTGTAATTAAAAAATGGAATATGTCAATTTTTTGTCCGCGGTTTATGATACTACTGTATAGTATATTACTACGTGGTGACCAAGCCACCAGGCGCACAATAATTAAGGATTTTATGATGCAATTTCTAATTAATTCTCCTGCTATAAAATGAAGGAAATTGATCCGTTAAAATGGTACCGAAATTAAATCTTATACTCGCAGCGCTATGCTCGTTTCGAAGAATTACTACCCTACCTGTCAGAATTTGACGACCCTCCCAGCAATGTAAATTAATTGGAGGATTCACAATATGCGGAGGAAGTGCTCTGAATTAGAAGCCATGAAAAATATAATTATAATCTGATTGGACAAATGACCAGCGATGAAAGTGAGGTGACAAATTTGGACGTACTTAAATATTGGCGGTAGGTAGGTTGGCGCTGTATAAATATGGACCTGGAAGAATTTCAGAATTGTTGATATTTGAAGATGAATTTACAAACTGTTGATAAACTTAATTTTTTATAATTGAAAAAATCCCGACATTTTAGGATTTAAAAATGATCCATATTTCTCCTGATTTCCATAAATTATTTCAATTATATCAGTAGCTCTAAAAGCCGATGAAAATCTTTAATAAACTGATATCAACACACGTGAAATACAGTCAATCTACCTAAGGCAATTTAAGAGGCTAAACAGCGCCTTCGCTATTATTTATGAGCCATACATTCAGTTAAAATGCATTAATATAGTAGTAAAAGTAGCTAAGACACCAAGTCCACAGCTATTGAGAAGAATCTATCATCTCTGTGATTTGGATGCAAATGTGTTACCAATATTATGTCTCTAACAAGTATGGGGTTTTACCGGGATCAAAATTTCACAAACCAAAAATGTTTTTGAGAACGCTTAAAAATTCATATTTCTATAAAAATTATATTACATGTACGCGAATCTCTTGTAGATATTTGTGATGTTTTTGCCGGTCATATAAATTCACCAAATTGCGAAGCTCTGTGCATAATATGAACTGAAAAGCAATAGACCCTCATTGCCATCATTAATAACGTGAGAGCAATCACGAGAAAAAATCTAGCCTTATAGATATTACGGTGAAAAATCTTTTGTTTCACCTTCGCTTCTTAATAGGTATAATAATTTATAACTAAATGCACGGAGGTATAAGGTGTGCTTAGATATGCCCTGTTGTCAGATTGTATGGACGTTTTACTATCTGCTTCCTGAGGCCACTGTTTGAGAAATACGGCATAACTCCTAATTTACAAAAACAAAAAAAATATCTTCATCTCTCTTCCAAATATTATCGGAAAATATATATTGAGAAATACCCTTTGAAAGTATTTATGCTGAAAGTGAGTGCTTTCAAAATAGTAAATAACATTTATAAAAAACAATCCATGGCCGAATTTATGTTGAACCCGAATGAAATAATGGAAAATGGTGGGTATTTTGTTTGTTCATATGATTAGGTGGATTGAAAGGATGTATTCGTGGTTTGGCTCTTCACTCGGCTATTCGCGGTGGCGGTATAATCAAAAAAATATTGGCTGTATTTACATATTTGGCAAATAGGTCAAATATCAAGTACACGATCTGTCATCTAGTCTAGTGTTTGTTTTTGTGACATTGGTGCTTTTGGTTTAAGAAATGAATCGAAAAAAAAATTATACTACTACTATTAAATAGTATTAAGTATTATTAACAGCAATTTTTTGGACAACTTAAACACAATATGTAAACTATTTGTGTTTCTTTAGTTTTAATGCAATGATAATTTTGCTTATTTTTCTATTTTTGCCCATAACAAACATCCACCAACGTCTTGATCTACGAGGGTGTGATGAAAAGTTTCCGGCCTGACAATTCAATCGACGAATAAGGTTATGGCGACCGTTTTTGGGATGTGAAAGGAATTATCTTTATTGATTACCTTGAGAAGGGTGAAACAATTGGTGGTCAATACTAGGCAGAATTATTGCAACATTTAAAGGACGAACTGAAAAATAAACGACCTCACTTGGCGAAGAGAAAAATCTTGTTCCACCAAGACAACGCACCTGCCCATGCGTCGGTCTTTGGGATGCTAAAATCAACGAACTGAAGTTCGAATTGGTCCACCACCCACCATATTCACCAGATTTAGCCCCCCAGTGATTACCACCTGTTTCCTAACCTTAAAAAATGGCTTGGAGGAAACAAATTTGGAAGTTATCGGTGCTGTTAATGGGTATTTTGAGGGACTTGACGAATCGGACTATACAAATGGTATAACTGCATTAGAGCACCGCTATCAAAAGTGTATCAGTCTTAATGGAGATTAAGTCGAAAAATAAAGTGAAAAAAAAATACCGAAAAAATTTGTTCTTCTTTGTCAGGCCGAAAACTTTTCAGCCCACCCTCGTATATGGCGTTTTTACAACCATGTATTTCATTTAAATAAAATCATTGCACTGCAAGTCACCAATGAACGTACTTTCTGAAAAGCAAACATTTTGTAACGTTGTTATTTGGCGCCATGTGTGATTGGTAGTATTTATTGTATGTCATTAGCATGTTTGTCAAATAAAACAAATTGAAATACGTAAACACAAATATCGTAGTGTGTGTGTAGTTAACGAATGTCATTGTCCCTACAAATTATCTTTTTCCACTACAACCAATTACGCCAAGTATTATTAAATGTTATACTCAAAAAATTATATAAAAGAACGGCAACAAGGCTATGTTTTCTCCGGGAGCCTGAGCATTTACGGATGGCACTATATGCGCGTCTTGTATGTACATCTTTGTATGTGTGATAATAAGCAACGTTTCCCAACAACGGCCTTCAGCATTACATGGGACACTGGATGCAAGTCATGTCTATGAATCTGTATTAAACTGATAACGTCCCATGATAGGCGCGCATTAGGAGCAAACAAATGCGACTCGTTCTGTTTAACATACAATGCACGCTGGAGACACGACGCGGTCACACGATTAAATTCAACAGGCTCCAAATACTCCGTAGTCCGATGTCCATGAATATCGAAGCGCGAAACGTAATGGCCTACCTCAAATTGAGGGTCTTCTTTAAGTGGTGCTCAGCGTGAATTATAACAGTGGCATGCGAACAGTTTTAAAAACATTTCGTCTGGATACATAGATCTGATGTTAAGGGGCTATCCTAGTGTAAAACTTCAAATTTGAGGAATGTTTTAAATCGAAAGTACTGAACCAGTTGTTTTCAAAATTTGCAGAAGTATTTATTATCAAAATAGGTATATATATAAAAAAATCATTAAAAAAATATTTAAAATTACACGATTTATGTGCCATTGGGTGACAAAAAGTATAATCCTAATGCTCCAGCGACTGAAATGAAATATAAGTCGTTTCCTATAAGATCAACTAGGATTTTTCTATATATTGAAATTTGTCAAAATAACGAAGTTTTGAAGAGAGGCTTAAAATTTGTTATATTAAAGCGTATAACTGAATGCTGTCTAAAATTTCAAGTCAATCGGTTGCTTCATTTTTAAGTTGCGGTTTATTTTAAAAGGCTTTTTCTTGAAACGGTATTTTTCAAATTTGCCGTAGCTCTAACTCAAAAACCAGGCCTTAATTATAGTAAATTCCCCGCCTTTATTAAAAACTTCGGAATATTTCCAATATTCAATATTTTCAAAAAAAATCCTAATTGATCGTTAGGAAATGTTTTATATTCCAATAATCATTTAGAATTTCCATGTTTCTGGCACTCAATCAGTCATAATCGCTGCAACAATGGTACAATTCACGGTCTCGCCAGATGGCGCTTAAATATATTTGCATTAAAAACATCACAAATGATAACGCTGATTCCCTTTTTCAGCGTTTCATGTAATTTCAAATTACATTTATTTCAAAACAAATATCTCATAATTCGTTTTTCAATTAACGACATGTATTGAATCCTAATTAGATTGTAAAATTGTGTCAGAACTGAACCAGAATAAGCATTTTTACTTATTTCGTTTTATTCGTACATTTTTATATCACGCAAAAAACGAAAATTTCTCTTGAAAAATGCGAACTAATACTCACACAGCAGAAGGCTTCGTCAGCCTGTGGTTCCTTTTACGTCGGACCCATTCGGGCTGAAAGCGATGACCCGATACAAGGTAATGCCAAATGAGACTAGACAAAAGCGGAGTGGAAAAGCCCCTATTGTAGCATCCATGAATAAAGATGCGGGATACTTGAGTACGGTAATGGCACTTCATAATTGATCCGCCAAATCGGATAATAATTACAATAAGCACGCACAGGAAATACAATGCGGAATGCGTTATGATTACTGAGCTATGTGACGACACGCACAATATTCCGTTGGATTATTGGCCCAATTATTACAGTACATGAATACTAATCCAATAATCGTAACACTGTTATCCATTTTATGGTTTAGATTGGTCGCGAAAACCATACTAATTGAAAATAGTATGAAGAAGAAAATTGTCTGCGATGGGAATCGAACCCAGAACCTCGCAAACTCTAGACAGTAAGGAAAACTGGCGCAAACACGCTATTCAGGTACCTTCCTTACTGCAAATTCTTCTATCCACCTTTCTAACCTGTAAACAGCTATATTTATCTGTTTCAAGTTGGAAAGGTAGAAACAAGAACTTGCGCGGGAGGAAGTATTTCCATAGCGTGTTTGCCCCTTTTCCTCCCGGCTCGCTGTGGCGAAAATGATTAAAGCGTCGACTTACAATATAGGAGGCTGTGGATTCGATTCTCATGGGTGATCAGATTTATTACTCTATTTTCTAATTATTATCAGTTCAGTTCTCATTATGGATGGTAGTAGAATCCGATATTGAAAATTAAGAATTCTCATTGATATTGATTTTGTCCATACACGTTACTTCTCTTGAACGTTTATTAAAACCACATGTCGCTATTCAAATAACTTCATTAACATTTCGGCTGCCTCTGAAGGCTTTTTCCAAATACAAAATGACAAAAATTTGATTTCTGAAAATTACAATGACATTGATATTCATATCAATGTATTTGTACTTTTCAGGATTTTAATATTTGTCATTTTGTACTTTGAAAACGTTTGATTGATTAGAGAAGATCGTTGAAAATCTTACTTATTTTTCGAATTTGAATGTAATTTTGACACTAAGTTACTACTGTGACAAGGGCGGAAAAGTTTTTTCGTAAATAAGTTTACTGGTGCTGCGGCAATTATCATGAAAAAACAACCAAACAAATATAAACACTTAAACATAGTCCTTCGAGATATCCGAGGTCCAAAAGGGATTTATTTGTTTTGTTTCTCTTTTGGCGTCTCATTACAGATGACTGAATTTTGACGGAATAGGAATCATAAATGATGACGGAGGTGCTATTAATCCTCTTGATTTTAATCGTATTCTAGAGCTGCTAATGCACATGGACTAAGATAAAAATAATGACGAAAGTGCTATTTAGACTCCTAAAAATTTCGTCAAGAAGGTTGACTCTATATTTCACGTCCAGTTGTATTTGTTATTGAGGATTTTGATCATATTTGAGAGCTGTTAGTCGACCTGTGAAATTTTTGGAAACTTGGAAATTATTGAAATTATATGATTTAAAGCCTTACAATATATTTTGATTTCAAAAGTTCCAAAATCCCATCCAAATCCTTATCTCTAAGCTAATACCATTACTTGAGAAGTACAGTGTTAACCTAATTGAGATCTTAATCAAGTTAATGTAACTGCATTGACCTCAACTTCCATATTATGATATAAAACAGCATACCGCGAAAATCCAGATAAATCAAATGTTATAAACCGTTGCTTCAGACCATTGCGCTCGTAAGATCACGTCAGTACATCGACAAGCACCACTCATAAAAATGACGAACAATGTTCGTCTGCGCCGAATGGAATGTCCCTGGTGTGAGCACATCTATGTGCATCTGCAGTTCAATGGCGCCAAAGTGTATGTCAGTTCAGTGTGCTTCCACCTGGGAAAGTTCTGTCGAGCGTAACGCCTTTTTGATGCGAATGCATAGACGACGTAAAAGTCTCAGAGGATATATTCACGGTGAGCATATCGTGAGCATGCTACTTGTATAATTTTATAGCATTAAATATTACAAAGCAGACTTGCAACTATGTTTCCCCAGTACATAACTTAAAACAATCTGAAGCAATAAAAAGTTATAGGAAATGTTTAGCGAAGCAACTTTTATTCAAAGATTACAATAACGCCGAAAGAAAAAAATATTATGATCGTTAAAAAAGGTTAATCCCCTTTTTATTTCTTAGATCAATATATTTATTTATAGATACCCTCTAGCAAAGACAGAAACCCCATCACACCCCAGAAGCAGTGCGAGAGGACAAATAATTATTCACATTGATCTCAAAACCCTGTGAATATTAACCATCGGAGAAAAAACGCCCCAGCACCACATTCTACATCACCGAGGTTCGCAAGAAAAGGCTGGATCAAGGCGTTGGAAGTTCAACCTGGTGAGAATCAAAAATTTGAGTTCGGACTTCCATTGTCTATAAAATTTTGAGTATCACGACGTTTCGATTGATGTGCTATCTTCAATCGTCTTCAGGTGAACTGGCGAACACGTTCCTTTCACGCCTATTTATACTCCGTCCGGTGACGTGTCGTTGTGCGCGGTCTGTTCTGATTGGTTCCCGATGCGCGGTATTCCGGTCTGCTGACGTGGCTGTTTGTCGGTCATTGTTTGTTGTCTGGTCCAGTCGTAGTATATTGATCTTCTTTATGAGTGGCTGGTGAGAATGTACTCGTTTGGCCTCCATCGTGTTTAGTGCGCTCACGACGCATGGTCTTATCATGTGAAACAATTAGGTCTAACATTTACAATGATAGGCTCTACAGAAGGACAAATCAGCCACCTTCCTTCAAGGTTTCAGACTGTGGAGGTTCTTTGTAAAGTCAAACGCATATACCAAACGCAGTGTTCGTTTCTGGAATGTGTCCAGAACCATCACGGAGCGCATCTTCAGACTGATCTAATCTGAGCCTTGTAAAGTAACCGTAGCCGTTTCGGACTGGAAGAGAACCCACCCAACTTCTGGAACGCCGATCTGGCAACGCCGGCAACATGATTGTGACAGGAAACGTGATTGTTGATATTCCCAGAAGCTTGATCGATACTTCAGAAGTATATCCATCAAATACCACAAATAAAGAGCCGTACCTATGAACACTATCCAACCAATTGGCCATAGGCAGCAAGCTTGAACAGAAGTCTCTCATGCCACACCTCATCGAAAGCCTTCGATATGTCGAGCACGACGATGACTAGAGACTCTTCATGAAGTTCAATAGCTCTTCTCCACATATGGGTGGCGTAGGCCAGAAGATTTTCCATGGATCTATGCTTGCGTAAGCCGTATTGGCAATCACTGATTTTTGTCCAGATAATTCAGAAGCTGCAGGTTTATGACAGTCTCCACAAACTTGGACATGATACAGAGCAGAGTCACCGGTCTATAGTTGCTGGGCATATTTTTTCTTCCCTCCTGAAGTATGGTTTGCATTCGAACGATCTTCCACCCAATAGGGAATAGAAATCACAATGTGTTCAACGTTTTTAATATGGTCCATATCATTTAAAATTAATTCCACGAGAGCAATGATTCCAAAATTTTCATGTTTAACCGATACCATGGCCTGGAAGTAGGTTTAAATTTTTTTTTAAGCACACATTTAATATTCAAAATCTGAAAAAATATCATGAATACAAATTTCTGGTCCTCACTTTTTGTCAAAAATGGAATTGACATTTTTTTTCATGATATCGAAAATGCGGCTAATATTCTTTACATAATATTTCACCCCATAATCCACGATGACAGAAACCTTGAAAGAGGTTGATAATCGAAAGCTGGAAAACAAGGTTACTATATGTATACGATATGCTAATGACAGCAAAAACTTGTTTATACCCCAATGATTTGAAATAATACCATACGTCTTGCGAAACTGAACTATAATAATGATACTAGTTGGTTATTCATCTCAATATTATTTTGGAATCTAAAATTATTCTATAATTTTTTCTGAGGAGATGTAAAAGACGACTATTTTAGTCCCTGTGGACCACCCAATACAGCTCTGCCACTTCATACAAAGCGTATTTAATCTAGTATAATCAATGAACAAGGGGTCGTTTTATCATCAAAAGACAGATGTTGTGAAGAGAGGATCTTCCGCTGTTGCATAAGAGGATCTATGAACCATACCGGCTATAGTGACAGATGGGTGCTTTTACGAACAATGGGGCTCTACCGCACATACCTACGATGAGTCCATACATGTTACGCTAGTTTTATATCATTTGGATTGAACAGTTTAACATATATTTTCAAATATCTTATTGGTTTTACTAGAAATAATATTCGAGAAAACTCAAACGGTACCCACGCTACAGGAAAATAAATTAAAAAATACTGGACAACATTCTGAAAGAACTTATTATATTTGGGAGGGTGATGTGATGTAAATAGATCTGCTGCGCTGGATTTTTTTGATTATTTCCTAGACAAGGTGCCTAGAAACACAATTTAAATATCCAAAATACTTTTTCCGGATATTGATTTTTCCGGAACCAATCAAAATTCGATAATAATTCATCACTATATCTACTCGATTATTACTTACAGCTTTAACAGATAGCTAGGCAGTTGGCAGTAGATGTGTACTCACCTGAAAAATAAAATACACATGAAAATGCCATTATTGAAAAATGTTCATTATCTTTTAATGCCTACTGCTATCGATTGTGAAACATTGACCAATAATGATGGAATTATATCATAAAAACTATATATGCATGTTTCAGTACCTATCAAATTCAGTTAAACATCATACTGATCAGCAACCTAAATTAATATAAGAGAAGAGAAACACAAATGATAAGTGCGCGAATCTCCCAACGCCTGACAAAACTGCCATTTTGTAGGCTCGCGTTATAGTCTAGTAAAATTGGCATTTCAAACGTTCAACATTTGTACGTAAGATACCGCAACGAATTCTGCAGACGACAAAAGAACAGCTGTGTTTATAATACAGTCAAATTACTAAATTTTATTTTTGATAATTAACAAACTTTATTCGCAATACATTGATTGTTATATAATAATTCATCTGAGAGCGGAACTGTTCTATAACATGCCACAAGTAAGCACAAATATGGCGATGCTGTGTTAAGACTCTGACCCTCCAATACTATATGCGACGTATGGACCACATTTGTCAACAATTTGATTAATTATTTGATAGCGTTGGGTTCGTCAATAAATCTAAGTAGTTATTAAATGCATTTGTTCGTATTACTTGTGATTCAGTATGTGTCATCTGCTTGTATTATATTATAAGTCTTCGATATTGAAGACAAAGATGAATAGTTCATTTAAAAGATAGTCGTGCTGTAATATTTCAAATACGATGATAAAAAATTGCAATTTTCAGGATGATGGATACAATGAAATGTTAAAGTGACAAGCAAATAAATGCAATAAAAACGTGATGACTTTGTAGCTTATTGTGCATAATTGCATTGATCGTTACGCGTTCATTCTATAAATGTAGGGAGTTTCCGTAAAATCACTACAGCATAACTTCCCACCTTATCCTGAACCACTATATAGTGACATTTCTTCATGCTGTCCACAATTCGTTGTGCATCTTGTGTACATATGTTGATCATTTGAAATGCTAATTTCACTGGACTATGACGCGAGCCTACAAAAGGGCAGTGTTGCCACGCGTTGGAAGATTCACGCACTCAATAAAAAATTCTATTTTCATCTTCTGCACATAGATTCTATATGCTAAAGGAAATTCTGTAGTAGGGTTCGCTTTTTTACCCTTGAGGTGTTCAAGCAGGGGGGATTCCAATTTTCCCTCAGACCTGGATAATATCTGGATGGGCCAGATACAGTGGATGATGTCGACAATACTTTATAGTATAAGTGTTTAGGAATGACAAGGGCGGTCGCTATAAGTTAGTTCGCCCTTTATAGATACCCTAGGGGTCATTTACCGCCGCTATTAGGCAGTGTCCTGCCTCACGACACCGAAAATCTTTTGAGATTGGTAGTATATCGTTTTTTTAATCAAATTTGCTTTTAAACGCCAATAATCTAATCTCCGATAATATCTTCCGCCCCAATTAACGTTTGGTGCATAATAATTCAGAACCCCATAAAGTTAATCACTTATTCGACTCGAGTTTCCTATACCCGCCAAAGTTTTAATTACCCCATGCGCCAACTGTGATTCTAAAAATAAACTATCGCTTGCTCCCCTCCTAGTGCCCTGATATTGAAAATTAAAGAATGATTAACGAAAAGGGGGACAAAACACAAGCGCCACATTCATCTATTCCATAGCATACTGTCTGCATCCTGTCACCGCGAGGGTTGCTGCTTTCATAAGACGTAAAAGAACGATGATGGAGTAGGCGCAATTCGTAACTGCAAAAGGGGTAGAAGGATGAAATGTTCATTCTTTAATTTGTTCCTCTATACACGTTAATATTGGTGCTGATGATTTGAGTTTCTGTCCACGAACACGGAGAGAAAAAAAACAAATTGAACATAAAATTTTCAATACTATTTATCAATCAAAAAAGCAACTTTATCGCAATGAAATAATGCACTTAACCACAGGCCATGAAATGAATGAGATCCGAATGAATTAATCACAAATTTCAAAGTTATCAAAAATTGGGAGATCCTCCATATGAATTTTCTCAAAATGAATAAATAAAGAAATCGAATTTGATAGCACCCAGTGTGGAGGAAATGAAAACCTCGAAACATTGCACGAATACCAATGGGTTTTATAACTATTCATTACCAAAAGAAGTTGACCTACTCGTATTTTATGAATAAGTTATTTGTTTTAAATGATATACTGAACTGTCAAATTGGTTTTTCCCCTAGACAGAAAAAGCTCAATTCGTTGCGATTACGCACTTGTAAACTACGTCGCTCTAAGAGACCTGCCTTTAAGCATGCTATTATCACAGGTAATCTAGTGTACGTGACCCCGCTCAGACTAATCTATCTACCATTAAAACTGTAATTTCCATAATCTGAAACATCGGCTGGATTCCGTTTAATTGGTCTCGACCCTCTTTAAAAATGGATCCGGTTCGACCACGTACATCATCACTTTCCACTGTAAGTACCTGTGCATTAAGAAATTGCTATTTTTACGTTACTAGTTTGCAGGCCGAGAACCATCGTTACGATCTACTGTTAGTACAAAAATACACTGCTCGACATTGCAAACCTAACTATCTCTTATCACAACAAGGTATTTACTAAAAAACAATAATAATCCATACACAGTATGTAGCACAATAGCATATTTTTTCCACTTCTTGAAATTATTATCAATTATTTTATATAGGTGATGTTGTCCTCAATATGTTATATCTTAAATCCGGAAATAGCAAAAAGAGACAAAATAAAATATAGGATTATTTATAAATCGCCTTTGAAAACACATTTCTTTTTTGAAGCGCATTTCATGTTCAAAGTGATGTTAGAGTGTTGAAAAAGCATCAAATCATGTTCTTCAATACATCATATGCTTACTTTTTATTTTAAGATTCATTATTACGCAAAAAAGCAAATTTTCACATCTAACAAAAAACATTTTCGTAAATTACTATTTTGTTGTCGTCTACTTGTGTTTTAGCTGTCGAAACAACATTGTTTGAATATTAAAGCTACAATTTGCATTGATCAAAGAAATATTTTTTGTGAACCTTGATAATATACAACATCTTTTCAACCTGTGTAAAAATAACAGTAAAAAATCCACGTTGATATCTACTGCAATAGATATAAAATTAAATTAAAAATATAAGATTGATTGATTAGTTTATATGGAAGTCTACTGCACAATCTGGCAAGGATAGAATTATTATTCGCGCCAAGTTTGAAAGTATATAATTTTGTGTGTTTTTAGGAGTAGCATATTTCATTAAATAAAAAATTGCAGGTCATTTTGCAATATAATGATTCTGCAAACGTTCTGATACCGTATGGATGGAATTATTCGTGATTAACAGTTTACAGAGCCTCACCTCAGATGCTCAGAGTCAATCAGGAATGTACTTGATTTTGTTCGGTATTGTATACAAAAATTTTGAAATAAAATTGTTATGTCTGTCCACTGTTATTGGAAATCAATTGATGACGACCAGTGTAAGTGCATTTCAGTTTATTTTTGCAACAGGTCATTTACATGGCATTCACATAAATTATAACCGAGCTGATTTTTATAAGGAACTACGACAGTGTCGCGGTATGACACAACTTATTATTAAAACCGTAATGACAGTTAAATTGAAAATTGATTATGTATCTGGTCAGTAATCCAAAGAAGACTGTGCAATAATCAATTCCAACAACAGTGTTTCCACTTTGATGATCGGAAATAGTGAAACTAATTGTTTTTTACCATTAAATACTTAGGCGCAATACATAATGGTGTTGGTTCAGAAATAAGGATTTGATACCAATATTGGTACTCTAGATCTTTTTGAATCCATTTAAAAATATTTAAAAATTTATAATCACTCGAAATTTATAGAAATTTTTTGAATTTCCCATAATTTTCATAATTTCAGAAGTAGCTTCTTCTTCAAGTGATCAGGGGTTCTAAAATTCGATCAAAATCTTCAATCAAACTGATACCACCTCACGTAAAATACAGAGTCAACCGCAAATAAGAAGTAGTTTCGTAATCATTATTCATTAAAAATGTAGTAGTCTATATTAGTAATAGCTAAAACACAAACGAAACAAATTAGCTCTCTTCAGAAAAAAGTTGACTACGCCTTAAAATGCCATACAACTTCCAAAACAAGATCGAATGGTTCAAATATATTTAGTGCATTCAAAATGTTTTAATGACTATGATCATAAATCAAATGTACCATCAAGTTCCACATCTATTGAAAATCTATCATTTTTGTGGTTTTAAGACCTACGCGCGAAATGAGGACTGGGATCAACAGCTGCCACCTACAAGACTACATCTGTAATGTAATGAATTTTGTATTTATTTTTTAAGGGCGAAATGAATTCATATATTGCAACAAAAACACTACACTACTCTACGAGTATAAGTGAGAAAATACTCATGGAAAACTTCGACTCGAGTCGGAATTATAACCAGAAATCCCTCGTGGGTACATACGTAAGTGCTGCTTCCAACACAACCTGTATTGGATTGGAATGTTCGAATCCCTATTACATGCAAGTTAGTCATTAAAGCGATCCACAGGAACACAATTGTTTTCTGCGGGACATCTGTCGAAATCTCTGTCAACCAAACTTTTCCATAATGTCATCACACTTCTGTCATAACACACATCACATGCTACCACACTAATATCGCAGATTTGTGCTCAAATTCAGTTCTACTACAACTGAATGTACAGCAAATGAAAAATTACATTCTGAAATCATAATGACATTGACAATACAATCCAAATCAGATGAACCAGCTGGACAGCTACAAGAAAAGTTTCAGGAGTGGAATTGATAAATTTTGGATTCATGTCTCTCATATCAAACCATGTTATTTCACTTTCATCCCTCGTACCTTTTTTCCAGGACTGTACGGCAACGAACGGAAACGGTTGAATATTCCGAAAATATTTGCGTAACATCGTTCTCTGAATTGATAAAGTGTCACTTACACTGTAGAGAAACTGTTATACAATCTCTTCAAACAATCGGACTGATACCACAGATACGCGGTATAATTAAAAACTAATGACGGATTTTTACAGTCCGGTCTTTAGCACGCAAGATCAATTCTTAGAATCCACTATGAAGGCATGTCTTATTGGAAATCGAGTGGGATTCAACTTATAGCCGGTCCTAAGATTCTGTCAAAAGAAGGAGTCATTACTTCCAGAAAAGATTTCATTAAAAAAATAAGATAATTATTGCTGATTAAATCTTGACTGTATAATTGGATCTAAGAAGTCTCCCTGAATGAGATTATATTGCCTTGAAAACAAAGAGATGTTAGAGGTATCTTTACACTCTTCCTTACTTATGGGCATGGAATTCGAACTGTTCTGCAATGGTATTTGAGTCTTTGGAAGCAGTTACAAAATCCTTTTAATTTGCCGGTTCAATTGAAACAAAGATGCAGACACTGAAGTTACACCAAAACCCCACAGTTTTTCAGGAAAAGTGAACAATTTCTTTGAATACCGAACTTTTAAGTAGCCACCATAGCATGCAAATATAAAGTACAAAGCCAACCTACTTGACAGCATATTTTGAAAAGGTATACGATAGACGATTTAATCAGAGAACCATGATGAAAAGTCGAGCGATGAATAAAGTAAAGGAAGATCAAAGAACATAAGAGAATGGATAATCTCAGTTCCGATCTGTGGTGCTGGACAAAAAGTTTTTTTATTTCAAATGAATCCATGAAAGCGAGGCTTAGATGCATTATCTAATTTGCAAATCACGTCTAGTACCAGAACTTACAAATAAAACGGTATAAAGAGGATGCGCTACGTTGATAGTAGCAAAGATAACGCGGTGTAATTACTAGCAGGGTTAAGGGTTACAGGTGATCGTGTCACGATTTTAATAGCCGCGCAACAGCGGCTAACGAGCAGCATCCTCGGATTTTTCAAGATTCTGATAGCGGAGATACATATTCTTCCATTATTCTGTCATTTTGAACAAAAAATGGCGTCAAATAGGTTGACGCTGTAGTTCCCACGCTATGGTATCCTAGGAAACAAATATTTCGATGAATTCTGGAACTGATCTTTTGGAATTAAATTTTGAAAATCGCATAACTGAACCATACTTTCAAAAATTTTCAAGTATACAAAGATATCCATTATTCCCAATATTTCAAAGTTACTCCAAGGCAAAATCCAATTCTTCAATAAACTAAGTCAACCCTCTTAACGCCACTTTTAGAGTTTAAATGAAAAGCATTTTAAGCCCCTTTACAAAAACTAGTTTTTGCCCTGAAAGGCCATATTTCTTGAAACAAAGTAAATAGTTCTATTTGAAACATTCAGAACGCACCGAAAATTTACCATGTTCTTGAGTCGAATGTATCGTAAAATTGTGAGCCCAAAGCTGTCAAAAATAATTATATCATTTCTGTATTTTGAACATGTGAACAATCATCCATGTCTAACAAGTACGCGTTATGAACTGGGTCGTTTATGAATAAAAGAACGTCTTTTACCAACTCCAAAAAATTGGACGTTCCTCTCGCCCACAATATTTGACCAACAACAATTTGTGGAAATGTTCAAAAACTAAGATAAAGTAGTTATTATTTGTTTTATTTTTTTTTTCATTGCCATATTAGTAGCCTAGTGTCCAAGATCCATCCAAATCCAAATTTACTCGGTGACAAAAATACCAGCAGAGAGAACGACCAATTGAGATCAGTGGCATGCATTTTCGTGATATATACGTCAAGAAATATCTCGAATTTGATTTTTTTGCAACTAAAATACTTCCCTGCCTATTTACGGGGGCTTCTCGAAAACTTCAACGTATTGGCCCGTGCTCCTTGCTTGCCAGCGGCCTTTAATGCATGTGATATTTTGAAGTTAATACATTTCTAGAACTTTGAACATTTTTAGATCTATGGTGAATTGGATAAATGTTAAATAATCAGTCAGCATAATACAAATTATTGCTTAAGCAACATAATGTAAAATATTCATTATACTTTGAGAGACTCACAAAAACACTGAATATGTAAATGGATAGACTAGATAAATAATGGTACATTGTCTACATTTTTGCAATGCAATATCGCAAGTATCGTCGTCTCAAATATATCAACCCCCCCCCCCTTTTCTATTTGGGTGAAATTGAAAGATAAACTCATCAGACAGGATGCCGAAGTTTGGTACTTCAATAAATTTAAAATATCTTGTTTATAGGAGGAAATCAAATATGAATTTTGATTATGTAGTTGACAATTACGAATTTTGGCGTATCAATGTATTACCTCAAGATAAGAAGAAAAAATAACACAACTGTGTCACTAACCGCTTGGGAATTTCAAATCAAAATATAAATCATAAACAGCGTCAAGTGATGGTCCAAGTTCTGAACCTTGCGTTCAACAATATACTTTACCTAATCTATATTTGCAGCTTTGAACCGATCACCAAAACATAAATATTCCACACACGCACACACCACACAAGGACACAAGCTTAGGCGTCTCGCGGACTCGTTTTGCAAACCTGCGAGGCTGGAAAAAATCCTGCTAGAAGCAGGAGCCGGTGTCCGGTCCAAATTCGGCAGCGACAAGTCAAGAGCACGTGCTATAAGCCGTCGCGAGACGGCAAATGCGCGGGAAGCGACTATATCGCAACAACAATCAACAGCGAACTGAAGAAGCCGGAATGCCGGAGACCGGAGAAGCGAACCTCCGAGCGCGGCAGCTCTTGGGGGCAGCAGACGGGTACGGAGCGGTGTTGCCAAGTGCACTCGGAGGAGGCTTTGAATGCCCGACAAATAGCGAAAAATAATAATAGAAATAAAGCTAGCCAGTTATTGGAATTTACAAGAAAAACCTTCATTAACATTTTGACTGCCCTTGCAAAATTGATCAAAATACGAAATACTGAAAAAATATTCAATCAGCAGTGCTGAATTTGATATTTCTCCTCCAGTTATTATACCAGTTATGCATTAATTAGACACTTAATAGGCTTGATAAGTCACATATTATCAGAGATATTATTATTTTTTGTTTCATTGTTCACATTTGTTAGCTTTGTGATGAATTATAGAGATTCTGTTATATGTGTCGGATCTTTGATCCGGAGCTCAGATCCGAAGACAATATTCGGATTGTGCATGTTGAAAAATTTGGATCAAATCCGGATTTGATCAGGATTGTAGAAGTATTCGTATCAGATGTGCAGTACTGATATCTAGTCATAATAACATTGGAAACTTATCCAGTTGGTTTTACAATGATTCATCATTCCTATACTGGTCAGTAAGTTATCATAACCACGTAATTTTACAAAAAAAAAGTTTCCAACGTTTCACTTGCCGCAGTGGCCTTTGGTAAAGTAAAAATACAAAAAACATTGAATTTGTTGAATACATTTTTTGACAAAATTTCTACGTGACACCATCGCAAAAAATCAAGAAACACTATGCGACTTTTAAAATGCAGACTGATGAATTTACATTTTTAACGATTTGTCAAAGAAATATCTGAACGATATTCTTCAAACTTACAGGTTGACTACTAGGTATGATTCAAACCCTTTGCTTGGAACATAATGCCATCAAATAATTTGCATCTGTCTATAACTCCACTAGAGCCACTATTTTTTTCCTATTTATTCCTAGCAGTCAATATGCCACCTTCTCCGTTAGGCGCAATTCACACACAACGGACGACGGACGAAAACGAGGCACGCACTTACAGTGTCTCTTGCGTAAACAAGAAGTCTCTTGTGGCGTACAGAAAGTCAGTTTCACGTCGCTCTTTCCACGGTCAAAATACTACTCAAAACGCGAGATGATATTGAATTAATTGATTTTTTTAAATGCAGTCGACGTCCGTTCCGCATGAGTCCCTCCTCAGAGTTGATATAAATGCCTTAGCTAGGGATACAACGTTTACAACATAACAATGTTGCTGGTGTGTCTTAACCACCACTGTAGATTACATATTTTATCCGCGTTATATACCATTTCAATTGCCGGCCCTGGGCCTATAAAGGTACTTTCCAGCTCGCTCTTTGTCGAGACCAGCAGCTTTATTTCCTTTCTGACTAGCTTGTCCTGGTAACTATCCCTCTTTCCACAGCGCCTTTAGATGCTTTAAGCACAGCTTGACAGCCGGGAAAAATAGTGTTATACTCAGTTCATTCTGGAATATAATTAAGTATAAACAAACGCTGAGAATAATGAGTAGCAATCTGCTGTATCCTCATAAAGTTGATTGCTTCTGGTGAAACTTTGTAAATGACTCTTGGTCCGATAGATGGTGTACATGCTTCCTAGCACCTGCCCACTATCAAGGTTGCATTTGGCTTTGCAGATAAGTAGTGCAATGTAATTTCATTTGTTCATCTATAATTTTTTCATCCCGACACATTCAACATTTTTTGTCAATAAAGTTCACTTCAATATTATTTGATGTATCTATTTCTGTTTTGACATAAATATTAATAAACCCTGCGCTAAATGCCCCACATGAAACACAAGAACAAAGCAGAACACTGGAACAAATACATTTAACCGCAAGCGTAGTTACATAACCGTAGATTTTATAGCCTGCAAACTTTCTTGTAAGATAGAAGAGTGGCGCAGTGGTAGCAAAAGCATCCGCATGCACTGATAATTCTGCGATTTTTCAAGGATTTAACAAACGCCGCAATGCACGTACGGCGTTTTCGTTCGCATTCGGAACGGAGCGGGATTTGATTCCAAAGCTGCTGCACACGGAGAGCTTTTTGTCTTCTCGCCCGCGCCCGCAGGTCCAGCGCAGCGAACTAAACGAAAGAAACACACGCGAACAATAGATTCGCCGTGGGTGGACGAGAATTGTATATATTCAATACAGGGTGTTATAATAAGCGGAGGGATTCACGGATTATGGAAGAAAAGGGAGAATGGACATAAATTGTAGTGAGAAAAAGCCATAAAAATGCTCCGTGTGGATGAGACTCGAACCGATGTCAACATCATTCCGTGCTCACACTGTAGCCGTTGGACCAACGGATAAAGAAGTAAGTGTCTTGTAAGCTGTGTTCTCGGTCACGCCATTCATCTATCTGAATCAATCGCACTCGAAGCGCCCTCCAATCTGGAGAACACGATGCTATAACCAGTGAACCTCTGGTCATTCAAGCGGGCATATGTATCTCCACTGTGCGTTGTCGCGTAAGGTCACCACGTGTGGAATAGTGAGGGGAAACTAGATGATAGAAAGTATTCTACAAACACCTACAATTTTTTCGGATCTTGCCTTCTCTACATCTTTACCGCCAATTTTTGAAAAACTTTCAAGCGGCTTGGAAACGTCCAAGGAAGAAGTGTGATCGTTTACAGACAGACCTTCAGAAACGAGTGACATGTTTTTTTCCTAGTGTATATGTCATAAAACAAGAAGAAAGTTTTGGTGAATTCCATATTAGTTGTCCAACTTGAGCATTAAGAGGTATAATTATGAATAAAAATGTGAATAATTTGGACAAGCGTATTGTCATTCGAATTATGTTCATTCTATATCGACCACTCTGTATGCAATACCAACAGAATGTTCAAACAAAATCGCTTCACTCCATCCGTACTGATCATAAAATAGTTATGTTCCTATATATATCATGATGGAACGCATTATTCACTGTCTGTAAAGATCGTATAATGAATGATTATGTTTGATTGGCCACGATTACATTTAAACTGTGCAATTAGCGATGTTAATTCCGCCCTACGGCAAACAAGCTCAAATGTCTCTATTATGGAGCCAGCGACAGTCCGATGGTTCCATATTTCAACTGTCAAAGTTAATGTACAATACTAATATTCGTGTAAAGAGGAGTCCAAACTTAGTTAGATTGACGATTTAACATTTTTATATAGAATAGTCCATTAAGTAAATGTACAGTGTGAAAGAGAAATTTCTCTTAGTAACGGGGCAACAAACATGTGAGACTGAAGGAGGTATATATACGATACTATCTATTTAGAGATCATATTGAAGCGTGGACTTCAAGTGAGGTGGCTACCAAGTGGTATTATCCTGATTTATTTTCAATAGATTGCTGGGGAGTCAATATTCTGCTATATGTTGCATATTATCGCTACTACGAAATATATTATTACAATTGTTTAACTTATTCATATGTAGAGAGGAGGAGGTAGGGACCCAAGTACAGAAATTTTAAGTCCCTCATGTTTTACAAGCTTCATGCCTTTATTTATATATATCTGGCGATTTCTAAGGTGGTTCTTGAACAAGTTCAATGGTAATCCACGTATGTTCCAGCTATGACCGGTCTAAATTTAAATCTTCCCCTAAAGATGCTAAGAGAGTTTGCCCAACACAGTGGGTATTTTCAAGAAAGTGATTTGAAGAGTAGTAAAACTGTGTGACTGACTTTACATAGAATTGAATTTAATCTTGTAGAGTGAGCCTTCTTGATCGTAACTTGGATATTTTTTATATTCTACAATCATTATTTATGATTTGGAAGAATGCATTTATTCCGTGAGCTGATTTATGTCGAGTATGGATACTTGAAATGATATTCAAATATTGAATATTCATCATAAATGCCATAGACTTGAACTCGATTCATTATATTTTACTACTTCAAACTACATACCTATCAATGAATATCTTTACTGACGTTTCGGAAGCCTCAGCAGCATTTATCAAAGTAAGAAACATAATAGAAAAAAATGGATTTAAAAAATATAATAATTATAAAATTATAGGAATATCGAGAAACAAAAAAGTTTTAGAGCAGTTTTGATTGTCGTTTTTTTTTCCACTTCGCCGCCAATGAAAAGGATTTCAAGATACGCATCATTACCTACTAACCAACATCATGCTCCCTAAATTTCATTACTGCAGCTATTTCTGAGATTACGCATTTACAAACACGCCAACGTACAGACCGACCGATACTCTATCGGAAAACTGCGATTCCTATGGATGGAGTTGTTCCATAATTTAGCAGCTCTTATTTTAATATTGGAGTGTCCTAGACTGTAGGAACAGAGACGTTCTTGACTTCGCGCCTTGGCACG
Organism: Bruchidius siliquastri; assembly: GCA_949316355.1. Lineage (NCBI taxonomy): Eukaryota > Metazoa > Arthropoda > Insecta > Coleoptera > Chrysomelidae > Bruchidius > Bruchidius siliquastri. Next base: position 23,947,803 of record OX438536.1, on the reverse strand, counting down.
TGATCTATGTTTAATTACGAATATAATACATATATTGCCTGACTATGCAATTTCATTCAAAAGTCACCCTTCGCCACTACTCAGCATTTTAGTCGAAAGTGCTGAGACATCCTGACAGCTCAAACACGGCAAATTTAATAAAATCCTGCATCCCGCTCCAACTGCACTTCGACCACAATAAAATCGCTCACGCCCGCTTCTCCAAAATAAAGACAAAAGCCGCTGGTATTACAGGACCGAATTCGTATACTAATATATAATAAAATAAAATCTAATATAATACTAAAGTCCAATTTCAAGTGCATAATATATTGAAAATTTTATCTTTTTTCCGTGTAACAAAAACAATTATTTTTCCACTTATTGGAAGTATAAATCCAAAATTAGTTAAGGGCAAATGCCCACTGAAGAGAAGAGAAAAAGATCAGTCTGCTCTGACTTCATTGTAGTAAATGAGCAGACTGATCTTTTAAACTCAATTTTTATCGATACACTACTAAAAATTTCAATCTATTTGTATTCTAGACTCACTACTGAAATGTATTAAGTTATGGAATGTATTAAGAAGAATGAAATACCTTAAGGAATAAAATATCTTAAAACGTGAAATATCTTAAGAAATAAAATTGTTTATCACATGAAATATCTTGAGGACATTTTGACGGCGATGGTTGAGGTTTTGTAGGGGTTTCCCTTAACACTAGTGTAAATGCAGTCGCCAAAAAAATATGTCCCCTAAGACAGACACAACAAATAAAAACATAATTTAATAGAAAAATAACTTAGACAGGATAGATAGTATGCTAGTTTTGTGAGCTCAAGTTTTGTATCCATGATAGGACTAGTTAGTTATTTGGCAAGTAATCTGGGTAGCCTTGTTAGTAGTCAAATCTGATAGTCCGACGATGATTTTAATAAAAATCGAAACGCGTCACTAAAAGAAACAGTTTTATTTGTGAAAATGTGTGATAATTACACAACTTTCTATCTACATTATGGAAGAGTTTCACCAAGGAAGAGCATCTACAATCTACATGAAAAATACAAATAAAATAACTAGCCAAACGTGGTCCGTTCGTAACGCTGAAAAAGGGCCTTCCAATCGAGGCTAGAGGTAGACATTCTATTTGAATTGATATCAACTGAAAGGAGAGAAAATCATTGAAGACGCAATACATGAACATACCATATCAGCCTGAAGCCAATCGCACATAGGAAGTGATACGGTTCTGTTCAGACTTGTCTGTACATGATACGCGAATGATTAATCCGTTCCACAGAATTGCTGAGAAGATTAATGATGTAATCTGTATATGGTGTAAATGCAGTCTCGACAGTGAAAAAAGGGTGCCGCATAGAGGTCGGAAAGGGCAAGTGAAGAGCATATATAGGGAAAATGAAATGAGTAAGTACAGCCAACTGGTAGGTCAGTAATGAAGTACAAGTACCTGAGAAATGTTTATACTTCGATTCATACGAGAGTACGAGACGGTGGCGACGCCACGATATCATACGAAATAAGTTCGGTGATTTGTGCCAGTCGCGGAGTCGAACTTTTGTAAAAAATAAATCACTTTTCTCAAACCCTCTGGTGTCGAAATGTCTAAAACAATTCACTCCGATCACACATTTACGCACAACGGACATTAACTTTATTTATTATGTAAAATTTATTATAACATAAAAATTATCATAAATTCATCTGAGAAGTATCTTAAATTGGAAGGACTGGAGCAACAGAATTCAGGAATAATTTTCATTACTTTCTTAGCTAATAACAAACCACTGGTTTTCAAAAATAAAATAGCATTTCGTGGAAATTAAACCGTTTTAGGCAAGATTAATGAATAATCAAATATGCAAACGAATAAATACACCAATGCATTAAATTCATGTCACGTTGTCGCACACAGCTGCAAAACTTTCAATCATTTGGGAGATCATCAGTTGGATAGGTAAACAACTAGATAGCTCCATTTAATCTCTGTAATTTTATCATAAACAATGCATCTCGCTGCTGTTTAATTTCATGCACATACGATTATCATAAAAATATAACTTGTACTAATAAATAATGTATAAACAACAAAGACCGGTCGTTAGTCTTCTTGACATTCTTGTTTATTAATGCTCACCCTTATCAGGACAGCTTATATTTTTAAAATTAGTTTCACGTAGGTGAAAACCATAGAACTAATCGTACCAGGTGAGATGACTTGAAATGAATTTATGACAATGCACTTCTCTCAATTAATTTATGGTGTAATTTCGAAGTAGGTGAATTTCAAGTAGATGAGAAAATATATTCATAATACTTAAGTTCATATACTGAAATAACATTATGAAACCTTATCGTACAATTGCACATGACTGTTAATAGTCAATACCGATAACTTCCCGACGGCGACAACCCATGGTAGCTATAATCCTCGTTATCAAATAGTCACGCGGCGCCCTGTAAACTAGTCTACTACTAATCATTTGTTACCAGATGAAAAGTTCCGGTTATAAATAAACGTTAATGTATTAGGATAGAATGGCAAATACGCCTGGCTGTTGGCACATTTTTTTGTTCTGTTTCTTTGTTACTTATACGAATAGCATGAATTTCAATAGTCAATGGTCAAAAATAAGTGCATCGCCTATCTGGCACTGTTCATATATACATACATAACGGTGAAAAACAAAAGCTTTCATTCTCAATTTTCAATTTTTATGCACGTCTCAACTAATCCCAGTATCGAGGAATCACTAGCCAAAATTTGTACACCTGCTTCCAATTAATTTCAAGTAATTGGTATTATTTCAAGGTACTTCGCAAGATACTTCTAGGTACTTCGAGATTTTGGAGATTCCCCAACCTAAATCCCATACCGAACCCACTTCTAACCCCAATTTTACATCCCTCCAGAAAATTTTAGTTTGAGCATTTTTACATCTTTTGTCCTTTGTTAATTACGCCGCCGCAAATAAATTAATAAATTAATTAAAATCATATCAGTATTCTTCGAGTTATAGAAGGATCAACGATAACTCATCTCCCGATGACCAATGCGCCGCCACTGAATTGGATTCCAAAAACATCATTCAGATGAAAATTATACGTTTAACATATCTGAATACCTTGAAGATTTCATATTTTCTTTAATTCTTGTCCCCTGGAAAGATTCCCGAAAATAAACCAGTACTACTATGGGACCACAACATATCTTTGCACACATTCTAACAAAACCGATGCGAGAGTTACTGAGTTCACGTGATTACAACAATTTTGACATACATACAGACAGACCTATGGACCGCTTATACTTGGGAAGTAAAAGTAAATATTATTAAAGTTGGAGATTAATGATTAATAATAACCTACAAGTACCAACAAATTTAAAAACAGGTTTAAACTTGAATATTTCTTATGTTATTATGTTTGTATGAAGATTCCCGAAATAAACCCTAAACGTAATCACGTTTTACTGCCCCTAGTAACCTCATTCAAATGATATTACGTCTTCCTTGCTCTTTTGCATGGTTTTAATCAACTGTTTATAATTGTCATTACTGCTTAAGTATGTTGCAGGCTATCATTAGTATGGAGTAATTATGTGAATCTGTCATCATCCATAACTTTTCTTATTCGTGATCCGACAAAAATGCCCGCTTTCAGATTGGTTTTAGATTGACCTGACATCATTTTTTAATTTAATGACACGCAAAAACGGTCCCTGCAACTGTAAAAACTCACTACACAAATGATAAGCAACTTGCAGCCATTCAATTTCCAAGTGCTACCATCTACCTAATCATAAGTACAATCAACCATAATCTTTAAAACTTACACTTACTTACTTACAAAATAAAATTTGGTATTAAGTATATGCTCTCCACTATGGATTGGACCTGCTATCGACATGCATTTTTCGTGTTTAGCCTAGACTTGTCAGTATAGCCTAGCGGTCTAACTGTAGAGAGCAATCGGGTGGTATATACGTAACCCAGTCAAGGGTGTGATAGCAACATTAACTTTTCTTCAAGTGTCTAAAGACAAAACATGCATGTCTATAGCAGGTGTGAGGAGAAAATATACTGAATATCAGTTGTCAGCTTCTGATGTGAATGAGCCGAAATAACGGTACATCATAATTGTGAACGACGAAGAACAAGGGATGTCGCTGTAAATCAGTTCACCCTTGTTGAGTTGATAAAATTTGGTATTTTGTGTTTTTTCTTGATTAAAGGAATCAGAATTCATACATTAAAACAGAAACGCAAAAATCCTTTTCGACCTATGTAATAGTATAAATAAGAATAATACTAAACCCAACAGCAATTTCCCATTGTCACAAGGTATTTTATCGCGCACAAAAGATGGTCCCAGCAGCGCATCGACTTTCGAGTTAGCGTGGGTCATTGGCGCATTTAATTGGCCTATTCGCTAATGGATGGAATGCCAGTCACTAATTGCTTAATGGCAGGCGTGGTGCGTGCCATACCGCTGCGGAATGACTGTTATTTGCGAATCCTTCACGTAAATACTGTAACATATGGAGCAGAAAAGAAAAGTGACTTTCGGTTTCCAAATCATCTTCACCTGATCGTTTCTACTATCATAATAACACGAATCACAAGCGCGTGAATTCAATCTCTTCGGCATGCGAACTACGGCTGAAAACAAAACAGAGCAAACAGCTTTTTTGCGTAAATAGCTCAGCAAATATTTAATGCACATATCGCAATATTGTTTTGACATTATTTTCACAATCTCAGCTGATGAAGTATGAGTTTAGAAAATTTTTGTGCCATGAATAGGTAAAAAAAGGAATATTCATCCTACTAATATTGTGATTATGACATCAACTATAAGGATAGAGCACTGAAAGTCGGTAGCGCCACTTTCTACGTTTATATCAATTCATATATAAGGTGTCTAAAAATTTCTTATACAACGTATAACTTATGCATTTCTGAAGATACTATCCAATACTGAATATCTCTGTCTCATTCACAGCACGATACGCGCTCGGACGTTACTTGCGTTTATACCGCATAATTGTGCCGCAGAGTGTACTTGTATGGCACTTCCCAAGACGGGACTGTACACGTTACAATTATGAATTTTCAAGAATCGATCTACAAGGCAGATTTTTCATTACTTTGAGCTGGGATATTGATTAAATTTTTTCCAGTTTTTTGCTCTAGACGATGCCATAGACTTTCCACCCTGAACAATGCTCCTCTGTAAGTACCAATGAAAACCACAAGTCGGTGGAGTGAATAGTTTTTACGCGGCAAGGATTCTACGATTTGATGGTGCTACGAATGGCTCTTAAACTATATTTGATCACTATTTTAATCTTAGTACAAGTACTAACCTGTGCAACATTTTCGAAATGCTCGTGACTTTTCTGGTACACTCTCGCCTTTTGTAGATTTCTTCCTATTCCGGTGTTTTTTCTGATGAACACCTCTCCATGGTTTGCTAACCAATCCAAGACCTTGAAATAAAAACATATAATTCAGGTGAACTGATTTATATTTTTCATAATGTATTGCTATATGATATCGTATTCATAGTAACTGATATAATATGGAAGGTAGTGCTTAATAAACAATACCGGGATACTGGAAATAAATTCTTCAGAAATAATTGATATTACCGATAACCCTGTATTTGTGAGAGGTATTTCATATAACCACTTAAAAGTATCTAAAACTCAATGCAGATAGGAGTGAAAATACTCAATAATGAACTTCCGATGTTTCATATTTCAAACACAAAAATCTTACAGTATAGCCAACTATTGAATTTCAATACAAGAGACCAACAAAAACGAAAAACGTGAATAACCCATTTTTATCTACTCTGACCGCGTTTCAATGATCCAACCCTAGAGCGACCAGACCATAGTATCACTTTGTATGTAACATCCGTGGTGCATATCTACTTGCTACTACGTTGTTGGAGATAAATAAATAATAAGATTTCATCTTTACCTGCTTCACGTCTTCCTGAAACAACCGCAGCGCCAAGCGTTGGTGTAACTTTATTTTCTTCGCGTGCCACTTTTGCTCTAAAGCGCGATGGTGGTTGAGTATTTGATGGATCACTGCCAACACGTGACTGGCACCTTCGCTATAATCTGCAGCAGGATTTCCACCAGGTCTGTTTTCATATTTTTTGCTATCACCCTACAGAAAAGATTTTTTCATCAATTATTGTTTGTCGACACTAAATATACATTATGAATGATTTCTACACAAATACAGGACGAGTTACGGTGATACTTGGATTCAATCTTGTTATTCCTCAATCGATCTCCCACTACGAGGGATAAAACTAAGCCTTAGAAATAAATAACGTTATAATTTTAATTATTATTAATGTGCTATGACTCACACATTTTTACACAGTTGCATGAATCTTAATTTTCAATGAATTAAGTATAACTGACAACTCGTCCTAACATTTATACTCTTCCTATTAATTCTATGCCGAAAATCTACCTCTACGCAATAGGATGGTACAAAATCAACTACAACAGCAAAACAATGATTTGAGGATTAAACATTGCGGATATAACTTGAATGAGAAAATCCAAGAAAAGTGTCTCGTTGACTATTCACACCGGAAAACACTATGACTACTGACCCATTTAGAGTGACAATCCTCTCAAACTGTACTTAAATCTAGTCAGAGCACATATAGAATGCCAGTACGCAACATGTTTTTGGATCAAACACGACGTTTTAACACAGGAAAACATTGGCGTATCTGAGGGCCCCCTAACACAATCAGTCATTTGCATAAACTCCCAAATAACATTGCTTTTAACTCAAAACCCACGGTATGTAGGCAGTGTTAACGAGGCTGATGTAAGTTGTGCATTCCATCAGGATTTTCATCTACCTGAAACCTCCAAAGCCCTTAAAGCTTACAAAATAAATCATAATGTTTGCATAATTTTTTCGGTACTCAGAGTACCTAGGTCGGGGAATCATCAGAGACATTGAGGGTTTTGTTTTTTTTGTTATCCTTGCACCAGATGGCTTTTTTAAATATTATATTCAATAAAAGAAGCTCTGTGGTCCTGCCTTCTGATACTTTAATACCCACGAATCAAACCTATTCAACACATTGCTACTTAAACACAAACGAGCTGAATTCATGTAAGTATGCTCGACTACAATTTCTATACTTAGTAAAAAGTTTTTATTAATAAAAAACAGGAACAAAGTAAACGAAAATGTTTTTCTGCATATTAAAATTAAGGAATAATACATTTATGATCTATTATGTGGCATTTTAACTTTATGAGAAAAAAATAACTTTAGCACCCTTTACATTTACATCAACATTTCTCGGCAATGATAATGATGCGATTATGGTCTTTCTGATATATATTACTCATCATTACATTTCACGTTTGTTAATATGATTTTTTAAGATCCATGGGGTGTGTTTTCAATGTGACTGGCGGTGTTCGGCATGTCTTTCTAAGATAGATCCATCCTGTAGTAGTTGAACGTAGGAGCTTGCTAGTAGCATACTTACAGCGATAAATGAAGTATGCTCAGCTTCACTTCTAAGTTAGAGCAGCTCTTAAGCCTTCTATTAAGAGAATGATTACATGGATAAAATATCATACCATGCTGTTATAGTCTACAGAACACAAAATTATCAAATGCAAAATACTGACTTTCTTACTGAGCAGCACTGATATTAGACATATATAAATTCAAGTAGATTCTATTATTTTTCGGACCATCCTGTATTTCTACGTTGAAAATATGGAATACTTTATCGAATGCTAGCCAGTTGAATAGCTTATTTAGGAGTTACTGTGTTTTTGTGTATGATACTACACAATATTATAGTTTTATAGCACCAGAAGCACATCTTGAAGTAAGTACAGCCTTCTGCTAATTGTATTCTAGTTCTCAAGAAACTCACATGACAAGAACAGGGTAGACTATAATACTCGAATTACCACCATTTTGCATTTATAGGATCAGTGTGGCTAAATATTTTATGGAAATTATCCAAAGGGTTATTGTAATGAGAAGGTACGGTATAGTAATCTCAACAAAGAAGTAAACTAATATATTGTCTCCCAATATTAAAACAAATCCTTGTTTTCACACATATATTCACATTCAGCACTCACATGCGATTTCTCGTCCTCCAATTATAGAACAATTGAAAATATTTCACTTCAGTCACTACTGCATGTTTTGTATTCAAAACTGACAGCCAATTACATATTATTTAAATACCTGTGTCGCATATTAACATGCTTGTCGATACACGGCATACCGGTATGCTTTTCGAAGCAGATGGCAGCGTATTTTTCATCCTACCTAAGTATCCAAACTAACAGTGTGGTATGAGGATCTCCTGATACTTTCAGGCCGCTTCCCTCACTTTTTTAAAACGCTGTTCATCTAGAGTCTAGACTGATGTCAAGATTTCAGTAATGAACCTCTTATTTTGTTAAGGGTCAAGCCTGGAGAACGAGTATTTTTAGGCAATATCGCCTGGAGCTTACGGTATCTCAAATATAATGTAGGAGTGCCTCAAATGATAATATGGCACTCGTCAAGCTAAATTGCGCAGATAGAAGTAAGCAGTGCCATGTTTAACATTATTATGAATCATTGTCAGGCATTTCCTTTTTTTGGTCTAATACTAGTTGTATAGGACCAGCTGTATATATTATATTTTTATATGCCTGAATCAAGGACTAGTTCAAGTTATTCTTTATATAAACTAAAGAAATGCTTAGCAGGAAAGATGCTGGTACGTCCAGGTTTGAATTGAGCTGAGAATAGCAATGATGGACTAAAGCAGTATATTATCACATGGATATCTTTTGTTGTGGGGATTCGACAAAAGCTTCTCTTTGATACTGTTACGATAACCGCAGTATTCCATATTTTCAATATATAGTCAGTAAGGAAATGAAATGTTATTAGTAGCAAAGAAAAAGAAATAAAATAGTATTTACGTGTTTCTTGTCAGTCCCAGGCTGATTGCAAACCTGAACTAAGTGGTCCAATTGATATAGGAGTTTCTTACTAGTGCTATGTACCTGTTACCAGAAAAACCAACACCAAGTATTAGTACATCAAAAAAACAATATAATACATAAATTTGGTTAGAATTAGGTTCCTGTAATAAAATGGAAATTCAGAATGATTCTATATTCTTTCATTTTACATTTCTTTAAAATACGTATACGTGAATCGAATTAATATATACAAGCACCAAACGATCATAATGAGGATGAACACAGTTCCGTCAATGAATCCTCTCTTACAATATATTCCAAAAACAATAAGTATTAGAATACATTTTAGATATGTTTAAGCGTTCCAGACGAATCTCCATTAATTATTACAGGTTACAAATAGTCCACAGAAACCCAAACAACTAGAAGCCGCGACAATACACCTAAAAAAAATTATATATCGTACGTTGATGACGCTTGCATCTTTCTCGCTGGCTTCTACAGTAGTCGGTAGGTTATGGCACACTTGCAGCATCACATCAAGTCCATTCAGAAGAGATTGATATGAATTATATACCTAAATAAAGTACGTACTATGAAACATAAGTTGCAATAATTAATAATTTTGATGTATGACATCTATTGATATTTCCAGTTGCACTTGAATAGTCAGAACCTTGCTGTTTTGTACATATAACATTATAGGTATAACCATCAGAAAAAATCATTAGAGTATATAATAGTAGAATGAGTATTATTACTCTGAGGGCTGAACTCACATTTTGAAAAAACGAGATACAGAAACGTCTCGCCAGAGGGAGTCGAACTTGAATAACCCTCCAAAATCCTGCATTCTCGGCAGACATTTAAGGTTAGATTAAAGATAGCATTAGTCAACAGTTACTAGATGGCTCAGCATGATTTGAGCTTTAACAGATTAGAAAGATGGAGAGAAGAATTTACGCTGTAGGCCCTCCACTTCCATAGTGTCATTTTGCTTCACGGCAATGGTAGGTTCAATTCCCACTGGCGAAAACTTTTTCTTTCTAATTATCGGTTATCATAGTCTAATATGAAAATAGGTAATAAATAAAAGTAGGATTTGCGAGAAAATTATTGTTTCTTACATCTTTCTGCTCTATCGGGACCTAAAATGTTGGTCATCATCAAATGTTGATGAACTTTTGACTAAACAGAACAATCATACAACGACCAAAAACACATCGCTTATCAGAAATTGGCGTAAAATTCTTAACTTCTGAAAAACCAGTGAATATCCACAACATGACCTACCTCTGTGTACGCCTGACACATAGCTTCATATAGACTCTGGTGTTGATGTATAGAGTTTTCGAGCATGACTATTTCTGAAGGAATATTACCACCTTCTGAAGCTTGTTTCCAAGCAGGGACGTTTTCGACATATTGCTCAGCTTTGTGATGAAATATCACAGATAGGGCAAGAACGGCAGTTCTTTCATCTAGGCCTGCTGCAAAGTCTTTCCAGGCGCGATCCAGTCTGGAAAAAATTAAAAACCAAATCGGTGGCATTATTTTTTACATAATTAGGTAACGACAATAACTTGTTTATAAGAACTTTTACGTTATATTTTCATTCTTTTTTACCCGTATAAATGACAATAATCATAAAAAGAGATACCAACCTCGAAGCGACTGATCTGATGTGGGACGCAGCGTAATGTCCTCCATCAATGAGCCTGGAAGCCACCGAAAGTATTCGATTGATATTTACATAGACGTTCATCGAACTCATAGCGAAGTGTTGGTGTTCTTCTTGGAGCTGCTTGGCCAATTGGTATGTGTGGCCGATTTCGACGTAATTTAGAAGGAAGACATCGCGATTGTGGCATATCCATTCGAACATCTGAAATAGAAATTATTTGGATAAAAAGTTGGCTAATTGACACATAGTTACAGAAGTTTTTATCTACATGATGGAAGAGTTTCACCAAGTAAGAGCATCTACAATCTACATGATTAAAGAATCCCCGTTAGGAGATCAAGCTCGTATGTTCAAGAAACTTCATATTAAAAAGACTACGGCTGCCCAGAATGCTTGGTTTAATAAAAAATGTATCGCCGCAAAACTGTTTCCTTGATGGAGTGACCATTTGCTACCAAAAACTACATATACCTTTTCACAATCTTGTTCAAACAGCCTCAACTGAAAGCACTGGTCGAGCTTGAGCTTCTTGTGGTGCCACAACTGCAGCAGATGTTGTTGGGAGGAGTGGACAGCCTCGAGATTCTGCAGCACCAGATTGCGGACGTCGGTTAAGTCTTGACTAGGAGGAGGCGGCGACTGGTCGGCTGCGGTTTGGTTACCGCCCCCGACGTTGCCGCCGCCTCCAGCGCTCGGATTGTTGTCGATCGTCACGACACCCCCGCCACCCCCTCCACCACCGCCGCTACCACTGCCGCCCTGCCCGGTGTCTTGGGCGGAGCATTTCTGAAGCACGCGTTGACCTGCGGGCAGAAGATAATTGAATATTTCAGGGTCCTAAAAATTATGCATTTCCAGTGGATGTAGAAATACAATCAAAATGAGTAAACTATGAAAATCCAGTTAAGGGCATCAAATCAAATCACTATGCTCTAATAAATTAATAAACAGTCACAAACTGACTATATATATCCACATGTGGCTTTCAAAATATTTCTTAATTATGTATATATGAAGAACACTTCATTCGTTCGACCATAGAGTTGCCACCTGTTTCATAAATATTTCGAGGCAGTCGAAACATTCGTGAAGCTTTATTATCCTCTTATATGCTTATATCTTAGGGAATAAGAAGGCGCAAGGAGCTAGGTCCGGAGAATAAGGTGGATTAGGCAACAGTTTGACACCCTGTTCAGCATAAAAATCGAGTGTTCTAGCGGCGCTGTGGGCGGGTTCGTTATCATGGTGCCATTGAATACTCCGCAGACTAGTCTCTAGACAACTCTTGCATAGTTCTTGGAAGACTACAGGAACACATTTGGTTATATACCATTCAAAAGTAACTGTCCTTTGATTTTACAAGGCTACCGTTGTGATGTATGCATTTTCTTTCCAACACTATTGGAACGACGAATTTTCGTTGGAGGCTGCTCACTTTCAAAGCACCAAACTAATGACTGCTGTTTAGTTTCGGGATCATAATGATACAACCATGTTTTGTCTCCGGTTACGATATTGAAAGTGTTTTGACTAAGCCCGTTATCAAATCTTTCAAGCATAAACTTAGCCCAATCAAATCTTGTTGTTTTTTGCTCACTGGTCAACAAATGTGGCACCCATCTGGAACACCGCTTCCTTAGGCGAAGGTGATCATGAATGATTGTTCGGACCGCTGCCGATCCAATCCCCAAAAAAGCCTCAATCTCGGTGTAGGGTCATATGTCGATCTTTTTTTTACCATATTTTGTTCAACTTCTACAGTTTCCGGAGTAACAGCAGTGGGAGGTTGACATATGCGAGGTTCATCATCGAGTGAGACCCGGACCCTTTTAAACTCAGCAAACTAATTAAAAACTGTAGCCCTAGAAGGGGCAGCGTCCTCAAAGCAACTCACTAAACTTTCGTGACATTCAGCTTATTTTAGCCCCTTTTTATAGTCATACAAAATCATAGCTCGAAAATCGCGACTACCCGGTTCCATTTTCACGTTAAAATTCGGCCAACACTCCGATGCATTCGAGACCGTGGCAAGGCAACTACTGAACGATTCAAACGCTGGCTTTTCGTGTAAGCACTTACAACTTTGAACAAAATAGCTGCGTGCTCAAACTTGTTTAAAATTGTATAGATTAGAAATTTCTAATCATCCCAAGACTAGTAATACAACAAATTACTTTCAAGAACGCATTAATTCTCTATTTTTTTCTTGATCCATGCTTCTATCCCCAAGCGTTAGAACGATATTACCTCCACCGGAATCATTAGAATAACCATGAAGTGCTTCCCAATTCTTAGATAGATAGATACTGTAAGAAACCATTAACAACCCATATGCGTAATTGCACGAAAACTTTCGACATTAATCGTAGTGCACAGCAAAGTTAACCAAGGCTATACATAAAAACTTTGGTGGCAACTTGAAAGTGAGGCGAGCCAACTTTCCTACCGGTATCGTTGTGTGGGAAATGCAATTTACAGTTTGTTGTCTTTTCGGTGCATGTCTAGCTCTCCGAACTTAACGCTTCCATTAAAAGTCTTGGAACTCAAAGTCAGATGAATTTGTTATTAGTTTTTTATTGTAAATTCATCATGTGGTTGACTCTTGACTAATGTTAAGGCTGCTTGGTCAGCCTATATCAAGTATAAAATGAAAGAAAATTAAAATTTGAAGTTTCGATTACATGGTATATCAATATCATAAATAATGACAAAGGTGCTTATTTAGCCTATATAAAAATAGCGTCAAGCAGATTGACTCTGTATTTTGCATGCAATTGTATCAGATTATTGATGGTTTTGATCGAACTTTAGAGCTACTGATCTACTGAAACTGATTTGAAAATATTGGAAATTATTATATATTATATATGAATGTTTGAAAACTTAAAAAAAGATTTGAAGTTTTTCAATGTTTTCAATTAAGTTCCAACTATGTACCAGCAGTTCCAAAATACGATCCAATATTTTTAAGCTGATGGAAAGCACGGAGACAACTTACTTGACAATTTTTTTCATGTGGGAGTGTTTTTCTTTCACAATAGTTTACGATGGATGCAAGACAAAGTTGTCGATGTAGTATTTTATATGAGCACAGCTTGAATCTTTATTTCAAATTACATAGTAACGACGCAATTTGGCTCACCTAATAAGTCGATGTCTTCAACAGGTGCCTTCATGATCTGCTTTTTCATTTCATTGTGCAGGTCGATCTTATGTTTAGCACCTGAGACATCATCTGCGAAATCGTTCCTGGCAAGATCCTCCTGCAGCAACAAAATAATGTATTATGTACTAAATATTACTTTAGAACAGCAAAGGTGAGTAAAGATGTTAACATAAAATTTTCGAGCCTCAGTTATCAACCTATATTTGAGCTATAGCATATGTATTTATGCTTTTGATTGATCTTCAGCACAATCAGCTGTTTTCCTGAGACAGACGCAATGCCATAAGTGAATGAAGACAGGCATCATCCAACAATTTTATATGCGCAGTTAGCATCAAAGATCTAATGGTATGGATAGCTTTGGAAAATATTCTTTTTGATTTAATGTTTATTCAGTAGAAATATTCGATTGGGATAATTTTCCTCAATTGCTCCTAATGTAGCATATTTTTGTTATATCGAAATATTTCCTATAATTTTCGTGTAGGAAAATAAGTATCGATCTATTTGATAACACACCATCTAGATATTGGATCAAGGTACTTACGAATTAAATAAGCGGCATTGAGATTTAAAAAAAAAAACGTTCTCGCTTGTGCATGCTAACCTCTCCGATTATCTCCCACTTCAAACGGCGCACAATCTGGAGAACATTCCACTCAGGTCAGTAATTTGTTGGCTATTGAAGATAGCATATGAATCCCTGTTGTGCCGTGGTCTCATCACGTGGGAAATAGCATGGAAGATAAATCAAATGAATCACCATCCACGACTGTGTTAATCATCTTACATCTTTCATGAGATTAGATATATGAAATATCTTGAAAATATTACATGAAAAATGTTGGTATTTGTGAATGAATCGCCATGTTAGCAATACGTAGATGGTATCCGATATATTTTAGTCGTTAAGATTAATTATGATCTTCATGACTTACCTGTAGATCGTCTAACCTGTCCAAGAGGTCGGCAGCTTGCCAGGCGAATTCTTCCACAGCCAATCTAGTATCTAACCAGCTAGAATGATCATAGGGTAGAGTTCCGTCTAAGTCGGAGGTTAGTTGGGCACTATCTATTATTTTTGGCAAGGCTTCTATACTTATCATATTTGTCTGGAATAAATTGCAGAAAAAAATTATTAAAAATAGCTTCTATGTACTTCGTTAAATGAGATTATATTTCATCATGGAATTTAGTGGATACCACGTGGAAGATCTGATATCTCTTCAGATATTTGACTTCAGGATGTTGTTATTTTCAGTGTATACCTAACAACCATGGCTCATGTCCTAGAAATGGAAGCAAGCATCGATCTCGTATATTCAACATGTTTCAATTCGATCTGTCAGCTTACTGGGTATAATATTCGTACGGGATTATTATCATCAAAAAAATTGCCACACAGCAATAGAAAGTTTATTGGGAGAATTCTAATGGTCCCATGCCGTGATTTTAATCTTTAGAACCATTTTTTGATCTTGTATTTCGACCTTGAATAAACAAGAGCAAATACAGTTTAAATGCTAGTTTCACTACCTATCAATTGTAGATGGTTGCCGCGGTGTTCTGATGGGACTCCTCGGTATGATGCCGGTTTCAGGTGAATAATTTTTTCATATTCGTAGATAACCCCACGAAAAGGCAGATACCCTATCGCGCTTCATGAGCGCTGAGAGACGATAAATGTCTATTAAGACCTTAAAACGCTGTAGATTGTAACCATCGGGAAACAAAGTTCCCAGTAGGTCATCCCACAACGCAAAGGTTCTCCGAAAGAACGATTTTTAGAAGAAACTTGTTAGCATTGCAAGCTCGATCTGGTGAGGATATGATCGTTGACCTCTAGTCTTTGCTGTACTGGCGACTCGTAATATTATTATGCGAGACAGCTCGGCATAACATTTGCCATGATAGTATCTGTAGAATAGAGACAGATCAACCACCCTTCTTCGATGTTCTAGACTGTGGAAGTCATTTGTGAGGTCAGAGGCATCCACACATGCAAGCAGTAATTCAGCAATGGTCTGATCTGGGCGAATATAATTTCCTGGAGCGCAAGTGAACCCCCAGTTTCTGGGAGGTTGACCTAGAAGCATGCTGAATGTACACTTCAATATACCGAAGGACTCGCGAACTCTGAAGAGCAATGTGAGGATATTAAGATATAATGAGGTACTTTGGGCAGTTTACCTCGAATTTGTACTTGTGTGATCCGAGCGAGGTTCTCTGTTTCTGCCAGAAATTGTCGGGTTTCACGATGAGCGCCTGGTGAATGGCCCCGGCTGGGAAGTGTTCGTGTAACGCCTTCAGGATGGGCTTTACCGTCGACCACGTCGAGCCGCGCATGTCCACTAACACCGTGAAGCCCAACGTACGTGCCTCATCGCTGAAACAAAATCATAAATTATATTATAGGAATCACTATGACAATAAGTGTTTGAAGGAAAATAGGGATAGCAAAAGTTGCATGATTGAAATTCACAGATCGGAGTAATCAATTTGATAGAAAGAAGAAAAAAAACGGTTCTTTTAATATTGTTATTGCTTTATCTCATAAAGTTTTAATATGGAGGCCCTCTTTCGAATTGCTCAATAATTACGAATATGTTTGGCTATCTTGTTTTATGCTGGAGAGATATCATTATACCTCTATGAGTGTCAATGGCTAAGTCGCAAGTACTTCCATTAAGTTACCCATAGAATTCGTACTGCCTCAATCACTCATCTCGAACAAAATATTTTATGAAATCGTTAAACAAAGCATTTCCTAGCTACTCTTAAAGATTTAATGTTTCACTTTGCTTCGTACATTATACCAGAATTTTTATGAACACACACTTTCTTAATTAGGGTAAGACTCATAATTGTACTGATATTCCTCAGTTTCATTATGGTGAACATACTCGGTCTATTGTACAGCACACAAAAAGCGAAGAGCTTAATATGTGAGAGCTGGGAGAGCAATAACATCAGTAACAGCTAACAGTAAAACCATCCACTCTTTATTAACCTTGCGATGACGACAGCTCGGAACCGTCTTTACGACTAGTTTTATGGCAGATTCATGTGCAGCCACTTATCCTAACCTTCAATTTGTATTAGCTTCTTTACTTTGTTCTAATTCTTGGGCTATATAATAGAAATTCCGTTGAAACTGAAACATCTGTTTGCTCCGTATCGACAGGCATGTACTAGGTAAATCGTAAATTCATAAAATGTTCCTGTGTTAGTGATGTTTCAAATCATAGTAACAAGATAAAAGTACAACACATATAGATAACCAATAAATCGTACACTCTTTAAAGATCTATATTTATTGCTGGCTTCCGACTAGCCCAATAAAATTGCTGCCTGACATAGAAGGATTTTCAGATGTCAATCTAATTGCATGTGCTACGTGATAAAAAAAATATTTTACAGGAAATTCTAGTAGATCATGATGGAATGATATATTAGGTGGCAAAAGATCCCCGTCTTACGTGCTTTTCGTTGATTTTTTTTTTTAGTTTGAATGTTTTCCGCCTGTTTGGTACCTGCATTAGGTAAGCACAATTATGGTGTGTTTTTTATTTACAGGCACTTTTTTGCACTTAATAGTGGAAGTGGAAGTAATACATTAGAACCAGTAATAATCTGCTATGGCCGATTATCTATCTAAGACCGAAATATATTACTTCTAAAAAGTTACTTCCTTTGAAATTAAATCTGAGATCATTTGAACTTATCACAGAAAAGCCTTGGCACGTTTTACCACTTAACCTCTTTCCGTCATGTAGAAGACAGAAATATTGCTGTACAAAGTGTAGAAGAAACATCACTCAATTACTGTCATAACTTTTGAATATGTTCCATTTTGACTACATGAATGATCGACAGGAAGCAACTCACACTCCGACAAGGATTTTAGTTTTGGGATAATGAAATAAGTGAGTATTGGCATTTAAGACGTCTTTTGAAAAAGCACTGGTATGAATTCAAATATGGTAAATATGAAAAATGAACCCAGGCATCATTTGGTCAAGTATTCTCATGACAGACTGCAGAAGATTCCAAATTACCGTTTTAATAAAATAGCGCTTAGTCTGTGAGCTGGTTCAGTTCACTATCAAAAATTTTTTTGGAGTGTTGAACTTTTTGATTCTCTTTGGATCTTAGCATGATGAGTCCGAATCGAACTGCTTTATATGTTATCTAGATGTAACAGAACATTATGAACAGTTCAGTTGTTCATACCTTCATCAAAATGAAAGAGTTGGAAAACTCCCATAAAAAATATTCCTTATAACTTCGCTTGAGACTCTCACCAATACTTCCGTGGATGGATCACTTTTAAAACAGAAAAAATGGAATCAAACAGGTTGATACTGTACTTTACACACAATAGTATGACCATAGTTTATGAATAAAGATTTGGATAGGATTTTGGAATTGTTGATTGTTGAAATTGATAACAAAACGATATTGTTAAGCTATCTACCTTTTGTAAGTTCAAAAATTCCAAAAATTTTCAAAAGGTGTCATAGATTTCAATATTTTCACAACTCACTGAAAGTGAAACTGATACGTGTCAAATAGAGAGTAAATTCACGTTACGCAATTATTTAAGAGGCTCAATAGCACTGCCGTCAATACCTATTTATGATCCCTTTCAGTTAAAATGCAGCCACATGTGCAGTAAAAGTTGCTAAAATGGAAACGGAACAAATGAGGGGCTTTGGAAAAAGAAGTTAACTACGCAATAATATGCCGTATATTCATATGGTTTACATTTATTTGAAACCTATGTAAATATATTAATGAAAGCTCTTGAGAATAAACTATCATCTTTTCAGTAAGCATATAAACAAATTGGTTATAGCTTTTTGTTACATCAAGATACAAAACAAACAGAACTTATACAATCAAAAGTTCAACACTCTCCAACAAAATAAAAGAAAAACATCAGCTCATAAACAACCAAGAATTCTGACACGATAAAGTATTGAACATTGGTAGTCCTTAATGTATGGCATATTCAATGAATCTATCACGAAGATGGCAAGTATACTTCCAATTTTATACTGGTGAAACTCCTGCTGTGAGTGATATAGTGGTGATTAGAGTAACAAATTAAGACATCTATCGGATCACGTTGCACCAATTAAGGCGCAGCTAATAAACGGCCAGAGCAATTAAGACTAAGCGTGAAGCGGTAACTTGGACTGAGAGATGTTATTTTAAATTTAGAGGAAGCAGACAACAGAGTTTCAGTTGAGGGCATTGTCAAACTGTTAAATTAAAATGAGTAAAATTATTCAGCGGCCAGTAAAACTATAAGGCGAATCACCGAGACAATCACAAGAAAAGTTCCAGAAATTATACCTGGATTGATATAGCCTTGTATTTTGATAAATTTTCAAATGTTGTTCGAACAATACATAATAAAACATTTATGCTCCAAGTAGTGTATATTTTCTTTGGTTTGAATTTTTCATAGACATCATAAAGGCAGAGAATATTTGAGGTACCTCAAAATGATCACTTTTGGAAGAGGCTCGTTCGTGTTGTAGAGCCCCTGTTGTATCCGTCTGTATTTGTTATACTGGTGGCTATAATTTAACTAACAAACACAGCTTTAATGAAATCCTACACTTGTACTACTCTAAATTCATGCCTAACTATCAGATGTATGTAGAAAAAACACAGCAGAAACAAACTATCGTGACGCAATAACTGTGCAGGAAAGAGTACTTCTGACATTAAGGTTTCTAGCAATTGGAGACTCGTACGTCAGTTTGTAGTATCTTATCCGTGTGTCCAAACAGTCGATAACACAAATTGTTCCCGAGGTTTGTGACGCTATCATTGACATATTGAAGGATTATGTAAAAGTAAATAAAACCGTTTTTTTGGTAAACAACCTTTTGTCCGATCACCCGAATCCCAAACAAGTCACAAAACACGTCCACACCGCACGCGCCAAAAGACCGAGGCTCTTTTGAAGCAGGACTAAAAACCGACAACGAATGGATCGCGCGCGTCTCGGAGCGCGCGCGCCAACTTTGCGGCTTGGATCGCGCGAGGCGCTTCCAGACCAAACGCTCCGTACGCGTGCGGATCGTTTGGTATGGACGCGGCTAATGAATAATCAAGTCCGCCAGTTCACCTGAAGACGATTGAAGAGTAAATAAATCGAAACGCGTTAACACTCAAAATTATAGAGAATGTGGAGATCCTTGACACAACTTTTGAAACATCTGTCATGTTGTCTACACATTTCAAACGGCAAACTGATACAGCTGCACCGGAAATACAGAATAAACATACTTGACTAAATGTTTCATGAAGCTAAATTACACCTTTCACCATTCATGATTCTCACCCAGTTAAAATATATCTGTAGTAGTAGTGGTTGCTGAAACAGAAGCGCAACAAATAAGCCTCCTTTGGAAAAAATGTTAATCAAGTAGGCATAGGCAAAGGTAACAAGGATCTGTGATCCATATTTCGAATCAGATACGAATATTATATAGAGTATACCAAGTCTTGAAGACTAAATTAACGAGAACATGATCGGAAATTCTTTAAATCACCCTATCTGTTTAAGATTTTCCATTGAATAGTTTGGAAAAGCTGTACGCCTCTGAATAGAGGCGCCATCGATGCTGACAGGGACGCTGCGCTGGCGCCGATCTGCCGCGGACCGGAAGTTGGCAACGTTCGCTGATGTCCGAAATGCCAAATCCAGTAGTCCAGGACGATCTATAAATATATCTCTATAATTTCCGTAACGTTTATGTTTCATAATGAAACTATCGTGGAAATAGCAATACGACACGAGAGGGACACTACAATCAAATCTCGAAGCGTTATTTTAAAAGATTTTTGGCTGAGAATGAGCCAGTGGACTCCTATTTTTATTGACTTTAGGTGATAGTATGTATGTTTGTAACGGAATCTTCGAACGCTATTTTCACCCACTTCAAAACGTCAGGTTAATTTTAAGTCGTGCGCAATTATCACGGACCGATGACAATTTGTCCCATCATTGTTTTTCATTTCCAAATTATTGCGCATAAAAATTATATTTATAGTTTAAATACCTGGATATACCATAAATTATATGAGGTAACAGCCATACCACGCTTTCTTCCGATCGCCAATGCTGAACAAGTGTTTCCACTTATTCAACCAATAATTACAGTCAGAAGTTCTACCTTCTGCGCGAGGAGCAACAAACAATACACTACTATTAGGCTTTTTTATTCTCATGATTATGGGCGGGAAAGAAACGTACTCGCTATTATGGAATACATCACCAAAAACTCTGTCCAACAAGCCTTGACCCCTCTATAATTCTGATAGTTTTCTCGGATCATGGTGAAACTTTTGGAACTATTTTCACCACGAGAACACTCTGTAATTGTTATACAGGATAACTAGCTGCCACAATTTTAAAAAATACCGGTGTAATTGCTTAATTTTTATTCAATTGTGAATACAGTTACCAAAAACCTATGAATGAAGCTTCGTCTTATGCTTATAAACAAACTCTGACAATCTAGATAGTTCTGACTTTTCGACGACATTATTCTATATAACATTTACGATACACTTTAATCAATTTATAGCATAGACCAAGTTCACCAACCTAAAACCGGAATTTATTGGCTCAACGATGGGGAAAATGAATAACGTCAAAGCGCTGGGTCGTATGTATGTCAAACAGTTGGCCGAGGTCGGGGGTATTTCGCTGAATAAGCTGCAATAACTCCAAAACGGATGGGCATGGATTTGGAAGTATAATGAGAACTATGGCCACTTATTTCTCTGGTGCTCAGCGTATCGAAGTCCAAGTCAGCACTGCATAAAAGGATTTTTCATCGGGAAAAACAAGAAATCCGGTGATAATATCGTTCTAATGTGTACAAATAATTGTTTGAAGGTTCACGAATAGAAATCTTTCGATCACTATTGGAATTCCACTGCTGTGTGTTTCGTTTTATTTCGCATTGGGTTTCTGGTGTAGTAGTGAATTATGACCCTTATTTTAGATTCATCAAACAAGAAAATGCATCATCTGTATTCTAGCATTGCATAATAGCTAATACTAAGGCCTTGTTTAAAAACAAAAGTGTTCCCATGAATGCAGTCGGAATATCGATGTCATTATAATTTAAAAATATCATTTTTTCATTCTGTACGTTCAAAAATTCTGCTAGGCAGTCGAAACGTTAGCTGCGTGTGGAAAATACAATGAACCAAAGGGATAACTACAAATTTCAAATTTAGTTATTGACTCAGGTGATCTATACAGACATTGGATACGTCAGGATAGAAGTATTTGTCGTATTACATAGAAAATTCGACATAATTTTCTTGTAGCTAATTATATAATAATTGCCAAAGTAAAATTTAAAATATACACAAAAACAATAAACAAAATAACTAACAAAAATACACGTTTGCCCTCTATAGACATTTTGAGCTATTAAGAAACTCCTGTACAGTGTAAAATGCATATTAATTAAGGTATAGTGCCTAATTGTTTTAAGCAAGTTGCTTCCCCTAGTTTTTTTCATATATTATTTATATTTTTTCCAAATAATATGAATTTGTATACATATTTACAGTGATAGAGTGAGAATACTTTGTTTTTTAAAGATTGCCTACATGACTCTCTTATATACTGAAAATCAATACACAGGATAAGTTTCGTAAGTTACATATTTCGATAGTACCCTATGGTGTATTGAAACTGAAGTGCACTAAAATGCTACACGAAGCAATTTTGACCTTACGTTTAAATTGTTACAATGTCACACGAATAAAAATGTAGTTGATCGGTGTGCTGAAGCATTTCCAGATTATACAATCGCAATCCATGTCGCTTGTAAACTGGCTAACTCTTACTATAGATATAAAACTACAATTGGTAAATCGTAATGAAATGATCACTTATTGAAATCTAAATGATGGAAGAGTTCCACCAAGTGAGAACATCTATGAGCCACATGACAAAATGTATTTGTAGCAAGAGCGTCTGAAAATAATTACCCTAATAAATAAAAAATTATAGTATAAATGACATATTTTCTGGCACGTTCATGTTATTATCGTTTCAATATGTGACATATTTAATACAGATAATGGCGATTTTTGCGGTTGTGCTTAAGCATTTGAACATTTCTAATAGCAAGGCTTCAAAACAAATGGATAGATATATAGATGTCTCGCTCAGATATATTACGTCATAGCTAAATTTATTCTACTTCTCATTTATAGAACACTACGTGTAAATGCTCAATACACACCTTTTAGAGGCTTCCTCTAAGCTTTGGTTAATGGCATATTAACACGACATGCTTTACTTGTTCGCGCATAAAAACCCGTGTAGTGTCACAAGGTTCATAGTCAAGAAAGCTTGTTCTGTCTAAGCCAGCATGTCGCATACGATTTTGTCATATAAGATTAGCTAGAGTTATTGATATTTGTAATTTCGGTGTAAATGACCCACATATTCCAATTAGTCTTATCGATGTTAGTAGTTGTTTATTGTAACCCTGAGTTTTTGTTTTATCGCATACTCTGTCTGGAATTTTCAGTCGTATTCTTCAATCTATCTTCTATTTTGTACTAGCTGTTAATTAACACCACATGCGACAGAGTGAATACCTTTAGTACTCTATTGGTTGTCTCGGCAGCCATTATAAAATTAAAATATGAATAATTAATTAATAAATTTTGAAATTATAATGACGTTGACATTTGTTATTGCTTCCAGGGGAACGGTTTCATTTTTTCAATATGACTTTTGTAGGGGGTGGTGAGGCAGAAAATTGAAAAATATGTCAAAATGACAACCTCAATAAGTTTCAGAAGTTACATCGATTTATTCCATCATTCATACCTCGAAGACTCGTTTGCAGCTCATAGTTTGCGATATCTAGTGGCCATTGAATAACATTATCTTCAATAAATTGTGCCGAAATTTAATGATTGTTGAGCCAAATGCAGAACCTGTCGCTATGTTGTGGGTTCAATTCCCACAGGCGAAATATTTCTGATTATAAATATCATACACGAAAATTCAAGATTTATTCAATTGTGTAATATGATGGTACCTATTACCCACAAGGTTTTCGAATTCGGTCAAATACTGTCAACATCTTTGAAGATCATTAATTTGAAGGATTCCTGATCATACTAATAATCTCAGGAAGTAGAGTCAAAATCCTTGATAAAAGCCCGTTATGACACATAATATAATAATATGAAACGAAAAACCATGTACATATTGTTCGGAAATCCTTGGCCAATCTTATAACACGAAAAGTACCACGGCAAGGACAAAAGAGCCTTGTAGGTTTCGTAAATCCCAATTTTTGACGAGTCAGAATCAAGGCTAGTAATGGATTTTATGAGGAAGGAGAAAATTCAATTTTCTTGGCTTTAGTAAAAGACATTCCATGTATCTATAAACTTTCGATCTCGCCAATTCTTCGTACCAGTTAGACATAGATCACTATTCACGGATTTGTGGATTTGCCTCCAAAAGATGTATTTTCAATATTCGCAGTTGATTAATTGATTGTTATAAGCATACATGTTAAGCTGACTCAGATATATGAAAAGAAGTAGATTTGAGTTTATATTCCAACACAAATACTCTCATGTTCAATTTGCACTGATATTTTCCCAAATTTTTACACTAAGGTGACTAAGGAATAACTCAATGAATATTTACCGGAGTAAATTGTAACCGGAGGCAGATCGTCGTGTCGACATTCCAGGTGTATCGATTGCGGCCAGTTTGTAGGATTAATTAAAGTACACGGGCTATTTTCAATGACTGGTGTTTGGGGAACATGCGACGTTACAATTTTGCACGTCGGATCATACACAGACATTTCAAATCTAATAACAAGATAGATTCTAAGTTTAGTTAGTTCACTCCTAAGACGTGATGTATGTTTTAGAAATATTGGAAATAACATTAATATGTTCAATTTTAAAACATATAAGGTTCTCGAATATCTTTTAACTCAATTATATACATCTTTATTTCTGAAATGATACCATTGTGTGTGCAGTACCGCTGCACCTACTTGGCGATATTATTTTCTTGGAGTCGAATGAGGCAACATTCGATTGATTGCAATAGATGAAGAATATTACTCAGACTAAAAATCTATAAAAATGTATAATTTGCCTACTTAGCTGTGTATATTAGAGGAATGTGGAGAGCCATATTCAATTCGATATTGTTCCCACATTTTTACATCCAGGTAGCCCTCAATGAATACGTAAACTGTAACCGGAGGCAGATCGCCGTGTCGACCAGGTAGAGTACATATTCCATATATTCCATGCGTATCGATTGCGGCCAGATTGTAGGTTTGATTGAAATACACCGCCTATGGCTAACGGGTTTGGGGAAAATAATTAACACTTCAGTGGCTCGCGGACATTTTAAAACAATTGATAAGATACATTCTAAATTTTGCGAAGTCATTCTCAAGATGTAATGAAGTTTCAGGAATGACGGTAATATGTCAAAAAATAAAAAATTGACTTTTATACTTTATTATTTATTTATCCAATGTTTTTTAATTCAACTCAAGAAAATTAACAGTCCAAACAACGATCCAAATCTTTATTTATGAAGTGATACCCCTGCGTGTAAAGTACCGCGTCAACCTACTTGACGTAATTTTTTTCCCTTGAACACAAATGAGCTAAAATTGTACAGATTTTAATAGATATGGAAGAAAAATGACGATTTTTCTACTTACCTGCTGAGGAAAGCAGGGTGCCGTAAAAAAATGCCAAGTTGACACAGGTATACAAAACATAATAAAATTGGAGTATCTTCAAACAAAGGCTGTCATATTCAATTCCCAACAACATTTTTATTTACGGTATCTCCGATAGTCAGACAGCTTTGAGAGTGGTAACATCTCCTAGGCAGATCACCACTGGTCCAGGAATGCAGTGCCGCCCTCCAATGCTTAGCCCAATCCAAGAACGTGACCCTCATGTGGGTCCCTGTTCACAGCGGGGTGTCAGGTAACGAGAAAGACTGCCTGGCGAGGATAGCAGCAAGAGGCGCATGCGTTGGCCCCGAACCCTTGCTGGGTATTAGCAGAGGGCAGGTTAGTATTGCCCTAGATGCCTGGGCATGTAACGAACTTGCGAAAGCATGGCTGGAGAGAGTCGACTGCAGGCAGTCCAAGAGGTTCATAGCTGGCCCCAACAAACGTAGGGAGCTACGGCTACTGAACCAGAAGAGGGATTCACTCCACTTGTTAGTGGGAATCCTCAAAGGTCACTGCAGATTGAACAGGCAGCTGACACTCAGGACTGCAGGAGTGGTCAAAGACCCAATCTGTCAGATGTGATGGAAGGAGGACGAGACCTCGTTCCACTTCCTGGGGAGTGTGCCGTATACAGCGGCCTTAGGGCTGAGGTTTTCGGCACAGCAGAGTTTGACAGAAAAGAGTGCTTCTTAGCGGAATGGTCGGACATCATGACCTTTATCAAAAGGTCTGGAAGGTTCGACACTAGGAAGTAACCAGGTCTGCCATAGTTTCAGTGATGGTCTTCGGAGTAGGCAAAAAGGGCCTAAGGTGGCCTACTTGCCAGGCTTTGCCTCCCCATACTACTACTACATCACAGTGTTCCTAATACTGGAATAAACTCTGACCGAAGCCAAATGATCGTGGCGTCCAGGTAGAGTACATAAATTATACATGTGGATCGATTGTGGACAGATTATAGGATTAATTGAAATACAGCGCCTAATGGTAACGGATATTTTGAATGGTTGTTGTTTGTGGAACATAAACGAACAGTTTATGCATTGCCGATAACTTGTGCACATTTTAAAAGTATTGATTTGGTGTCTATAAAAACGCTACTAAGTTTCTCTTATAGTTTCGGCTGCTAGTTTAAATCACATAGGATTGAATGGAGAGCTCTAATGATTCTTCTGTTGTCACGGCAGCCTTGACCAATGAAAAATTTAATTTTGAAATTTTAATGACATTGACATTCTTTACTGCTTGTATTTGACTGATGAATATATTTATAATTACTCATTCGGCTAAGAGCCAGTTTGATTGAGTCAGCTTCAAGGAAAGATCTAATCAATTCTCTTCAAACCTACAAATGGATCTGTTGTCGGTTTGGAGTTTTTCTGCAGTTTCCTTAAAGTTGAGTCTTAGATACCAAATGGGAAATATTCTATTGTTGTCCTGGGATTATACTGCTGCATGTTTCATTTTGTCTTATAGAACAGGCAGAGCTTTTCAATCCTAGCTTTTTCATTTACATATATTACTATTATTAAACTACATCTATATGAGTACTTGATGCTTCTTTACCTCATGGTTATTTTTTATGGGTTATTATTGTTTTTATTAATGAACATTTTGTATTGGTTTGAGAGAAATATGTGTTGTTTTGGAATAGATATTTTTAGGTTTAATTACAATATATTGAAGTGAAATAGTGGAAATGAATAAATCCGGAAATTTTATAAACCCATTCAGTAATCTTTCGCTGAAAGAAAAACTGCAAATTAAATAATTAGGACGACCTAAACCCGATATGAAAATTGAATACAGTGGTAGTGGACGAAAATCGCGCTGTCGTAACGTTAATAAAAATGTTTATTATACAGTTGGATACGTGCCTGTGAAAATGCTAAAAAACAAGCAACAAAGCAGATGGAAAATAGCACAGACGATCTTATCCATATATTAAAAAATATTAAGACCCATGAAAAATTCAAAATGCATATGAATAATGTTTTCAGCTTGTCTATGGTTGGTTAATCAAACGAAAAGACTAAATTAAATTCGGCTTATCGTAATGCTCTAATAAAGCATAAGGATTAAGTGGATAAGGACCGATATGTTTCAAATAAAATTATTAATGGTATAAGAGTTTCTAAAGCTCTTGAGTTGGCTTGAAATACATCACAGCATGTAATCATAACAACTGAGAGAGATTCGTATTTTTTTCCAATTTTACACCGGATTAAAATGTTGGTTCTCATTCTGTTCATTTTTGAATGCGGCGCCGACTTCTGAAAATTTTAGTGACCCATGCATGTTTTCATAATAGTGAAATTAATCGAATATTTATAGTAAATCATTACCAAAATTCAGAGTTTCCTGCAAGGTACAAGGAAAGATTATCCATATACATATATTTAAACATATCGCCATTTTGAACATCACGTAGTATATTCCTTGAATATCTAGGAAGTGTGGCAAATGAATATGTTTTTAGGAACAGTTCAATTATGGCAATAAAACATTCCAACCTTCAAGAAAAGCTATATCACTTTAATTTTTTATATTACAAATTATAAGCTTGTTGGTTTTTTATATACATATGTCTAAGCACTTGTCAAGCCTTTAACGTGACGGAATGCAATTTTATTAACAAAAATTCTAGGAGAAAGTAGCCCTGTGGTAAGAATACAGACAACACCTAACATGTTAATAGCAGTGATCGTAGTTATCTTGCAAATATTTACCATAGAAGATTATCTGTGCAAGTGGTAATTAACAAAATACAATATCAAAATCTGCCATTTCTGAACATCGCTGTGGACTTTTACATCGTTAAAGACTTTTTGTATACGAACGCAAGGTCTCAATAGACTGTTAACCTTCACCGCAACATTAAAACACCATCCATCTTTATTAGAGCACCGGTATCGGTACAACAGCTTCCTCCTCTTTAATACACAATTTTCGATCTGGTTCGATGAGTTGGAAACGTTCTTTTCCACTTATAATTTTGTCACGTTCTTTTTTTACCGTCTAACGGCAGCATTACCAATGCCGAGTCTGGCTGATTTGATTTTGATCTTGGTTCATGCTATAATCAGAGTTTTTTCAGCTTGAATACCATTCCATTTATTCTCGAAATCACGTGAAAATATTCATGAGAAAATTTGTCAGTGACGCTATGTATTCGTCATGTCTTATCAGGGCGGTTCATAGGACTTTTGCCCTTGAATCGACAATGGCGCTATGAGACGGGGAAAATATGATGTTCCCGATTTTTGCAGTTGTAAACTCTCTTATCTTCAATCGCCAGACATTAAAATGTTCAGGCAATTAGTGGTGTTCATTTTGTCAAAACATGAAACGTTTGCAAATATTTTGTGTTTGTACCCTGATATCTTTTTGGTTTCTCGTTGTCGGTTGATCTTTTTGCGGTCTTTGGAGAACTATTTCGACTGTTGACATTCTCCATCACCAGTACTAACCCAAATTTTTAATGGCCGTATATAAAAAAAAGTTAATCACAGAGTCAACGA
The DNA here is from genome assembly GCA_949316355.1 of Bruchidius siliquastri. NCBI lineage: Eukaryota > Metazoa > Arthropoda > Insecta > Coleoptera > Chrysomelidae > Bruchidius > Bruchidius siliquastri. The sequence continues at coordinate 23,918,632 of OX438536.1, read as the reverse complement.
AAATACTATAACCTTAAATAAGTGCCTTACTGAACTAGAAATATCAACTGCTTTTAAAAAAATAATTGTTAAATACGTTCTTAAATTTTATATATAAAATATATAATGTTCATAAGTCGAGAGTCCGCAGAGATTAACAATAATCGTATTAGTATTTGAAATTTTTTTCCGAGTTGTAGAGGGGCCAAGGATCATTACCGGAAAATGTACAGACATACAGACTGAAACGAGTGACATGGATTTTCGTGATGTATATGACATGAAACGTCAAGAAAATACAATATCTTGAATTCAAAATTTCTCGCTCTTACCTTACCTCTCCGCCAATTGGCGTTGGAAGTGTCAAACAAATTATGTGCTTGAATCATCATAATTGAAATTTATGAATGAATAATTATCATGACGTATGACATATCATCAATATGTAAAAAAAGGTCAGTTTCAGTTGCAATTGCATTTTTTCATCTTTCAATTTTCTGTTACCACCTCGTCGAAACAAACCATAGAAAATGATCGAGTGTTCAGGCTAAGATTCAGCTCCGGTTCTTATCCTCTTGGCCAGAATTAAATGGGGGACGAATTTGTGCTATTGTCCCTGTTTGCTTCAAAGTACATCATTAAGTTTTGGACCAACATAAACAATATGCTTTTTCTCTTTGCAAACATCAATGTTCAAGCGTTTTCATGGATAAGACTGCTATTTTCAGAAAATTAATTTTAAAAAAATGAAACTATGTATGATACTATCTGTATCAATGTAAACTGATGTTTAAACAAGTGTTTTTAGGACATCGAAAAGATGTCTTCCAAGTTCTCATTACATCCTTCTATGTTTCTCTTTACTGCGTTGGCAATGCTAATCTATCACCACGATCACTATGATACTTTTTTTAATTCCTGAAGGATGTTCATCCTCAGAACTCACAACATAAAACAGAGTCAAGACAGACAGGGATACAATGCGGAGTTCCGATACTGCTTTTCATACGATCTGATGTCTTGTTCCTATAATCATGAGCGAAACTGAAATCATTTCCATAGAATATAATACATAGGTGATAGTGAATGATTACTCTCTCCATCACTTCGAATAGCAAGTATGTATTGCAGGTTAATAGACTTTGGCGTGATAGATAGTTATTGTTCTCCCTCGGAGCATCGTAAATTTTTACTAGTAGCGGTAAACGGTATATTATGCGTAATTACACTTTTTACAGTATTTATATTACTTGCATTAAACTCACTTTTATTAGCATGCTTCCGTTCCAGGTCAGTGAACCTGTCACTTCTTGTTGCACTCAACAACGCAAAGTGTAACTAGTGTGCAACTAGTAACTTCATATTCCGTGACCAACAGCTGGCTCATTTATATGAATACACACTATAATGGACACCGTCGGAACAAAAACCTTTATAAAATATTATTTTAACTTGATTAGAACGCTGAATAAATATATAGAGATACATATGTTTGTAGCGTTGGCATGCTTGTTGGGAACTGTACAGGATAATAAGTAATAATAATAATAATAATAATAATAATAATAATAATAATAATAATAATAATAATAATAATAATAATAATAATAATAATAATAATAATAATAAACCGTCTTTATTCAATAAATTATAGATACATCTATAATCTATAATATACACTTAACCATTGACTGCATACAATTTTCGTTGTTGTTAGAGTAAAAAAAAAGTGAAAACTGAAAAGATTACGTTTTTTAGCCATAAACATATAGGCTACTATGGAGGAGAAGATTTTTCATGCGTTTCCTGAAACTCGTAAGAGGCATGGTTTTGACTATTTGGACTATCCTCCGGTGACATATATCATAAATTAATAAATAAACTTTGTCACCATTTTAGAATATGCGAACAATAGAATGCATTTTTTTATTTTAGTTTATCTAACTCTTTATTTAATCGAAATATGTTAGTCGGGTTTTTTCTTCACTCATAGTTATGCAACCAAACTCAAGCAAGATCAACAGAGACATTAATGAATCTTACGCTCACACCAGTCGCAAATTTTAACATGTGAATAAAAAAAAAACTTTACTGACATTTCGCCTCACAGAACCGCTTTAACCAAATTAACTAGAAAATGATAAAAAAAACTTTGAGTTTAATGACGATAAATATTTAGCAGAAAAACAAGTGTTGCTTTCAAGTAAGATCTTAGTATTATTAACTGTTATGAAAGGCAAGAGTACAAATGATGGTTTTGCATTGCGTCGAATAAACCCTTTACCTAGGATCAAACAGATCGGTTTCTTACCTCCATTAATAAATATCTTTAGGTCCTCAAAACACGACTTCTATCCATAATAACTTTTGATTCGGGAGAAAAATATCCAATGTAGCAAGACATTCAATGAACTGGAACTAAATTATCCAATTGTCATACGTTACTCTTATTGCTAGAAAGAGACATTTTTACTATGATCGTTTTTTTTCTCATATTCTGTATATCAGGAAGAATTTTGGTAAAAATAATAAACCGAAACATAACATAAAACATCTGCAAACAATTAGCAATTCTCGGATATAGAACAGTTTACATATCTATTCTCAGACCACAGTTTATATGGAAAACCCATATCAGTCATACCTCCTAAAAATAACACAGCATAGAAATGGTGCAGCATTCTAACTAGCAAAGAACGGAGAGATATCTGTAATAAAGCCGATCATGGTCCCGTTGTATGAAGAAATTCCATTCAGTGACTCGTGAAGAGAAAAATTCAACTTGTTGATAACTAGAAGTCATGGAACGATTGTTTGTCGCACATGATATTCAATAATAAGTTCTAGGCCAGCGATCGCCAACCTTTTTAATGTATTGAGCTACTTCGACAGTTCTGTAATAGACAATGAACTACTTACCCATAAGCCAACCTAAATAAATACATTTTGGTTACAATTTTTGGAATGTAAACCTGTTAAAAATGTTTTACGAGCTACCAGAATTCTGTTTACGAGCTAAGAGTAGCTTGCGATCGACTTGTTGGCGACCACTGTTCTACGCTATACCGAAGTTCATATGTTCATGTTTGACAAAGCGCTGTGATTATAAGCTATAATGATAATATTCACTTTACTGTGCTCAGCAATGATATACAATTGGTAATGAACCTTTTTAACTTTTTATGCTTGAGCGAGCGAAGTATTGTAGTCGAGAACTTTTAAATACTCAGACAATACATATCTTGAACCTGCTATGATATTTATGTAATACAGATATCATACAGATTCTGTATTACAAAAATACATGTTACTCATTTACCATCTCCATCTCAAATCGGTATGAAATGTTTGCTGCTAAGCGGTTTCGAATACACAATTAAATTGGAAAGTAGTACATATTACAAGATAATGATATCTAAATGGAATAGAACGAGTTTTTGCACTTGAAATTACTAGAATACTTAGTCATTACAAAGAAGAATAAAAAGTTAATAAAGTTGATTAGCACAAAGGTGGTGCCAGTTACGAATCCAAGATTCTATTACTAGACCTCTTGGATGCTTCAATCTTTGAATAGATGAAAAGAAAAAAGAAAAAAATTAAATTAGGAGCAGTTTTCAAAATTTTTGCTTATATATCACTATCACTCTAAGGCGATGGAAGCTGTGAACGCAATCTTGGTTTGGTGATGTACTGAAGATTGCTCTTTGATTACCTTGAAGTAAATTGACGTTTTTCAAAATTGATTTGTACTAAAAAGTCAAAAGCTTAAACATAATTGCAAATATTTTAATTACATTATTCAAGCGACGCGACCCATTAATGTCATCACGAAGTCGAATGGTCTTAACAACTTGTACCGCCAAACTGCGGATCTTCAATATCTGGCCATTTCTTTCGAATATTGAAAGTATCCATTTTCTGCTTTTTTTGTTGATCACTCCGCTGATTCTGAAGGTTCAAAAAACAAACCTATTCCACTCCAGCCAATTATATCAAAATTTCCATTACAAAGTTGTAGCTTCCCGAGATTAATGACATTCTGAAAGCGTCTACTAAGGTACGTTCCAGTCGACGCCATTTATCTCTTAGAGGAATATTTTTCTCACTCCAAAAGTGTCTTTACTACTTGACGACTTTTCGATGTAATTTCCAAGTTCCAATAAAAGTGTAAGGTCAATAATGTAGCCAGTTATTCCCCGGACTATTCAAAGAAATCATTGATACAAGCATTTTCATGTAAGATTAAACTGCATACTGGACACGAGCAATCACAGCCGATCTCTTCTCTAAAAACCCAAACTATACACTGTATTGTCGTCCTATCAAATCATTGTTGGAAAGCGTTGGATATCCAAATCATCGAATAATTCTCTTTGTGTTGTAACACTGTACACTTTTTTTGATAATTCCGTAGCATAAAGGATTCATCGCCGATTATAATGCAAGCGTGTTGTGCAAATAAGCGACAGTAACTAGTTCAAAATTACGTGCTATAAAATGTGGTATTTCAGCATATCCTATTTATTTCAAGCTTTTATTTAACATGCAATGTATGTGTAAACTATGATTGTTCGATGGAATTTAGCAACTCAATTTTGAAGCAGATATCGTCAACCGATTGGGCTGAAATTTTCTATACACGTTTAGTTTGGATGACAATGCATGGTTAGCTGTGTGCGTCATTCTAAATTCAATATGGCGGAACACCTAAGATGGCCGACTAGTTATTTTTAATGCACTCCTACGATATGAGGTCAAATGCATGCTGAGAATGACTCGAAAAATAAAGTGACGTCACTCTGAATGCAATATGGCGGAACACCTAAGATGGCCGACTAGTTATTTTTAATGCACTCCTACGATATGGGGTCAAATGCTTGCTGAGAATGACTCGAACAATAAAGTGACGTCACTCTGAATCCAATATGGCGGAACACCTAAGATGGCCGACTAGTTATTTTCAATGCACTCCTACGATATGAGGTCAAATGCTTGCTGAGAATGACTCGAAAAATAAAGTGACGTCACTCTGAATCCAATATGGCGGAACATCTAAGATGGCCGACTAGTTATTTTCAATGCACTCCTACGATATGGGGTGAAATGCTTGCTGAGAATGACTCGAAAAATAAAGTGACGTCACTCTGAATCCAATATGGCGGAACACCTAAGATGGCCGACTAGTTATTTTTAATGCACTCCTACGATATGGGGTGAAATGCTTGCTGAGAATGACTCGAAAAATAAAGTGACGTCACTCTGAATCCAATATGGCGGAACATCTAAGATGGCCGACTAGTTATTTTCAATGCACTCCTACGATATGGGGTGAAATGCTTGCTGAGAATGACTCGAAAAATAAAGTGACGTCACTCTAAATCCAATATGGCGGATTACTCAAGATAGCGGACTAGTTATTTTCAATACACTCTTACAATATGGATATCAATTGAAAGGCCTTGATGAGAGTAATTTAAAAAATAAATGAGAGTTCAAAAAAGATGGTGATCATGAAAGCCCTTGCTCCAATCCAATAAAATTTTGGTGTACGGGGGTTTTTGCAGACCTATCCACCGATAACTAAAAAGTAAAAAATAAATTAACTGTAAAAAAACTCATTCGAAAACAAGCTTTTATTAGAATGGGCTGAAAAGAATAAATTAAACTTTTCCTTTAATTCCTTTGAAGCTTGCCGCGAAATTTACCTGTGTAGATAAACATGTAAATTAAGTAACTTGATCTGATTGATTTTAATTTTTTTGAATTTTCATATAAATTGTGTGATGACGTTATACGTTGAAAGAAAGTTTTAAACGAAAGGCTATTTTATTCCTTTTAGAGCATTAAGATAAAAACTTTATCAACATATAACTGAAACGATATTTTTTTTAATATAGGTATCCTAGAATCTTTCAAGCTCTTTGTGAAACTGTGTGTAAATTACACAACTTCTTATCTACAGAATAATTTCAGTTGCTTTCCATCATAAACTTTACCGTTGCAGATAAAATAAGAAATCACGTACATAATAAGGTTTTCCGATTTCCGAAGCATCTCGGCAATAATTCCATTGGTATCTTATTTTTAATGCCGCATTTTATCACATCCCGGTTTTTCACCTCGGCCTTCCGAATCGGATCTATTAATGAGGGTAGTTTATCAAGAGCACGAGCTACCACCTCCGGAGCAATCGGAAACTTAATTTTACTCCATTTACATCCTATAATCTTAGTGAATCCGTTGTTCTAAGACATTCATCTTTGTGCTCTAATCTTAGGTTTGGTTAAAGGTACAATTTCGAAGTGATAAAAATCCCAAAACAAAAAAAAATTGGTGCATACAGAACTCGAAACCGTGTCTTCCGCATTCCGCTCGCCCACCAAAAGCAACTACGGAGGCGGGACAATCTAAGACACTCTCAAACTAAACAGAACCATGTTATCTATCATAACTATTGACTGAACTTTTTTTTCTTGTCCCTACAGTAAAATGATCCATATACGCCACTGATCGTTACACCCCGAACAATTGATTTTCTTTAGCGATAGCTTCGCGAAACAAAACCGATACCATGAAATGTACTCAACTTTGTACTTTTGGAAGCAATCCAGGTTGAAAGCTTCATGAATTGCTATTCCAAGGCGGGATGCTGAGAGGGAATTGGAACAAATTTTACGAATATCTGCAAAAAAATGGCGTACGCTGTCCTTCTCAAGGAATGTAATCCATTTAGAAATAAGCATTGGGACCGGAGCAGCTGATATTTTAAATTGAATTTTGAAAATATCAAGATATCGAACTTATTGACAAAAATCTTGAAACCTCAAAAAATCACAAAATGTTCTCAAAAATTACATATTTGCCAATTTCCAAGACACTTCTAAGTGGATCAGTAGCTCGAAAATGCGATCATAATATTCAAATGCGCGTATAAATCTGCACCTGAGACACAAAGCAACCTACTTGGCGCTATTATTGAAGGCTAAATAGCACCTTCATAATTATTTATGGTCATTCCTTGAGTTTAAGTACATTTATCTGTAGCCGTAGTTGCTAAAACAAAAGCGGAACTCATTAGCCCCCTTCAGAAAAACAAGTTTGCTATGCCATAAAATGTCGTTCGACAAGTAAGAAAATTCAATGTCTTTTAACTGAAATATTCGTAATGTATCGAAAATTTTTCATAAATCAAATACATCGTATAATAACTTCAAAGTTATTGACAATAAGAATACCATTCCTATATTCTCACAACAAAATTCTCTGTCTTTTACCGAAACGTAAAAAAATAGATCTTGGTGCTTTGGAACAGCCCATAAATGAAGTTATGATTTTTTTTTAAAAATCCACCTACCGGCGTGGGATGCAAAACAATAGTTCATGTTTTAACACCTACAATCGTCAGAATGATTTAGTTTCAGAATCAAGAGATAAATTAATTGTAAATTTATCATATTTACATATCTGCCTTATACGCTTTAATATAAATGAGGGTTTGGTTCTCAGAAAAGACTATGTACATTTTGGAATTTAGAGATATTTATACAGTATATCCCAAGTTTGTACAAATATTGAGAACTTATTAGAAGGAAGATAATAGCTCCACTTTACAGAAGAGAGTTTTAGAGAAACGAATGCAAAAGCTTCGCAAATGAAAATTCCAACGTATTGTCAGTGAGTTCTGAAATTAGTCTATGAATATATTAATTATACTCTCAGTTTGTTAGTGATAAAATTAACCACTTCCACCAATCGAACTGGTATATATCCCGATTAATCGTAAATAAAAGGGTTTCGAGATTCATTCTAAATATTTTACTATTAGCAATAATAGCAATAAGTCTATTAAAACAGCTGTATTCGAAAACGCATTTGATGCTTGGAAAATAAAATATTTTACGTGTTACTGAAAATTGATGCAGATAGTTTCACACTCGCAATAGTTTCCTTGATTGTTCTTATTCCATCATATAACACGTCTATTTTCACGATCAATTGGACAAGTGCATGGTCAATTTATTTTTACCACAAGATCCAAATTGACGACAATCTCGCTAATAATTCTGTTTATAAACATCGAGTTGTCTTAATCGTTATAAATATATGCGTCTGGAGAGAATTGAATGTTATGGGTTAATGTATTGCACACTTGATTAATTAATGCCTATACGCAGTTAACCAGTGCTGGGCTAATAGGGTATGCAGTAAGCATTGTAAATTTAGCCCATCTAAAGCGCAATAATAAAAGTTAATGTCTCATTGAATCACACAGCAAACCAGGCCTAAGAACAGGAGGGGTGCTCGGAGTGAAACTCGACAGGCACGAGGTTGTGGGGATCCCTGAGGGCCAGGAAAACATAGATTCTGTCAAAATTATCAACTATCCACACTGTTGCGTGATAGGTCAGTTTTTGAGCTCTTCAGGCTTTAAAGGGGGCTCGAATTTATATTTGATGATATTTTTTGTTTAGGACCATATTGCGTTCTTTGAAATCCACCATCAAGACACCTAAGAAATACCAAAACATTCTACACATAACATCTTTGAAGGAATCTTTCTTTGCCTTTTGGAGCATCATAGAAGAAAATAGTTCCAACACCAATCACTAATCGATTGATCACAACCTTTGGGACATCTGCACAAAGATCTAAATAATCGAAAGCACAGTTCGTTCTCTCCTGTCTCTGTAAGCCTTACATATCCCTGTTGGATACATATACCACTAGAGTAGTATGGTCTAATCACCCGTACAGCCGGAGATGTAGGTTCGAATCCCGCCACCACCAGATTTTTCTAATTTAAAATGTTTCCGATTGTTCTGGGATAACAAATCATGCATGGACCAAGCCACGACGGAAAGAAAGTCTCCCTCTTTCTATCTCTCTCTCTTAGTAGTATTCCAGAGATTGATGTGACTTGAGACTTGTAGAGTATTAGTAGTTGTTTCGGTGAATACGACCAAACAAGACCGACAACATGATCATGCCAGGAAACGTGATTGTTGATGTTCCCAGAAGCTTGGTGAAAGGTGACGCCACTGTAATTGCCATCCTAATGACCGCATGGGCAGCAGAAATAGAAATGTAGAAAAATTGCATCGTTTGCCTTATCTGTGAATTTATTAGTTGTCGTCCTCGTCTCGCGAGCTTAACCTCAAGAACATATTTTTATTGTTGTTATAGATTAGCTCTATTAAGTGAATGCACGCAGAGTCTTGGAATGGTAAACCACAGAGTGCTGTGGTGTACAATGTATCACTTTTATACCGATTTTTAGCCTTTTCAGTGAAATGGCATGAAGTGCAGTCGGGCCCTAGCTTAGAATCTTTTTTCTGTTTCCGGGGAAAGACGAAATCATGACTATTTTTCCAATCCCTCCGTACACTGTGACCTAACCTGCAGATCCTCAAGAAACAATTTAATCAATGTTCTCTGAACTAGTAGTTTTTTCTCGAGATTTTTTTATGTTTTGTTCTTGGATTCCAAATGAGGGTATTTTGATTCGTTGCATTGTGATCTCACTGTTATACCTTGCGTTTTTTCTCCCATACGTACAGGCAGCGTTGTGTTTCTGGTATGACGATATATCATTATTCATGTAGATTGAAGACGCTGTTACTTGGTGAAACTATTCCATCATGAAGATAAAAAGTTGTGTAGTTTTCACACCGTTTCACTAAAAGAAAGAGTATTATTTGTGAAACTGTGTGAAAACTACACAACTTTTTATCTACATGATATATCATTATGTTGCTCATTTTGGAATTATCAACAATCCAAATCCATCAGTTTGCATCAGTGAGCATACCATAGTAGTTCATACTACGTCATAATTTTAAAACAAAACTTATCCTGGATAGGGTTGACGAATTAATGTCAATCGCTTCGCTAGGTCGAACTCCCAGAAGCTTGGTGTTTCTCCTGTTCAAAGACATTCATTCAGGTCATACCATAATTAGTATACTGCTCATATGTGTGATGACACACTCAGAAGTACTCCCTGGTGTTATAGACTCATTTCATAAAGATGAATTCGTCTAATGGATGCCCCAAATTTTGGAACATCAAAGAAAAGTGGTTCATCTGGTCAATAACACTAAGATCCATCAATACAACGAACACTAGAAGGGCCTCAAGTGTACACCCTCACCAGGTCGAACTTTCGGAATCTCAAACCTGTCCAAAATCACGTTGGCGTTGCAGCTTACAGCGTTTCTAGGTCAATGTGAATAGTCACATTTAACCTCTAACAGAGCTCCTGGAGAGCAATAGGCTTCGTACTCCGTGAGGAGCCAACTATAAAAATAATTCAAAACTGTACTTGAGTAAATACATTTTTTAGGTCGATAAATTTCATGAACTTATTTGCAGTTACTTATATGTTCAGCTGATACAATTCCTTTTTATAGATAACCTCACGAAAAGTCAGAAAGTCTATCGTGCTTCATAAGCGCTGCGAGAGGATAAATGTGCTATTCAAATTAACCTTAAAACGCTTCAGATTGTAACCATAGGGGAAGAAACTCCCCGATAGCTCATTCCACAACGCCGACGTTCTCCAATCGTTGAGCTTCGCTAGTGTTTGCTACACTGGCGACTCTTGGTGTTATTATTCGAGACAGCTGGGTCGAACATCTGCTATGATGATATCTATAGACTGATCAACCTCCCTTCTTCGATGTTCTTGACTATGGAGGACTTTGTGGTGTCAGGTGCATCCACTAGACGTATTGCTTGATTCGTGCCATGACATGTTATTGTTGATGTTAATTCCAGGAGCTTGACGGAAGATGAATAAAGTATTGGGTTTCCCTCCATCTCCACGGCTGGCGGTTGCGACTGCTCTTTGGTATTTTATTTATATTTTTGTACATTTGCAAATAAAAATGGGAAGAACAGTTAGACAACAGAAACAAAAATGGGCAAATACACTTACTTTGGTATGGCCATAAGGTATTGTAGCAGTCTACGGTAGTCCTCCGGCTTGGCCCGTTCTCTCCTGGCGTTGGCGGGAAAGTGTAGGACGGGCCCGCCACGCCGGTCGCGGCCTCCCGTCAGCACCACCAACCGTTCCTGTAGTAGCGGCATTAGCTCACAGCCACGTTGACCGTCCATTTTTACACCTGGAACAATAAACAACGATATGTTCAAATCACAGTCGCATAGAAATATGCTGAAAAATCACGAAACTAAGCAAATTTTCATTTTCGAAAATATAAATGGGACACGCACAAATATCGGAAACAGGACCAAAATCAGTTATAATGAATTTGCAAATTTTATTTTGTATAAATTATGTCAAATGATGTCTATAAATATATGCAATACAAATAGTACCAGGTTCACATTTTGAAACTTTGTATATGCTGAAGGAAATGGATCAATGACTAGAAGAAAGGTACGTTGGTTAAAATATCTATTTACAATTCCAAAAGGAATATTGTCAACTTTCTTCATATGGGAAAATTGGAAATTATATATGAATAAATGGAATCAAGTAGATCGACTCAGTGCTGCTCATAAATTCTTGGTTCTTTATAGTGTGTAACAATACTGTATTCTGCAAGTTAAAATGCTATTTTCCGTTATAATTTCTTACTAGTTACATTTCAAAATGCAGAGTTAGTATTAAGACATAAGTACAAAGCAGCCCACGCTTGTATCACACTGACTCCAGTTTTCTCGTTAATTATTTTATTCTTATATTAAGAATTATTTTTTTACTTTTTAGTTCTTTGGTTTTTTTTAACTATAATTCATTTTAATTTCCCCTAATTTGCGAACACAATCCTTCTATAGAATAAATGTGGGAAATAAAAGTAGTGTTTTGTAGTGTATCGTTACTACAAATAGAAGTTATGCTCCAGCCACCTTTTACGTATTTATTGTCATTCGGCTTATCCGAACAGTTATTTGATAACGGATGACGGGTAATAATTCTCTGTCGTTGATGCAAAGTAGTGCGGCGGCATTTATCTGCATTCACAGGCATTCGTCTGTCGTCTAATCGCAGCCGTGCTGGAGAGGGGGTAGTGGTGGAGCGGGGAGAGGGGCACATTCATTTGCATAGCTTCACTATTAATTTAATTAAAGCCAGACCTATGCGAGAATTATATTCACCAAAGCCCGCTCCGCCCTCATCCTATCGCGTGACGCTCGCAAAGTATTTTATTATAGACCGGTGACGGTGCGGGTATCATAAAACAATCACATTTTTTTACGATAAAAAATACTTTTACTTATACCGAAAGATTATGAGTCTCAGTTGTACCGAATCAACACTCATCTCACGGTGGTGCTGCCCATTGGCGACCTACAAAGTCAAGATTCGCTCCAAGGCTGTCTTGAGTCTTAGGACCTTGACTTTGTAAGTTACCAATGGGCAGCGCCACTATGTGCGACACGTGGAGATGAGTGTTGATGTTGCTATCACACCCTTGACTAGGTTACGTATATACTACCCAATAATTGCACTCTTCAGTTAGACCGCCAGGCTATACTGACGGTTCTAGGCTAAAGACGAAACATGCATGTCTATAGCAGGTCTGATGCATAGTGGAGAGCATTCACTGAATAGTACTGCTGTCCAACGTAGTTTAAGTAATAGTTTTTAAAAGTCTTAATTATATCAACCGTAAATTATTCTGGTTCATAGAAACTATGCATTACTTCATTTAGGAAAATTTATTTTTTCTCTCCAAAAATATTTGAATTTTACTTTATAAAATGTTCAACTCAAGTTAAGTTGAGTTTTTCCATAGTATTTCTAGTTTCTCCGGGAATCGTAAAAAATCATATCAAAGTGCAGTTTATTGACCCCCATTTTATATATATCCTAACTTTTTTTGACTACTCTTATTTTTTTGTCATACTGAATCCAGTTACTTCATTTCGTGGAGTAAATACGAAAAAGCTTATCATTCTGTTGAGTAATTTGAGGTTTCCGAAGGAAGAAATCGTTTACTGATAAGGAATTTGACCACATCCCAAGAAATCACCCATAACTCGACGAAATGCGTATTCTCCGTATAATGTCACTTCCAGTATCAGGAACACATCGACTACATACTGCAAATTGCCGACATATCTGGCCATACATCATCGTGGTTAACATCTGCACGACTAGGCTGCATCCATAGCGATACCAGCGTGTAATGTAGCTGTCGTCGTCACATAACCTAATGGAAGCCAGATACATAATCACAATCCGTTCGCTTTCCATAACCAATGAATTCCATCACATGGTGATGGTGTGACATCGCTTACATACTTTTATCTATCGACTAGAAGAAACAATATACACATTTGTAATCAAAACAAACAAAAATGGAGTCAATTAAGTTGATGCTGTACTTCGCAGGCATTGGTATCAGTTTAGATTTGAACAGAATTTTGGAAATCTTTTAGATTTGAAATTAAAAAGTATACATAAATTAACCTTAATTCTCTAAAAAATTCTTAACTTTTTTAAAATTTCCAAAACTCACTTCAAGTATATCGAGAGTTTGAAAGTTTTGGGAATTTTTGGAATATCTACTATAGTTATCAAAGTTCTTTTGAAAAATTTTAATTATGCGTTTCACACAATTTCCTCTATTTTATAAAGTGCATTAATTAATTTAGTCTTTGCTAACTTCTATCCATCTCCTTCTGAAATGAAGAAGTCTCCCTGAAGACATGTAAAATGGTTCCTTCAGGAACTCGAACTAACAATAAAATCAGTCCTTTGCTCACCATAATGATTCATGTGAAAAATGAGAACAAATTTAATACTCTGGTGTAGGTCAAAGAAAAATATTGCTGTCCAAAACCACCTGTTATTTTTATAGTTATTATGAAATTGACTCGTGAAAATTCATTAATAGATAAATTATACATACTTGTGAAACCTAAACAACTGCAAATTCAATAAATGCAACCACAAAACGTGGAAATAATCATTTTTTAACACGCGACAATTGTTCTTGTGTATATGATTCTTAGAATTAGGCTATTGTTTTTCCAGCCGTGATTTTGCAGGAAAATAAATTTTGTGAATATGAAAATAATTAGTCATTCACGAAAGTGGATTCGATTACCGTGCCTGGCTCTCCTTGCTGTCCTCCATTTTGCCGATCCGATTGAACTGTGCCAGCTATGCGGCCGTCTTCTGGTGCCGGCAACCCCTCGGGGACTCTTGGGGGCGCCTCCTCCGCCATCTCCGCTGCATGTCCGGGAACATGCCATACTTTTATTTCTACTGCTCTTTCTTAACAGGTTTCATTGCTTTCGGCGAATGTTAATTCATGTCACAGAACACTCGCACTGGTTATAATTATATACGATCACATACGGTAACTTGGAGTTGACAGATGATGTGCAAACCAATATTCATTATCGGACCTACATCATGAACTTACTGTGTATATACTTAAATCATTGGTGTAAAATTGAGTAGATAGTCGAAAATGTTACAAGAAGAGGCTTTCTTATCAACGATTTCAAATTAATGTGTTTCGTTTTTATCCTACCAACGTTTTCGTTGACATAAAGATGTGGAAGCAGGTGCATCTTTGTCCTGAAATTTCCTATCTGTAGTTCTAAAGTTATAAACTCAGTATTTTAATAGGTACAAGCGTCTATAAATAGGACTAAACTACCTCACAACAGTCGTTAAATGTGACGATTTAAAGACACATTTTATTAATGATTTTTTAATCACAATTTATATTTTCGTTCTCATTCAGTTAGAAAAAAATTATACAGGTAAAAAGTTGTAATGAAATTAACACAGTTTCAATATACATCGAAACGCGTCACTGAAAGAAAAAGAGTTTTATTTGTGAAACTTTCACTGTGTTAATTACACAACTTTTTATCTGCATGATGGAAGAGTTCCACTAAGTAAGAGCATCTACAATCTACATGAAAAAAAATATAGGTTTTCATTTTTTCTGTTAGCCACGTTTCACTAGATAGTTCAGTCGAATAGATGTAAAAATAACAGTTGCTGCCTGTTAAATACATGCATGTTTATTCTTTTGCCTAGACTTGTCAGAATAGCTCGGCGGCCTGAGAGTAAAGAGGAATTAGGCTGTATATACAGGTATCTTTGTGTGATAGTAACATTTTTCAAGTATCGAAACAATTGGCGCTGCCTTTTGGCGTATTTACAAAGTTTATTCCTATAAAGAAGTCCAAGGATGAATTCACGAGCTTGACAGATATGCCAGGAAATACTCTCTCATTTCAGAGAGTGCAGGTTCAGCATTCATACCTCTGTTGCCCTGATCCTGTGTGCGCCAGCCCTACGGCGGATTTAGGGCCCAAACATGTACCCTCGCAAGTGTATCCATCATTTCATTGCCATGTTCTCCAACGCGTCCGGTACCCACATCAATGAGACCTGATATTTCATTATCATAGAGATCCTCCATACATCCCCTGATATTATCTTAAACATACTCAGTACCTTGATTACAGCTTGGCTGTTTTCCAGAATACCAAATAAACAAAATAGAACAGCATAAATCTCCTGCTCAATACCGTACAGTAGCCCCCAAGGGTCTTCAAGTCTAATTTTTATCGAGAACATCCACATGAAGATACAGCTCAACAACATCTCCACAAGAACTTCAACTCAGCCTGTTGGCACTACAAGAGCATACACTCCGTTTGTGGAATGAAACCCATCCAACGAAATTGCTTCCTAATGGAATGAAAAATAATTAAAGAGTTTCCATTTCGCAGTCGCAGTTCCATCCGGCGTAACGGCTTATTTTCCGCCGCTGTGCTTTCAGCTATCAAGTAGTAGCTGCGACACATAGGTACAGTTAAAGGGCAAAAAAGTGTTGATTCTTTCCTCTTTGCGTATATCTACCTTCTTGATATGAAACTCGACCGAAAAATCTGTGTATAATAGGTGCAATAAATACAATTTGGACCAAGATCTCAGACCCGCCAGACCTACGTCATTTCAGCAAAGCTAATACTTTGACCATACGTAGTTTAATATGTGGTTAAGTTAAAATGGACACACACTTTATTCAAGAGACGAAAAGAAGAGACGTTCCGAGATATTAAGAAGAAATCTACGAGGGTCACGCTGAAAGTCTTTAGATATTCCTAATCTATACAAGTTCAAACAAGTTTGAGCACGCAGCTATTTTGTCTAGAAATGTGAGTGCTTACACGCAAAGGCAGCGTTTGAATCGTTCAGTAGTTGCCTTGCCACGGTCTCGAATGCATCTGAGTGTTGGCCGAATTTTAACGTGAAAATTGAACCAGGTAGTTGCAATTTTCTATGACTATAAAAACGGACTAAAACAAGCGGAATGTCACGAAAGATTAGTGAGTTGCTTTGAGGACTCTACCCCTTCTAGGGTTACTGTTTGTAATTGGTTTGCTGAGGTTAAAAAGGGCCGGGTATCACTCGATGATGAACCTCGCACAGGTCGACCGCCCACTGCTGTTACTCCGGAAACTGTAGATGCACGATCACCCTTGCCTAAGGAAGCGATGTTCCAGATGGGTGCCACATCTGTTGACCAGTGAGCAAAAAGCAACAAGAGTTGATTGGGCTAAGTTTATGCTTGAAAAATTTGATAATGGGCATAGTAAAAACACTTTCAATATCGTAACCGGTTATATCACTATGATCCCGAAACTAATCAGCAGTCATTAGTTTGGTGCTTTTAAAGTGAGCAGCTTCCAACGAAAATTCGCCGTTCCAAGAGTGTAGGAAAGAAAATGAGCGCATCTTTTTTTCTAAAAGTGGATACATCACAACGGTAGCCTTGGAAAATCAAAGGAAAGCTACTTCTGAATGGTGTATAACCAAATGTGTTTATGTAGTCTTCCAAGAACTATGCAAGAGCCGTCCAAAGACTGGTCTGCGGGGTGTTCAATGACACCATGACAACGCACTCGCCCACAACGCCGCTAAAACACTCGATTTTTTTGCTAAACAGGGTGTCAAACTGTTGCCTCACCCTCCTTATTCTCCGGGCCTAGCTCCGTGCGACTTCTACTTATTCCCTAAGATCAAATAAAAGTTACGAGGTCTCCATTTTTCTACCGATGGAGAGGCAATCGCTGCATTTGAGGAAGAAATTAGCAACGTTCCAAAAGGACGTTGGTCACATGAATTTAACAAGTGGTTTTACCGTATGCGTAAATATTTTGAGGTAGGGGGAGAATATGTTGAAAAAACAGAATAAAGTTTTTTAAAAAAAACTTGTAGTTTTTCTGTATCAAAAAACTTTCAGCGTGACCTTCGTAAATAGATTCCAAAAGCTCCGCCCATGCTTAGACGTGCAGATAGTACTGAATGGGGATAAAAATAACGCGCTCATAGCCATGCTACACACAAACAGCATTCGGTGGTGGATATTTTCTCTCTGTCAATGAGGATCATTCTATTGAAACGCGTCGCTTTTGTATTTCAATCCATAGCTACACAAAAAATAGTCAGTAGGTATATTGACTCCGTGGTAGTAATTTCCACGGATTTGTAAATCCAACTGCAAATTAGATACATCGTACTTTTCCTCATCAGTAATGAAAGCAACGTATAATTATTGAACGAACTTTAATGACGTTTCGCTGTCACGGCAGCTTTTTCTGAAGTACCAGATTAAAGTTTGGATGTTCATTCAATGAATGCGCACAAATGGCACTAGAAATTCTAATGATCGCATTGCTTTTTTCTTCTCCCACGCATTTAGTACAAAAAATCTTCTATAATTGAAACAATGCGTCTAATCACGTAGATTGTAGACGCTCTTACTTGATTAAATTCTTCCATCATGCCTCTGATTTGTGTTAAACTTTTACCGGTCGCTAATTCAAACCAAAATCCAAGTATTTAATACATAATTTTATTAACGCTTTTGCTGTTGGGGGATTTCGTTAACCACAAGAAGTGGTTTCAATTAGCTGCTAATACAAGTATGACTTGGATTAGAGTGGCAGATTAAGAAATAACATCAATACGTTTGAGTTTGTTACTTCAATTTCAGCTCAGTTTTGGGCGTAGTTACTAGTTCAAGTTTATTTTTGGGATGGCATACAAATTATTATCAATGATGTCGGACCTCGTTTGTGACTGTTCTTCAGCTTCATCGCTCAAGGCATATAGTATAGTATAAAATCTTGGACTTCCATTTCACTTCTCACGACGGTAGAAATACAGAAATACATAAATACCGCAATTCGACAGATTTTGAATTTTGGCTGTTATTTCTTGAAGAGTTATTGTAGTTGTACATAAAAAATAATACCGTTATTTCCGTCGGTCCATCTGTCTGTCCGATGATCCTAAACCTCTCTGTAATCAATTCAACTGATCTGAGATTACTAATAATGATTCATTTTCAAAATAGTGCAATTTTCTTATAACTATAGATTGTAATTACCCTATTAATATAAAATGATCATTGATCGAACGATGAGGTACTATTATGAATAGTCAAAGTTCTTACAGAAGCCAGGACGAGAAAGCTTACATATTTTTTGTTAAATTGATTCATTGGTTGCAAGTAATTGAAAAAAGAGAATTACAACTTCGATTGGGGGAGCTTCGAAGGATGAATTACTTATAATTGGGATAGAAGTGGGGTAAAATGTTCTTCAGAACAGAAAATTTAACTTTATATTATTCTAGTGTGTGTAACTGTGTATATCAATGCGTGAGAAATACGGGGCCTACCTGATTGACACCAATATGTATCACCCTAATTTGGTTAATTGACAGACAATAAAATTATGACCTTACTTCGTAATTCAGCTAATAAATATGAAAAATTAGGTTTGCTACTCTAAGGCTATGTCTAACGGCCTTCAATATTATACCGCATTCCTCCGATATTCCGGTCAAAATCCAGGAAAAAATGGAATAAAACACAACCGCATTATTCATGAAGCTACAAATACCAGCTTTATATCCAGCTAGACGGTTTAATGCGATCCATTTCACGTTCTGAATACTCAGAATTATTTATACTTGTGATGGAATTAACTAGGCAATAGATAACGGCATTGCAACAAATTAATATTGCGAGTAATACATAAACATTGTTCGTCCGATGGAAGGCTGCAAAATATGTAAGTTCTGTTGCTCGATATCCAGAGAAAATCCTCGAGGTGACTGATGTCTCTTTTTAATTGTTTAATAATAAACATTTCGCAATTAATATTACTATCGGTAAATTATAACCACACTTATATTAAGTAAATTATAAAAATCTAATAAATAATCCAAGAAGCAGATCAATCAAGTGTTATCGGTAGACATTTTTTCAACAATTTAACGACTTGAAGCCATTTTCTTCTAATATATTTGCTATTTGACCTCGTCATTTCAGGAAACATTCTGTCAGTAAAGAGCTTATGATGGTGTTGGATTGGCACGCTTCTAGACATCGATATCATTTTTCATAAACTCTGATGTATATAAATATTGGAAACTCCAGAACACATTTGAAATTTACCAGACAAGTGGCCTACAGTTGAAATAGAATGGAAGACGAAGAGTAACTTCAATAAATCGATTTGATAGCGCTTTGGATTGGAACGACAACACACAATGCATTTGAGAGGACAGATTTAGGAAGCATCTAGCTCCCGAAGGACCAACATAAACAACTTCACGTCAAATCCAGTGGAACCCTTGTCGCTTTCTAGATATGTCCTATTGATATGGGGGAGAAGGGTGATGGGTAAAATCGTGTTATTTCTACTGACCAATTTGCAGTTGAATCGAATTGATATATAGTATCCCTGCTTCGAACTTCTATTGTCTTGAGAATGTTTGCGTTCTAACACATTTGATGAGGTATCCTAAATCTAAACGTTGTGGAAGGCAGAAAATCTCAAGGCAATAGAAGTCGGAAGCTGTGTTACTGACAACATTGTTTACAAAGTTCAAACAATTGAAGTAATGTAGCTTTTTTTGTTTGGAGAAATTTTTGATCTCAACATTACTGAAAAATCGATAAATTGGAGATATTCCTGTTAGAAATTTCTGGAAAATACATATTTCGTCTGGAGAGTGACGACTTGGGTAACGCAATATAGATCAAGGAGGGGAGTGCCAAAAAAATCAATGGTTCTAGTTTCTATACATCACAATTTGGATACGAACGGATATAACATAAGGGTTTGTTATTGCAGGGTAGGTTTCAACAACTCTCCGTCTCCTGATGCTCCTGGATTAGAAAACACAACAGGCAGTACGAGATCAGAGGTAGCCAAATCAAGGCCGAATGATATCGTACCCAAGGATGAAGTACTTAACAAAAAGGATTAGGAGGGACCCAAAAACCTATTCTTACTATAAATAGGTTGACCAGATTACAAGTGAGATTATCAAATGCGGAAGTACAGTACATTGTATGTAGATACTCTTACTTTTATCATTGAGATAAAAATTGTGCAATTTGAACACAAAGTTTAACAGATAAAACTCTCTGTTTCTGTCACGCGTGTCGTTTTATGCAGTTCGACTATAAGTTGAAATAAATCGAAGCACGTCAGACAAAAAGAGCTTTATTTGTAAAACAATTGTCATCTCTTAATGGCGAAAATACAGTGTTTAACTTCTTTGTTCCCGTTAAACATAGGTTGGTGATCTAGTTCTGATATAGGTTCGTAGAAGAGTCATTGAGTTTATTTTTGCTAGCGCTTATCTTAATTATACATGCACAAAATCCTTGACATCTAGAATGCTGATGGTATAATGATGATGATAATAGTCTTCAATAAAAAGCTAAAATGCATAATCATTGTGGCCCAAGTATCTACATACATTTCCAATACCAGGTATCCCCTCCAGACCGACAGATTACATATAGATCTCACCGGACAGGCCAACATGTCCAATGAAGATCTACAAATGGAGTGCAGTTCAACGTACAGAAGACAGACCCTGACAAGAATGTTACATGCTTGTCTGTGCGCCCAATATTCGAGTCATCATCCATTAGCTTCTGTTGTCTTGGCATAATCATATTGCTAGCCTTACTAGGTCGGCATCTCAGAAGCTGAGAGTTCTCTCTCCCACTACAGAAAACTGTATTCACGGAAATGGCTACTGCTACTCAACAGGGCATCATTAGGTGCGCCCCAAAGCACTCTCTGAAGCTTTTTACTGCTATTGTGACAATTAGCAATCTTTTCAGATTACCAATTCAACTTTTTTTAAGAAATAAGATATCGCTTAATTCTTGTACCTGGCATCGTTATTGTATTTTTTTCGTTAGCGTTATCCATGGGACGATATTTTTAGCAATCGCTTCTATATAAGCTGACACGTAGGGTAGTTGTAACCCTACTCCGTCGCAACTCCCAACAAATTTTCTATATAAAGTGTATTTTAGAGGAAAACGTATTACGTGGCTCGATCACGCCTTCCCTAAGGAAAAATCCAAGCATTGCTTCGTTATAGTCAAGGGTAAAATGTGCATGTTATATACGTATATATAACATATGAAGTATATAACTTCAGTCAGGTTTGTGATTCATTTCTATTCCTGATGTGAAATATGAGTGAAATAGCAACACGAATGAATTGCATTTTCCATCTTGCGAATTAGCAATTGAATTAAATTCTGGTAATATTCTAATGATATCAATCGTTAACGCTCTTTCATAAAAACGTATGATGATACTTTCCCTGATGATTGAATAGATTTTTATAAAATAGACTTTAAGATAACATTTGAAAAAATGTAAATATCATTTTGTATTTCACTTTTTGTTCAGTAATCTCAATTCAATTACGGAACCTCACAGCAGACAAATTCATATAGGTACCCTATTGTCGTTTGAAATGATATATTAATCATATTCTCAAAATATTAATTTTTATATTGTGATTAGGTGTTGTAATTAAGATAAAATAAGCCTTTTCCTCGAATTAGGCAGATTTTTCTCAAAAGTTGATTTTATTTTCATTGCGGTAACGACGTTGCTCAGCTGATCTTTGAAAATATTATCTTAAGATGCGTAAGTATATGAGTTAAAATGAATTAGTATTTTTTCCTAAATGACTAGAATGGACATACAGATATTTTTCATTCATAATAATCCGACTACTATAACTAGAACGGCAATCGTGAATTGTCATCACTGGCCCGGGCTACGAAAATAACATGCGAGAGGTTCAACTGGGGAGAAAATCTATACACGGAAACAGTTCCATATATATTCTTTGACAAATCGTTGCCTTAAGCATACTAAGAAAGTATGAGATTTTTCTTCTCTCTCCTGATGAAAATTTCACAATCTTTCTGTAAAACAAATGGTTGAACACAATGCCGTGCTAGAACCAGTGTCCCGGTGCCGACCCATCCTAAGCAACATGTTTAGTGACTACCACGTATCTGCTACACCCAAGAAAATTTCTAAGTGTAAGGCGACTAGTCGTTGGGACCTTTAGCAACGTTTATGCTACGTAATTATTATCAAACTAGGGAACATATCCAAGGTCCCAGTACAGGCGCAACAACGTTCTCGTCACTTCAGTTGCCACGCGGTAGCACGGCGGTGGCACATTCCTCATCGGACGGTCACGGGGTAGTTAAAAATCGTCCTAATATAGATATCTCTTTTATGGCCGGCGCAAACTTATCCATTTTTATCATGCCCAGCACAAAACAATACTCACGGGTCCAGCCACGGCCGTCTCTAGTAGTAAGTTGTAGTAATATTGGGGAGGCAAAGCCTGGCAAGTAAGTCACCTTTGGCCCTTTTTGCCGATCCCGAAGACCATCATTAAAACTATGGTAGACCTGGTAACTCCCTGGTTTCGAACCTTCCAGACCTTTTGATAAAGGTCATGTCCGACCATTCAGCTGAGTAGCACTATTCCCTGTCAAACTCTGCTGTGCCGAACACATCAGCCCTAAGGCCACTGTATACGGCACAGTCGCCCAGGAAGTGGAACGAGGTCTCGTCCTCCTCCCAGCACATCTGACAGATTGGGTCTTCGACCACTCCTATGAATGACATGTGCCTGTTCATTCTGCAGTGACCTGTGAGGATCCCCACTAACGAGTGGAGTGAATCCCTCTTTCGGTTCAGTAGCCATAGCTCCTTACGGTTGCCCAAGCATCTGGGGCATTACTAACCTGGCCTCTGCTAATGCCCAGCAAGGGTTCGGGGCCAATGCATGCGCCTCTTGCTCCTA
Source organism: Bruchidius siliquastri (assembly GCA_949316355.1). Taxonomy (NCBI): domain Eukaryota; kingdom Metazoa; phylum Arthropoda; class Insecta; order Coleoptera; family Chrysomelidae; genus Bruchidius; species Bruchidius siliquastri. The sequence continues at coordinate 23,895,483 of OX438536.1, read as the reverse complement.
TCCTCGCCAGGCAGTCTCTAACTAGAGGCGGCTGTGGCCCAGCTTATTGGCGTCATATATTTTATATCATTACAATTTTCACTCAACACAGTCAACTACAGTGATAGCTTACATAATGTCAGACACAGACGAATGAGGAAACCACAACTTTATTATTACTATATAGTCATATATTTAAATATTTGCAACTTTGAAGAGGCAGCAAACAGAATGTAGTTGTAACTTTGTGATGACTATTGCTAATGAAGGCGTAGTAGTTAGTAATTTCTAACATGAAGGCCCAAATGCCCTGTAGTAACAATAACTTTGTAGTACCATTACAGTGTATCTTAGACTTCAAATTCTGACATCAAGTTGTGGTGGCAATAAGGGATTTTTTAAGGTTTCCTCAAGGTCTCAACAACCTCCTGAAGTTGAGCACATAGTTACAAACCATATAGTGGCCGAGATATGTAAAAGAACACGTAATTGGAACTCATGTTATAGAGCATGATGTAAACAGTTTTTATATTTATTAGCATATCCGTAATTGTCACTCATTTGAGGTTCCCGATCTTGTGATACTTGTAACAGTCACTATTTTTCTTGCGTCGGATTCAAATAATAACACTGACAAACAGAAACTCGTTTCACCTGGAATTGAAGAATTCTCTAACGATAATACCGGCAGAGCTTCCAAAAGTATAGCACTGAATCACCGATGAATCACTATGTTGACTGTACTAACCCGCCCCAAAAAGGATCAAACAAAGTAGGCATTTCGAGCAGGTTTTTTGTCTAAACTACGCAGAGCTATAATTGATCCACTTCTCTACGTAAAGGCTGGATTTACTGAAATACCTCTTCGTGACTTCATGGCGGAATCAGGTAAGGGTCGTCTCCTCCCAGACAAAAACTTATTTATACGCATGTGAAATTGAACCGTCCATACCAATAGGGTCGAATTTCATTCGCTCTCTTACGATTACCTCCCGGTGTGGAGGGCAGTCTCTACAAAACGGAACAGCAGCTCGGTGAGGCAGATGCCCAGTTAAATAATCACAATTATAAATACCATTGCTACAGTATATCCATCATACAAATCAGCATATTCAATTATTAATTTAAGTCACAGGTATTGGTTGTTCAAGAGGTTATCACCAATATCTTCAACGAAAGTGGGATATCCTACAATCACTCTTTGATCATCTCTATTCAACGTGTAGGCTTTTTTATTACCGCACAATTACGTGATATGACTCACAATGAGGCTGTTCTCTGGTCCCGTTTGAGATTGAGATCGAGTAGTGAATGGCGTAAATGCAAATTGCTTTCGTTTCTAGTGAATCGTTTTTATCTGCAACATCGTATATACATCGTTCCATATATTGCATTCATAAATACTGTGAAGTGCGAACTCATGCATGTAGTCTGATTGCTATTCAGCAAGAATTTCATAAGATTCAGTCAAAGAGAGTGGAAATGGCTATTGAAAAGGCAGTCAAAAGGGAGAAACTGTTCTGGAATTTCAAATAGCTTTCGGGTAACCTGACCTAAGTCTTGAGGAGAAAGTTTTACCCCTCGATGAAATGTCGATCCCGTTTCCAGGGTGTGACCTATTTTTGTTTAAATTATAATTTAAAAAAACCTTCGAATGAAAACACTAGAGCAATTATTTTGTATCATATGAATATAGTGATTTCCACCTAGATGTTGTCAAAAAAATTATCAAGTTTTAAATGTATGGTGTAACTCGTCCATTATTTACATAAAGTTCGATGATTATTACTCACATTACAGGAATAAAGAACCCTCAAATCTGAAATGCGTTTCGCTCTAAATAAAAATTATAGCATCATATTGCTGAAACTTTTATCTGGATAAATTGTAGGTTTCAGAAGTTACATACCCAATCTATTATTTTATTTTGTAAGAAAGAACTTATAACAATTATTTCCTTGATAACGTAGTACAAATCAAAATCATCGTGGAATTTTCTTTATACAAAGTCCCTTTCAATGCTTGTGTTATTTTTATATTCCATAAGTAATACGAATACAATGAAATAACCCAATGGTTTTAACTGGTCCACCACATTGTAGGTAGTTATTCCCTCTGGTATTGGAATCGAAACAGTAAAGCATTATTATATTTACTATTGGCAGCAAATTAAATACTCCTACGACTGACTGAAACATCTTTTTCGTTTTTCTTAGGATATCTCCGCCGCGATTGCATCAATTTAGGAAAACTATAAAACTTTTTATCCTTGTCATAGAGGTATAATATTTTTATCACAATACAAATGGTACTGTCAGACCTATAGATGTGCCAGGGTTTACCGGATCCGAGTATCGGAACCGGATCCGAGTCTCGGAACCGGATCCGAATCCGATTTCTGTATTGAGATCCGGATACGGATACATCGAGATCCGGATCTTTTCTTTAAGGATCCCCGATCCGTCAAAAATTGGGATTTAAGTACCACTATTTTATATCAGTTCAATACAACCGTTCAAACGTATCATGTAATATAATTGGTTCACAGATTCCTCGCGCTTTTATTGTCCAAACAAGATATTTCGTATTTGCACGTGTGGTTCTAATAATTGGCCATTTAAAACGCAATGAGTTAACACGTTTAACACGATTATATGAGGGATTTGAAATGCAGTTTATATACTTAAGAAATGTAGAGCTTCCATAATAAGGAGTAGTAAACTTTTAAATACTTCTAAGAATAAACACCCCGAATTATCTTGTTTGGATATACACATTTTAAATTTCAATCATATTTTATGTAATAACGATAGGATCATTTCAGACACTAAACGACCAAGAGATTCCGTTAATTTGAAAATATTTAATAAATCCGTACTAAATTGTGAATTAATATACCGCTCACTAAATTTAATTGATGCAATGCTACAAATTACAAATTTTGATGTAACCTTGCTATTTAGTTTATAGTTTCAGTACATACATGGAATACATGCAATTCGTGGTTTTATAGGAATTTAATTCAATAAAGTAGAGCATGTTATGTAGGAAATTGCCACAATTCAACGAGAAATGTTGGAAGAAGAAATCACAGTATCAGGTAATCGAATTTCTTTCAAATTCTGTTGTGATAATCTTGTACTTGAATACTTGGTTCAGATTTCATATCCATTACGAGAGGAAATCTGACAATTTTCCGTTAGCCAATTACTAATTGTCCTTCATATAAAGGTCTCCAAGAACTGATCATTTCCCATAAAACGGTTACTGTCCATAAGTGAGACGATCGGATATCTGACGCGGCCAGACAAACTATTAAAGATCATGAGTTATGTCTCATATCGGTGGGAAACAGTGGGATTCTTGTTGCTTAGAGCTTGTACATGCTGGCGTAATTTAATCTCGGATGACATTTACTGTTCTATGCTGCTTCGTGCACATGACGCGAAACCGGAAAGTCACTACATTCCGATTCGTGCAGAGATATCGTCTATAAAAATATTTCTCCTTAGATGCGAACCCGGCAAATTACTTCATTTTATAACATTTGTCGCTATAATCATACAGGGTGGCACAAAAACACCATCACGATTTTTCCAATAATTTCTTCGGGAACTAAAATTTCAAGTTTCTCTTTTTCAGATTAAAATAATTGCTTCAATGTGGAGCCTGTAGAAGAACATTACTTCCATGTCAGACATGCTCCCTCTAATCATACATATATACATAAATCAGGTGTATCGTAAATATAAATCAACGTGTATTAAGTTTTTTTTACGGTTTCTGTATTTTGAGGCAAATGTGTTTGTTCACAATTATCGATGACTTATAAGTCCTCATCATTGTAGCAACCTAGTTTCAAATTCTGAATAGTAAATTCCGAGTGGTAAAACAGCCAAGAATGACCAAACAAATAGATACAGATACACATGAAATATCAATCAAACATAATACTTCGAATTCAAAATTTTTCGCAGTTTCAATACTACACACGTCCATTGGCATGCGAAATAAGAATTGATTGATTCTGAATCGTGTCGTCCATACGTATGTTTTCTTTGATATTTAATAGGTAATTAATCTCTAAATGTTGCAGAACTATCTGAAAACAAATTGATTATGACGGTATGGCGTCAATCCAGAGTCTTTCCTATACCACGCGAAAAAATCATTCTTCTGGCTGTACTCTGTTCTCACAGCATTCTTCAGGGTGAGAATTATTGTTGTGTATATACTGGATCATTAAGCTTAATGAGTTTACAGACAACTCCGGACTGTATAAATATTGCACAATTAAGATGTCTGCAGTCTGTATCTTTCCAGATTTCCTAACTTTAGTCCAGTCAAAATACAGATTACTTGCGTTTGTCTATTTCCAGATGTCTGGATATCTACCTCTTTTCTATCGTGAATTATAGCTTACAACTGGTATTAATTTCAGGTAACTGACATCACAACTGCGTTAGGTTTTGCAAACGGCTTGAAATTGTGTTAAAAATATCTCTCAGAAATTACCAAACGGTATTTAGGCAAAACACAGAAAAAAATCAGCAAGACAAAAATGTATCCTGTTTTTTGTTGAATAGGAAAAATTTGAAAGTGCCAAGTTGGACATTTTTTGAAAGATGAAGAAACTTAGCAACGATCCGATTTTTCAGAAAACTACATAATTCAGACGTAACTTCATATTTTTTCCTACAATTTTTTTTTGTATTTTTTCATTTGATTCCACTTCAGCATATCTCATAACTTTGACTCAAGCGTGAGTAAACTAAGTTATTGATGCCTCCTATAAATACTAAATTTTAGATCTTATTTCTTTGTCTCTTAACTATATTTCGCAGCACTCTCCCAGACGCTCAGGTATTTACGGTGTCTATAAAGGAGAAAATATGATCTATTTTAAGCGTAAGTTGAAAGAGACCCTGGAACTTTGTCATACAGGTCCAGCCTACTCTCCGTGAAATTTTAATGAGGAAAAACATGTTCAGTCTTGTCGATTGATTCGAGTAATGTTCCTACGTACAAACAATGAACGAACAATTCAGTCCAGTTTCACTAAACACAACTAAACAGAAAATACTTTGTTCATTATATAACATCGAATTTCTTGTATTTCTAAAATACAGGAACATAATAATTTTTTTGAATATTGAAATCCTACCGCACAAAGCTATTGAAAAATGATCTACGAGGCGACCACATAAAATTCCGAGTAGTTGATCATTTATCCAGCAAAATATGATAGCGCTAACTGCTATCAATGAACATGAATGCGTGGGAAGTAGAGTCGATCCACTAAACTTCATGTTTTGTGAATGAATATGTTACAAGCCACATACACCTACGTTTATGCGGTATTGATATGTGTATGAACTATGCGTGCAAGTAGACAACAATAAAAAAGATAAAATACATGTGTAACTTGAACTTGAACAAGAATGCAATCAAGTTCAATTTGTTGAGCAGCTGTAAAGGATCGTGAAACTAAACAAGTGAAGTACACATTTAGAAGCCAATTTCTGACCATTATCGAAAGCCCAATCGTGGAGTATCCGTAAAAAAATACAGGTGAAAAATTTCAGATTGACTCAGTCGTCGCTGTTTAAAAAAGTTCTGGGGGAGGAAAGGTTAATAAAGATGATGACCTGTAACAAATACAGTTTGTAGGTAATCTTGCTTAAATTATGCACACCAAACTCCATTCAATGATCTGAACTACGCTCAGATTTGAAAAAATATAACTTTTCAAAATACTGCATCTCGAAAATGTGAGAAAACTCATGTACAGAGGACATTTCAGTAATGAAATCGGCTTAAGAATGAATGTTCCATTTATAGCACGCAATTCTTGTTTACCCTTTATATTTACTTGCTATTCGAAGGCACGTGCTCATCTGTCAAACTCTCAAGTCTCAACCCCCACCAGCTGTTAACCACCCTTAGCGCGCAACATCACAAAACATCACTGCACAGCGATTGGTTTTGTCTAATTACCAAGCTTTCCAGTGACAGTTAACCGAATTCTGTAAAACACTTCGAGAAATACGTCAACGAAACCGCGTCTTCCGTACCATACAAACGATGGTCACTGCGTCAGCCACGCGATCCAAGAAATCGGCTTTGCGACTGCTAGAGGCGTCGTGACGCCGCCGCAAACCGTCGGGACGACCGTGCTGTGTTGCCAGATCGACACAACTTCGTTTTTACTGGATTCGGATGAAGGTATATCAGGTCCACAACGCAAAGAGAATTTTTACTCGAATCATGAAAACTGGCATTGTCTGAAATTTACATTTCATTGTGCATAATGGCACCAAGAGTCATCACTCAAATGACTAAAGGGACATACAAGCGTATCCTCATCAGGTCGAACTCATCTCGAACGAACCCTTTCCAAACGCCATTCTTCCGGAGAACCTCAGCGTTGTGGAATGGGCTGCCAGGGAGTTTTGTTTCACGATGGTTACGTTTTAAAGGCGATATGTATAGATATGTATTTTCGCGGATACTTTCGAATGCAAAAGCTGTTTAGTTATTATGTTTTGATTTCATTATAATATTTTTAAGATGTTTAAGAGGGGTATATGACTTTTTGTGCAAAAAACATTGAGAGATTGGAAGTGCTTTTTAGCGTCAAATTTTAGACGATCCTGCCATTTCAAACCCAGATGCACAAGAAAAAACTCGGTTTTAGAGTCAATGGCTTCTCAAATAACAATAAATATTTACCACGATTAGTAAATATCGAGGTTTTCCTATCGAAACGAAAATAGTCATTTTCGGTTTAAACTAGTCTTGAAGGGAAAAAAGTTGAGGGTGACGAAATAGTTGCGATAATCAAAGCGGTCGAAAGTGGAAGAAAGAAAGCGAATAACGTGGAAGAAAGAAAGCGAATTTAGTTTGGTGAATTCTGTAATTTAGGAAGTCGTTAAAAATATGTCAAAATCATGAAGAGTTTTATGGGAGGCAAAAACTGACGACTTTGCGAAAAGTTTGAAATTGACGAAGGGCTTAGAATTTTGATGTACTACAACAAACTTGGTAAGGCATATTAAAAATATGTGAATTCATCCTATTTACTCGCAATATCATGACCCGCGATTTCTTATCTGAAAACATGAAATCTGCAAAATCTCACCAATAACGTGACCTTGTTATGGCATAAATGTGTTCTACTGTAATAATGAATGCTCATCTACCAATTCACCCCTGCTCCTTACACAATATGGCAACACCGCTTCAGTTCAATCCTCATTTGTAGACTACAAGGGCATACCGCCAGCGTCGGTCTCCAGAGGATCAGATCAGCTGATTTCAAATACCCTTTTCTGTACGTAAATATGCATGGTCTCGTAGCGAGCTCAATGGAGTATGTGAGTATGCTAAAAACGTGTGCTTATCTATAAATGAATCATAGATGTATAAAAATTATCACCAGTCAACAGAACGGGTAAACAAAAACAGAGATGGACGAGAATTTTGAAGAGGTAGAGTGTGAACAATTATTGCCTATTTATTTACCCTTTCACTTTGAAACAGCATAAAGGCTAGCTTAAATCCTTCGAAACTGTCTAGCTCCATTAGAGTGTGATTCTCAAGCTACTGAAGATATAGGGTATAGTATAAACACTCTTATTAATGCATATTTTAGATGCTCTTGCTTGGTCACATCATTAATATGAAATGGTGCTACCCGCAAATAAGTATTAGAACTGTCAAAACATTGGGTATAAATTGCACAGTTTTATCTTAAAAATCATTGCTTTGATTTTTGTATTTTGTTTGTACAAGGCTTTCAGAGTGAACTCACCAAATGTTTAAACGTACGGAACTCAGAAAGATGTGCTCAAAAGAAATGTATCCCTATATTTATAAGGCCAGATTATGTAAACCTTAGACTCAAATGTCACTAATAAAAATTCCTTAATTGAATGAAACGAATCACTGTAGTCCAAAACCATCATCAGACTATCGAATCGACTTTTCACATTGGCAAACAGGTTATATTTTTGAACCACCTAGGCCCTGAGAAGAATATAAGATAAAAATTCTCAAATCTAACGCTCTATTTATTGAGCCAATATAGCTAATATTTTGACGATACACAACTTTCCGTACATTCAGTCTAAACGTAAGTGCAAGCACTCATATGTTAGCAACACTTATAACAACTTTGTGTTATTTGTTGTACATTCTCTACTCATAACGATCAAAATTCAGATAGATCAGATATATCCTAATTATAAACTGTAACGTTTAATGGGAGCGGAAGGGGCAAAATAGTAAGCTGTACCGTTCCATTACCGCTGAACGGCCCAAACAGGATTCTGTCATGTCAGGTTTAATAAGCACGTTCAGTGACGCGCAACTCATTTCCTTATTTGTGTTGGTTTTGTATCGACTTAGAGGCTTGATTACTAATCAACACAATTTGTTCGATTCATGAGTGTATCGAGATTGGTCACAAATACGTTTAAAAGGCCAAATATGTTCTTTTCATTTTTTAATGGTGTCGACATATTTAGGGCTTCATGAAGTTTTTGTTTTCTATTTGATCTGCATACTGAAATATATACATATATATTGCTAGATGTTTAGGTTATTTACGCCCAATGATATTGCCCAAAGACAGGGGGACAAGGTTCGTTCTTTTGTGTTTCCATAATTCCTTCCCATGCTCCTCCACCCATGCCGATCAGTGCTCTTTGTTTTAGACTTAGGTAAAACTCGACTTGACATATTATTAAAGCTCTCTGTATCTCCTATGTTATGTAAGGAGTGATGATAAAAAAATCTATATGTTATTACAGGCCTATCGCGCTTTCAATGACTATGACTTCAAATTCAGCTCGCGAGGCAGAATCACCATATATGTAGAGGTTGGCAGTCTGCGAAGAGTTTGTGTTTCCCCATAGCTCCTCTCGACGGCGCTTAATCTCTTACTCATAACCTCGCGTTGTTTCATAGTTCAGGGCAATTTGACAAAAAATATGAAACTAACAGGAATACGTAAATAGTTGAGGTTCTGTAAACTGTTAACGCTACTCTAGCCACCAAAAGTATTACATTTGTCAACTCAGCGCACTCCACTCCATCTACAACTGCTAAATTCATTTCATACTCCTTTGCTACTCTAGCGCTATTCTTCAGGGATTCAGAACTATTATTTGCTTTTTATATCTGGACACTTTTTCATCAGATCCCCCATATGAGAGGTGATCTTTACTAAAATGTTTTCCATTTATTAGTCTAATAAATACATGGCATATAATGTTTTGTCAAAAGTCTTATCATAGATTCAGCTCGTGGCGTATTTTCAACAATATGCATTGTTGCTCGCCTCAGCCTTGCATCCTTTTACAGGCATACTGATTTTGTGAAATATATCGGCTCAGCTTTAATAATATAGCAGTCGGTAGCTATTTTTCCCATAGCTTCCCTCGATGCATAATATTTTCTCTTTGCTATACCAGACGTTCATGGCGTTATCTCTATATGACAATAATAGAGCGCTCCAAGAAACTTCCTACTTGATAGCCTCGCGTTGGTTCATAGCTCAGGCCAATTTGGCAAAAATCATGAAGCTAAACAGTGTTTCTTTTGATATACACCACACCATTGGTGATAAGTAAGCTTTATTTAACTGCTATTTCCCAGCTATTTAGTCTTGTTCGAAATATCTCGTCTATAATATCGTTTTATCCAGCCCCTAATATTTTATATTTGCTAGACATGACGGCCATTGCTGTATTTTCTATGACAACGATGAAGCGCTCAAAGAAAAATAGATTTCCACGACTTTTTAGGCAAAACTTATTTAAATATACTGTGATTATATTTCTACACACCATTATGTTAAATGTTATTTTCCAGTCAAAAACGACACATCCAGACACACTTGATCCCAAACCGTATTAAAGCTTCAGGTCGTGTGTCACAAGCCACAGCACTGTATCCAAAAATCAAATTGTCAAAATCCGAGATCGTGTATCTTCGAGGATAATTTGAACATGGAGCATCCAAGGAAAAAATCATGACTCAACTTCAACTTATATCTGATAGACTCACATACTCGTATTGCACTTATTCCCATCTCAAGCGTTTACTGTTTTTCTAATTTTAGCATTATATAAACACAATGAATAAAAATATTTTTTTCTACTATGAAAAAAGCCATCATAATTTTGTATAAAAATAAAGTATCACAACTGATAAATATAAAAAATTCCTGTACTAATTTTTTCAACCTCACCTTAAAAACTTTCCTGAATTCGGTACCGCTCAAATTAATAATATATTGTTGTAAGATGAAAATTTACAAACTCCACACCTTCTGATTTCCGATCAGATTCTTTGCCAACTGAGCTAAGTGGGCACTCCGCTTATTCAATCTATAATGCCGATGACGTTGGATGCGCTCCCCCGAAAACCATTCTTATTCCAAATTTCAAAGTGCACATTTCATTCCTCTTTCAACGTTCATCTTGCAGATTAGCAAGTAAATGATTGTCAAGCATATTCTTGAATGTCTAGCATTTCGAATACAATATCGATCAATATCAATTTTTAAATGCCTGCCTGCGTTCACTACACTAACCGAACGTTCTCTACAGTCTTGTCGTTAGGAAACGGAGCCCCCATTATTTTGCAGTTTGATGCTGGAAGACACACTTCGGATGTTACAACAGCCGTACCAGAGTAGCAAGATCAGAATAGTTTTATTTAGTTGACTGACCCAGATAAAGTTCATGGGAAGGCAAGAAGTTATTGGACGAATAACCGTGATGTGTGGATATAATGTCAGAAAAAGGTTTTTTATACATAATGTATCCTATAAATAATCTCATAATGTGAAGGAAGGGCACATCACTGGAATTGATAATAGCACAACAATTCACAAGTGGAAACGGCATGGGGAATCTCTGTTGTCTGTTGTGCTTCCTCTTCACATTGTGACAATCATGCGTTTGACTGTAAATAAGTAATGTAAAAAACAAATATTTTTCAACCTTTTTAGCCTTCTATACAGGGTGATTCACAAGTCGTGACCAAAAATGAAACATCATACACAGGGACGTATTTTGGGGGGGAGGGTCTTTCATGTAACATTTTTCCATCGAGGGCTTCATTGAAAAGATACGGGGTGTTGAAATTCAAAAATAAAAAAGTTTTTTTAATAACTTCAAAACCGTCATCTGGAATGAACTAAAATTTGGTATGTGGATTTACCTAAGTATTGTCCACATTCAAAAGTCTTTACTTAAAATGAACTTACATCAGTGGCAGAGATACACGGTATTAGTGGCATTATTTTTCCAAATAAAAATAGTACCCCGCTGTTTTTTCCTGAAACGCACAGTGTTTCGAATTATACCTTCAATTTGCTACAAATAACCACTCATGTGGTTTTTTCCCTATAGTGCATTGTTTTCGTAAAAATAAAAAACAGATTAGATAAGCAACGCTTCATTTCACTCATCATTGGTAAATTCCATTTCACAACACTCAAAAATTAAAAAATAAACTTTTGACTTGACTTTCACATACAAAAAATGTTAGTAGTAACGATAACTACCGTAAAACACATAACTTTGACAAGAAAGGTCATTTATTTCATTTTGAAACTAATTGTATCTTGGCTCTGAATGAATGATCTAATTTGTTTTGTTTTCTTTTTACGAAAACAGCGCACTCTAGAAAAAACACAGGAATAATTATTTGTAGCAAATTGAAGGTAAAATTTGAGAAATTGCGCGTTTCAAAAAAACAGTGGCGTACTATTTTTATTTGGAAAAATAATGCCACATATCCCCTGTATCTCCGCCACTGGTGCACCTGTAAGGACTTTTGAATATGGACAATACTCTGGTAAATCCACAAACCAAATTCTGGTTCATTCCAGTTGACGGTTTTGAAGATATTAAAAAAAAGTTTTTTATTTTTGAATTTCAACACCCCGTATCTTTTTAATGAAGACCTCGAGCAAAAAATGTTACATGAAAGACCCCCGTTAATATACGTCCCTGTGTATGATGTATCATTTTTGGTCACAACTTGTGAATCACCCTGTATAATTCTACCTAACAGGATGAAATTCCGATCCGGTCATGAGTCTTCATTCTTTTGGTGTGCCGCACTTCCACTTCGTTTTTTTTTGCAATAAAAAAAAATAATGGATGTCCCAGGAGGTGCATTGGGATTTATATTCAAAGCCGTTTCACAACGACTTAACCCAATATGTTAAGAGACTTTTTATGGCCCCGACTGGAGAATCTACACCTGCAAATACGTTCTTTCAAGATGGAGCCACGTGTCAAGGCAAACTTTGGAATTGTTACGGACACGTTTTCCTGGCGGCGTCATTTCACGCAATGGTGTGATTCAGTGGACTGCTGGAAGTTTACTGACGATTTTAGGCAAAAAATGGTCATCTGCAGAAACAGCCGAGGGGGCATTTTGAGAATGATATTTTTAACATATAACTGCCATACCTCTTCTTCTTCTTCTTTCGATGCCTATCCGGTCCGAATGTTGGCGATCATTCTGGCTATCGTGATCTTATTCACGGCTGCTCTAAAAAGCCCAGTGGTTGTCAGAGAGAACGACCGGGCTTTTTAGAGCAGCCGTGAATAAGATCACGATAGCCAGAATGATCACGATTTAATAATATAAACATGACTCTCATTTTTATTTGTAAGGGCGTTGAATGGAAGAGCAGACATAGTCTGAATTTCGCTCTCAAAAGTCATCATTGGTTTAAGCAGATCAATTAGTTGGAATATGATTATTATTATTAATCTAAAATTGTTGGATTTATTAAAAAATAAAATCCCGAAGTACCCATTGCGACATTCTGTATAAGAAACAATAAAGCGATTAACTTACCGTGTTTATAAAAAAGGCTATGTTAGCTGTAACAAAAAGAAAACATTAGAAACATTATAAAAATGAATCATTTCATTTACTATGGAAAAATATCTAGACTGAAAATGGTGTATTGAAAAATTCACAGCAAACGTGAACATATTATCAACTCAAAGACCTCAACCGAAATCAGCAATATGTTTATCTAATATTTTGCAAGAGTAAGAAAGGGGGTATGAATATATCATAAATATTAAATTCCTTCAATTCCTTACTAAATTTTGCCACCACTGAATCTTTGTTTCAGAAAAAAAATATATTCTCAAAAAATATTTAGCTGATATCAATTATAATGTCGTAATCTATAGCACTTGCGTAAGCAGAAGTAGTCTGGAAAAAATCTGATAATCATTTTCCTAAGCTTGAGAAGCCTGAAATTGTTGACTCTTATATTCTACTATGATGAATTGATTTGCATGATCAAAATGAGTATTTATGACGTGCATATCATAAAAAGCCTATTTTCGCCTGTTAATATAGCACCAAGTAGACTGACTTGAGTCGGAAGGAGATTAGTCTACAAATGCATTACGGAAGAAGACATGATGATTCGTATCATCTACTATCTCCATTACAGTAAAATATGACCCACATTTTGCACCCGATATAAAAGTTTCAATAGCAAAGTAATAATGTAAATATTTCTAAGTTATTGATTTTGCTGGAGCTATTGCATGTACGCCCCTCAGGCTAGAAACACAAGTTTCTCAATAGTACAAATGACGTGGTTATTCTAGACACATAAAAGGCAGCAAAAGTAGTTACGATTGTTAGTCCATTCAAAACTTTCATAGGTGTATTCACCTGCAAAAAAACTCCAATCATATTGGACAAAAAAATTTGGTCTAATTTGTCATACAATTAGGATTTTTTGGAAGAAAAATTATCTCTTTACATTATAGGGATGGTAATGCCTAAATAAAGAACTAATAACACTGAAGAAGCTGTAATTATTTCTTGAATTTATCTAATTCTTTTATATATAACCTCGCGCTTCATAAGCAGTGCGCGAGGATAAATGTCTGATCACATTGACATTAAAATGCTGTAGATTGTAACTATATTAAGTACATCTGGAAATTAATTTCACACCTCACAATTAAACAAATTCTAATTACTATTAGTATATAATAATAAGCCAGTTTGTGGAAGGTCAATGTTACTATAACCGTAAAATCTGATACCACCTGATGCACATTACTCACACAGTTCATAAACAGTCCGCTGCGCTGGAGCAGAGTTAAAGTGGTAATTTCAGTATAGTCCTGGCAAACGGCTAGCAATGCTCAAAAAATATTCAAATACCAAGACGTACCACACCAATTACCAAGGAAATTATGCAGTGCAAGATGAGATGTTTCCTAAAGTATATATCGAATACATTTCCCTGGGTGTGTCAGTCTGTCTGTATCGTGATCATTCACCCGTCTATAACTCGAAGAGTACTGATCCGATTTTCTTCGGAATTTTATATTAGATTACTACTCGGACAATGAGTAAGAAGCTATAGTTTTTGAAAATCGATCTCTTGGTGGCGAATGATGATCAAAAAGCGAAAAAAATAATCAACAAATCCTTTTTAGGATTCCCTTATTATATTCCAATAAGGGCAAAGGGGTTTGCATAGTGGAACTATACTTTTTATATACAAATTCGCCTTTAGAAACTCGGCCCACTACAAGATTAGAACTACACACCTTCTGATTGCCGGTCATATACTCCGCCAACTGAGCCAAGCAGGTACCCCAACATCAAACTGCGGCGTTGCTCATATCCCGAGCTACAACAACTCCAATGCCCGGGTCTGTAAAGATCTGTGACTGCGGTTACTGACAATATACCACTGCATCGAACAATAATGTACCACCATGCAGGAAACAACTGTGACAATTATTTACTTGCTAATCCGCATGATTGAAACCGATATACGAATTTGCATTCAGAAACAACTACGGAATTGGCAGCCACACGCCATCCGGTTGCCGGTCAAACGCTCTGCCAACTGATTTAAGAAAGCACTCACTCGCGCCAGAAGCCTGATGACGTTAGATGATATCTTCCGAATGCCATTCTCATTAATATATTAATATAATTACTGGTGTTAATAGAAGTCTTTCCATTGTCCTGCGTTATGAAACTAATTAAATATTTATAATTTGTCATAAATCGTAGGTTTTAGACACCTTTCTAGTGCTTTGGACGAGACGCAGGCTCCAACAACAATGAACTGGTTTCTGTTGAAGGTAGAAACGCCGCTTTTATTTTATAGATCAGTTTTAAGCGATTCAAGCTGTTGCTCATGTCGTAGGAGATCAAACTATGTAGGAAACTATGCTTGAGTTTAACTATACTCGTAGGTGAAGTATTACTATTCAGCCAAACAGTAAATAAAATATAAATAGAAGAGAATAGATTCACATTCATTGTTTTGCTTTTAAATGTTCTACAGCCTTCGAACTATCAGTATTAAATAAGCGGTATATTGTGGTTTCAATGCAACGATTCACTTTGATGTACTTAAACTGTAAGTTTCAAAAAAATAACCTACTGTCCTGATCTATAAGATGTATCATATGAACTTCTAGCGGAACAAGCATTCATAACATGTCAGCTAGAGTAATTGTCTGGCAAATTTTGGGTTAAGGCTGTTATGTGGATTTATGGAGCGTTATAAAGCCTCTGGACTTTATGGTTTGTGAAGAACTAAGGATACATTGAATAACCGCAAAGTGGTTTTCATTGGACGTCTATACTTTGTGACCCCTCTATAACTCGAAAATTACCATTCGTGTATTGATGAATTTTTGACAATAGGTATTTACTTATTACTATAACAAACATGAAAAGGCTTTGTAGTTCTAAAAAATCGGTTCAATCAAAGCGATGTAATTGCCATTAATCGTAAAAAATGACTAACTTCGTAAATTGGGGTTAAGTTGGGGGTGGAAGGTTGGGGGAGAGGCGATGTCCAGTTATTTTGCGGTGGTAAAGGACGTTCTCTCATCTAAAAATGCTTGACCCCAGTAACCATCCGTACTTATTGAGACACATGATTGTTCATAAATGGGCTCTTACAACAATTAAATTTATTTTAAAAAAATCTGACTATTATGAGCATATTAAATTTTCGATGTATTGTTCAATCTATTTAAACCAGGCAAAGTTTTACTTAAAGTTGTAGATCAAACGTACATACACACAAGACATAATAGGAATCGTTTGAGTTTCTACGAAAATCACAAAAAACATTTGGAAATCGAATCTGCTCAGTATTTATTATGTGAAAATTTTGAAAAAGCTCTAACACCTAGGAAGTAGAGGGTTAATCCTTGGCGACATTAATCCGATTTGAAATATTCGTGTATTGGTACAAATCCGTATTCCTTATTTACATGTATTGGCTGTCTCAGCCTGAACAACCACCTCTTAATCTGAATCAGGATTAATTTTGGCTCATAATTACTGGGAAAACGAGGGTGCAAGGGACGCGACAGGGATAAATTGGGAATATCGATCCTGTTAATAAATTTTGTCTGATGAGAAAACGCCATGTGTATCGATCAGATGTTGGCGAAGCCAGACAGAGGCTAGGGCTTCATGCTACAAATGTTTATCCGTAGTTATGTCAAACTGTAACAAGGTACAGGACAGTCATATTTCGGAAATAAAACGACAAACTAGAAGATGTAATTAAAACAAAAACAATGTAACTGTTGTTTGAAATTTGTAGATAATGAAGATGTTTCAAAAGTTGTGTTTCGGATATTTATTATACAATTTTGGGTGTCACGACGTTTAGGTTGATTTACGATCTTCAATCATTTTCAAGTGAACTAGTGAACATGTCCCTTCGATAGCTATTCATACTCCTCTGGCTGGCGTCGGTGGCTAGCTAGTTCTGATTTGTTCAGAAGGCGTTCCGGTTGTTTTATGCTCAGATGGATATTAGGCGATCATTAATTAGTTCTATCCAGCTATACTTTATTAATGTTTCTTATGAGTTGCTGCCATATTGTTTTTATTTCCACGCAAGGTCTGGAAAACAGTTCCATTACATACAGTATTTCTTTATTTAATTGTAGACATAAATATATAGACACATAAACAGCGGCAAAATATACGGAGTAAAAATATATATAAGCATGGCCTGAGAAAAAGTAATTGTAGAAAAAATTAATTTCCGAAACGTCGCGCGAGCACAATGGTAAAAATATTGTTTAAATTTGACCCTACTACTCAAAAAACGGACTATAATGAATACCTATGCTTCGATACTAAAATATAAAATCAAATTCTAAATGTTATACAACCACAGCTCTCCGCCAGTAAAAGAGAGGTATGACCAACGTGCAATGATTGGATGGAGTTAATATACTTCCTATATAAACGATGTCATCCACCGCACATTGTTTACTATTCAAGTTCTTAATGGAGGAGTCGATGAAAGGACAAAAAAAGACTTTTCATGAAACCCCAACCGACTACACCGTACTTACCAATGCATATATGAACCTACAACCCTGTGTGCCACAATGTTAAAAGGCTGACAGAACGAGGTCAACGTACGGTCACTAGCTGCGAACACGAGGTTACAGGGCGATTTTTTTATTATCCACCCGCTGGCCATCGTAGAAGGAATTTGTACATTTGCGGAATATTACACTGCTAGCGGTCAACCCCAGAGAACAGTATATTAGTACAGGATGTCACGGTTTTCAGCTCTGAATTATTTCCGGTATTGTCGGCTGAATGGAACTAGGAATATGTCGTTTCGGAATGGTCTTAACTATACTTTAAAATGTATAGTGCCGCTGTGTAAGTAGTGTATGTACAAGAGCATCCACTTAAGAGCCCAAAAAAACTAAAAATCACGCTTATAGTTAATCGAAATAAAAAGTAAAAAATAATTCTTAATATAAGAATGAAAATATTAACAAGAAAAGTAATGTCATTGTGATTAATGTGTGGGGTATCAATTGTAATAATTTCTTACTAGTTCTAGTTCAAAAATAATTGAAGGGACAAACTTATTAAACTATTGTATTATCATCGGTCCTTGATACGTGTGTCAAATTAAAAATTAAGCTGACGTTTTGAAGAGGGTAAAAATAGCCTTCGAAGATTATGTTACAAATATACATACATACAGGTGAAACTAATAAAAAAGCATGTTAAAAAGCTAACGAAACGCGGCCGACACTGATCAATCATATCTATTTTAAGGTGATCACTAGGAAGGAATATTTAAATTCCTGCGACTTAATTAAAACAGTACCATGACATTGATAAGAAAAAAGAAAACTTTAAAATAATATGACTGTGCGTGTGAAACGAACACGATTTCTTTGTATATAAAATGGGCTAATTATTAGGAATAAAACTTATTTGCTAAAATATGACCTGAGGTGATTTCTCGACAACCCGTGACTATCCTGCACCACCTTTTGTTTTTCCCCAACATAACATTGTAATAAGCCCAGAAATCTATAGAGTATATATTAAAGTATAAGTATGTTTTATGAAAAAAAATTAACAAAGAATCTAATTAGATAAGCTAATCAAAAAAATTAAAGTGACTATTATCGGTCATTAAATCTTAAACCAGTCGAAGCATTTTTTGAGAAATTAAAATTATGGTATTTATCAGCAAAAACAATGTAACCATTTTATTCGAAATAGCTTAGAAATCAATGGAATCGTTATCATCAATCTGTTACATGTGACAATCCTTTCCATAGCATTGTTACTCAGAAAGTTTCGAATATCCTGAAAACAATTTTTCTATCTGCTTGCAGGTCAAGGTATCCGCCCAGCCATGTATCATACGATTTCAAAAGTTTCACTTTCAATACCAATAGCACCCAACAGTGTGAAGGTTAGAGAGTTTTACCACATATTTAGAACTACATTTCATTCTGAAACTGCACATCACCAGTAGACATCATAATAATAATAACTTTAAGAAAGAGTTGCCCGATGGGGCACACAGGCGTGTACAAAGGATTGCCTACCCATCAGGAGTAAAATCCTGATTTTGCTTGTTTAGCTGTTTGTAGGAGTATGATTACGTAAGTCATTCGCAATCACTGATAAATTATTGAAAGAATACTAGATTGTTGTTCGTAGAAAATTGGGATATTTAATTGACACTGTTTCGGACTTCCATTTTCTTGAGATATTTGCGTTTCACAACGTTTCGATTGAAGTAGTATCCTCACTCGTCGTCACCTGAAGACAACGACAAAACAGTCTCGCTAAAAGAATACTTATAAGATGGAGGTTTGCGAAAATTCATTTACTTCCAGTATTGCAGTCATCAGTCACCTAAAGTGACTTCCAAGTGGCATAGTGCATTTTACCGCACGAAAAAGGTTCATTACGATGTCCCGAGACGTGACGCCGAGTCAGGGTTACACTTGCCTTTGATACGGTGCAGAGTCGGAAACCGAGAAGGCCAGGAATAGATTGGCCGCGCTATATGTCTTGTGTATGCAATAGAGTGAGGGAGAAGTTCATAATACTAAACTAGGCAGACAGTATAAGGGACGAGGAATATAGGGTATTAACAAAATAAAAAATATTACTTGTCAAGCGGATTATTTTTTATATGTCCACCTCGTATTCAACTTTTTCAGTAATGCCCTTTGACATTTTCCGGAAATACATCAACATCAACATGTATAGGACGACGTATCTGGTAGTTAGTAGAACTTAAGAGCAGTTGGAAGGGTAGTCGATGAAGCGATTATAACTTACCATAACAAGTTAATTCCTCGTCACTTGGATGAAACGACGATGTTCAACAGTAAATTGCTCTTATATGCTGAGGAACTTATATGCGATTTGTAGCTATTAGAAACTTTGGATACAACCAAAAATAAACAAAATTCTCTCGAAATGCTGATGAAAATTTCACATGCTGCCCGTATCTATGTTTTTAAATATTCTTGAGCAAGTTTACCTATTTTACCAAAGATTATATTTACCGCTACACTTTAGATAATAGGCAACAGTGGACCGTTTAAACTTGTGTGATCAAAGCGCTAACCTAGTGTATCACTTACTTATTTGGAATATTTATATGTATTAGTATTCGTTCTGTAGTGTCGGCCGCCGAGTTGTACTGACGTGCGTCTATACTATTATAGCGATTTGGGTAAATTTAAAGTCAGCTGATGAAATCATATCGTGAGAATTTTCGGAAATTTTTCGTTATTTGTATCTTTCCGCAAGGCACAGATACACAATATTAACCCTTTTGAAATTTCAGGCCCCCTCCGAAAAAATCTAGGTACGGGCCTGATCGGAAAATCCAATCTTGGGTACAGAAACCTTCAAAAATGAACACACAAAAGTCAAGTTCTATTGTGTTTCATTTTTGAATAGGATAACTTACTATTTGCCCTATGATGAAAACTAATACGAAAGTGCGGTTTAAGAGATGATTTTATCTAATTTCCCCGCGCTATCAGAAGTAATTTCTTGAAATCACCCTATCCAGATATTTGAGAACTGCAACCTTGCGGTTTTCAGATCAAGTGATTTGTAGTAATAAAACCCAGAGGCCTTTGCGAGCTATTAACCACTACCCTTTTACTCTTCAGTTAATGGACCAGATTTCTTCCAGCCAGGGAGAAGCTTTTATAGTCCTTCTCATATGAAAAGGCTTTTCGGATATATATTTTTTATTTCAGCTTTCTTTTCAGCCTGAAGTGTGCGTTTTCTCAGGAAATTTGGTACACTCACAAAAACCCTTCAGTCATCCGCTATTTGTTCCACCACGGATGATACTTGATGGATTTCGTAATGGTACGGAGCGTCATACCAACAGGTATTTGGTTTAATGTAACTTTTGAAACTTATCCCGTGATTGTCTCTCCAGTTCATCACATTTCCTATTGACCCCTCACTGGAACCACGTAAGATTGGCTGGAAAACTTCTAGCAAGACTGGGTTCCGCGGCACCCTTTTTCAAATTGAATAATATGAAAACATCCTATTTTGAAATTATAATGACTGAAAATTTGATTACTTCTAGGGATTTCATGTTTTATCAAAAGTTTGATTTCGGACTTCCATTGTCTATAAAATTTTGAGTATCACGACGTTTCGATTGATGTGCTATCTTCAATCGTCTTCAGGTGAACTGGCGAACACGTTCCTTCCATGCCTATTTATACCCCGTCCAGTGACGTGTCGTTGTGCGCGGTCTGTTCTGATTGGGTCCCGATGCGCGGTATTCCGGTCTGCTGACGTGGCTGTTTGTCGGTCATTGTTTGTTGTCTGGTCCAGTCGTAGTCTACTGATCTTCTTTATGAGTGGCTGCCAGATTGGTTTAATGTCTATGCTGGGTTTGCTGTACACTTTGCTGTTGTTGGTGATGAATGCCGCCTCCTTGAATATCCTTCGATACCAATGCGGTTCCTTGGCAATAACCTTAGCGTCGTCCCAAGCTATTTTATGGTGCTCCGTCCATGCGTGGTCAGCTATTCCAGATTTTCCTGTCTCTGCTCGCTGAGTGTTGAGACGATGTTCTTTGATTCTTACTTCCAGTGGCCTTTTTGTTTCTCCAACATAGATTTTACCACATTGACATGGTATCTGGTAGATGCAGTCCTTTGTCTCTTGAGATTCATTCCTGGGCTTAGTTTTTGTTAGGATACTTCTGAGGGTGGCAGTCCTAGAGAATCTCGTTTGGATCTTGTATCGCTGACCTATTCTTTTGATTCAATCTGATATTCCTTTGACGTAAGGCAGAATGAGTAAGTGCTGAGATTCTTCGTGTTTAATTCTTCTATTATTGGTATTTTCCTGTATTGTTACTTCCACTAGCTTCTTTGGCTATGCGTTGTTTAATAGATCTTGTTTAATGATATTGAGCTCTCTTTGTGTGTTACAAATATTCCTAGCTCGATCGACTAAAGTCCGGATGACGCCTTTCTTCGTGGCTGTTGGGTGGTTTGAAGTATAATGTAAGTATTGACCTGTGTGAGTTGGTTTTCTGTGTACTGTTGTTTCTATTTTGGTGTTTCTTCTCGTTACTAAAACATCTAAAAATGGAAGGCAGTTGTTGCTCTCTTCAAACTTTTGATAAATCCACCTTGTCTACAAGTTTCAAACAACATTTCATGTTTTCTCTTCCTGTAGATTGGCTTTTGTAACAGAAAATCGAAAACTTTAGTTAATAATTATAATATTTGGTTTTAATGAGCGGCCAGGTCAAGTTTAAGATGAGTTTTGTCATATGTTAGACAAACAAAAAGGATCATGGCACATCGTACAACATCAACCAGGGTACTTCTAGGTATGGTGGAACACTGGAACATATTTTTTAGCGAACTCTCTATATATATTAACAATAATATAGTAAGGTACACGTATTCTTACATGAATCATCCTAAAAATTTTGATTCGTAAAACATTAACTTTACTGAAAAAAAAACCTAAAAGCCACATACTGCATAAATGAGATACAAAGAACATTGTTCTGCCTCTAACATCCAAAAGTCCCATTCTCCATTAATAATCCGTCCAACCATTCTCTTTTCGCTATTGAATCACAGGCAGCAACACGACACATTTCAATTCATAATTTTGCTGCGTCTGTGGTGTGTCTGTTAATTTCCGGTGAATGCCATTGTTCCGTAAGCCCAGATTCAATTATGCAACTCCGCAAGATTGTTTTACGCACCGGAAGAAAGAACGGGAAAAAAAGACCGACTATGAATTGTTTTTGGTTAGTAGTCAACAGACTTTGGCGCAATATGCTAGCATCTAAAATCGAATGCTGTCTGGGATAATGTCTAGTTAAAAATACGTTATTTCTATTATCAAGCAGTACTTTTTCAACAAAGCTTTTATTTAATAGTTCATAGAGGTCAATATTGGGTTTAGTACAAATTGCCTTTATATGACAATAAATGGACGCTTTGGGCGCTCGGGTTTGAAATTTTATATTTTGTATTCAATGTAGTGAATATAGATCTATATTAATGTGTTTTTAGACCATTGGAATAGAGATTCAGAATAAATGTAAAATCAACAGGTAACATTATTGTTGGAATTGCTTTGAAATAATGTGGTTAATAATAATGTAGTTAATAATGAGTACATTTAAACCTCTTTATTTTTAAAATAAATGTTTTATTACAAAAAAGGGGGTAAAATAGGTATTTTAAATTCGTAAATTAATTTGTATAAACGTGGGAGCATTAAATATCTAACTAAAATGTAGAAAAGCCAGGCTTCGATGTGTAAATGTATATTTCGTGATTAAATCATTAATTAATAGGTAATTAAAATAAAACACGTTGTTCACAATTTAGAACTGGCAAGTGAATATACAATTATTTTTTGAACATACCTATATGGGTTATCACAAAATGCAATCATCAAATGAACCATTCTTGTGTACTAACAAACTAGTATTATTTGATAAAATCAAAATCCAGTTAAAATAATATATATCCAAGGTTTTCGGATATAATCCATTTTTTAAGCACATGAAAAAAGAAGAAGAATTTGATCGTGTTTTACAGCTGCGAATCCACTTAAAGTAAGTTTAAAAAATATTGGAAATTTTATTGTTTTTTTTTTTCAGAAAATCTGAATAATTTGGGAATTTTTAGAGCGTTAAAAATATTATAACTTTTTCATATTATTTAGCTACAATTTCAAGTATCAACGGTTCCAAAATCAAATACGATCTAAACGCCATTTTTTTCGCTAGAACTTATCATCCGTCAAACAGTGAAATCTCTCCATGAACACGTATTTTCGATTAAATCCGATTCACAGCGGTTGCGTGGGGTTGCTGAATGAATGTTTCTGGATGTGTCTCATCAATAGACGACGCAGACGGGGGGAATTCTGACGAATGTAGAGACCGAAAGCATCAATCGTTGCTCATCGAACAAAAGGGCGTATTCGTACAGTGGCGGCACTGGTGAAATAATTTTGACCATACCATATGATCAAACACTAGCAAAAATAAAAACTTGAAAGATCCATTATTTACTTCCCGCGCATAAGCCAGGTGAGTATCGTATTCGTGAATACTGTCAAATTTTCACCAACATTAAATTCCGTCGTTCAGTCTGTCTGTATACCTTTACTGTTAACCTTTTTGTCATCGCGTGAGCTCAGTAATAGCTTTTATGAAACTTGGATAGCGATATGGTGTGAGGTCATAGTAGGTAATCTTTTTCAAAATATTTGCACTGAAGGCTGAATTACTAACAAAAAACGAACAAAACTACCATAAGAATCGCGGTTGTGTTTTTCGAATTCCTCATTTTTTTATGTTACCTTATTTGCACAAAGTATTTCATACTCCCTCAAATGAATTTATATCGATAAACAACAAACGCAAGAAATTGTTGTTTCATCCACTTTTCATACATGAAAAAACAGATTTCAGAGGAAGCCTCATAAAACTGTCATAATACCGAACAATAATATTTTAGCCAGCTTTCACCCGTTATAAAATACATTACTTGTGGAAAGCACTGAGTCAATCTACTTGACAATTTGCCAATGCACCGATTTAGCCATAGCATGTATCTTACAAATTTTATCAAATACATGCAGCGGTTACCGAGAATATGCGAGAACAAAAATGGCAAATCATGAACCGACTGCGTTTTGAAAAAGATAAAACAACTAAAAAATTATTCAAGTACAAATGGCCCGGAACTTGAGAAATAATAAAAAATAAAATCTAAAATTTAGATTAAATGACGAAGACCTTGAGACTTAAAATACAAAAATGAAAAATGCTATATTTCACAATAATATTCTAAAATCTTATGTTATCAGGAACTTGAGAAAAGTACTTTCTGAGTTATAGGGGGGTCAAAGATCACTGGAGAGAGTACAGACAAACAGACAGACACTAGAAACACCGACATAATAAAGTAAAACGGTTTTTCATTATGTATATTTGTCTCAAGAATGTCATGAAACATTAATGAAACTCGAAATCAATTTTTTTCGCGATCACAACGCTTCGCCGATTGGCCTGGAAAGTAAAACGTATGATATGGAAACAAATGTGAACACAATACCTCCTTTGCCTTTTGTTAAACTTGTATTTGAATTTCAATAAAATATTTTCTCAGAATGTAATCCCATTTAAAATCAGATAGGATCTGATCCTGTTTTCAAGCTTTTGATTATAAATGGTTGTTTTGCAGAAGATGAATATCTCCCAGGTGATTTAATTAAAATTCAACTATACATCATAAAAAGAGGTCGATCGGGCAGATTCCTCAGCCTGCTACCTGCTGTTGGAGCAGGTTTTCGCGAATACACGTCCACGCCAAATAATGCAGAACTGGCCGGGAATTATCTGACGGTGTTGTAGGTACTAGCTTTTATTTTTCTCAAGATTCCAAATCTGTGTCCAATGCAAGTTATTCAATGCTTGATTCAGATTATAAATGTCGGACAAGTAATATGGGTGCACGCGTATTCTGTAATTTTTGTTAGGACAGGCAGCTTTATGGTTTTTCTGTGGCGGAGCATTATTTCCTTTTTGAATTTATCAATGATGCATCATATGTATTCTAGTCTAATGTCCCATAATATCCAATGTTCTAAAAGTTTACTTCAAATGGGAAACAGTTCTGAAATCCTATATTTTATATGCTGATACCACTGCAATTCAAATACGGAGTCAGCCTACTTAAAGAGACTGAATATCAGTTTCGTAATTATATAGGTAGTTAGTAGTAGTAGTAGAAGTTGGATGGTACAGCGGATGTCTAACATTTATATTCATCTTATCTTGTTAGAAGCCACTAAATGAAACCACAACGAATATACTATGGATGGTACAACTAATCTCAAACATTTGCATACGTCATATTTGGATAAAAGTCTGTAAATGAGACCACAGATGTGTCAAAAAATCTGTTGCCTTAAGGATTTGCATTCCACAACTTTACATTTCACCTGAAAATGCCTTAAGAAACCACATTAATCGAAATGTTGTTGAACACAAGTTCTACGGAAATCCAAAGCAGTGTTATTGATGAAGACGTTCGTCAATGCAGTCGTTTCAATTGTGATATGTAATGTTAGTGAAGCAAACATGGCTAGGGCAAAATTCCCTAACGAAGTTTGTTTATATCTGTTTTAAGGCATGTGAAGATGATTGCTGTAGGTACCTTGAGTCTTATCTATTGTTGTGAGATAAAATAACAAATATATGATGCATAGGGTTATCACTTGGTCAATGCAAGAATAGCAGACAAACTGAAATTACTGATGCATGAATCCATAGGAACCTAGTCAGGAGACGAGGAGCAATCAAGAATTTGAGTTTGTACATTTCAAAAACCTCAGGACTAAAAAAGCTCCTCTATTACAGAAAATCCATAGACATGCTGTTTCAGTCTATAGTCCATAAATTATTTCAGTGTCAAGTGTCATATTGTACCTACTATTGAATAGTTGAATGCTCTCTTTTTTAATATATAACCACATCTTTAGGTCTCAGCATTTGTGTGAAGTCAAGTTCAATTCTTCAAGAGAAATTTAATTTTCTAACATTTATATATACTTTATACTTCTCACACACAGTAAAAGTATTGTCATTGCAAAAATGTTAGATGCAGAAGTTTTGTGATATAATTTTCGTTAGTCTGCATCAGATCCTCACAAAATGGGGGGATATAAGGTGGGGACTTGTACTAGATAATACTGCTTCATTTTTTAAAAGGAGAATAATTATCATGTCATTAGCAAAAAAATTATATCAATGTGATTATGTATTGAAATTCAAATTTGAAAACTAATGCCGCTAAAATCAGAATTTCATTATTAGGCAACAATATAATAAGCAGAATAAAATGCAGATTGAAAAATTGTGGGTTATAAACAATTTTATAGTACTACTAACTTAATGGGTGATTTTTCATATGGACCAAAAATATATTGCTAAATTGCATTGTCCACTATTATGAGCTACACATAAATTTCATTTAAAAGTCCACAATTTAGAACCAGTGGTTATTATCCCAATATTATTCATCTTATGCCTAACTACTGAATAATTAGAACATGTGATGTGACAAAATAACTTCATGAAAGTTTCATCTATCCTTTATCAAAGTTGATAGTTATATCATCAAATACATGTGGTTAATGTTTGTGCCTATTAACTGTTTATTCATGTTTTACTTGTTTTGCAAATTGTTTTGCAGAAAAATGCTTAACAATAGAATAATTGATCCTAGTTAACCTGTCAGCAATGTAAAACTATTCAAACATAAAAAATGAATGTTTCAGATATATTGTGGACATATAAACAGATGATGGCAGGTACCTGAATTTAAACAACTCAAATTATGCAAATTAAATTAGAAAATAAATTCTATTGATACAGGCTTAATCACAACAGAACTGCTGTTATTTGTAACAATATTTTTGTACATGTTGATATTTAATGGACTACTAACTGTCAAAACTGTCCTGAATTTTTATAATTAGTAGACTACAGTAATATATATCTACATTAATTTCTATAGGAAATGAATACAAGATCAGGGTCAAGGAAATACCGGACAAGCAATTACAGTAATAGGACAGTGAACTGAACCAAACAGCACCCAAAAATTTGTTACTATCAGCATATTAAATTAAGAAATATATAAACAAATATCTGATTAATCCTTTCCATTCATTATTTTACGAACAAATCTATTCATTCTCTAAATAATCGATACGTAAGTATTGATAAGAATACTCACAGAGAAATCAAAATAAACAAATATAAAGGATGAGTAATTTCCAAATGTTTGGACAATTGAGAAACATTGTGGTTAGAAATGTGGGAGCTTACCTTTATCCTAGTTTTGTATCAAAGTATCCAAAGCTAAACAGTCCACAAACATTATTGTCACAATTTTAGACACTAGTTCATTTAAAAATACAGGTTATCACTATAAAAACACTTAACTATAGCTGCAAAACACATAACTCCCATTTTGGATTCTGCACCCGACTGAAGAAGTGAAGAGCCGAAGACAAAAGCTGTAGAGCAATGCGCAGGTCTATGAAGTAGACTCTGTGTGAATATTTGGAGTGATTGAGAAATATAGCGATTATTCCTGAATTAAAATTGAAGCAAATTTGTTCATAATTTCATAAAAATACTCTCTGGATCATAAAAAAAATGTGATACATTAATAAAAATAGAAATTGCTATTATGCCAGTTCATCACATACATCAGGCAACCAGAAATACACAACGATCAATCCGTGGTATTTGCACAGCCTTCTATCTCGTTTTCCTACCACATGTCAAAGTTTTTTGTTATAAGATGTCCCAAATTAGAAATTAAATTAACCATTATGATAAACCATCCGAGATAAAATGTTTAATTTTCTGTTTATGGGTACCGCTGAATCTGTGTGGTTGCTTGACAATGATTTCAATATTAAATGGAAATGCGTCACACTGAAGGTTTTATTTGTGAAACTTTGTGTTCAACTAAAACAATTTTTGTCTGAATATACTTTATACCCATCATTTCTCCTTCACAGCCTGTTACGGAAACTAGTATCTAAACATAAATCATATGCTTAATTTTACAAAGGAGGAGTGGGAAGCTTGATTTATTGAAGTTGATATCCTTCAATTTATGTACATTTAAATATTTTTCCTTACGACACTTTCAAACCTCTACTGTAAGTCAGTGCCATACATTACTCTGGCAAACCATTTTTAATTTTCAATAATTAATCTATCTACGATTCGTTGGAATATTAACTTGAATAATTAAATTTTACCTGACTAAATTTAAATTTGGGACATGCTATATTTTATAATAATTATATTTAGCATAACTGGTTGCCTACTTTGATTTTACGACTAGTATTTTCAAAGGAGGTTATGTTTAGTTGATAGTCAGTTTACCTTTATTTACCTATAATTTACCTTTGGCTAATAATAGTCAGCTTTTGAGTTTATCCTTTTCAAATGATACTTTTTGTGTTGTCATATAAATTATATTAAACAGATTGGAAAATGGCCACTATGCCTGTAACCTCTTCAACTCTACTTCCTTTAGGTATGTTCAGATGTGTGAATAGTAATCCTATCATGCCTTTAAAATCAAAATCATAATTTTTTCTGGTTTTCAGAGCTTGTGGATAAATGTATAGGGTCTAGAATTCATATTATTATGAAGAACGATAAAGAAATTGTAGGAACATTACTGGGATTTGATGATTTTGTGAATATGCTTTTAGAAGATGTTACAGAATATGAAACCACTCCAGAAGGTCGTCGCATAACTAAACTAGATCAGATTCTTTTGAATGGCAACAATATCACAATGGTATGCTTTAATTTTGCTTTCCTATTAAAATAATAGTAAATATAATAAGGTATGGATTTTATGGCATTTCGACTTAGAGGAATGAGATCAACTGAATGTCAGTCCACAAGCCAGTCATGCACCATCAAAGGAGGACTAATGACAGTTGTGTTTGAACATGTGATGTTTTGTTGGATTAGATAGATTACAATGTGTCTCGACTGAGTTAAAATCTGACCACTATTTCCCTCCATAAGATCTATTTTTGGCTGAAATAATGTAATGTAGATTTTAACTTGAGTGTTATTTGCTTACAGTCTTACAATTCAGCTCAGGTCAGAAACTAACTGTGACACGTAAAACCTCATTTGTAAACAGCATTTCGAATTTTCATTCAAATTTTCCCTATCATATTTTCTTCATCTCTGTAGCATTGAACTCCTTATAGACCATTCAATGGTTCAATAAAAGTTTATGGTGACATTACAGCATTATACATAGGAAGTTAACATACTGAATAATCATTTTACTGACAGAGATAAACATAAAAATTGGCACCACACCTGGCACATTTCATCTCTCCCTTGAAACTAAGCTACATAACATTGCATATATAAAATTCAGTTTCATTGGACAGCTGTTTTTACACATTATTGGTATTTACTAATTGAATGAGATATCAATGTATAGATAAATATTTTTTTTTTCATTTCAGTTAGTACCTGGAGGTGACATGCCAGAATGATGAAACTGTCTACAGATAGCTTAAAATAATTCATAAGGAATTCAACTAATAAAAACATTCCAAAAGTTTATTTTTTATTTCCTACCTATGAATTTAAAATTTGATTATTTTGATTAATAGTTAATAATGTATTATTAACTTAGTTGTTATTGATATATGTGAAGCAACATGTAAATCACTAAAACTACTACTTCCCTTATTGATATCATAGTTTCTAAGAATATGAATGTTTCTACTAAAGGCACTATGGATATTGGTAATGTACCGATCATTTACTAGTCTACTGTGGCCTGGATTTAAAATTTGCTGTTCCACTCGGTTTCGGAATTTCAAAAGGATAGATAAAAGCCTTCTACAAGATTTTCTTGGTTTGTCTCCTTTTCAAAATATATTTTTTATCCACAGTATGAATGAAAAAGTTTTGTATTTTAATTCTATCATTATTCATATTTTTGATACTGTAGCTCCCTTGAAGGAAATAAAACATAGAAATTTTAAGCCACCATGGCTGACAGATAATGTTAAGCTATTAATGAGTTTGCAAGATAAAGCATTTCACAAATTTAAAAGAACTCGCAAGCCATCACACTGGGACTATAATAAATTATTGAAAAATTATACCACCAATGCTATTAGAAATGAACAAAGTGAGTACTCCATGCACTGTTGTAATTATTCTCGTGGTAACTCGAAGATTCTTTGGAAAAGATTACAGAACCTTGACATTTTGAATAAATCTAAAACTACAAATATTCCTGTTGAATTTGATGAACCGACTTAAATAAACACTCATTTTTTATCTCCTTCATCAAATATTGTTGATCCAAGTCCAGAAAAATTCCATTTCTACAACAACAGTCACTGCAAAGATTTTGAACAGCTATTTTCCTTCAATCTCGTTTCTGAAGCTATTGTTTACAAATGCATAACTGAAATTAAAACACTTGCTGTTGGAGTAGACGGTATCAACATAGAAATGTTGCTGCTTTGCTGTCCTTATATTTTGCCATTTATAACACATATTAACTGCTGTTTGTTAGAAAATGTTTTCCCACACACTTGGAAAGTTGGCAAAGTTTTTCCATTACCAAAAAAGGATTCCATTACTGATATGTCTGATCTTCGCACGATTTCTATTTTGCCAGTACTTTCAAAGGTTCTAGAAAAAATAATGAAATATCAGTTTATCCATCATTTAAACAATTACTCTCTTCTACCTCCTTATCAGTCAGGCTTTCGCAAAGGTTTCAGTTGCACGACTGCCCTACTTAATGTAACTGATGACATAATTAAAGAAATGGATGATGGTAATACAACGGCCTTAGTGTTGCTGGACTATACTAAGGCGTTTGACACAATTAACCATCAGCTGATGTTTGCTATCCTCAAGTATATTGGTTGTTCTGATGAAGCAGTTAATTTATTTTCAAGCTATCTCTCACAAAGAAATCAGTTTGTCGAAACTTCCACTGGTGTATCTGATTTGAAGTCTATTCTTTGTGGAGTACCACAAGGTTCAGTTCTGGGTCCCGTTCTTTTCTCCGTCTACTCCGCGAATATAACAAATTGCTTACGTCACTTTAAAGCTTATTCATATGCTGACGATACTCAGATAAAGTTCTCTTTCCGGCATACACAAGTGCAGACTGTTGAAGAAGCATAACATCGATCGTATACCAAAGGTACAAAAGTCTTATCTCAGATATGTGTTTGGAGTGAGAAAATATTACCCCATATCGTATAAGCTTTCGGAAGCAGGATGGCTTAATATGCGAGATAGAAGAAAACTGCACGCTGCAGTACTTTTTCATAAAATCATTTTACTTAAAACACCACCTTACCTGTACAACAAAATTACTTTCCGCACCGATGTTTATAACATAAATGTTCGGTTTAGAGGTCTTATTTCACAGCCCTCTCATCGGTCAGCCTTGTTCACTAGGTCTTTTTCATATAATTTGTATCGATTATACAATCAAGTCTCCATAAACCTCAAAAATATGTCTATGTCAACTTTGAAAGTAAAGTTCAAAAATTTTCTTATTTCTCCTTATATAAATTTATTATTTGGTATATTTTTTACTAAATTTGGTTTTGTTATTTTGGTCGATAAATTTAGTTATTATTGTACTTCTGTGTTTTTTTGTCATAGGGCTGGTACTTTGATCAGTCTCAGACTGCCTACCAGTCCTTTTTGCAGTTGTTACTACAGTATTATTTCATTTCATTTTTGTTATTGTTATACTTTGTTGCTGCAAATTAACATTATTATTATTATTATAATCTTTTATGTAGCTAGTATGTTCCTGTTTTCCACCATGAATATTGTAAAATGATGATAGCTACATTGACATTGTTGTCAGTGCTTTGCACTTTTATATTTTAGAAAACATCAATTCTGGGCCCCCTCTCAAGCCCGGAATTCTCCAAGCCGTCAGGCATACCACCCATCATATATAACTTGGAAGAGTTGAAATAATATACTAAGAAAATACATATTTAATATGCACTACATCTCCTACGGTTTTGGATGAATTGTTAATTTAAATTCACAAAATTGTAATCATAAATATTCTGTATGTGCAAGGCCACCTTTATTATATGTTCTGGTACGGTAACACAATTCGTCGACAGGGCAAAAAAGGGAGTGCGACTGTGAGATGCCTCCTGCTGGTTTCTGGCGGCGACGTTGTTTAGATTTTTTGAGAGGATAGTTTCAGTGATATTCGCATCTTACAAAGCAGCGGTGGGATTACCTAGTTGTTCATCAACTTTTGAGTGTGTGCAATCGAATTTTTTTCTGTTGCTGTTGTTTTATCTTGCCATAATGGAAAAAACGCAACGGAACAAGGACAGTGCCAGACGTAAAAAAAAAACTAAAAGACGTAGATCTTCAAGTACTTCATCGAGTGCGAGTTCGTGCAGTACATGTTCAAGTAATTCTTCGGAGAGTCGCACAAAACGTGTAGTTAAGAGGCTGAGAAAAGAACTAAATGAATTTAAAAAAATCTACAGGTACGGTAGTGCGGACTAGTGACGAATTTTTGGTGCCTGTTTTTGACCCGTCGCGTGATGACTTGGTAGTTAAAAACTGAGTGGCTGAAGTTGATAGTTTGGCCGAAAGATATATGTCGGATGATGATACTATTCTACGGATTATTTCTGGACGACTTCGAGGGAACGCACGCCAGTGGTACGACGAGCATGTTAAATTTGATTCGAGCTGGAGTGAAATGAAGTCCTCGATGTATCAACAATTCCGTAAGATAGTTCCATTTTCTAAATTGCTGAAGAATGCCGCCAATTATGGAGCCACACCTGAGCAAAACTTAGATTATTGTTTTCAAAAATAGTCAAAGTTGAGAGCTTTAGATTTACCCATTCCCGATGCTTATTTAATCGATGCTATTATTGGTAGCATAGTAGATGAAAATATTGCGCGTACGATAAGGTCAGCTCAGCACACAGATGTTAATGATTTATACGCATATATGAATTTCATGGGAAGTATGCCTGGTAATAGTAAGCATGATTTGGTCAAGTTTAAATTCAAGCCTCAGTTTAATTCGTATCCAAACACACGAAAATACAATAATTACCAGAGTAGTAGCTTCTAGGCGATTTCTCTGTTTTAAATGTGGGTCACCGGGTCATATTTTTAAGGATTGTCGAAAACCCCGAATCGAATGTAAGAATTGTAAAAGATTAGGTCACTATCAAGACAAATGTCCTTCCCATAAGAAAGAAGTAAATTTAGTAAATTCCACGCTGGCTTCATACAATAACATATTTGTACAAACGGCCCAAGTTAATGGAAAGAAGCTGATATGTTTGATAGATTCTGGGAGCTCCAACACACTTATTAAACTTTCATGTGTTAAATATTTTAAATTACCCCAATTTGATGCAAGCAATGTAAGTCTGTTCAGTTTTATGAATACTTCTGCGCATAGTAACAAATATTGTGAAATAATTTGCGCCGTACAGGGAGTGTCAGCTAAGTTACGTGCTATAATTATCCCTGATCATTATTTAAAATATGATTTGTTAATAGGAAGAGACTTTATTAATCAAGATCACATAATGATGATTAAAAGACATAATAATCTTCATTTTTATGGCATACCTACTATTGATCATTCTGAAATAAATGTGATAGAGGTCTTCGATAACAATATAGATATAAATACAGTACGCTATGGGAGTATTCCAGAAAACGAAAAAGCAAAATTTTTTGATTTACTCCAAAAGTTTTCAGACTGCATATCTTCTTCTCTAAAATCATTAGGAAAAACAACGACAGTACAAATGGAAATAAAATGTATAACTGATACGCCGATAGTCCGTCATCCATATCGCATGCCTGATTTTGAAAAGCAAGCTCTAAAATCATTCAAGAATTACTAGATAACGACATCATTAGGGAATCTACCTCTCCCTATGCCAGTCCCATTACTCTTGTCAAGAAAAAAGAAGGAGATTTGGTCATGATACAGATAACTAGTAATCCAGCAACTGGAAGTAGTCAGAAACTATTAGCTAAACACAAAGGGCCATTTCGCATTACGAAGAAGTTGCTGAATGACAGATATGAAGCAGATGATTTAAGAGAAGGATTCCATAGAAGACGTACTGTAGTAGCTGCAGACCATATAAAGAAATAACCATTTAAACGTGACTATAAGCAAAGCAGCCTTAAAATACAAGTAGTTCACATGAGTTAAAGCGAAAGTCGCTATGAGTTCCAATTTTCAAGCGAAAGTCGCTATGATTTTTTTTTATAAGTTAGAAGCGAAAGTCGCTCTGATATATAAGTTTATAGCGAAAGTCGCTATTGTTTCGAGTTTAAAGCGAAAGTCGCTTTTATTTTCATGTTCCAGCTAAAGAAAAAAACATTTTTTTTAAGGACTTGACATTCTATATAGGTCTGAGGGCAGACCAAGGGTCAGGATGGCCGAATGTAATCATAAATATTCTGTATGTGCAAGGCCACCTTTATTATATGTTCTGGTACGGTAACACAATTCGTCGACAGGGCAAAAAAGGGAGTGCGACTGTGAGATGCCTCCTGCTGGTTTCTGGCGGCGACGTTGTTTAGATTTTTTGAGAGGACAGTTTCAGTGATATTCGCATCTTACAAAATCGCACTTTTTTATTTGATATCTTATACCAAACGCGAGGCGGAGGAGGAGGAGACTGGCAGATAAAGGTTATTTTTTTGTTTACTTTTAACTTGTGAGTCAACGTTCAGGTACGATATTACTAGTGTGGGTAAAAATGTTCGGAATATGACTGAAGGATAATTTGATGTTTTGCATGAAAAATTTAGGATCTGCTTTTAATAAAACCAGGAATCATTTATTTCACCTAATCACTGCACTGTGTGACGCTCGTACCATTTTTATGAATATCGGCAATGCATCAAACGAAAAGCCTTCTTCTTTGAGGTTAAATCTTGCCTCGACTGTCTGGTTTTTCAATGAGAAAATATTTGTTCAACAAATTTATTTACATAAATAATGGAATACAAGGAAGTAACATAAGTTATTAATACAATGAATGACATACGGACATGCACACTGTATGCAATTCTAGTCGTAATGGCACTCGTTAAGAAACACAAATTATATAAATGTAGTTAGTACCAGGTGTAAAATGACCATCATACACGACAAGAGCTCAAATATCTTATTAAATGTCACCTAAGTAGCAATCATAACTATGATGGAATTATTTCACCTGATACTACAGAAATAGAAGCTAATACAAATTTTTTACATAGAACGTAAGGTACTTAATGATATCGATCTTGATTTTGACTTCAGATTGGAGGCAATTCGAATATATTTCATACAGATGAATCACATTTGTCACCCCCAAAATAAAATAAAAATAAAATGCTTCAGACGTACTATTTTCGCAGATACGCCAACACGATTTGTCGTGGAACTGAAGATTAACCAGTGATACCAAAGACTTAATTTTTTTGGCAAAAGAACATTAAAAAAACATACCGACTAATCAACTATTCCACGTCAAATCATGTTAAAGTATCTGCGTAAATAGTATGTACTCAAAAGATTTCTATAATGTTCAGAACCCGTTCAAGCATTAAATTAACAGGTACAAATAAAAGGAATGAACTACAAAAATAATATTTAAGGTTAAATTCACACTATTTCCTGGTATAATCCATATTCCATATTGGTAAATAAAAATAAAACATGGCTACACAGCTAAAGCTGATATCACGTGTGCTGATGAATTACCACATCCGTCTAAAATGTTTCTTTAATGTAGTCCATATATATAGGCAGTTTTATAAAACAGTTTTAATACTAGAGTTCTCAATATTATCTTATTTTCTCACTCATATTCATTTATTCGTTAATTGAAACTAAATATGACTATTAAATGAAATTTAATTACGTTTCTGCTGTCTTATGTTAGTGAAGTACAAATAAACTTTTTAAAATATTGCGTATGGAATTAGGACGTTGGATCAAATCAAGACGCTTTTAGTTCAAGGCTGATGCTTACTAAAACAAAGTTTTACAGAATACCCAAATCAAGACAAAATATACCAAGAGTGTTGGTAGATTTGGTTGTCGACATCAAAGTGGTAGTTTCTTAAATGACAACATAAAAACTACTAACATAAAAACAAAACAAATGTATACTACTTTTTTGTAACCATTAAAAATATCTACGAACCATGAAAAATTGTAGTTTTCCATTTACATAAATAACAATTGAGCACTAGACGTCACGCATTTTTTTGATAACATATTACACATTTTTGTATATCAGGCAGTAGCTCATGCTCTAACCTTACCGTTTCCAGAAAATGATATTCTCCGATATAATGAACTTTAAAAAAAATCATAGAATGGAACTTTATCTCTACCTGATATGTGACGCTCTGGAATTCTATCAACAAGGGAGAGCTGATCTACAGAGATATCTTTTGTACTTGACCCCTTTTTTAAGATGTATGTAGATTGATTGGATCAAATTAATATAACAGGTAACTAGCAGTCACATGGTCTTGCTGTGAAAATTGCATGCACATCTGCCCCCTATGTCGTAATATTTCTAGCACTTCACTATCAATCCATTCTCTGACAATGTGAATGTATTTCAAGAAACTAGTAAAATCCCTATGCAGGCTCTTTTACATTTTTAGACAGATGTAGATTTAGACCTAACAAATTAATCCTCAATGATACAATCTTATCAAAAACCAACCACATACAGCACTCAACTATTTCACTTTGATTCTTTTTTTCTTTGTCACCACACTATCGCCAGTCGTTTTACTTTTACCACCGACAGTATGGCCAATGTAATTATCAGAGTCAACTGGAGATTTTCTAGAGCTGTGCTCCCGCCGTATGTGTACCGCGATGTCCGAGATCTGTGGAAAGGCCTTGTTGCACTTGCTGCACGCGTACGGCAACACGTTTATTTTCTTCACGTGTGTTCTTAAATGCTCCTGCAAGGCTATCACCGAAGAATAACGGCTCTTACAGATGTAACACAGGATCATTTTGTGATAAACCTGCAAAATAATAATGGAGTTAGTTAAGAGCCGTCATCATGCTCTCACTTGTTTTTCCTGGATTGCAGAAGCGAAGGAAGTATTACGAGCGTGAACATTTTAGAATTTGAGATAGTTTTCATAGTACGTTTTTGGCGGATTATATCTACTTCACACAAATACGTTATCCATTTCCTAACTTTTTTAAGCAATCCATTTTCTTATTTTTTTTTATATGTAATCTCTGTTATGTAAGATATTGGACTATTAAAAGTAACACTTTTAGAGAGATCTACATTTTAGCAACTAGAATATGAACATTTTGTTTACCTTCCATTAAACTATAATGGAACAAGGGCTTCACTTTAAAAATGTGCATTAAATCAAGTACAAATCAATAAGCTATTGATGGAAATGCGTTCAGCTATTAACGTTTTAAAAGGTGAAAGCATTGCAAAAATAAATGGTAAACGTCCAGAATAGATTCGTAATGGGTTAGTGGGGGAACAGGACACGCGATATTTATCCGATACCCGAAACGTATAATAAAATCCAAAGGTATTTAAACAGAAAAGTATACGTTATAACAAATATAGTGAAGAAGTCTCAAGTCTAGGAAAGTCCCATTACCCAAAAATATATAAGTAAGGTTTGTGCGAAATTCGACAAATCGTCTGCATCTACAAAAGGCAATTCACAATAAATATGGGCATCAAAACATGTTAAATCAATTATGATGAATACAAACATTCAAATACACTAAAGTCATGAATGAGGACGGTAATCAAGATCAAAATATGATGTTTATAATCTGAATTATACCATATAGAAGATATAAACTAACCTGGTAATGTTTAGTCAGATTCCAATGATACTGATAACTAGCCTTGCAGAATTCGCACTCATACGACTCGTAACAGTTAACTTTCTTGTGAACGGTGAACATATGCTCTACAAGCAGCTGTTGCCTGTCAAACCCTGAGCCACAAACTTCACACGCCACAGAGTGCGTGATGTAATGGTCTAGAGTATCGTTGCGATTTTCAAAGCACATTTCGCAGACGGGACAATACAGACTTTTCTGCATAGATGACCACTGAAACAAAAAAGGAAGCACAGAAAATTAATCAATAAAAGAACAGCTATTCAATGATAGATGCAATAGAAATATTATTTAATGCACAGTGTCTAGATATATATCCTCATAGGCAACCAATTTCCTCTGTCACTATTACTTTCTTAAGGATCAACTAGCAACAGGCGAAGTTACAGAAAACCATTAACGGAAATTCGCTCTGATCCGCAAAAAATCAACGATCAACTCCAATTTTACCGATTGAGAACTATGACGAAAAAACGGTTATCAGCGGGAGTCGAAACGCGACCTAAATACCACTGGTCTTCGTTATGTATCGGAATTTTTGCTCTGCTCTATTATATATTTTTTATTATGAAAAAGAATATTGACACTTTTTCACTGCTGTGTTTCCGTTGAAGGTGTGAATCCTTGGGTGATTTTGAAAAGGACAGACTAACTACATCGGGAGCTAACATGTCATTATTTTTTTCCATAAGCAAATGATTTGAATAATTGCCCAATTTCAGCATAATGGATCATGGAGGCATCAACTAGGTATCTTTTAGAAGCTCAATTGAATACCTTGCACTTGTACCTCGTACACTGTGTGTTGACTACATGCATCGCCTCGTAGTGCGACTTGAGACAATTGACACAGCAATAACTCTTTTCACAGATTTCACAGACGAAGACGTTCTCTACGTCATTCTGCTTGGGTTCGCAAAGGTCCCAGCTCCGCACGACCGTCACAACTTCTTCCGGGATTTTTTTTCCAACATCCGTCTCTCCAGCTATTGTTGGTGACTCTTCCAATTGCTCTATTAATTCTTCATCCCTCTCTTCATTGCATTGTTCCTGGTTTTCAATCTGCAGTATTATGGTTTCCTGCAAGTGACCAACAATTTGATAAAGTATCCAAGGAATAACCATTAAAAAACAAGAATGAATGTAGCAAAATGATGACTCGAATTTAACAGACAAGAACTTAGCAAATTACACCATTAA
Organism: Bruchidius siliquastri; assembly: GCA_949316355.1. NCBI lineage: Eukaryota > Metazoa > Arthropoda > Insecta > Coleoptera > Chrysomelidae > Bruchidius > Bruchidius siliquastri. The sequence goes on along the minus strand of OX438536.1, from coordinate 23,855,884 downwards.
TTAATTTTCAAATCACAAAGGGCCTTAAACTAACCAAAAACGAAGATTACGATTCAAATTATTCGTTTTTTGATAATTTCGCCATGCTCAACGGGTTGATTTATAAAAACTATACTTTAGAGTTATAGGGACAACATTGATGCAGTACATCTAACGAAATAAAAATCATAGCTATAATTTTCTTTATTGAAATGAAACAAACAAACAATTGCTGGAATTCAACACATACATCTAGATAACAAGGGCTAAATATTCATTTGTAAATGCCTTTTAGTTTCATAGGATTATGCAAGAGACTCCCCAATTTCTGAAAATAATCGGAAGAGTCGATTACTCGATTTTCACTTTATTTTTTTTTGTTTTTTATAGTTGTTGCTATGCTGCTGATCCACGTTCGAAAAATTAATAATGGTTAGGTTAGTTCAGACAGGCTCAGTACTACTAAAGGAAATGATGACCAGCACTACCACATGTACAATTTATCTGATATCAGACTGGTTTCAACGCACAAAACGCTGCTATGCTTTGGGAGCCCGTGCACAATACGTACTCAAGAGAGCCGTGACCTATGTATTTTGAATATAATGAATTCTACACGCGCTATGCGAAACTAAGCGGCTCAGCTCAATATGTTTCGAGATTACAATACTTCCCCGCCTATTGACGCGGAAAGTAAAAATGATAATATGCTTAAACATACCCCATTTTCATTGCTCCCATTCAAGACTGTAAACATTGGTGAAGAGCTAAGAAAGAATGGCATCACAGGTTCCATGAAAGTTCCATCTTCTTGCATGATGGAAATTAGCTGAGGACCTGTAATGAAATATTACTAGATAAAAAGACTGTGTAATTAACAAACAGTTGCACAAATAAAACTGTTTTTCTTTTAGTGACGCGTTTCGATTTATATTTAAATCATCGTCGGACTGTTGATTTGACTGCTAACAAGGCTACCCAGATTACTTCTCACTAACAACCTAGATCCTAGAAGATTGTGAATTTGATATAGTAAAAATATAGATCATCATCACTACATTTTAGGTATAATATTCGATAATTGGTGAGGATAGGCTTCATATGCAAATGTGTATGAACCTCTAAATCAATATGAAATATAATTATTTGCCTGAAGGTATACAATTTCAGGATAACCCACATACAGATACATATCTTAATATTACAGAAAAAAATACCTGTGATAGTTCCTGGTACCAAACTTGTTTGCATTTCCTGATTCCCTACAAATTCATATTGTACAACAGGGGCCAGCTGTGCTAGTTCGCGTGTTTCACCACCTTCTTCAATTTCTTCTGTACTGTTCATGTAGACAACCTCTGGTTTTATTTCAACTTGGTCACACTCTTCCTCTGCAAATAATTATATTCATGCAAAATCACTGCAAAATCCTATTAATTTGCTTTAATATCTATGGAGGAACATACAATCATTTGAATTATCACAATATGTTTTAATATTTGATATGTAATGAATTAAGCTTAAATTACTAATTTCATGATAAAGAGGATGTAGTTTACTGGATTATTGAACAAAATTATCATCTCAATGAAATCATATTTCATAGAGAAAACACTATATTTTTAATCATGATTAGAGATGACACAAATATAGAAGCCATTTTCTAATACTAAATTCTCAATGGATATATCATCTTTTATAGTCAGATACTGCATACCACAATATTATCTCAAACAGCATTAGTATTTGGAGTAAACAATAACTAATTCTCACCTAATGGCAGAGCATTCTCTTTCAGAACCAAATTGTTTTCATTCATTTCAAGGTCTTCTGTTCTAAAGTGCTGCTGTAAGTGAATAATTGTTATAATTATTATGTAAACAAATGCTGAAAAATAAAATGAAATTATACACTCAATATTAATATCTATTACAACTAAATCAATGTATTTATCAGTGACTGTCAGATCTCTTCATAGGACCTTTGCTATGCAATGGCAAGTGATAAAACCTTTAAGCTAGGCTTAACATATTTGATAATATGTTTGGTAAATAAGTTTGGTTACATTTTTATTAGCTGTACTCCAATGTTGGATTTTTTACATGTAATCAGTTTTGTTATGAATATAGAGTACACCTTCATTATGACACCTTATGTATGTATTTTACATTTGACAAAATCTAATTTATAATAATTTTCATTGCGAGAAAAATCACTACAAAGAATGCTCATTCAAATTTGTATAATTTTGACAAATAAATGTCATTTCTCAAAGGTATTGATCTAGGTTTGACATCTTTTACCACAATTCTTTTTTCTTTATATTTAATAGATACCATCCATAACTAGATATTTAAAATATTATACTTATAGTTAGAAAAATATAATTTTACAACAAGTTACAGATAAATAGAATGAATAAGAGAAGGGTGACATAATATTAACTGTATCTGTATATTTTTTGGAATAAATAAACAAAAGTAAAATATGTACTATATTGGTGACAGTTTATGCTTTGAACTTACAAAACATATTTTTTCTTTCAAAATATATAACCAGTTAAATTAGACAAAATATTGTATGAAAAACATTCAAGTGATATTCATCCAACTCGTGTAATATTGTTGGACTCTCTAGCACTTGTGTAAAAACTGCACTTGATTAAAATTTCAAACTAAAATTTATTTTCAAATCGTTCTCTCAACTCCATTATTCATTTCTGGGAAAAACATGATTACCTCTCAGCAAAGCAAGCAAACGTGAATAGAAATAAAAATCTTTAGATAAAAGTTGAGATGTTCTTACATCACAAACCCTTATATCTTCAATGTTCAACTGTTGGTATTCTTCTATGCCTAGGTGCCTTAGGAACTCATAGTGCCAAACGGGGTTACTTATGCCTTCAACAAAATGAGCAAATATCTGAAAATGAACAAAAAAATAAAAGGGAGTCAAAGAAACTTACTTGAAGGAACACTGAACAGAATTATTGATCTGTCATCTTTACTACTGCTTCCGCATTTGAAACAAAACATAGTTCTCCGACTGAAATACTGAAATTTGTAGTACTATCTTCATAAGTAATCAAAATATCTAAAATAAACATATATAAACATAGTGATATTTTTGATTCTAGCCAAAGTTGTCAGAATCATATGTTAGCTAGCTAAAACTTCAAACGTCATTTGTCTTCGAAATTTACTCCGCACAGGCAACCAGGCTTACCCGTTTTGTACGATTGTATATTTAAATTCAAGTCGACAAAAGCAATAAAATTGGAAAAATATCTAATCGCATCAAACCAACTTATTTTATAGTTTCTAAAGCTCTCTTTGTGTCACAAGTCCCCAAATTTGGAAAAAAATATTCGGTTTTGAGAGACATCGAATATAATAACAATTGAATGAATGAATTGATTTGATTTCTGATCTGATTGACAAACTGAATACATTAATCAAAAAAGAAGATACAGTAGAAAATATACATATTATATATATATAATATACTATAATTAGGATGGATTGGTATGAAAAATAAAATAACAATAACTCCCATGTTATTATATTTAATTTATAGAAATAGATGAATAGACATTTTTTAAATCACAGTTAGAAATACTATCGAATCAAATATTATATTCTAAACATACTTCGAAAAATTACAATTGTATTTTAAAATTCTGGCTTCATACATTTCATCTTTACCTAACAACAGTTAATAAACTCTCAACGATGCAACCATACAATCTTTTTCCAAGAATATATCAAAGCTCTTATTTTAGCTACTACACTGCTTTTGTACCCTTCTTATGAAAATCACCATTTATCAGCACATTAATTCTTACAGCAATCATAAAAATTGACAGCCATCACTTCAAGATAATCCAAAATCTCAACATATCAAATTACCACGCGATTTTAGTGAATAATGAAATTCAAGAAAGGGTTTTTGTAAGCTAATGCAACAAAAAATACTTGATTAAGTAATAGGAATTCGATAGTAATTTCCTCATTATTTGCGCACTCAGTAATTGCACAATTTTTCGTCTAAAAAATATCAATGCTTGAGCTTATACAAATTATATGATAAACATAAAAAATGACAAGGTAATTTAACAGATTATGACAAAACAGTTAGCTGTTTTCAAAAATTCCCACGAATCGTACGAAACATAAAAATACATATAATTCGACAAATTAGTATTTTGTGCTTAGTGTAATTTGTATATGACTATTTAATTTATCTATATGCAAAGTGGTCATACATTTTGCAGTTGTTATTGAAGGAATGATTGCCAACATGCTAAAATATACCTTCCTTAACTTTAGGAATGAGACCAAAATAAGCATTCTGGTTTATTCACATCACTTGTTTGCTTGAGGCTCTGTTTTCTGTTAGTAATAATCATTTTTTGAATCAAAAACTAACTCCAAGACGAACATATGATGCAAATATCAGAATCTAAAAACCAACATAAAAAGTATTTAGATATGAAAAATCTCTGAAATGTGTTTACAAATATTTTATGTGGAGAACTACCAATTTTTGCAATTCATTTATACAATAATTGGCAGAATAATACTTTTCCTCTTCTAGGAATGTTTTTCACTATTATAAGACCAAATATTAATTTTTTTAGTGAATATCTCTTTGCATTAGAAATATTCAATTGAACAGAAATATCATACATAATGGAATGAGCAGTAGATGATATACTACCTGGGGAAATGTCAGATACATTATTCTTGCTGTACTTTTCGAAACTTATCCTTTGGTTATCTCATTACATTTACATTTCTTGTCCTGGGCTTTGATTGAAACCAAATATGATTACTGAAAGAACTTTACTGGCGTCATTATATTCTCAATAAGCAGTTCCATCAATCGTTTATATAGAAGACGTAGGAACGTAAAAAGTAAGTTTAGGAATCTAATTAGCATTTTCCCTGTTTGAGTGACGTGTATGACGAAAAAAAAATTAAGTAAAAGTTTCACAATGCGACATATGGTTTATTTTCCCTATAAGTCCCATTTTTTGTCTGATTTTTTCACGTAATGAACTTAGGCCTAGAACATATAAATAAGCTATTCTCGAATGTAGACTCATGATATTTAATACTACAAGGCAACTATATTTGAAAAATCCGCACCATCGTGAGCCATATTCAAAAGATCACAGTTTTCTAATGTTACCCCTAGTAAAGACATTCAATCCTTATGTTTTTATAGACAATACCAGGCTCTATAATACTTACTATGTCTTAGGAACTATATAAAATAAAATATAGATAAAAATTAATTATCTTCCATAGTGAAGATACTTAACATTATAATAATGATATACTTCAACTACTAATTGAACGAATAGTTATGCAAACTTGAACATTAATAAACTTCCTAGCAAATGGAAAGGGCTGATGTAATTAGTTGGCTATTTTCTCAATGAAAACAAATTGCAATGGAAAATCGTCCATAGAAATGAAACAAAATAGATTGCCACAACAATGCCAATAATAACCATGCTCTCCTGTATCAATAAATAAATAAATAGTTACAGCAATGCCACTGGTGATCAAATACTCAAACCAGTGTTTGCAGTCATTCTCAAATTATCGTAAGATATAATCATTTTCCCAAAGATAGCAAAGGCCATTCTCATCCCCACTTTCGTAAAACTTTCCACAAAATTTGACCACTCCAAATAATAATCTGTGAAATGATCTCAAAAACGGTATGTTTCGTGTTCACCTACGTTATGCATGTACATTTTGATTGTAATTGCTGTTACTTTTCAGTCATTTAATCTCATTCAGGTTCACAAACTGACGATATTGATTAACTCAATGTTTTGACGATTTTTCCTATTTAATTTTTTGGTATTTACTTTCCCAGACAGCATATATGTTTTCCGTGCGGCTTTGCTTAGCTGCATATAAATAAAGTGTGTCAAAATTTACGACGAATAATTGTAAGAGGAATTATTTAAATACTGACTAACACATGAAAACTGAAATCTCAAGTATTCCATTTGCTCGGATGTCGTGTATTACAATCAAACAATATTCATTATTTTATTACTATGCAGAGGGAATATTTATCATCAGAGTCCGCCTCAATTGCCTTACAACTATTATTCTATATTGGACATTGGGTGAGTTTACCATGTTTTCTGAAATATAAATATTCGAAATAGTGATCCCAATGGTTATAATTTGTAATGGCGTATTACGATCACTATTTGAGATTGTTGGCTGTCCAAAATGATTTGAACTGACCCGAAATATATTTTCACAATTTTAAAAAGAATTGTCTAGATTTGATATGCAGTATCAAAAAAGCCGATCAGTTTCATAACTGCTATAAACAACGTATGACATTTAATAGTTGTTTTCTAAATTATTTTAAAAAAACAAAAAGGAATGTACTTGAGAAAAATATACATTGAATTAATTATTCACTGCACTTTTTTCTTGATCAAACATGCAACTCCTTCTCTTGTATATACCAAAAACTCAGAGCTTGGAATTGCTGAGTCATACATATATGGTTTATCAATCTATTTAATTCAAAATACCTCAGAAATATTTTTGTTTTGATTGCAAATATAATTTTTTGAATTTGTTCGCAACAAGTTTGATTATTCGTATTTGTTAATATGTATACCAAAAACCAACTGAAATATGGAAAATGCTGCGAAGTGTTGAAGCGGACCAATCACCTACTAAAACCAGTTGGAGATAAACTTTCCAGACCTACTCTGCAAAATTAGATATGTATATAAATATGTGACTCCTATGCAATAGCAACTATTTTTGTTATACACAAACAATTGCTGCAGGTATCAATTATCTAGTTATAAGTACGTACATAAGTACTATTTTGATTTGGATAAGCACATAATGGTTAATAATACTGTTTCATTTCCTTACTTAAATAATACTTATTATTTCAAAACCACTTTGAGAATAAGATTCAGAGGCTTCAGTATTTGTTGGATGTTTTCCCCAAAGAATGATTTTGTTTATATAAAAAAACTAATTTGGACTAAGTTTTGGTGCACTGACAATAATTTTACCAACGGTTCTGAGCATTCGAATAATTTAGTACTTTCTAAAAAATATCTTCCAGATTTCCTCAAACTCCATTTCAAACCTTCTACGAAGAAATAATCGTGCCAATTAGCAATATTCTAGAAATAAAGTACTGAACGCTCTGAGTCTTACTTAAATAACAATCTGATCCTTTTGTTCTTCCTCCTCGAATATGATCTGTGCTGTGAATACGCCTAAGTTTCTCTGAATGCAGTCTAAATAACTATTGCTAATTGAAGTGTATTGCTTGGAATATTATGTATGGATAAGCTTCACCAGCACGAACTAATATTTCAGTTACAATAGAATCTATGTCATTAGGTTTCTAACGGATATATATATATATATATATATATATATATATATATATATACATCTATATATATATATATATATATATATATATATATATATATATATATATATATATATATATATATATATATATATATATATATATATATATCCGTTAGAAACCACATGCACATGCACAGTGATAGCAGTACCAGCGAAAGTTTTGCCAGCCAATTGACTGATAAATGATAGAGAACTTAGAACAGACCATCATAAACAGGAATAATTGAATATGATTTAAAACTTTGTAAGGCTGAACAGAATATGTTTGATGCAAATAACATTAGACATACATAATATAGTATATATTAGAATATTCTGGAGGCACGAGCTTCAGAGACTGAATCGGTTGGATTATTATTTCTCAAGGGACAATGCTGCTATATTATTCATAATAGAGAAAATTAAATGTATCAATAACTTTTTAAGCTTAAATGTATCTCATTTTCAAAGTATGAGATTGTTAGGAGCATTACTAGTTATACATTTATTATTCTGTTCGCCTTAACAATTAGAAGTACCAAGGTATCAGTTTTCATGCATTTTCTGTAGGATTTTTCCATAATTATTTCACCTAGTTATCAACAAAAATGAGCAGGCAAACTTGAGGTCGGCTAAAATAGCATACAAAATGATCATCATATAATATACAGGTTTTGTTACACCAAAGAATCGTTATGACAGATATTTAGTGTTGTCACGAATATTTCCCCTGTTTTCATTACAGTTTTTGACATTCTCTAAAGGCTAAATTTAGGAATAATGAAAAACTTATTGCTGCTATCATAAAAGCACTGCTATGGTGGTGGCGTCTTATTTTCATGCTCAGTCTAGGAACAAAATGGAAGTGAATTTGTGCTTGACAGTGTTTAAAAAACTGATACCTAGACACTGTAACATTTGCTCCCTCAATATTCCTAAAAATTACGATTCTTGGATAGCACAGAATAAATAACTTCGATATACCTTATTTATCTATTAATGATTAATTAACCAAGAAAAAAGTATTACGATAAATTATCTCTCAATGATTTTTAGACGCGAATTTTGCTCCATTCTCCTAGTAAGAAGTATTATGACCACAAATATTTTGAAGTTTCTGGATCGTCAAGTAAAAAAATTATGATATCAATGGAAATTATATTTAATTTTCAAATGGCATTTCAAGAATGAACTTGTTGCTTTTGAAAGTTTTTGGCGATATGTGTGTGTTATGTTGTACCAGATATTTCGAAGTCATTTTTTAGCGCTATCATGCAATAGGTATACGATAGATAGTAACAGGAGCAAAAACGAGTAATTTGCTGTATGTTATAGTAAATTGAAACCAAAAATCTATCTTAGCAAATAGCCCATATGTTGTTGCTGCTAACGTACATCCATTTAACCAGGCAAAGGTGCTTCTGCATAGAAATCTGGTTCATCTTCATCAACATCTGCTTGGTCTCCATCCAGCTGGAAATAAAGACAGGTTAACATCGATAATATGGGAACACGTAAAATAGATTGTATACTATAATATCGTATATGGGGTGGAAGACCTGCAGATATTCCTAGAGACGCAGATATTACTTCTGAAAAGTTTTATAAATAGACATTTTCTTAATCCATAGCCTTCCAGATCGCCCTGGTCTTAACACCATGGACCAATGATGCTGGACGAATTAAAAGACTAATATATTACATTCTCCTTAATCAATGTTATTCGGGAGCAAATTGCAGCAATTCAATCAGAAAGACTGTGTACAATTTTGAGCCACGGTTGGAACAAAATTGACGACATATCCAACATTATTGTTACCCATTGTTACTGGACATAAGGAATCACATTATTTAATAATAATCGAATTTCTATGATGTGCTGTTGTTAACTTAATGGTTCAAATTTTGAATACATAATGTGGTGAAATATATCTCAATAATTACTATGTACTATCTAGAATATGATTGACAAGGTATTCAAGGTAGTCTAGAGATACTAGCAGATAATTTAATGCTACTGCATATTTACGATTTACTTCGGTTGTGTACATGTAAAACAAAGTCTGTATCTAACTACAGTATTTCACTAATATTACTGTACTACTACTGGTACATCAATATAATAATTATGATTCGTAAAGCACATTTCCGATGGAAAAAGTAAACAGTTTAGATTTTAAGAGCATCATAAATGTCAAAACGAGCATTTCACACTCTCTGGAATATGCGCTGGGTATACTGATATTTATTTTAACGCTGATTTTAACTGACAAACCGATTACTGGTGGAAATGGAAAGTAAACTAATCGATAGTTTGGATGGTAATGACATTACTATAATTTTGATAAAATTGATTGTATTTTATTATTTCTAATTCCCTGATGTCTACGAATTATAGTGGTTAAAAGGATCATAAGATACAGACCGTCAAAAATTGATGATATACATATGACATATTCAAAAAATGATACTATACAAGGCCCAGATCAGATCATTGCTGGAGTACTGCTCGCATGTGTGGGGATGCGCCCCAAGGCTGAAGCAATACGCGTTAAGAAACCCTCTCAAGAAACATCCCTTCGTTCTGCTTATCTCATACTTAGATAAGTGTTTATCTATACAAGCCACATGTCGGATAATCCCGGCATTAATTCGTCTCTTGTCTCTCAGGCAATAAGGATCTTTTCAAAAAGTCTGGTTTTTGTTTTAGACTTACGTCTAGTGGATGCGTCTGACCTCACAAACGACCTTTACAGACAAACACAAAAACAAAAAATCCGTATAGAACATCGAATAACGGTGGCTGATTTGTTCCTATTCTACAGATATTATAATGGCAGATGCTAGACCATGCTTCCTCGCATAATAACACCAAGAGTGAGAGATGAGAGTGCTCATTAGGTCGAGCTTACAACGCCTCGAACAAGTCTCTTCCAAAAGTCGTTCTTTTGGAGATCCTCAGCGTTGTGGACCGGATACTTTGTTCCCCGATGGTAACAATCTAAAGCTTTTCTAAGTCAATGTGAATAGACATTTATCCTGGCGCAATGCTTATTAAGCCTGATAGACTATCTGCCTTTGTGTGTGGCTTTTTATAAAAAAAACATGAAGTAGGACGAAATAGCAGGCTCAGCATACTTGTGATAAAAAGTGTCTCGATGGCCCTTCCACCAATGAGCGATCATACTCTACGAAGGTCACCCTGAAAGTTTTTAGATACAGAAAAACTACAAGGTTTTTTTAAAAAACTTAATTCTGTTTTTTCAACATATTCTCCCCCTACCTCAATACATTTACGCATACGATAAAACCACTTGTCAAATTCTTGTGAGCAACGTTCTTTTGAAAGGTTGCTAATTTCCTCCTCAAATGCAGCGATTGCCTCTTCATCGGTGGAAAAATGGCGACCTCGTACCTTTTCTTTGATCTTAGGGAATGGGAAGAAGTCGCACGGAGCTAGGTCAGGAGAATAAGATGGGTGAGGCAACAGTTTGACACCGTGTTTAGCAAAAAAAATCGAGTGTTCTAGCGGGGCTGTGGGCGGAGTTGTAATGGTGCCATTGAATACCCCGCAGACCAGTCTTTGGACGGCTCTTGCATAGTTCTTGGAAAACTACAGGAACACATTTGGTTATATATCATTCAGAAGTAACTGTCCTTTGATTTTCCAAGGCTACCGTTGTGATGTATCCACTTTTAGAAAAAAAGATGCGACCATTCTTGGAACGACGAATTTTCGTTGGAAGCTGCTCACTTTCAAACCACCAAACTAATGACTGCTGTTTAGTTTCGGGATCATAAGGGTATGACCATGTTTCGTCTCCGGCTACGATATTAAAGATTTTTACTGTCCCCGTTATCAAATTTTTCAAGCATAAACTTAGCCCAATCAACTCTTGTTGCTTTTTGCTCACTGGTCAACAAATGAGGCACCCATCTGGAACACCGCTTTCAAAGGCGAAGGTGATCATGAATGATTGTTTGGACCGCTGCCGATCCAATCCCCAGAGAAGCCTCAATCTCGGCGTAGGATATATGTCGACCTTTTTTTACCATATTTTGCAAAGCCTCTACAGTTTCCGGAGTAACGGCAGTGGGCGGTCGACCTGTGCAAGGTTCATCATCGAGTGAGATCCGGCCCCTTTTAGACTCAGCAAACCAATTAAAAACTGTAGCCCTATAAGAAGAAGAGTCCCCAAAGCAACTCACTAAGCTTTCGTGATATTCCGCTTGTTTTAGTCCCTTTTTATAGTCATACAGTCATGGCTCGAAAATCGCGACTACCCGGTTCCATTTTCACGTTAAAATTCGTCCAACACTTAGATGCATTCGAGACCGTGGCAAGGCAACTACTGAACGATTCAAACGCTGCCTTTGCGTGTAAGCACTTACAACTTCAGGCAGAATAGCTGCGTGCTCAAACTTGTTTAAACTTGTACAGATTAGGAATATCTAAAGACTTTCAGCGTGATCCTCGTAAACATAGTAATAGTGTCTACTTAACATTCACACATGATTTTATGGTGCTTTGAAAGTCATGGTTATAACTATTGAAGAACTGTACTTGAAGGCATATCGAAAGCATAATCCATTTATATTCTAGCCGCTGCTTCCATATTGCATATCAGCGCACTACTATTAAAAACAATCCTGTTATTCAACCTATAATGAGCTGGTGTGTGTTATTATGGTTAGTACCTTCATTCTTTCGGTGCGCATATGTCATACACATTAGCCTTTAGAATTGTAGATTTATTTCGTACTTTATACAGTTCTAACAAGCTCTAATCCGTGTATTTTTTAAAATTATTCCATACAGAACCGGTGGCACTCAACGAACTGATAAGTGATAACAACAGAAATTGGGAAAGCTATTAGGATGCCAGTGATTCTTTCTAGGTAAGACATTATACTCTGATAAGCCTAATGCATAAACACATATTAGTGAAAACAAAAAATCCGAGAAAATAAATATATTTTCTTTGAAATCTGACAGTATAGTCAGGTTTTAATCTATTTTAGATACTTTTTTGCTGTTAAATGAATGGAATATGAGCATTTAAAAAAAACATTTGCAAAATGTTGAATGTTGTCAACAGGGACAGACCCCGAATTCTTGTTAGGCAGGGGGCGGACCTGTATTTTTCACTTTCACACCATTAAAGGGGGACGATCGCCTTCTAGATTCAGTACATCAAATATCATAGTGTGATAAATTCAAAGCCAGGGAAGGGGCGATCGCTTCCGCCCCGCCCCTATGTATCCTCCACAGATTTTAGTGACACTTGTCACTGCCACTAGTAAAGCGTTTCGCTTCGATTTTTTTGACGGTCTGATGATGCTAAAGATTAAAGCGAAACGCGTCACGAAAAATCGACATTTATTTGAGAAACCTTTTGTATAATTTGAATTTTATCTCATATTTAAAAAATTGATATCTATGAAACCACATTTTCTCTGACAAATAAAATATGTTACTTCATACTGACTGCCAAATTTTTAAACAACTTTTTAAATTAGATCCCTTTTTGATTACTCACTCATGTACACTTTGCACTTAACTAGGTTCACAATTAAACATTATTCTGGCACTTCACTTGTCTATTTGTGTTTGCATATTAATTGGTAAAATATCCAATCGCCATGTGTGTATGGTGTAATTGACAAAGTATAGGCTATATTAATCTATTTGGCAAACAGAGCAAATAACAAATACGCGTTACCGGGTCACTGTCGGTTTATCAGGACATATCAAAGGAGTCAAATAGATAAATACACAACTATTGAAATCATACAAAAAAAAATAGCTGTATACAGAAGAGCGCGTTGCGATAGTACGGACGTCTTGTGCTTGTTTTTGTGGCTTTTGTGGTCTAAATGTCTTCTGACGCAAATATCTAACTGGAACAACACAAATAATCCAAATAACAATAAGTATTATTAACAAGTTAGTATATTGCTCAAATACGGATCACAAATAGCCAAGTAAAGGGACACCACTCAGTCTTTGATAAATAGAAAAGTAGTGGTAGTAGTAGTAATAATAAATATTTCACACAATACCATGACATAATAGTGTAATCGATCATGTAATTTGGCACCATGCCGGTACCACACACCGGCTTTCTTTCCGCTTTCGCCTTGTTCTCGTATACCTATGATATAAATACAACTTTAGTTTTGGAAAGTTGAATAACCCGACATGCTTGTATACAAAACAGGAAAACATTTCTATTGCTACTACAAGGGACTGAAATCTGAACGACGGAGTCATTCATTGCTTACTCTGATAGCTATTTATAGAGTTTATGAAGTTTGGATTATAATTCACATTCCAAATCGATTTCGTTTGTATGCAATCCGGCAAGAGTAAATGTACCTCTACATACATTTTATGTATAATTTTTAAAGCATCATTCTATTATTTGATTGGGAATGTGTCAATACTAAGACATCATAAGAAAATAGTTTTAGACGGCGTTTTGAGTCTGTATGAATATGAAATATTTTTAAAATGAAAGATCAATTGGAGTGTTCCATCCAAACCTGATTTTTCGCGTTTGTAATGTCCCCCCTCCTCCCTATGTCACACGTTATCACAAAATTTCGACCTCCCACCTTCCCCTAGCGCATGACATCATATGCGAATGACCACTTAGATTACCTAAGTGAAAAAATTGAGCGAAAATTCATCTTCAAAAATCGCCTGAGCGCCCCAAATTCTAAACAAAAAATTATGTATTCACACCATGGTAGAACGAAAAACCAGCCAGAATTTTTACAGTTACGTGAATCATTCCAGTTTGATCAGGGTTGATTCATAGATTTAGTGCAATCAAATTTTACAAAAACTATGCCTTTCTTCTTTGATATCTTGTTAGACAGAGTTTCTATTAAGGATATTATGAGCATTATATCATTATGATGAATGCAGATACTTTTGTTAAGAATAAAAGCAGAGACATTTACTATGATGTTTTAAGATTATTGTATTATGATTATGACTTATCGTCTTATCTTCTTATCTACCAGCTTGTGTGTTGTTGTTTTCAGATATTTCAGAAATACTACGTGCTTTTTATGGTTAAATATTTTTTTACTCATATGAATGTGAAGCATTAAACTAATAGAAACAAGATATTTGTTTCCGCTTTTAGATAAAATTTTACGAGGGTATTGATTTCCGGAGCTAGTCGTATCTGTGGTAGTGAATAATATACATTGTTCAGTCTATCAAGCTGATATCAATTTTAGTGCGCTCAAGTTATTCTACACGTTTCTTGCTTTGATATTATTCTTCATGATAATAATTATTGCTATAGTAGTATTATTCTCTGGATACATACATATATGTAAGTATAATGTTTGTTACATTAATGCTATTAAGTTACGAATCATATCAAAAATTTCTCAAAAATGCATATATAGCCACAGTAGAGGAGTATTGAGTTTATTAAACTTGATTTTATGGACCCAAAATACATAACCAAATATATCTTCAAGATCGATAATACGTTCAACTAACACACCATGTAGTAAACTTAGCAGATACCGGATAACTATTCTGAGCCCAAAACGTAAAAAAGTAAGATGCGAAGAAAAGTAACCATATTTCTTTCTCGTTTACCACCGTATCACCGCGTAACGCGTTTACCAACTCACAGAGGGGAAAAGGCTGTGACCAGCTTATCCACTCGTCTCCGATGTGCCGGTGACAGATTTATGTATAAGCTGGCCCAAACCGTTTACTATGTAGACATATGAATACATAAATACCACCAAGACCATAATATCGTCAGCTGTGAAGTATAATGCTCTAAACGAGCACATATGTTCAATTTCACTTAACAACTGTACCCATGGTAGATTCATCATGTGCACCAAATTTTTGAGTGGGAATTTTACGATGAAATAATGGGTATGGATTTGACCTTTATTTTTTTACCTTGCGATTAATAGTGATGAAGTATTCGAATTATACGATCTGGCAGATGGAAAGCCTAAGGCTTAAGATTGAGATTTATATTATATTATATATAGTAGGTACATCTTAAGTCTGTAATTAATTTTTTGTAACTTGAGAAGAGTATGTTGTTGTGCGTACTTTCCTTTGTCAGATTCCACCGGAATTATGTAACAACCGGAAGGCGTTTCCGCCAATCAAAGCCACTGAAGTGTTCATCATATTTTCCGCTGGCCACTGAATGGAAACACACACGAATTGATGGATACCTTTACTGACGTTTCGGCTACCACGATAGCCTTTTTCAAAGGAAATCAATCAAATTCTTCCATACTACCATTTCAGTGTAACTGTCTAAGCAACATGAAAAAATTCTGTTGTCACCAATGCATTAAATTTTTGATCGCCGACACTGTTATTTCATATTAGGCTTGCTACGAAGCTTGCTCAAGTGTATAATCACAATCGTATATGTGCGGTGGGTGGCTTCCCGGCTTCCACCGTGCCAAGCCTTGACGCTCTTGACTCTCAACCCGGGCTTGGTATTTCACGTGCCGTGGGATTGCGGCTTAACAAAGATTATGCAGCTCAAGCGAAAGCATACTCAAGCTTGTAGATTACAGTGATAGACTGAAAACCTCATGGTTATGGATACGTTCTTCATTACCTGATGAAAAATAATACTTATAATACTTTTTAGAAATGATGTGCACAGAACACATCCCTATTGTTTTGCATTATTCTATAACAATTGTTACCTAATGGCTGGTTCTAAATGAAAATAATATATTCCCAAATATATAAACAAAGTCTAAGAAGATTTTCTTTTTCTAGATATTTAATGCAATATATGTGCCAGGTTGAATGAAACATCTATTATTACCAACACTAAAAAAATAAACTATTAAAAAATACATTGAAGCAGGTTACCCTGTATGTACGTAAGAATAGCCACTTACCGCTCTGAGCTCCCTTTGTGAGAAAATGTGTGTCAGTTGCCATCGTAAGGGCACCATAAGGATAAGGAAGAACGGAAAGGCCAGTGACGCTTTCGTCGATTTCACGATCCACAATATAACAAGACATATCAACTGGATGAATGTGAAAAGATGCATTTTCACGGTCTTCACCTAAAACAAAATTGAATATTTAATAAATGGTTGATCTTTGCTATAGTCAACTAGTTAATAATAAAAACATCATATGTGGATATTTTGACAAATATCTGGAAGCAAATAGAAAAATATCGCCTCGACGTAAAACATGTTTCTAAGGCATGAGTCATACATTAAACGGTACAACATAATGCTAAAAGACATACGAAAATTAGTTATTTACAGTAGCTTCATATTTTAGATTACTGCATTTATCCAGTTTGCATCAGTCAACTTTTTGATATTTGCAGAAAATTAGGTCAAGGGATGATTATAATCACCCTTCAGGATTTTTTATAGATAACATCCCGCAAACGCTATAAGCATATCACGCTCCAAAGGCAGTGTGAAAAGATTAAAGTCTATTCAAATTGACCTCAAAACGCTATATATTTCAATCTTGGGATTACAATCTCTCCGGCAGCTCATTCTACAACGCTGAGGTTCACCTATGGAAGAGGAGTTGCTGGAAATTCGACCTGGTGAGGATGTACCTGTTGGTCCTCTCTAGCGTACTGGTAACATTTACCATGATAGACTTTATAGAATAAGGGCAGATGTTTTAGACTGTAGAGGACTGTCAAGTTAGGGGGTCACTAAACGTATTACTTTTTTCTGAATCGAGTCCTACAGCTTCAGGGAGTGCTTCAGAACGAATCTCCTCACATGCGGCAAGTACTCCAGAGGTGGGCTGATCTATGCATGGTAAAGTAGCTATTCCGGTGAATACAATTTTTTGGGAAGGCAGGTATCGGTTTTCAGTACGTTGAACATTTGTAGATCTCCATTTGACAATTTTCTGGATAACATATTGCTACGAGTGTGTTGGCACAGAAACGATAAAAACTGTTGACAAATGAGAGTACCTGCATGATAGGTATTGGAAAGATCTTATCGTGAGAATAAATCCATAATTCATATGTAAATAATAGTTGTAAGTAGGTGTAGATGTAGTAAACCAGTATAATTTCACCGAGAGACTCACTTGGTACTACATCTTCCAATCATCTGATAACTAGATAGATTCCCACATATGAATAACAGATGCATGAAATCTCATTTCACACTACGCTTCACGTGCAGCTTGGAAAGTCCAGTGCGCTCTCAAGAAAATTAACTACTGTACTGTTCATATAGCAAAATTTATTGCTTGAACGCATGCTTTATGTGTGATATGATTTCACGTGTGAAGATTATTTAAAATTATACCGGAAGACGCAACATTGAATGAATGTTTAAATAAATATCTGAGACCATATCTTAGAGAATGAATATCAAGAAAAAAGTAATGTTTCAAAAAAGCAGTCGTGGATATCCAGGATGCGAAATAGTGGTAATACCCTCCTCAACAGAGGACACACTCTAACATTTGTGTTTCACCTTCTGACTTTTTCTTACACACTAATTTCTGGACCGCAAGAAAAATCTGCCGACCCTGTAGAAATAGACGGACTGAAATGAGTGACATCCAAATAAAGTCATCCAGTTTATTTGTCTGTCTGTCTGTCCATCTCTCCGGTAATGGCTTGACACCCTAATAACTCTGAAAGTATTAAAGTGCTGATTGAACGTTTGCCGTGAAATGATCTCTTGAGGCTTTTTGATACAGACTACTTAACCTCGACAACCTCATCAACTTCGGAAGCGCGTCAACTCTATATTAATAAAATTTTGAACCTAAGTAACTGCATGATTTTCAGAAATCAATGGCGGCAGAGTATCTAAAATCACAAAAGTAAACTTAAAACGTCATTGTAACTCCATAGGTATGATTTCAAGTTTTCATTTTGTACTTTGGTAAATGGTCCGAGGTGGCACAATTGGGCGGCCAAAAAATATTTAGGAAACTGTTTTCACATACATATGCCATCATTTAACTGAATACGCATTCAATGAAGAATGAATCATCAAATGAACTCCACCCTCCACCCTGTATCCCTTCAAAGAAACATGGCGATTTGGCAACCTCGAAAAGACGCCTGCGTAAACCAAAATCGGCCTAAGCCAAAGATATCGACGATTCGCTTGGTCGGCTGTATACACACTTCACGGGCTCCACGGCAGACGGCGACCAATGTTGCCGATATAATTTATAATATTTTCCGTTAGGCGCCCCCTGATTCTGATCATATTTAACATAGGAACATTCAAATGTCACGTCGAAAAACACAAAAGTAACAAATTCTTCGTTTGTATGACTAAAGTGACGGAGGCAGCTAAGGGCTATGAAGGCAGTATCCCCCGTAGCCACTGCCACGGGCCAAATTATTAATATGATACTTACGACATTCAAAAGAAATGTACGCCCAACAGTATCATAATAAAAAATATAACATACTTATTTGAAACTGATAGATACTAATACGTATTGGTACCTACAACAGTACCTACAATTTTATCGGATAGTTCTGCACGTAAAAACGTGGAACAGCTGCTTCACACAATTTTCGGGTAATTTTATATAATGATAAGCTATATTTATGTATTAACTATTCAACAAAATCTGGAAGCTTACTACACCTGCAATCATCTCTCATCTGTTGTTTGAAACTTGTAGTCAAGGTGGATTTATCAAAAGTTTGATTTCGGACTTCCATTGTCTATAGAATTTTGAGTATCACGACGTTTCGATTGATGTGCTATCTTCAATCGTCTTCAGGTGAACTTAAAATAGCTTGGGACGACGCTAAGGTTATTGCCAAGGAACCGCATTGGTATCGAAGGAAATTCAAGGAGGCGGCATTCATCACCAACAACAGCAAAGTGTACAGCAAACCCAGCGTAGACATTAAACCAATCTGGCAGCCACTCATAAAGAAGATCAATAGACTACGACTGGACCAGACAACAAACAATGACCGACAAACAGCCACGTCAGCAGACCGGAATACCGCGCATCGGAAACCAATCAGAACAGACCGCGCACAACGACACGTCACCGGACGGGGTATAAATAGGCATGAAAGGAACGATTCGCTAGTTCACCTGAAGACGATTGAAGATAGCACATCAATCGAAACGTCGTGATACTCAAAATTTTATAGACAATGGAAGTCCGAAATCAAACTTTTGATCTCTCATCTGGATTTATTGTGTCAATAGTATGCACCTAGTTTTGGAAACTTAATTGCAAATATATGTATATGCTAAATATATTGCTTAATCCGCTATTCCACGTTAAATAAAGCGGAAATAATTCAAAAATATTGTAGGTATACGATATGACCATTGTTTTGAAATGAAATTGTAATCAATGATCGCATTAGATTATTACAATTTGTGCTGCTTATTCCAAGAAGGAAACAATTTGCCAAATACTGAAGGATGTACCTACATGAATTCCACAAAAAAATAAACAATGTGAAGTCGCTGAATTATGAAAATATTTATTCTAGTAAACATCCTACCTCACAGCCAAGACTAGATGAAGGATTTAAAAACCCTAGACACAACAAAAGCTGTAATGCTCATAGCTGTTTATTGATATTTATTTATAAAAGAATTATAATTAGAAAAACCATTGTTATCTTACTACAAATCTCATACAGTGAATGTAGTTTATTAGTATACCTACAAAATGCGTTACGCGGTTGCAAAATACCGAACAATGAGTTCTGATAAAAATCTACCAATATCGCTAGATCTAGCGTCAGGATCGGCAGTCTGGCAACACCGTCCACTAGAAACATGACTGGTTGAAGGATATGTAGTACGGGAGATACAGCACAAAATTGGGTGAGACGACGCAATCAATGTACCTTTAAAGTAGGTCAGTGAGGTCAATGATTAACTGGTGATTACAAAGTCATCGACCACAAATCTGTATACAACGTTGTATTGTGACTTTCATTTGTTTTAATTATTACTACTTTTATAAACAGTTTGCACTTTATCTGTGCTATGTATTGCAGTTATTCGAGTGAGGCGGGTTACTGATATTCATATTTTACGTTTAGTTCTATGATATAACGAGGTAGTGGATACAATTGCCCCTGGATACTTGTAGTGAAGTTCCATTTTTTTACCTTTTCTGTCGTAAGTTTAGTCGTAAAATATCTAATAGATATATAAGAAGCAATCATTACTAAGTAGTTATTCATAATTCTGTGGCATAATTCACTAAAAAAAGTTGAAAATATAGTGTAGTTGCCAGCTATTGTCCATATAGGAGCACTTCAGGTTTCAGTCTGCTCTTTAAGCTTGAAGTCGCTTCAGTAAGATGTACGTGGTAATCGCTACTGGTTTCATTATGACATACCGCGAAAAACCCTTTCGCCACCAACTCAAATCAAACGACGATTTTGTTGTTCCTCCACTCAATCAAAGGTAAATAAATAATACAATTTGCTTGTGCTAAGACCAGTCAGCGACTTTATAAGCAGCTCGTGTCAACGATACCGTCCACATCAATCCTCGCTTTGTCAAAAAGCAAACAATTTATTTAGATGCCCTTACAAATAAATAAATAAAGAATACATAAATTTATATTAGCGATTCTCAACCTCCTTCAACGGCGGACTCTCAAGCCATTCTGCTATGATAACCAGATATTCCTCAAAACACAGACTTAAGATACAACAAACAATATTTTGAGGACCAACGAGGGTTCACCATATGTATATCGTGATCTACCGATTTGGGAAGACCAAAGGTTAGAAAACCCAGATTTATATTACCCTACGACATTTATTAAAAAATGTTTTACTCAACAAACTATATTTCATCAAATGATATATAGGCACTCCACTGAACTGTACATATTTTAAAACGGCAAACAAGATGTTAAAGAACCTGACTACGTAATTTCTTGCAATTTCAGTATTAAAATTATTCACTAATACTGTAACTATAACCTGTAATTACAGTTTAAGCCACCTTGAATTTATGTAAAATATTTTCGTATGTCATTTAAGTGTAAACGATATCCATGCTTCTAAGAAGGTAAAGTTAATGGAATATTTGAAAGCTCGTCCATAAGCGATTACACTAATGATAGTGGGTCTTTAATCACACATATTCAAGCTGGTAGCTTGCCTATCCTTAATTGTTTTCAGTCTGTTCGTGAGTAAATACTAGAGCTGTCGTGCAGTTTAAATCTAAGGAACGTGTATTTTATTTCGCTCCAAAATGCCGATTGCCGATGATATGGACATTTTCAAATCGTTTCCAAATTCTTATGCACTTAGTAGTATAAGTTCCAACAGGTTGGCGATTGATAGGTAAGTTTTTGTGTTATATGTCACAGCAATAACCAGACAAATGTATATGTGATAAATGGAGTCACAGCAGCCATAAACACTACATAGTTTAAACACTCACCAAACCACTTTAAAAGCAGCATTACCTTCAAAGAGCTTATGGCATATCTTTAGCCAAATATTATCATAACTGATACGCGCTTACAACGATACTACCTGTAAAACAAACAGAGTATGATAGACAGACACGCCGACGGATTAGTGATATACCTTAGACTATGTAACAGTGTCTAAGTTGGAGACTCCCAATGGTAACGTGATGACTGAAAAAAGTAGCAGTGAAAAGTACGAATCATTGTTAGCATTTTATAATATGGTTTTGTTCAGCATCATCAATATGTTTACTCTAGCCGAAATACTCCGTCACTTTAAAGAAATATTGTTGAATTGTAGAACTTATTTAATTTTATCATACCTACTGATGTATTGCTAATGATAATTCAGGCATTTGATTTTTTTGGGGGCAATTCAGGCATTTGATTTTTTTGGGGGCATACATTTGCTCGAACACCATCGAGAAAAAGTGAAAAATTATTATGCAAATATCATTAATGGAACACCCTGAATTCGTTACATGTATTTGTATATTTGGAGACATAGTCAACGCATGATTACAAATTTAAAAAAATCTTTCTTAGTTTTCAAGTAATTTCTCTTATGTCAGTTGCACTCTCTTCTGCTTGAGCGGTTGATTATGCCATGACTGATTAGCTACTAAAGACTGAACAACACTATTCTTCTGGGCATACAATTTTGTCATGTATCTCCCATACTATAACGCTTCACCCCACGCAACTCACGAAGCCCGATTAGTCAAGTTGGCGGCGGAGAGGGGCAATCGACAAGTTTCGCCATCTGGATAGAGTGAGTGAACGACGGCACCACAATAACGAATCTTATTCAAAGTGTACCCAGCGAAACCATACATATCGCCAGCCATTTTCACACGAAACATGAAGTTAACATTCTATTAGGTGTATTTTTGGTAGCCGGGTATCGATCGGCCTCAGTTTTGATTCATGAAGTGCGACCTTTCTCGTCCTAAACCGCTGAACCTCGGGCGTGGCTGACCAGATAAACATTACTCATCGCCGGTAAAGTGACAGTTGAACGAGATAAACACCGCGGCCCGCTCAGTGAATAATGTTTGTGTAAATACAGAAAAGGCCCCTTGTTGTAACAATGAGTGCCAATAATGTTAATGCCGCTCAGGTCCCTACTACACAGGCTACGGCTACCATCAAGTCCCGACCGAACATTATGCCCAGTAGTTATTTGTACACATCTAGCAGTGCTCTGTTGAATCGAAATCCTGAAAATAAGCCTACACCACCCCCTACACTACCCAAATACACATCAAGCTTCAATGCTGGCAGTGGACTTAACAGAGACAGGTATGGAAGGAGACATCCCCAATGAACCGTGAATATTTACATTCCAGACAATGGTCTGGGTTTTAATCTTTGTTCGCGTATCTCGTTAAACGTTAGCAGACTACAGATAAAATAATACATACAAAACTTTCTTGAATTACTGTTCTGCAATGCTATTTTTATCTGTGAAGTTTAAAATGTTAAAAAATGAACAAAATAGTTGTGGAAATGTACTTAGGATGTACTAAACTAACATATTTACAAGAACTGATCAAGGTTAAAATATGGTCAGTTGAATCAACTCACCAAAAGTCCAGTTTGAATGACGAAAATTACCTCAAGGTTGCTTAGTAAATTTTTTATATATTCCATAAAGATAGACACTCATAAAAATTGAGCAAATTATTTGGTCAAAGTCAGGTGAAGCAAATTAAATTAAAAAGCATAGTTAGCCAGAAAAAATGTTGCCATTGCTTCCTCATTATCACTTTGTTTTATTATTAAACCTTCAAGAAGAAATATAAAAGCCCATAAAAAATATGATTTTTTCATACATAAGCAGTGATTCCGATGATATGAGTTTTGAACTGATTGACATTCTTAGAATCGGAAAACACACCTCTTGGTAGATTTCAAATTCTTAACACTATGAATATGTAAAAATGAGCAGTTATACTGATAGATTTTTATATATAAGATGACTATGTTAGAATTATCAGCAGTAGTCTGATACATTGATCTAATAGGCTCATATGGTGTTAAGAATCCAATTCTTATTGTTTTCTCTTAAGAGAAAGTTCAATAAAATAAATTTAATCTGTATTAGATTCTGAACTGCAATTTTATAACTTGTAATGTATAAGATTCTAAGCAGTGAAGCTTGTGGTTTATGATTTTGACCTCCAACTGGTAATATTAGTTTGATTTCTTTATTACACCCTGTGAACTTTGAAATCTTAGTGTGACAATCAGACTAGGAATGTCTCAAACCGTCAATAATTTTGAATCTTGGTTAGGAAAAAGTGATGGAATTTGGTTTAGAGGGAATACTATGAAGTTTTGATTCTAGACCAAATGCTGGTTCCAAAAGCATGCCTATGAATTTGAGGACTTTTTAAATAGTGGAACAATCAGATTTGAATCAAGATACTGAGCAAAATGCAAAAATTTTCATCATATTCCATGTCCATATTGTAAGTAAATTGAAATGCTTAAAGTATATTGACCTTACCCACAAGAATACCTTCATTATGTAGCAAAAAACAGGTATATTAACAATTCATTCTGGTGTTGTTATTTTGATTACTATTGAAGAAAAAATTGTCAATAGCAATTTACTAAACATAAATATTTACATATATTATGAAATTCCTTATCCTTATCAACTTCAAATAGAATATAATTTCTTGTTTAGTCAGTACCTATCAGTTGCTGGTAATATACCTACATTTGAAGAAATGATTTGTGCTCTGTGGTAGATATTGTCACAGTATCTATACATACATTAGGTATTTTAACTCTGTAAGTGATTTATGATGGCTAAAATATGTTCTGAATGCAATTTTGATCAATAATCAATATTTTAAAAATGCTCTAATTTACTTTTTGTCACATTTTTTTTCCTTACTCTCCTAGTGAGTTCATTCCATAAGTTTTGGATTCCAGGCTTGGAGGCCAGACCACATTATCTCACATTTTCATTATGTTTGTATTGCACCAATTGTCTAGGCATTTTTCAACTTTTACTTGTTCATTCTTCTGTGAGCAGAAGTGCATATCATAATATTGTATATGCACATGATACAATCATGATCTCTAAAAATAGATCAGGTTACAATATTTACTTTTGTTGCAGGGACAAGGACAGCATTGGTGGTTCCTACAGGCTATCTAGCCTGGACCGATTGGCAATGAGACAAAAATTCATGGATCAACAAAACTCTGTGTCCACGAATGGCACACCTCAAACCAATGGAAGTATTGAAACCACCACAATCTCAACAACTCCAACATCAGCACTTCAAAGCAAACGAGAGATGTTCTTCACTTCAACAGATACCGCAAATGCTCTCAATAAGGAACCTAGGCTGAATAAAACACCTTCTATGGAAAAACCGCCACCAGATCCACCTACAAAGCCTATTTCTCCAGACTCCACCAAGGAAGAGACTAGCAAAGAATCGACGCCTGAGATCATCAAAGAAAGGCCAAAGTTGAAAGAGTTGGATGGGTATGTTGGATTCGCCAATCTACCAAACCAAGTGTACAGAAAAGCTGTGAAGAAAGGATTTGAGTTCACCCTCATGGTGGTGGGAGAGCAAGGGCTCGGAAAATCTACACTCATCAACTCACTTTTCCTGACAGACATCTACCATCCAACAGAATACCCTGGTCCAACGCAGCGGGTAAAGAAAACTATGGCAGTGGAAACAACAAGAGTCATGCTCAAAGAAAATGGTGTGAACTTACTTCTGACAGTTGTGGATACTCCTGGTTTTGGAGATGCAGTAGATAACAGCAATTGTTGGTCACCTATCATTGAATTCATAGAAAGTAAATATGAAGACTACCTAAACTCGGAAGCTCGTGTTTCGCGGAAAACGTCCCCAGACCAACGAGTGCATTGTTGTTTATACTTCATCCAACCCTCTGGTCATGGACTGAAAAATCTGGACATTGAATTTATGAAACGGCTGTGTGATAAAGTGAACATTGTTCCGGTGATCGCGAAAGCGGACACTCTGACCGCCGAGGAGTGCGCTGCGTTCAAAAAGCAGATCTTAACCGAGATCGCCGCCAATAAGATCAAGATCTACGATTTTCCAGCTACGTCCGAGGACGATGAGGAGCACAAGCTGAATAAATCGTTGAAGGATAGAGTGCCATTTGCGGTCGTTGGGTCGAATGCAGTTATCGAAATTGATGGCAAAAAGGTAAAGTTTTCATTTTATTATATACATTATGTAATTAACTCCCATTTTCCAAATGTGGAACATTCTAAAAAATGAAAATAGAGCATATTTTGGTTTTATTTTACTACAGATCCATTTTCAAATAAATAATATTGATTCTTTAGATAAATCAACACAGTATTTCGTATTTTTTCTACTGTTCCTATTGATACATATTTATGTTAAATTAGTTTATGGATTTTATAGGAATGAGTTACACAATGTGAGAATAATAGTAATCTGATATCAATGCAAACAATTGTAATGGTTTTGTTTTTGATTTTAAGGTTTAACACGCATATTGTGTAGGTAAGCATGAATTTGTAGAAAAAAGTAATTATATTACCATACCAGTGTATTTGTAGTACTCATACATATTTCAAACTATTTCAAAATATTCCATCAAAATAGTGACGCCAATACCAAGATACTGAATGTGATTGATTTTTGTGGTTATATATTTTGGGGATGTTGTTTGTACTCCTGGAGTGAATTGCTTTTTTAGAATTGAAAATATATATATATATATATATATATATATATATATATATATATATATATATGTATTGAATTATCAACAGCACTTATAGTTGGGTGATATTAGATACTGAAAGATTTAAGAGAGTTTTTTCAAATGTATCTTGATTAAACATGTTTAAAAGTAAATTCATGATAATATAATTTATTTAACTTGTAAGACCTAATATGTGATTTCATGGTTCTGATTCATGCTTGGCAATTATAAAATTATTTAATTACCCAGCTATTTGAATGAAAGGTTGAATGCTGTGGTAGTGGCATCTGTGCAGCTGTTTATTTCATTTGTGTCTGATGACATAAAGAGCAACACAGGTATTATGAGTTATGGCTGCTGTGAAATTAACGGGTAAAATGGATCATAACCAAGTTGCATTAGTCATTATCTATTAACACGGAAGTTAAATGCTCAACACTAGATTACTATAGTTGGCTATTAGTCATGACTGACTAAGTTACAAAACACTACAAAATAGTGGGATATACAGTCAAATTCAATTAAAACTTTCTCTTAATTTTTCTACCCAGTTTTAAGTTATTTAAAATACTACTAGCAGATGTGAAATGAAAAAAGAAATAAATCAAATACAAAAAATTGAAAACTTCATAATTGAACATCAAGATGAATTTAGATTTCAGAGAATTAATTCAATTTGATACACCAAATTGTGTCATTTTGTTCAGTAGTTGTGAGAACCGCATATCATCATTGTGGTACTGATATCACAATATACTATGTTCAAAAGAGGTGCGGGTCGAGTCCCGTTGATGCGTATATTTTTTTCAAGCTCTCAATTTTTTTATTTAAGATTTTACTTATTGTATCTTGCGCCGATGAGAGTTCAACTCGAACAAAAGAGATGTATTGTATGAATCAGCCTTACATGTTTTGAAAAAGAAACAATCTTGTCCTGTCATTAAGAAGGCCTCGAGACATTTCCTTTTACACAAATGCGTATGCTTTGTGCTAATAAACTTGTGTTTGTTGACTTCAATCATACATTATAAATATATGGATTAACTCGAACTATATTGGTATCAGATATATATCTGTTGATATGAAAAAATAATCATTAATACAGAACAATGTAATTATAATATACAATAATTCATGAAGCAGACTATTTTCCTTATTCAGAAATACAAATAAACTGCAACTGCGTCATCATGATACCAATCATATTGGATGCATTTTAAGGCAAGTTTATTATTACATAATTTATAACATGAAATAATGAAATAAAGGCACACATTTTTCAATTCAACGATCTCAATGCATAACAGAAAAAAGTTTCTATTACCTTCTGACACTACATTCAGTGTATAACTATAAAAGTATATTTTATTATTAGAGACCCATATCATCAGGTTATGATTGAAGTTTCAAATGAGCAATAAAAAGTTTTAGCTCTTCCAACCGTGCAATTTCTGCAATTTCGAACACCTGTATGTGGTGTTCCTGTAAGGCTTACTTATTATTTTCCAGCTGTGTTGAGGGACAGGTGAAGGGGTTAGTTAGTTAGTCTCGTGACTATCCACACCTTTTTAGATGCATAAAAGTTATATTGTTTCACCAGTTGGGATAAATATACACTTTACATATACAGTGAAAGTCTTGTTGGTCAGGCTTATCGGCAAATGACTATAAGTGGATATTTGAGAAATATTTTATAGTCTACGACCTGTGTCGTATTTTTATTTTATATTAAATTCGTTTACCGTTTTTACAATGACTATCATTGTGCTCTACACTGTAGATATTTCTGTTAAAAAGTATTTACATACTTGTGGATGTTTATCTTTGATATGTTACATTTTTTTATTTTTATTTGTAGATCGAATTCAAATGTTCATGTATGTTTATTCCATATAGTAAATGTTTATATGTTAATATACAGATCCCCACAAGTTCTCGATCGTCGATTAAATGTTTTGCCGCAACAAAATCATATATATGAAGATGCTCCTACCTGGTGGAACTCTTCACTAATTTCACTTTGATTATCAAAAAATGATTTATTCCTAAAACGTAGTGTAGAATTTGTACAATTTCAGTTTAAAACCGTATTTACCATTATCCCAAGTTGACTCATCTAGCCAAACTATGAAGGTGCCGAGATTGATGTACTTAGATTGTTGTGATATGGGGTCATCAGTGTATTTAATTTATATGACAAGTATACTTGAGACTCTAAAGCGCAAAAAACTGTTTTCCAATCAAATCCGAAATTTTCTACACCAATCAGAATAACGATTAGGTGCAATGTTTTGATGAGAGTTTCGCCACTCAACTCAAACTAATTCGTTTACCATTTGATTTCAGCTGCGGGGAAGGAAGTACCCTTGGGGCGTGGCCGAGGTAGAGAACCTGGAGCACTGCGACTTCATCGCTTTGCGCAACATGGTCATTCGCACGCATCTCCAAGATCTCAAGGACGTCACCAACAACGTACATTACGAAAACTACAGATGTCGGAAGCTGGCGGGCCTGGGCACGGATGGAAAACCGACTAGGATATCCAACAAGAATCCGCTGGCGCAGATGGACGAGGAAAAGCGCGAACACGACTTGAAGATGAAAAAGATGGAGACGGAGATGGAACAGGTAAGCTAGATATGTAATATACATTATCTAAACACGTACTTTTGGAGTATGTCAATCAACTATGCAATGCATTGAAGGACTTTTCTTGAGACGGTTTGGTTATGTCTCTAAAAATAATAACAATTTAGTACGAATTTTTAATGTGATCGAAACAGATGAAAGTCTACTTGAGTAACAGATTGCCTTGCATTAAAGTTGGCTAGAGAATTCCAAAAGAGCAACTGAGTATTTGCTGTTACAACTTCCCAAGCAATTCTCATTCTGCACATTGCCAAGTTCCACATATTCTATGGGTTTCTAAGAGGTATCACGTGTGACCACTGCCATGAAAGTGTCATGGGCCATTTTGGTGATATCAATCCTTTATTTCCGTGTTCCGTAAACTCGGTCTTGGTATAGAGGAACAAGTTAGTCAATTTCACGTATCTGATAACATGTAGGTAAAATAGTGCACGACCTGTTTGTGACTTTTTAAAGATTATCATCAAGAGCTGTTCTTTAGTGTTACAACATGGATCATGTATTTTTTATGCTATGGCGCCAACACTCGAATTTGGGGACAGTTTGGATATTGAAAATATATGAGGAATCTAGAAAAATATTTCGAACATTAATTGTCAGTACCATATTAAACTTCTGGCTACTTCATGATAATATAGAGTATTTTTTTGGTTAAAGGTGTTCGAGATGAAGGTCCGTGAAAAGAAACAGAAACTTAAAGATAGTGAGGCAGAACTTACGCGCAGACACGAAGCCACCAAGAAAACCTTGGAGCAGCAGGCCAAGGAACTGGAAGAGAAGCGCAGGCAGTTCGAAATGGAGAAAGAGGCGTGGGAGAAAGAACATCAGGTTAGTAGAAATTATTTTCATGTGCCGTTTTGACAACTTGAAATTATTCGATAACTGAAGATTCTTATATTCTTTAGAAATATTGAATGAAGCTTTTATATACAAAAATTGTGTTTAATTATTAGATAGTTACGATATTTATTTATTTCTATAACGACTGCCAACTTTAATGAATATGAACATCGATTTCGACTGACTAAAGGTTAACTGTTTTTTTATTACAAAAGCTACTTAAAGTCAGCTTTATGAAATTATTTTATGGAGCAGAGTGATATTCATCTTATATTTGTTTAGATTGAAATGAAAATATTCCTCATACATTTTTAATTTGATGTTATAATAAACTACTCATAATTTGTGTACCTAAAACAGATACACCTCAAATGCACAACGTGAGTGAAAATAAACTGTGGATACATTTACATCATTTTTTAACGAAAGACAAAGTTGATGGACCTTTGCCAAACACAACTCGTATCGCCGCGGGTGGAGACACTTAAGTGCATTGGCGCTTGCAATGATTTTCAGTAGTAAACAGCAAAATAATCGCATAAAAATTGTATAAACAGCAGGAAAGTCCATTCTGATGTCAGCATCATTTTTGATATTTCTTCCATTCATCTACGTGGTTTTCTATAAGGCGTGTATAATATATTTTACAGGCTGCGGTTGAAATTGTTTTTCGAGGGGGAGGGTCAACAGTTGGGACCTCTTCAATCTCAAACTTATATTACTAAAAGTAATATTTATTCCAGGTGACTGTGGAAGAATTGAGAAGAAGATCTTTGGAAGGCAGCAGAGAAACTATGGATGGGAAGAAAGAGAAGAAAAAGAAGGGATTGTTTTAGTCAAGTGATAATGGTGAGGTTCCAAACTCAAAACTTTTTTTACTTCTATTTATGTATTTATGCTTGATGGAGTTGAGTGTGTTTTACCTCAGTATATAGAGAAAAAGAGAGCTCTTATGTGCTTCAGTCACTATAGCTTTACAGTCATTTTCAGTGTAAGTTTTTGATTTCTAAACGATGTAATTCTGCATAGTGGCAGTATCATGTTGAGGTTTTAAGTAAATACAAATCCTCTTAAATGCAGAAGTCAATCAAAAAAATAAGTCGTCTTGCGAAACAACCATGTGCTGCAATTGAATATAGTGACTGAAAAAGCAGGATATACCTGTTTATTGTCCTTTAGTGTAGCACCGCATTTATGTTTAAATAAAATACTGTTAATTGTATCTAATTTGCTCGCAATTTTTATATTAACAAATTCATAATTTCTGTCCAAGAGAAAAGTACTCTAGAAACATATTTAGTTGACCGGAGTCACTGTTACCACTACCAATTTACAAATCAATAAAATGATTTATATCATACATTAATCCTGGCAATATTTTTACAAAAGGTAATTTACGTTTGATATATGAAATGCTCAATTTCCAATTAATCACTAGTTCTTCATTTAGTCCTTAATTACAAAAAATAAAATAATATTCTACCCATTCTGGAAAAACTGTTTGAGGCTATTTTTCAAGCAGCAAATGCTCTAATAAGGATTTTTTTTGACAAGATGATTTGTTATCATATTAATGCAGTAATGTCTGTCTATAATTGTGATTTTCATTCAACTTTCAATTTCGCTACAAACGGCACAGGAAAATATTTATTTCTACATTCTGTAAATTTACACACAAAATGCTATCAGATAAACATTGATGTCTGATTGTTGGATGAAAAGTGAAAATATTCATATGTTCAAATCTAGGGAAATCAAACTCAAATAGAACGTTATGGGACGTAGATGTAAATAGAATAATAATAAAAACCTAATATACATGTAGTATAAACAAAAAGCTATTTGCACAAGTCGCTTTTTTTAAAATCGCTAAAACAAATGCAACAAGTTTATTCTGTCCCTCCGTTTCTTTAACTACTGTAAATATTGGTTATTTTGAAGTCTTGAAGTCGTCAGTGATCAGTCACATATAGAACCAAAATATATTTTTCATGAACGAGGTTCCATATATTGAAGTGTTACGTTGACGGTTCTGGATATGCCACTAAAATTTTGTAATTTTTTCTTTCCCTGTGATATTCAGTATGTAAAAATGGGAAGAGTGATCGTTTTTCTCTTTTTATAAGGGACTATAATATTAATTTTGATTAACACACGAAATAATTATCAGATAAATGATTTGTCTATTCAAGCCTTAAATTAATACAAAAAACGGTAGCATTCCAAAATGGGACAGTGCTGAATATAGAGAAAGTGAAAGAGGGCTTTTTTTATTCAGTATTCTCTCTCTGTCTTTAAATTTATCCATCTGCATATGCTGTCCCAAAAGCACACTCGTCAAATCAACATAGGTATAAAGTAGACGAAGGAAGCAGAATGCTGGCCATGACTGTAAAATTTACCTTGACCTATGGAGAGGTTATTTTCAAGGCTCTTTATCTTTATATGAAACATTTCTGATAGTAATTATACAACGCGACTATCATAATATTCGTTTACCATTTTTAAATTGCTTTCACTCCTACACTTGTGTGTGCAGCGTTGTAATAATAGCTATTACTTAAATATTGCAACGTTAGGCTGGTTCAAGGTAACATATATTGATATAAATTATTCATATACACTTAGAAAAATCTGGCAAATTAATTCAGTCAGCCTTATTGGTGATCGACCAACATTGGTTGGCACTGAGGTCAATGACCACTAAACTGGAAGTAAATTGATTAATCTGATAATTCGAAAAATATTGTTTAGGTCATCGTACTAGAGTTGGCCAATAACAAAGAAATTAGTTCATGAAATAAATTGTTTTACTGACGTTTCGGCTGTTCAGGCAACCTTTATAATAGTACAAAATAGAAGAAATTGACTTTTTAAATAAACTGACACGGATACTTATTTTATAACCGTCTCCCTGATAACAGTATTTTGTTTGGGAACTAAAATTTTTACAAATAAATGAGAGACTTCCACAGAGTCAGTAGACAAAACCGATTTACTGGCTTAAAGTATGTAGGTAAATCAAAATGGCGGATACAGAAATATTTTCCAACATTTGAAACAACCTATGATTTGTCTCAAAGCTTGTCTGCCCCTACATAACACAAGATAATATATAATGATTACCTTTAGAAGTTTGAGGAGTGTGTTTTCCAAAATAAATTCGGCTACGTTGTGAAATCCGTTAAGTCACGTTGCAATGTTTTCTAATATTGTTTGAATTGCATTTCTTTTGTCAAGATATGTAGTCTAGCTTATATATTTTTGTAGAATGTTTTGTATAACCTTACTGATCGTATTTACGATTGAGTCCTATGGTAAATATAATATGGATGTAGATCTTAGAAAAAAATTCTCCGAGTGTTAGATAAGTACAATATATGTATGTATATTTCAGCTACTCTAAAGAAAGGCACTGTACATACATCTAATCTTAGCTACGATCCGTTTTTGTAATGTAACCAATATTTTTAAGCAGCGATATATTTAAACCAGTTGAAATATAATAGTGAGAACTAAAGTATGCAGATATGTGTAATGAATTCCCATAAAAATAACTGCCATAGACGTACATAAGGTACATGCATTCCGCAAAATACTTGCCTGATTTCATAGAAGAAAGATGATGCAAGTTTAGAGAGACTCTGGGTCTGGTAAATGTTGATAACATGAAGTACATAGTTATAAAATATATTCGGTTTAGTGAAAATATATAAAATATACATGCGACAGTTGTGTGAAGACTAATGATGAAATATATTTATGTTGAAAGGATGAGGATCCATACACAAAAAGTTTTCACCTGTCACAATATATGTGTGAAATTTATTAGAATACTACTTTCTGTCACAGCTCTAAATTCATTTATATATGGATAAAAGAGCCTTGATTTGGACTCTTGTATATCAATATATAATTTTTTTGATATGAACATCGCGAGCATACATTTTCATAGAGCATTTGTACTTTCTGAAATATGAAGTAAATTAAATTAATGATTACCTAGATAGGCTGGGTCCGTCCCATGATTTGCTCACATGTGAATATAGGTTTACTTGCATTGTTTTATATTTGAGCAGGCTTAATTTTCCTTAATTATGCACAATTGATAATTCGTAACATTGATTCCTACTCACACCTTGCTATTTTTGGAGGGTCAATATCATAAATTTGAAGCAGGGACTTGCTTCGTTCACTTATTTTCATAGTTGTGCTGTTCTTCGAGGATTTTAATTTTTAATGCACTGCCAGGCACAGAAAATCTGTAAACCATGCTCTCCTTATCAAGATAGTTGAAAATACCCATAATATTGATATGATTATTTGAGTAATTGAAAAATGTCTATGTATACATAATATATGGATGGAGTTAGAATTCGATGTAAATTATGGAAGATATACACATGCTTCGAGAAAAACTTGACTTATAATTGAAGTATCTCTTCAGCTATGTCATGTTATAAGTCAAAATTTCCGGAATGCACTGTATTAAGATATTTTATTCGATTCCAGTGTCTGACATGACATATGACGTGACACAGTAATGTGCCATTTTAATTATTTTTAATGATTTTTATTGATGTATGTGAAATGTGAAAATAAATTTTTTTAAATACATTTATTTTTATCACCAACCGATTTTTATTCACTAAACAATCATTTGAAAAAGTTGTATGCTATATACATCTGTTTTGATTTGCGAACATCAAATCTGGATAGATTAAAAAATAAGATTTTGCTATTCTCCATATAAGGGGAGGGAGGGGGGCAAAACTGCACGTCGACTTCGGGTTGTCCATGAATAAAAAGTCGTGAAGCTAAGCTTAAAGAGAATTCCGAGGGAAAAATACAAAAAGTATAGCTAATATAATATAAAACGTATTCCTATGGATTAACGATGAATTATTACTAAGTGAAATAATTTTTTAGTGTGAAAAATGCTATTTCCAATGTTTAGAAATAAAGCGCATCAGAAATAGCAACGTCGTCGTCGGTAGTCCCACTGTAACATCGTAATAGTGAGCTTCTGGATGAAACCTGTTACCAAGTTGTTTTAGTGGTTTTGGTTTAATTGTGTTTATTCTACGACCATACCAAACGATGTAATGGTTGTATAAAATATGGTGTAGTATCAAGACTTTCATTTCATCAAGGACGATAGAACGCTTGATTTCTGTCAATAATAGCATGAAGTGTGATGATAATCGATGATTAGGGTCTGGATCACGTCTACATTTATGTACAAGGGATCAGGAACGTACCCAAGGGGGGGTGTGCCCGAGCCCCCACCCAGTAATTTCTGAGGATGTAGTTATTTGTATCTTTCCACAAGGTACAGAAACACAATATTATCACTTTTGCGACTGCGGGCGCCCTCCGAAAGAAAATTCGGGTTACGTGCCTGCAAGGGATTATTTGTGATACTGTTAAAATGTTGTGATAAAATATGTGGAAATTTGTTGTATCCCATTTTTCTTTAAACGTTGGTCGAATAGTGGTAGGAAATGTTAGTAATGTAATAACATGCTCATAATATCAACAAAATTATGTTTTCATGTAGTATTGAATACGTTGACAGCCTCAAAGTTTTCTAATGAACTGTGTGTGTACGGTATTTATCTTTCTTACTGCCCTGTGCCATGCCCACCTTTTTGTAAAAACTGGAGCATGTTTTGTGGTTCATGTTCCACGTTTAGTTTTCTCACACCTTCTGTATCATTTGAATAGCTGCTTAATAATCGCTTCTTGACTTCGGATTTCAGCATTTCTAATATCAATCATCAATCTCTCAGGAGCTACCATTAAGTCGTTATACTAGATAAGATACTTTGGCAGCATTTACAACTTCAACACCTCTTCGTAAAACATGTTCACTAGCTATAGTTCCAAAACGGAATCCAGTGGGAATGATATATTGACCTTCATTGTCTCAATGAGTTGAGCTTAACGTTGAATACAGTCAACTGATGTATATACGCTTTTTGGAACAGGGATCATCACATTTTGAGAGGAAACATCTTTGATACCTAGTAATAATGTTATTGTTTATTTTTTCAGTGTTCCTTTTTTTGCATATGTAAAGTGCATGTCACGTAGGTAAATCTTTTTGTTCGTAAACGGCAATGAGAACAAATGTGTTGGTATGGTATTTGATAAAAACGTGAGTTATTTGAAATATATGTGGAAATATTGTGACTTTCGAATATATTATGTCTGGGATATCAGAAGTGATAATAATCGATTCTAGGTAAGATGATTCATTGATAACTATTCAGCGTTATAACCAAACGCACTTGATGACTAATGATCTAATGATGACAGTAAACCTGCTGAGATATTAATTAATGCACATTAATGGTGCCGAATTTGTGTGCATTAGTCATGTGAAAGACCATAAGTTAAATCCAGATCTGTTGCCATCATCGCAGTTGAACATTAGTTGCAGCTATTACTTCCTTAATGTATTTTGCACGTAGAAATTATGTGTAACCAATTCATACGTGGAGCTGTAGTTCTCACGCAAATAAGTATACATCT
Source organism: Bruchidius siliquastri (assembly GCA_949316355.1). Classification (NCBI taxonomy): domain Eukaryota; kingdom Metazoa; phylum Arthropoda; class Insecta; order Coleoptera; family Chrysomelidae; genus Bruchidius; species Bruchidius siliquastri. Next base: position 23,819,239 of record OX438536.1, on the reverse strand, counting down.
GCATGATGTGTGCACTGATAATTCTTTGGATCTTTCTTATAATTAATATTTTCCAAATGATATGTCTTTAAATTGTTGAAATTATTGAATAATAAAACGTTTTGTTCTTGCATTTCACTTTAAACCGCTCTACAAAATTGTCATTACGTACACATCAGATGAAGAAACGTTTAGTGATGAAGACCTAAACTATTACGATTATCTAAAGACGTAATCTGCGCGCTAGGGGTGCCGCCGCCATATCCAGCCAGCTGTTCTACTATTTATTATTCCAAAGGATAAATATAGATAGGAATCTCTGGATTAGGCCAAAAGCGGATGCATTCTCAAGACGAAAACAGTGCGAGCAGTATATTGAGAGAACTCAGCGTGGAAAGTTCCAATCGTAATTGCTGGATTAAGCAGCTTTCTAGTTGATAAGGAGGCGATGGGTTATCTGCAATGATCATAAATTTGACTGATGTTTAAGTATTTAAATGTCGTAGAGAAAAATATCCGAATTCACAGCTGTACAAATGAAGAATCCTGCAATATCTAATATTGCATTATTTTATTTTTTGCACGTGACTGACGTTAATCGTTGTCGATCTCGTTAATCTAACTCGTTATATCGTAGTTCACCGGATTCTCATTTCCACGATAATTTTCTGGAAGGATCAAATATTTTGAAATTTGTCAACCTACTCATGAAAATCATTGAAAGAGTGCGGGAATTACCGAGTCAGTCTATTTGACATTGGGTTGAAACCGATTGAAGTTTCTGGTTGAACATAAATCTAAGTGTATGCAGCTCCTCACTCTCACTATATAAGTATATGTTATAGACATGCATGTTTGGTCTTCAGGCTAGACTCGTCAGTATAATCTGGCGGTCTGACAGTAGCGAAAAATTACTGTACATACCTAACCAAGGAAAGTAATATTTTGAATTTTAGCCACACACATATGAAACGATAATACATGTGGTAATCGGCATCACGCTAATGACGCTCATTAGAAAAATAAAAATGATGGTCGTTCAACAAAAATGGGATGACGCAACGTGAGATATTTTAGGGAACGTAAAAATGGAGCTCAAAAACTCATAATGAGAATGTGTTCGGAGAATTAACTCCTGAAAACCATCTTGTTGGTATTTCTCTAATTCATATTGCACTTGTACTAGACGCTAATTACGCCCATATGTGAATGAAGAAATAGCTTTACTAACGTTTCGGCTTCCGAAATATTTTTATCAAAGTACATTTTTTGTGCCAATGCAGCCAAAACCTCGGTTTTAATTAAAGGACAACATAAGTATAAGATGAATCGGAGAGACAGTCACAGTGAAGGTTTTACTAGTTACATTACTTGATAATAATAGTTCCATTAGTATTAGTAGTCTAATAACGGTTAAAAAATGGAATAAAAATGCCAAGCACGTCATCTTATTCAATAAGTGTACATCCGACTATTTCCTATTAATCAATAATTCATTAAACGTTTAGTATGTGGGCTGCTTCCTACAATGCATACTGTGAAGTAACTTCTATTGCATCACTGGCCATCGTTCGTGTATGAAGTGTAGATTGTGTCCCATAACTTACGGCATAATAAATGATTTCCACAAATTCTATTCTGCAAATTTTTGATAGAGTATGTCCTGCCAGATATTTTGTCAAGCTGTCCAATAATGTAATACAGAAGTTGATCTACATTAGTTCAATCTGTGAGAATGCTATTTATTTTTGTGAAATCGCTGCATTGGCGCCAGAATCAGTAAGAAGATATTGAGAATTGAATCAAACTTAGGAGCTGTTGAACTACTGGAACACAATGAACAAAACATTAAAATTATATGAAAAAATAGTGTTATAATTTCAAAAATTCCCAAAATATAGGTTTCTTAAATTCCCATAATTTCCAATATTTCCAGAACCTTATTTCAAATACAATTAGATAAAAACAAAAAGAGAAGCTGAAATAATCAGCACCGTTGGGAAAAAGAAAAAAGAAAATTACATGCTTGTGACAGTACGTAGTAACTTACTGTCAATGCTTCATCAAAATCAGAAAAGTATTTTCCAAGTTATAGAAAGATTACCAAAAAGACAAGACAGACAGACCGACAGAAATGAGTGATTGATTTTTGGTGATGTATCTCAGGAGGCAATATCTCGAATGTGCATTTTTTCTGATAAAATTACTTCCTCGCTCATTATCCAGGACAGGAAAAACCTTTCAAATACTATCACAGTTTAATATTTTGCAATTTTCCGTCAAAATGCCATGGTTGTGTTAGCTCTAGTCCACAATTTATTTCGCATATATTAAACTGCTGTTAGATTTTCTCCTTGTATTGGAAAAATAAAGTAGTTCATGACCCGTTTTTTAATGACATTGTGCTGTTGTAGACTTTGTTCTCTAATTAAATTACTGTGTCTGGTATGATAATCATGCGATTACTCGGAAAGTGGTTCTATAGCTTGTGCTTTCTTGTACAAGCGGAAAGTGAAACTGTTAATTACAGAACTGTGTTGATATCTATGTATATAGGCGTATCGAGTACAATATTGAAATGGAGAACAGTAGGTCAAAACATACCATATCTCTTTCAAATGTCTGAAGTAATGGGCATAATCCAACAACGTTTGCGATCTGGTACCTTGACTTTTGTTTTAGTTTATATTTCGAGAAATAACTAGATATAAACATCATATTTTCTTCATTCGTGTAACTATGCAGATATATTCCGAAGCATATCAGAAAAAGCTATTCCTATCAAAACACATTTCATCATAAGTTGAAAAATCATTCATTGATTACTCTACACTAGATTTCATAATAATATTGCCTCTGAAAACCTTTTAATGTTTGTATTGTTTACACTGATAAATGAAAGAGATATTTCTTTGGCAGAAAGTCTTATTACATTTCCAAAATGTAAAAATATTTACGCAAATACTTTTGATTTCATACAGTTTGTCATTAATACCGATCCAGTCACTCTTTTCCGCTAGTAGTAGCATGAAATATAAATACAGCAGCTGTAACCAAAATATACTCCTGTATGTGTTCACTTGTAAATTGTTTATAAATTCAACATCATTGTTGATATTATCAAAGTCACAGACCTACTTATCTCCAGCAATACAATCACAGCCTTATACTATACATATTTCATGAGCCACTTGCTCCACTACGGAAGACTAAATATAACATATTTTATAACCTCATTACTTGCATGTTAAATTAAGTATCATCATTTATCATTGCATTTGCTTCACTGATACAAATATCGTGTATCTGAGATTTCAGAGTGTCCTAGTGACATCAGAGGTTCATGAGGTAGTAGATGGTGGTACCACGGGCTTATCAAATGGAATGCTCGGACCTCTGAGGCCGTTTTGATATAGGGAAGTCAACATATTTTTCTTTCCGTCCGACTCGCCGACCTAACGTCTCCTTCAGTACTGCAGCCTTTAGACTTTGATCTCTAACAACATGGACTGCCTTATCGCGACATTAGATGGTCCCTATGATATGTATGAACAAGTGTAAACTTGTTGAAACACTTGGAGAACGTTGTTATCATACTTTTACGTGAGATAGGTGAACAAATTATTTGTTTTTTAGTGTCGATGACCGAGATGTACTGACAAGTCTAGGCTATAGACGAAAAATGCATGTCTACAAAATGCCACATGTCTAGTAGAGAGAGAAATACGCTTAAGTTTGAATTTTACAAGAGATCAGATGTTTGGTTTTCATTTCCTGAGTTGTGTGAAATTACATTTCAGAAGCTGGCCAAATATTATTTTTAAAAACATGTTTTCCTGGAGGCGATGAATTTTGAGATTTGTTCTGCATATGCTCATGCAATTAATTACAAATTTTATGTGTAGTGTTATCTGCAACGATTCAAGATTGAAATGTGCATCAGTATAGTACCATATGAAAAAAATGACGCTTTCATAAGTGAACCGTTGTGTTAAGCTGGAGACTAGTCATGAATGTAATGTGTGTAGAATAAAGCAGTATTCTTGATTCACAGATATCCCTTCCTAGTCCCCAAATTCCATCAAAATGGGTAAACTGGTCAACGAGATTATGTTGTGACAAAAACAATGCGAACCGATACGACGGGCAGAGTTTCGAAGAAATGTTTAGCATTCAGGCACACCTTAAGCAGCTATACACTCGATATAGCGACCCACTACTTGAAAACACTAAATATGCCCTTAAATGAAATCAAACATGTAATGATGAAGTTCGTACATTTTTTGGAATGTTTGAGCTCCTAAAAAATTACCTACGACCGAAAATGACTGGAAACTATAGAATCATAAAAAAACTTCAAAGAAGTTCTGATAATCATTTTTGTTTGTTGTTTACTCATCCACACCGATGCAGGAGAATCTACTATGTCTACGCATCATATTAGTTCCTTAATTTCATCAAAATAGTTTCAGTAGTCACCGAGATTACGTAGTGGCAAAAAACGTCAACAGACTGACATACCGACGGAAATGAGCGATATAGATTTTTCTAGTATAGATATCATCAAACGTATCACCTCGAATTATGAAATGCCCGTTGGCACAATACGTCTCGTCCATGCATGTGAAGTAAAATTTAAAATTTGAGATATTCTAGGAATTGTAACGCCAATCACAACTTCCGTTATGTGGATTGTACCTTGAAAATCAACACACAACGTGATAATGCTTATGAATATTTTTAATTTCATGATACGTTCTTGCCACAGAAATGTCGGTCACACTAGTGAATAAGAGATAGACAAGTGTAATATTGAAACTTCTTTCGGCGTTTATTCCGTTGCTCTAGTAGCCAAATATTGCAAATACGGTTCTGTGTTGTTTTAACAATTAGAAACCAGACCGGCATCTATTGTGCGAAGAGTCAATGAACTTCATTATCGATGTGTAAGATAACAATTCAATTTACGCCACATGTACTTATACTACTTGTCAATAGATGGCGCCACACAAACTATCGAATGTGTAAAGTAGAAACACTGACGATAGATGTTCTATCGTCGTTGATTAGAAACTACTCAAAATCAAAAGATTTCCAAGGGCGTCCACCCCCAAAATATAAGTTCAAGAGTAATAAATAGTAGAAATTGAACAAGTGAATACGACAAAGACATACACTCCTATAACCACTTTACATGGTTATCCAGTCTTGGACTAAAACTAATTTCTAGGCATTCCGGTTTATTTCCAGTTAACGATCATGAGGCTAAATAATCAAAAATATGATTTTTCGATTCAATTAGTATGTAGAAATAACGTCATAACACACTTGAGTTAATTTGGATTTGTTCCCGTTGCCGAGAGTATTTTTGGTAGAAAATGAATTCAAAATATACTCGCTAATTAGCTGTTGCTGTCAAAAAGGTCCAAAGTATATGCGCAAATTATTACGTTTCTACTCAAGAGTTGGCGGTATCCACCAATGTTTGTTTCTACTAAAAATAAATTATATATGAGTATATGAAAAAATAACATCGAATAATGATCCATATAACATAGTATATGAGAACGAATATATGTACATATTTATCAGAGTAGTATGGGGTCATCTAAGTATCAGTGATATACAATGAAGTCTTACATATGAGAATTTTAAGAAATCTTGCAAGCAGCAAAAAGTACATGGAATATATACTAGTTGCTTCTTTTTCACTATATCTACAGTTTCACACCTAATTTTATCATTCGACTATACGTTTTAGAGGGGATTATGGAATGGAGATGCCATATGTTTAATTGTTACTGGTGAAGTATACCTGCAGATATTAATAGATTATGCCGTTCCACAGATAAAAACACGCACAATAAAACCAAAAACTTATAGAGCGCGCTCGCATATTCACAGACAAGGTAAGGAATTGTAACATACTGTTTTACATAGCCGTGTTTTCAGCTTATAAATTCACGGCCTACAAGATCGCCCAGCTGATTACCGACTGTGGTGTTATTAGAAAAATTGGTATTTAGAACCAATCACCAACGACGCTGTAATAATAAACTAAAACGATTAAGACGATGAGAGAGAACATTATTGTAGTTCAACCAGAAACGCTGAATAATGCTATGTACAATTTGGAGGACCGGTTGGTGATTGAACAGCCGTAAACTGGATGACACATCGAATATTTGCGTTGACCACTGTTTTCATAAGAAATGCCATTAGGCAAATAATGAATATTCATAATACACTCAAATATAGCCTTTACTTTTGGATAAAGTTGAAAAAAACATGCAACTACATACCTTACGAACGTAGGATGCTTGCGGATGATGCTTAACAGGCATGAAGAGCAATTTGGTCCTATCGAAGAACTGGATGCCATCTATAGAGGCGACGCCCATGTATAAAAATATACCCAAAACCACAGCCAATGGTACTAGTCGTAGGAGGGGTGACATAAAAACTGACAGCCCTGGAAACAAAATATTGAGATTATTTGACAATTCATCCCTACAGGCATGTCTCTTTTAATCAATAAATCAATATATTTCAAGGTTTTCTGTAAACTGTATAGAAACAGATAATTTAAAGATTATGAAATCGAACAGCTATTTATCAAATGGCGAAGAAGGTGGGAGATCACTTTTTACGCCCAAACTGGCACAGATATTAAAAAAACGTGAAGAGTAACAGTTCCTTAGAAAATGATATTTCTCGTCGTTTAGCCATGGAATGTAATCCCGTTTTTGAGGGGTGATCTAGCCTCTTAACAGGGGAACAAGGACCAGTAAACTGATTCCAGATGTTAGGAAAAAGATCCGTAATAGAGCAGTTCACTTCAAAGTTCCTTACAGGATATGGGTACTTTGAAAGCTATCGACGAATAGAAAAAAGAAAGTGCGTAAACTGCATATATCATATTCAGCAGGATGTAGAATATTTTGCAAAGTATATTAGTGACAGCAAATATAAGGATTTTGGCATCCGCCTTTGACCAGCTGCATTTCCATATTGCTTTAAATAATATAATATAATATATCCAGAATGATTAAAATTACCTATGAAAATAGAGACAAAAAGTGCAGAGAGCCTTTGCTCTTTAACCTCAATGAGGTGTGGCTTCTCTCCGGGGGCATGCGTCCTGGACATCACAGTGAGCGCCGAGGTATGTACAATAGACCTCACAGCGGCCGCGCACAGCCAAGGAAAACCGAAGAAGCCGCAAATCACGTTGATGAGACAGATGATCACGATGTCCAGGTGGATGCCGCTACCCTTTTTCAGCTTCCTCTCCGGTTTGCTGATTATAAGTCTGGAAAAATGAACATAAAATAAATATATGATTTTTTTCACTGAAAACCTACAGCATCACATTAAATGTCATGTTTATTACAATGATCTGTCTGAATGGTGATAATATAAGTTCGTTTTTGGATATTTCAGAGATTCTTTGTAAGTGACTTTTGAAATTGATCATGTAGTTGACTCTTTGATTTATCTGATTCATTAAGTCCCTCATTTCATCATTTCCTCATCATTTATCAGCAATGCAAATGCATTAGGAATAACATTATCGTGGAGACAGTTAACCGGTTCAGGATAAGTAAGATGATTCTTGGCCATTTTACAAAATTTTTGGAAGGTGGTTGAATTCTGGAGTCGGGATTGTGAGATCCTCAAAAAAGATTCATCAAATAATCGCATTGAAGATTCAGAAATATCTGCGAAACCCTGAATGTATTGTAGTAAATGAACACACTGATCTTTTAAACTAAATTTTTATAGATCCACTACTATACGTTTCCATCTATTTGTATTCTAGGTTAACTTACTACTGAAATATATTCAGTTATTTAATGTATTAAGAAGAATGAAATAGCTTAAGGAATAAAATATCTTAAAACGTGAAATATCTTAAGAAATAAAATTGTTTATCACATGAAATATCTTAAGGACATTTTGACGGTGATGGTTAAGGTTTTGTAGGGGTTTTCCTTAACACTAATGTAAATGCAGTCGCCAAAAAAATATGTCCCCTAAGAAAGACACAACAAATGAAAACATGATTTAATAGAAAAATAACTAGACAGGATAGATAGTATGCTAGTTTTGAGAGCTCTAGTTTTGTATCCATGATAGGACCAGCTAGTTATTTGGCAAGTGATCTGGGTAGTCTTGTTAGCAGTCAAATCTGACAGTCCGACGATGATTTAAATATAAATCGAGTATATACCAACTACGATTTTTTCTAACTAATTCAATCATGGATATCTGGAGCTATTTTTTTAAATATGTGTAAGTAGTTGATATCTGCGATAAAAAGATACTAAATAGAAGTGAATAAACACGCAGAAAGCTCATACTTACTCTGCGATATGTGTTTCCATGAAAAGTAAAATGTAGACCAGCATAGCGGGTATACAGGAGGCGAACATGATCCAAATCGGCACATTGATGGGCGAAATGAACCAACCACGCTTTTCAGTATCGGAAGGTGAAAATCCTACCGGTACATTCAACTTCTCAGTGTAGGTTTCGGGTACCATGTAGTCTAACAGAACCATTATTATGATGGCGATCGGTACTCCGAAGTCTCCCAGAGCTCTTCTCGCCTGGAAAAGGATTATGTGGTACTTCGGAACTTTATAGATGTCAAATTGTGTTAATGATATATTATGGTTCAATTGAAGTGACTACAGAAATGAGATGAACAATATATGTTTCAGAAATTACGCCGATTATGTAATTTAAACTTACACTCCTCCCAAGGAATTGGCTGTTCCTAAACATCCTCAAGTAGTAAGCGATAGCGAAGGTGCCCAAAGTCAGAATGGTGCAGAAAAGGGCCGTATTCGGTCTGTTTATTGGTTCTTCCGTCATTTCATCTATCATTGGCGTTCTCATGAGGACGCGGCACTCGTGTTGGAAGGGCTCATTTGAGCCCGAGTAGAAGATGTCTGTGTTGGTGTTGTTGTAGTAGGACTCGTTCTTGTAGATTATCGTTTCCATTTCACAGTAGTCGGCCAGCAGAGGATGTTTTGTGTACAGGAAGAGAACCTTCAAAGAAAATATAGTAAATAAGAAGCAAATATTATATACTAATCAAATTAGGCAGTCACAGAGCTACATTAAATTATTTTTGCAGTCTGAGGTCACCCGAACCAAATCCAAAGGCGAAGAGGACATTTTCGGTATCAAAAATTCGCGATGTTGCCAAATTTAGAGAGATGGTAATACGAATAATTATGAGACTATGTGTGATCTGAAATACTGCCCAATAAAATTGGGTTCAAATGTAGTTGGTGCAATATTTAGGCGAAAAATTAAATTCAAGTGTCACTGCGTAAGATAACGACATATGAATAGGAATTATTGCTAGAAGAGAAACTGATTGAAAGTATACATGAATGACTGTCACATAATTTATTATTTAATACCTTGGACGAATCAGACGGTTTTTGTTTTACAAGCGTTTCATGAACTTCATAGTATATCTGTGTTCTCAGTACGATACGCTTGTTGGGGGGAGAGTCCACTTTTATAAGTTATTTTATTTTTAATTAACGCACAACGAGAGTATTGATCAAATCAGCAGTATTTCGTGTATTTTACATGCTGAAGTTTAATTCATTGAGGCCCCACTAATCATTATTGTTTGATGATGTGTTTACACTGACTACATTCCTAACGGTACAGATTTCAATACCGTACCGTTTAGCGTTTTTGCTGTGATTGTCCTGATGGTGATCGCACTGTGGGATGCTATTCTCGTTTGGCAGCTGTAGAATATCACATGTTTCGTCTCGAACAGGTTCTTAACAAAGATATTTGTAATGTTGTCTAATGTGATCATTTACAATAGCTATGATGATTATTTTTCTTAAAATTAATTTGCTGCCATATATTGAACATAATATAATGCCTTTAGATATTTTTATGTATTATATATTTATCCAGCAGTGACTGAAATCCATAAGTAATGTTGCACTAACTATTTCAAAACGCAATAATATACATCAATGCAGTAACAAAGAAGAGTTGCTTAACTCTTCTAAAAATCCAGAAAAAATATGATCTGGCGGATTTCTTTTTCTGTCTTCAAATATCAACAAACATAATTCAAAGGTAAATCATGATATGCACGCAGAAACACACACATATCATTAATAAATAAATGAATCTTACTGAAAATTCCCAGTGCTTCTTATAATCATGTCTCAAATGTTACATCAATTGCTACAATTGATTTCAATTCCCTGTTTAGTAATTGACAAGCCCAAATAAATTTGTTCATTTAGTTGTTTTTATCAGCTTATCTTCTTATATAGTTGGTTGACCATAACATCGTATGCCAACAAAGCGGATGAATTTAGTTTTAAACAAACGTCTTATGAAAATGATATTACTACCCACGTCTCGAAGAATTGTAATTGGTCTTTTGACAAATGTTTCAATATATCAAATTTCATTGTTTAAAATTCTGCATTATATTTTTCACACAATGTTCACTTTCCTCGCATGAGCGAGTGAATTCTTGTTTTTCTATCAGAAATCCGTTCCTTCATTCACACAGTAAGTCCATTTCATCAAACTACTACTAACTAATAAATACAAGTAAAAATAATAATATTCAATATAACTTAATATAGCAAAACATACACCACACATTTTATTTACATGAATATTCACCGTATAGAAAATACAACTGAATAGAAAATGTCACCATTAATTGTATCGATGAAATCTATCCTAATCTAATTAAAAATGATTACCTTTTCGAGACTTTCGAGGATGTAAATGAGGACAATCAACGTAGAAAAGATATCTTCGGTGAATCGAGTGAAGAGCTTTACGAGTACACTGCCTTCAAAACAAGCTACCATCACTCCGATTACGGCCAGCCAAAGACCTATGTAAACCCTGGTTGATAGAAAATCTATGCTGTTGGACTTGCAGAACTGAAAAAGGCTCTCATCGAATAGCAGAAGTGCACCTGAAAAGTTATAAATGGTGATTGTTCGAATACATTTTAGGAGAAGTGCCAATGGAGGCTGAATTGTTAACGTAGAATAGAACTTTGGAATTCTATTATAATAATAACAAGTCCTGATCTAAAAATACGGGTAATGAAACAATAATATTTTAATTTGAATGCAATAATTGCTCTTCAAACACGTTATTGTTATCATACCTGTTAGAAAATACTTGAAAAGCTCAAAATCAGAAAAAATGCATCAATTGTAAAAATGACAATATGAGCACTTTTAAGACGAGAGTTAATTTGCTTGTAGAAATAAAAGTCATGTGCTCACCTGTTGTTCCAACGATAACCAAAGGCTGACCCGCCAATATAGCAAATATGATGCCACCAACACTTGTGCACAGTAACGTTTCTGATATCCCGATAAGGTTCTCCGTCTTATTGCCTGTCAGTCCACCGAAGGCTATAGCCCCCGATACCGCAGCAAAGTACATAAATACAGCAGCTGCAACGCACTGTGCGTTGAAGCTATCAGTGATATCGCTTTTGTAGTGTGGATACCGGCGACGTAGGTCGTTGATTAGGCCGCCCCAAGGACGACGAGTACGCTCCAGAGGGTCGGGGAAGGGAGGTTTCTTGCCATCGTCACCGCCTATGAACAATACGAAGGTTTAACAAGTTGGATGGAACCGTTGGCCATCTAAAGCAAATATAATTAGCTAATTAGGCTAGCAGATTAATGAAAATTACATCACATGTCCCAGTTAATCAAGTGTAAAAGTGTTTATGATATCTCTATCTTTATCTTGCCCTCTCCTGTTCAATATGACGATTTTTGTAAATTCTCTAAGAATAGAATAAAGCTTTTATTGACGATTGCATGGTATATGATCATTGCCTCCAGTAAGAATTAAAAAAGACTTTGTATTTTAGAAAGTCCATCTCTAGAGGTTCAATAGTTTTACAAAAACGGTACTTTTTTGTAAAATCAATAAGACTTAAACTGCATCTATTGATCAGTCGACTTCTTCGGCTATACTCGGAAACTTTGACTCTGGTGTAACTTCTAAAACTTGTATTGTGAATGTATATTGCAGCACTACACAATTCCTTTGTTTATGCGTGGCAAAAGAACAAAAAAAAATTATGCCTGGGAAGTAATAGTAAGCAAAGTAAGACTTTTCACATGATCTGTTCAAAGCCTTTTGTTGTTCAATCATTATTCAGTCCCCATTGATCCGATTTTAAATGACTATACGTTCGACAACTCAATCAGGAATTAAATCAGTTTTCATGTTTAAAAGCATCCTAAAGAACATTGGTCTAACAATCACCGAGAGTTGTCTTGATAAAAATTTTACAGACAAATATTTGTGAAAGAATTTCTCATATCTTCACGCTTTTCTAGATTCGCCTACTTAAAAATTTTCAAGAGATTCAGATAACCTCAAAAAAAAAATCCCGACATTTCCCTGGGTACCTTACTAAATTTTCCTGACCCAAAAAATGTCTTTTTGAAAGTACCTACTTTAGACAAATATTTTAAATCACACTGTTTTTGGATTTAACAACCACATGACACCATGGGTAAGAAAAAAATACCTGAAAAAAAATTGACAGTGATCCCAGCCCAAATTCCTTCGAGAATAAATGGGCAAATTCTTGGGAATGGAAGTTTAAGAAAATATCAATTTTTGCCTGACTTTTCGAATGACCTAACGTTCTTCCTTGACTACCTTTTGCTTCCCTGACTTTTCCGTGACTTTACCTGACTTTCCATAAAGTGGCCGCTCTGCTTACTTATTTTTTTATTCGCACTCGAACAATATAGGGTCGTTACATCTTTTCCCAAATATTTGTTATTTGGATGTTAAGATCAGACCTTTATTTTGTATTTAGACTGTATACTAATTGATGATGGTTCAACCACAATGAGACGAAGTTAGCCCCAGTATAAAAAAGAATAATATCAATATCGATGTCGCTAAGAGAATCGCGACTGCTTGTTAATACTCACAGCCAAAAATTTATCACGTGTTGATAGAACTGTTTCTCCATATTAATTTCTCTATGATATTGTTAATATTTACCTGCAGCAACCATGGTTTTAATTACGATTCCCTGTGCTTCCTGGGCCTTCTTGATGGCATTCTCCTTTCTTATACGTATCGCTTCGCTCTTGGCTTTTATTTCCTCGATAGGCAGCAGCGCTTGTCGTTCCCAATCGCCAGGTGGCAGCACTATGCTGTCATCCAGGAACTCGTTGATTGCTGATAACAGCTCTTTACGACTCTCAGCACGATATGCTATGCTGTGGAACTGCTGGTTGGCCATCAGAGTCGCGATGGATCGGCCCACTTCATGGTAGTCGATGTTGGGCAATTTGGGTCCCAGGAGGACGAATATGAACCTGAAGGTTGATTACCATTAACCATATTCTTATATAATATTACCATATTATATAAGATTTATTGTTGTTGATAAAATAAAACTTCACCTGACTGGAATGTTAACTTCTATCAACATGGGAATGATAGCACCTTCGGCCAATCTCACAAAAGCTATTGCTGGCTCTTCCAGGAAGTCCACTTCGCCTACAAGTACGGTGGATCCCTGAGCTCCAATTGGTATTCTTTTCAATATTGAGTCGTGATGAGCCTTCCTTACGTCCTATAAATAATTTAATTTATATTACCATAGATGATATAATATATGGAGAGATGAACGATTGAATCCAGCTGTTGCATAGCATGATCTATCATACCCGAGAGCTAAGGGTGGCTGGAAAGAAGACGCACGGATTGCAAATGGATGTTGGCGTTGATATTTCGAAATTCCATTTATTCAAAATATATTCGGTTTGCGGAGACAATTATGATGCGTATTAAGGAATACGTATAGGAAAAATACATCTAATTTAGCTACTAAATTTTAAATTTTACTGTTTCATTATTATCATATTGATATTCAGTACAGTACAGTTGGTCGAAATTGAAATAATGGAAATGTAAGTTTGGTTTTTGGTCTTCATACCCAATACGACTAAATCTACTTAAAAAGATATTCTAGATTACGCTAAATCATTCGAACTAGGTACGGAATTGAATCCTTAATGGACCTGGATATCATCCATGAACAATCTCTGTCATAGCAGTTCTATTAGAATAAGCGAAATAGACCTTAGAATGAGACTGTTAGAAGCCATTCCACGTAGGAGAATATATGATGGCTGCAAGATAATGATATGTATATATAAAGGTTTATTCACCTCTATACTACGTTGAATCTTCTTATTTATAGCAATTTAAATATTTATGTCGTCTTAATTTGCATCGTACATCTAAATCAATGACGTGTTCAGAATGCAACTCTGTCGACATCTTAGCCAATCTAACTATGTCTGTTACTGCTTAATAACTGCAAATAAACTTCAACATTGTTTATAATAACCTCACGTCAACAATAAATAAAAAATTAAACGTGAACAGCTTTTTATGACAAGGTCATTTGTCTGAGTGTTTGACGTTTACTTGACAGCAGATGGTTGAAACTCGATACCGGTAGGCTTACAACTTGCACGGAAACTATCATAAATACAAAAACAATATTTTGTTGATCCGTCGCTATGCCAACCTTCCATGGGTGCTCACGTCACCTTCCCATAAGTATGCGGAGGAAGCTGTCATGGAACGCTGAAGAGCTTGTACTCCCATCTCAATGCTTTCTGTTCCACAATGAAAGAGCAATTTATCGGCTTAGAACCTCAACCTGAACACCTACAAAACTTCCACCAATATTGCCAAGTCACGAGAAATTTTGTTAAATAAAACGATATCTCTACTGATTATAAATCACATGTTGGTCTACATGCCGTGGAGAGTCGAGATGGAAAGACCCAATACAAGACTCATCTTCCATCTTCTAGAGATTAGCATCGATAGCATGTTGTGGCACTATCATATTGGTGATCTTGTCAGGTCGGCATTCTCTTCCGCTTCAAAATATTCTTTTTTTCAGAACAGTTATTGATACTCTGCTCTGGAATATGGGTCGCATGTGTAGGGTTGCGCTCCGAAGCAGTCCCTGAAACTTCTGGACTGAATCCAGAAAATACCATTGCGACTGATGGATACACTTGATGCTACAAAGCACCCCCATAGTTGAAATATCTAGGAAAAGTAGCTAATCTGCCCCTGTTCTATAGAATCTACCATGATTATTGTTCCTCCAAGCTGTTTCACATAACATCAAGAGTCATCAGTAAAATAAAGACCAGAGCCAACGGCCGCATCCTCACCAGGTTCTTCCAAAATTCATTGTTTTGGAAAACCTTGTGAAAGCGGTGGGAAATGAGATACACCGAATAGTTTGTTCTTTAAGGTACAATTTACAACGTTCCAAGGTCATTCTAAATAGACTGCAGAAAGCCTTTCGCAGTGCGGTGTAGATAGAGTTTTGTATATGTACAAGTTATGTCTACTGTTCGATTCAGTTAGGCCAAACAAAATGTGCTAATATCATTTTTTTAGTTTATCTATCTTTCTAGCGGTGAGAGTAACTCTAGTTCAACATCCCAGGAACATGGTATTTCATTTTGGTAGCTCCAAGTTTTACATTTAATTTTAGCTTCTTGGATTTTCAAATATACTCGTAAATAGATGTCCCATAAACGATCTTATCGTCAAAGGAAAAAATATGTTCGTAAAAAGCTTTCACTCACAACAAAGGCGGATTAAAATGTCTTGTTTCAGTTCCACGGAAAGTGCTGGTGGAAGCTTTGTTCGGTATGAGAGTGCTCGAAAGGCGTTCTTTGCATGACTGGAATATTTAAAACATCGGACAGTCATGGGTCAATTTTTTTTCTTTTTTTAAAGGTGTTTGACCAATATCGACATATCGTAGAAACTTAGTAGATTTGGTTCTACTGACACTAATCTCTATTCATTAGAGCTGCGACAATTAGAATTCTTTAAACACACCCTTGTCTTCGGTAATTTGAATTACAAAAAATAAAGTAGATGAATGCATTTTGTAAACAGTGATAATTGGGTTAACATTTGTCTTCAAATGTTCAAAATCTTAAGAAACATGGAAAAAGAGAGTTTGGCATTTAACAAATCCAGTGGATCAAGATACAAACACATTATTCAGATCATGTAGATTGTAGACGCTCTGACTTGGTGAAACTCTTCCATCATGTAGATAAAAAGTTGTGTAGTTTTCACACAGTTTCACGAATAAAACTTTTTTTTTTAGTGACGCGTCACTATTTCGTAAAAATGACGGTTAAAAAACAAACAAAAAAATCGTATGGCCCTATTTAGGAGTGTAATGGAGGGGGGCGTTCTTATATCGGTTTCTCACAATTTAATTTGAAAAACGACTTAAGTCCTACATCTTTCTTAAAGCATCATGAACAGCTTTCCAGCGTTCCCAAACTGGTAAATGCATCACAAGTCCTGTTACTATAATTTGTCCTCTTACCTCTTGGCTGGCAGAGTAGGGATCATCCTTCATGTCTACTACGGTATGGTTATCAGCATGCTTGAGCAAAGTATCAGAAGACGCATCACCATTTTTCATTGAGCCATCGATTGTGAAGCTGATCTTGCGTTTTTCAGCTTCATACAGATTCTGAAATGAAGATAGCTATGATTGAAATATTGTAATGGGAAAGCGAAACAGTATTATGTGAAATGAGATTACCAGAAAATCATGGAAATGAATTAAAAGAGTTAGGTTGTAGGGCTCCATTTGAAGGTCCTTCTACTTCCCGTGTCAATTATAATCGCGAAAAAGGATTTGAGATGTTTATAATGTTTTTTAAAGTGTATAGCGAAATTCCATGTTAATAAGTCGGTGTAACTGTTTGTCTTCCTGTCTGATTACAAGATTTTCTGGCATCTCTAACTTCACTGTGTATTTAATAGTGATCTACACTGATAACTAGCACAAGAGAATAGAAAGAAAGATGATATCGTACAATGCGTGCAATCCTCAGAATTAATGGCAAGACATAAGTGTGTGTACAATTATGTGGTGTTCAGGGCAAGTGTTGTGGATGAAATGATATGAATTGAGCATACATTTTATACTACTTTGCTACTATCTAGTATATTATTATGTTTATGGTGCTACTTCAGTAATGTGAACTGATCAGATTTTAAGTACTAGTTTTTGGGTGGTAAACATACATGTATAACGTTGTATGATAAAAATTATTCACAAATTCGCATTTAAAAACTCTCTCGATTGTGGTATTACTTTCCACTACATTAATTTCTCATTCGTATGGTAACCAGACGATCTCAGCAAATGCTATCTGATCTAGAACACCGATGACGCCGTGTCCTACGTAGTGTTACTATGATGGTTCGATGCAGGGCTATCATTAAGCGAGCAGAGATCTTTTCCGACCCAACACTGAGGCCCTTGACGAGACAATAGTTTGCAACTTGGAAGAAATAAGGCTTTTGGGGAGTGCACATAACATCATCGGCGGTCTAGATAGAGTGAGCGAAGTACCTGCTTAGCTTCGTTGGCTAGAGCATCTGACCGACAATCAGAAGGTGTGTGGTGGAGTTCCTAAATGCCAATTTGTATATCGGCTTTTATCTTTAAGATTTGCAAGTGAATAATGTCATAAAAATTATTCCTGTATCCTGAAAACGCTTGGTTGCAAACATTTTTCAGGATGTATGATAAATATACTCGTATTAATATTATAATTAGAACTTCTGTATTGAATCAGACATAATAATAAATAATAATATTTGTAGTGTCAAAGTGTGATTTATTTACGATAATCTAGTATGAACTATACCTACTTCCAAAGCTACAGTAGTGGCACTAAACCAAATTATATAACCGCAATATTAGTAGTCATTACAATGAAAATATAAAAAAAGGGGTCGATAAAAACCGTAGTACTAAAACAAACATCAAGGAAGAATAAGCTTAAACATTTGCTATGGATCTTTTTTTAAATATTTAAATTTTACTCTTTATACTGGATAACACTATTTGAAAAGATATTAAAAAATTGAAATTGAAATAATGCTTCATTATTTTTTAGAAAAGCAGGTTAAGCTGTTACAAGCATACCAATCTGTGCCAGTATCATCAAGACTCAGGGACAGAGCTTCTGGAGCATCTTGCACAAAATCAGTCATTCAAATACTTCATCTGTGCAAATAATTTTATCATCACAGCTAACACCTCCTACATAGATCCAAAATATATGGTTTATCATAATTATCAAAATTAACACTTCCCGGTGAGAAAAAATTCTTAAAATCAAGCAATGGTGAACTTTATAAAAATGTGAGGAAACTGAAAAACCAAGTATGTCATAGAAACCGACTAATTACTATAACTTGTCTTAACTATCTCATCGTTTCGGGTGTACATTTCCATCATAATTACTACTTTGACAGCAATATAACGTGATAACGAGCTTTAAATATTCAAAGCAAGATTGAGTGACTGAAAAAATAAACTCAATATCAGAGATGGGAAACCTTTAGTCATGGACAGTACGTGTCAATCAATTAACAGATAATCCAATTCAACCACAACACATTTACGAAAATTACTCAAAATGTCTTTAACGTATTATGTTAGTGTAGATAAAGTTAGTGATATAACGCCACGTAACAACAAATTTGCACCAATATCATATTTCCGATTTTCAAATTGTCCCAAATTGCACCAATTTTAGAAATTCATAGAATCGAATAATACTGATTGGTGGCGATAAAGTACTCACATTAATAGCGTATCTTATTTTAATTTTATTTGGTACTTAGGCAGGTACTATTGCTATACAGTAACGTTGGCTAGGATTTAGGTGACCCAAGGCACTCTAGTGAGTGCTTCTGTGAGTACTTAAGAAGGCGGTGCTTCCATCGAAAAGGTCTCTCTTTAAACGGCCATTAGGTCTCTCATGTAGTGTTATCAGCCAGTTTCCAGTTGGGCGAGTATGTGACACACTTAATCTTTATATATAATAAATTTAATTTTTTGCGTACACTACTTATCATAATCATTGCAACATCTAAAAAACATGTTTCAAATGTAACGAAATTGTCCAGTTTAATATAAAATGATATGGAAAGTTTTTGAAATCCTAATAATGGACACATTCAGCAGTGCGAGTGGCATGCTTCTAATTTGATCGATTGCGTCTCAAGGAATTTGAATTTCAACAACCCGAGAGTTGCTGAATCTGTTACTGAAAGCTAATAGTTTCAAGTAGAGATCAAAGAGTGCATTCGTGTTCATCGGTGGCCCAATGCCACGAAAGCATCGCTCCAACTGAAACCACAAACGTTCTGTGGAGTGTATCAGTATATCAGATATAAATCGACGTACTGGCATAATTCATGTGGTAACTGTTTGTAAGGTACATGTGATACTTTTACGACAACCAATCTGACGAGTACGAATACAAGAAAAATTGCCCATCTCCAGACACACCTAAAAAAAATGAGTACGTATTAAAAAGAGACACACGTGCTGCTGACATTACGTGTGGAAAGGAGGCGCCTCTGGGCGGGAGCTTAGGAACAGGAACGCTCAGTTGGCCGGTCACATGCGCTGAGGATATTGAGCAACGGGCCATCATCGCATTGTAGTTTATGCCGTCTTCCAACCATAGTGACTGTAACGCCAAGTCAAAAATGTTTCCTGAAATCTTGTATTTACTAGGGGAATAGCTACGCGATTCTCTGCTCGACATATTAATAGAGGCATGATGGGACAATGCTACAGGTCAATTGACTATTACTTCTGTTCTGTGCGTTGCACTTTAAATTGCTGTATATTATACCTTCTTTTTTTCATGCATTGTCATTGTGACACTGGATATTTTCAGGTAGCAACCAGAAACACTACACAGTTTTGCCATCCGCCCAACATTTGCTCAATCTTCCCCTGAAGATGATAACGGAGTTAGCGAAACATGTGTCGCATGGGCGCCGACTCATCCAATTTTGTGTGTCCTCGCCGGAGGGTTTGAAACACAGGAGAAAAATGTTTGATGCCATGCCAAAAAAATAAAAAGTAATATTCCTGTGGGTGCCTGGGTTCTGGGGCACCCACTTAGTGGGCGCCGCTGCGTCTCATGCATGGGTCGGAGAGTGACATAAGGTACTATTCACGCAGGTGAAGGCACGGGCACCAGCGTTGTTTAATCAGAATAATGAATATTCTACGGAATGTAACAATAGGTATATGACTTGTTTCTATTTGCCCGAGCTGATTGAGATGATAAATATGTAATCAACTGGCTCTTTTAGGTAGATATGTCGTACGAGGCGACTAGATGACTTATTTACTCTCCATTAGGTACATTTAGTGACAATTAACGCTTTTCAAATAAATAGCAAACATTCAAACAGCTGCTAATGTTTCGACATCAATGAGAAACCGGAGACAAATATCAGTTTGTAACAGTAAAAAACGCCTCCAAATTAAAATAATCAATAAGAAATACAGAACTGTTATGACGAAGAAGACATTACAATTTTTGGGACTACTTTCGATCGATAGTGATTTCACCAACAATTGTGCTCAATCAATTGGCCGTAAAATATCAGATCTGTGCCAAATTTCATATTATTGTTTTATAAAAAATTTCTTGTGATACATCAATACAATTATTTATAACCGAATACCGTAGATACCCCTAGTTATCCTGTATATAGAGTTCCAATTCGTCACTGCACCAGCTGGTTATATAACAAAATGGTGCAATTATTATCAATCATGAAAAATAATTTGAATGCGACTTTGTGAGATGTCATAATTATATAAAATTTGCTAGCATTTGTTATGTCATATTTGACAGTATAATAGATGGATAGCCTGCAATTTTAATGCGCACCTTCATAGTCATGGATAAAAATGGTTCGATCGAATAGTTTATGGGATATGAGATAACATTCAGATCTAAACACAAACTCATTGTATCCCGAAAATATCAATTATGCATGAGACCTGCTAAAGACATGCATGTTTGATGCATAGTGGAGAGCATACACTTAGTAAACAGTCGCTTATATCGACTTATACAATTGAACCTGGAAATATTAACGGAGGTTAACCAAAATCCACAATGTTTTAAATATCCGAGCAAGTGCAATACACTCAACTTATAAAGTTCTATTACTTCAGAATCCATTATATAAGTATATAACTAATACTCGTAAAAAATTAAATGACGCTATAATTGCTCACCACTGCAATCTTTTTGAAAATATTGTTCAGTACACCTTGAAAATAATTATATGTTATACCCGCGGCTGTCTCTCGAAATTAAAAATTGCAAAATCCAACATAATGTGCTTGGAAAATGCTTGATTTGAAACATCGAACATTCAACTTGAAACATTCCCATTCCTGCTATTTTAAGCCCTTAAGATGTTTAAATGCAGGCCTGACGAGAGGTGGGGAGCTTGCGGCTTATAGAAGGGGTGTGCGAAATGGCCGGAAAATATAGACAATATTAAAACGTTTTTCGTTACGTAACAGTTCTCTCCAGGTCTTCATGTAACTGAAAGCCACGGATTATATATTTATTTGACTAAAATGAAGTCTAAAACCTTCATAGTGATTGATCACGAGTAGGAAAATGGGCTAGATTTCGAAATTCATTCAAATTAGATAGTTTGGAGCTCTTTAAAAAAGAAAAAAGTGAAGAATAAAAAAATTGGGCTAAAGCAGCAAATTTTTGAAAACGACATTGACTTAGTTTTTGTTCTAGAACGGATTTCAGTTATTGGATAAAAAAATAATTCAAAGTTATCAATGCCACGACTTTCAAGATGGGTTGTTGAACCCGAAAAGTCACCACGTGATTTCATTTGTAATATAAATGTTAGATCTTTTAAAATACTCGTATAATGTCACACATATATTTCCAATTTCTATTATGCATGTCAATCTAAGCCACATTGTTATTCTACTCCAATGTTTTTGCTCTGATGCCTATGGAAAATTTATTTTTATGTTTTTGGCCGTGAAATACATATTTTTAGAATAAATTTAATTTAAAAATTCATTGTGCAAATAGGAAAGCATTGACGACGGTATAGACTCGCAATTCTGGAAATAACATCATCAGTTGCTCTTACATCTAGGATACATTTTTATTCAGATGATATACCAGCGATAGAACGTTAGGAGTAGCTATGAGTTGTCAATGAAAAACAAAAATTGTATACATATATTGCTTGACAACGATTTTTTTTGTTCAATTCGCACAATATTTTCACACGAGCATCATTATAGTTGATCGAAAAATTCCTCTGTATTTTAAAACACTACCACCTGTCAGCATCAATATATTTCCATATCCAGATGCATTTGAGTATGTTTTGACACCCTATTCATAATTATTTCATTCAGAATCTCGATCTCTTAAAGTAAAAATACAACCATAACTTCGAGACTACAGTTAATTCTAAATATAATCAACGACCTACCTGCAATGAAGTGTAGCTATGCTTTTTATTACTAAATCTGAATCCTCTGTCGTGATGATCGTTCACGTGACGGTGTCTCAAAAGTAGAGTCCTCATGATCTTACCCTTATCTTCTTCCTTGATGAGGTCATCTTTGCAAAGCTCTTCGCAAATTCTGTAACGGATGATTTTGATTATTCAGGACAACCTACGAACATTCTGCAGATATCTCATAATATATCAATAAGTGGGACGAATCAGAAGAATATATGCAGATTCAGCTTGTGAATATTTTAAAAGTGAAAAAATAATGAAATCAGGTACCTGTAAGCAATAGCTGGCAATTCCTTCTCTTCCATATCAAGAATAACCAGGCCCTCTTCTAGACATCTTCTCAAATTGAGCAGAGAATGGAAGCTCAATGATGCAACGTGAGGCTTTCCCCACCTGTCTACACCTTCTTCAACGTCTTCTTCATACTTGATCCAACGGGCTGTTTCTTTCCATTCTTTCTCTTCTTTCACGTTATCCGATTTTGTTAGTTCGGCCAATTCAACGAAGATCTGTATTAATAATAATAATTAATCTGTATCAGTTCGTCCACAATAAGTCTCCAGAAGACAGCTTTCCAAGTGATCGAACATTAGTTATGTTAAGAGTAAAGGCAAAGCAAAATTTGTGAAATGAACAAGCATTATACACAATTAATTGTCGCTTTTGAGTTGGAATTCAAAATCGAAATTAAATTAATTCTTACAGCATGGGGACTGTGATCATACAGCTTTTTCAATGAGGGATGTAGTTCTGCTCCTTTTCCAATATGCATGAGAGATGTAGTTGATGGCCGTGAGGCTCTGTGCCTTCTAAGAGCTCTTGGATCATCCGATCTGCAAAACAAAATTAAATTAGGATTAACCTCATAGCAGATATATTGTAGAATTGATTTTTCATTCAATGAATAGACTGAAGTTTGCATCTGTTTCTGGGTATACTTTTATATGTTGCTTTGCTCTTGAAATATCTCAAGGAATACAATATAAAAAAGTTTTATCTGCTCTAGTGAAAACAAAGTTGCCAAAACCTATACTCGTATTTCCCTTATACAGAGAAAATATTAAATGAAAGCAGCACTACCTAGACAGGATGGATGGAATACCATATTCAGATTTATTTTACATTATTGGTAGGCCTTAGCTTGCTGGTTATCAAGTAATCAACGATACTTTCAGGAATAAGACGAAAGGCATCTCAAACCTACTACTTTTATTCGTGAAACCTAGTGTAAAAATTAGATAATTTTATCACAAGATATATAGTGACAAAAAATTTCATTCTCTAATAGCAAGCTACAATGCACGTGTCCATTTACATGTAATCAATAATTCATTAAAGTATAGCAATGACAACGAATACTTAAGTACTCGCCAGGTGATTGTATTATGGATCATTCTGTTGAAAGTCGCTTGAGTGAAACTCAACTCTTAGGGGTTGATTACATTTCAATTATCTGATGACGAGCGTGACGCAAGGGAGTGAGGAACTGAAAAAACGTCACCTCGAGCGCGGTCGATTTTTATTTTATTTTGAATGAAATATTAATAAGGAATTTTCAAAAGCCGATGGAATGGAAGCCGTCAACAAAGTTTAGCGCGTGCAGCTGAGGTGAACTCCCTTTCATTTATTCTCTATCTCTTACGATCTCGCACAGCCCTCACTTCACTTCACTTTCCGTCAGCCATCACGCCATCACAGCTGATTTCTACAACGTTCAGAAAGCCAGAACGGCTTGTTTGCTTGTTTTAAGTTCTGTGATTAATGATGATGATGTCTAAGCCCTAAAATCTCGTAAAACTTTGCACCGAAAACATACATTGGTCATAAATCGCATGTATCATGAAACTCTGGGTCCATGGGTATAAAAAATGAATCCATCATTTTTGTATTTTGAATGAAAAATTATGAACAATCGTATAATGTGTGCAACAACGTTATTTTTAGATTATTAGTGTTTCCAAAGTGAATTGAGGATCGTAAAAAATATATTCTTTCCAGTAGTTTTCATCACGTGTACTTATTATTCTCGTAGGGGCGAGTCAGGCCGAATAATGCTATATGCTGCATGAAGATGTTCCAATGTTTAACTGACTAACTGTAGTTTCTTTTTGGGGACGGCTTGCCGGAAACATGCACCACGATTAGATTTCATTGCATGATTTAACGTTTTTGTGCGATCCTAGTAAATCATATCAATTCGAGGTTCTTTCCCTTGAATTTACAAATCATATATTCGATTTTTTATATAATTTATATATTGTATAATACGCGCGGAATTTCTTATTCAGTGGCTAACCTATGACTATCCAACTGGTCCCTGTCATTAGGCAGCAGTTCTTGGTCTTCTGGTTGTGTAGATACCCTCCTGATCCTATTATTGTTGATCGGTTCTGAGTTCTCGTTGTACAGTCCCTTCTTACTTGGATCGTCTGGTAGTGAGTATTTACGAAACTTAGAATGGTAGCCATGGTGATGATGACGTCTGCAACAAAAAGAAACAATTTTGAACATTTATTTAATGTGTTTTCAATATTGCATAGGATTAAACAAAACGAATCAAATCTATGACACGTTTCTCTTCAATATTCGAAACGTAATGCGTAGCAAGTTTGATAACTTTTTTGAACATGTTATAATAATCACACAAATTTATTTAAATGGTGGAAGAGTTAATTAATAATTAGGACCCACAATTGCAATTTGAAATTCATTTATATCTTAATGGAATAAAATAATGTTTTTCATACGACATATGTAACTTGTAATCAAAAAGAATAATAGAAGGTAATTATATAATCATTACAAGTTTTGGATGCATTTAGGATGTCAAGCAGATTAAAACAATTACATTTTTCTCAAACAAAGCACGGGACAGCTTGAAACACGTAGATTTAATATTTGTTTTTCCATCCAACGTAGGCGTGGGCTGCCCGCCAAGATAAAATCAAAATCCCTATTACTTTTCTAGCGTATCTATCGTCACAGCTTGTTCTATCTCGTAGTCTGCTTTTCTCACACACAGGCAATAACTATATTCAAAGCCCCACCACGGAGTCCCAGCTTCAAAAAATGGCGTCAAGTAGATTGAATCTGAGCTGAACGAGGTCACTTTTGAAGTATTGGAAATTTTAGAATTTTCAGAATTAAGCTAACATTGATTAATTGACTGATATATCATTTCATAGTAGCCTTGTAAGTTTCAATCTCAAATAAAAAATACAATAACTATTCTAGAATAGGAGCAGACCGAGGATTTCTTCAATGGGGAGAGAAAAGGTCAGTTTTTGTCTAGGGAGGGCGATTCTGTGCGATTTTTTTGAGCCACGAGGGGCATTATAATGTTTTTTTGTCCCTATCGCCCACTCTGGATCAGTCTCGAAAACAGTGTTTGGTAATTAATATCAGTAGACACGCAGTTTTAATAATTAATTATTTAATATGAAAGAATATATTGAGTAGTTTTCATGAATACCAGAAAAAGTGCGGTGAAACTTTATTCTAACTTACTACAAAGAAACTTAAGCAACCGATCAACTGCAAAATAAGAATATTCACTTTTTCAAGCCCAGTCCCGTAGTTTTACAGGGATAAATGCTTTCAAAGTGAGAAACTTCATAGAAAATTGTATTATCTCGCACACACTTGTAACTGAATTTTGTTCGAGTGACGTAAACAGCGCCAGGAAGAGGAAGTTAGCGAAAGTTAAGAAGGGGAGTTTTTCCACACATAACCAAAGGTTATTTCAGAATATTCATCCATTCTATTATACAGGTGTCATCACACGCATTTATATGGAGAACTAATTACTTCATCTCAGCATCATTTTTAAGCCCCCGATAATTATTTGGCGTTGTCAACCATATCTTTAAGGGGTTTAAGAATAAAAAAGTTTGACTTCATTTTTGCTTGCCGATTGTGGGCCAAGTGATAAGTGGTGATTCAATGCACAATAGAAGAACCATACACTCAAAATTCCTTGAAACCTAAAAATTACTTGCCATCTTGAAGAGGGCTGAGGAATATCAACAGACGACAGATGAAAAAAAATCCGATCGTTATGCCAAAATTTCAGCGTATACATCCAGTAGTGTGAGAGGCATTAACCGTGTACGAGTATAGAAATAGCTACACTTGTGGAGAAATAAAAAAATGGGTCTTCAGTATATTCCTTTTTTTTTCCTTCGGCATACATGTTGGTAGTGACTTACGGGTATAAGCTTGTTTCTCGTTGGGTTGTGCGATGTACGAGGGTCACGCTGAAAGTCTTTAGATATTCCTAATCTATACAAGCTTAAACAAGTTTGAGCACGCAGCTATTTTATCTGAAGTTGTAAGCGCTTACACGCAAAGGCAGCATTTTAATCGTTCAGTAGTTGCCTTGCCACGGTCTCGAATGCATCTAAGTGTTGGCGGAATTTTAACGTGAAAATGGAACAGGGTAGTTTGGAGCCATAATTTTGTATGACTATAAAAAGGGACTAAAACAAGCGAAATATCACGAAAGTTTAGTGAGTTGCTTTGGGGACTATGTCCCTTCTAGGGCTACAGTTTTTAATTAGTTTATTGAGCTTAAAATGGGCCGGGTCTCACTCGATGATGAACCTCGCACAGTTCAACCGCTCACTGCTGTTACTCCCGAAACTGTAGAACCTGTGCAAAATATGGTAAAAAAAGATCGACATAAAACCTACACCGAGATTGAGGCTTCTGTGGGGATTGGATCGGCAGCGGTCCGGATAATCATTTATGATCACCTTCGTCTAAGGAAGCGGTGCTCCAGATAAGTGCCACATTAGTTGACCAGTAAGCAAAAAGCAACAAGAATTGATTGGACTAAGTTTATGCTTAGAAAATTTGAGGATGGGTACAGTAAAAACAATTTTAATATCGTAACCGGAGACGAAACATGGTTATATCATTATGATCCCGAAACTAAACAGCAGTCATTAGTTGAAAGTGAGCAGGCTCCAACAAAAATTCGTCGTTCCAAGAGTTTTGGAAAGAAAATGGTCGCATATTTTTTATCTAAAAGTGGATACATCACAACGGTAGCCTTGGAAAATCAAAGGACAGTTACTTCTGAATAGTATATAACCAAATGTGTTCCTGTAGTCTTCCAAGGACTATGCAAGAGCCGTCCAAAGACTGGTCTGCGGGGTATTCAATGGCACCATGACACGGGTGCGTTGTCATGGTGCCTCTGGAACACTCGATTTTTTTGCTGAACAGGGAGTCAAACTGTTGCCTCACCCACCTTATTCTCCGGGCCTAACTCCGTGCGACTTCTCATTCCCTAAGGTCAAAGAAAAGTTACGAGGTCGCCATTTTTTCACCTATGAAGAGGCAATCTCTGTATTTGATGAGGAAATTAGCAACCTTTCAAAAGAACGTTGGTCACAAGAATTTGACAGGTGGTTTTACCGCATGCGTAAATGTATTGAGGTAGGGGGAGAATATTTTGAAAAAACAGAGTAGTTTTTTAAAAAAACCTTGTAGTTTTTCTGTATCTAAAAACTTTCAGCGTAACCTAAGAATGTATGTACTATCCCAGTATACTCGTTTGAACGTTAATCGTGTAATTCATTCGTAATGCGGAACAACTTCATGATCAAAGCCACTCAACTCTGCCTTAGGTCTGCCAGCCAGCGTCTTAATGATAAATCAATATCTGATTAAAGCTAACTGGGCGTTCACCGTGGGACAAATAGGATAGGTTACTTCTAATTAGATGATACAATTAGATACATCTAGATAGGGTCGTATAGTAGGAGTGCATGTTACTTTGCTGTTGTTGCGTCTATAATCCAGTCATATTTGGACTATGATACGAGTATGTTGAGCTCCATAGAACATCCAGTTGACTCTTCAGATTCCAGAAAATGTATGTGGGAATGATGGCATCAAGGATATCAAGTAGGTTGCCAACGTAGTTTCCATGCAATAGTGCCAGTTTAGAAATTAGGATTTGGTGGAGTAAATGACTGTTAATAGTTGAAATGGAATTTAAAAAATATCAATATATAAACATATCAGTTTTTCAATTTTAAAACCTCAGCTACATTAGCTGGTCAGAATCTTGCAGTAATTGATACAACTGCACTTGAAATACAGAGTCAAATCTTGTGCGAGTGATGGTCAGCCATCAAACGGGATGCAAGGTCAGTCAGCTTTGCTCCTTGGTATCATGTAGACGGGAGAAGGACGGAGGCAAACACATGTTTAACCGGCAAGTGTGCTAACTTCTAAATATTCGGTAAACGTTTCCATAAAAAACATTATTAAAATTACTACTCATGCATATTTACGTGCATCTACATATCCATTACTATGAAATGACACCTCTCATTGGAATATGTACCAATTATGTATCTCATATTTGAATGGAATCGCTGAACTAAAATGTTAATTTGTTGCGTAACGAACACTCGTAAGCCGATTGCAGTTTCATTAAAAGCGGATTCGCTGAAATTACACGACTGGAATAAAACAGAAAAAAAATAAAAGAGGACTCCAATATTTCGTTGACAGTTGACAATGAAGTCGTCCAATTCTATGTGATATCATTTTCTGTTGTGCGTGAAATACTTACCGAGTCTATAGGCAAATGACGTTATTTTTAGAGAGGTTGAATCGCACTTTCGGTCATTTATGGGGCTTATTCAACTAATGTAGTAATTAGTAGTACTTGCTAAAACAAGTGGAAGAGACCTAGTGTTAAAATTTATCAAAAACGGATTGTACTTCACGAGTTATAGACAGACATGCAGACAAAATGACAGACAGACCGACAGAAGTGTAGTTTTGGTGACGTATATGTCACGAAACATCAAGTAAACGTAATATCTTGATTTGGAAAACACTCCCCCCATCCTATTGGTGATAAAAAGTATCCTCTGAAGTCACGACAGGAATAATTTCCTATCGTTGAAGTAACTATACATTTGTTCGAGCAGAAAACAGGTGGTGCTCTAATTTGCACTGGTTCGAGGCTATGAAGGCTGCGTTTTATAGTCCTTTCGTACGCGATTGGGCTTAGTTGCTCTCAATGTGTTTCTACAAGACGCTTTCATTGCTGTCTTAATTTGGAGGAAGTCAAGGAGCGTAGACTATATATATCTGAGAAATTTATAACCCTCTTCATTACATCAGTTGAGGGTTCTGTAAGTAATTGAGGTACAG
Source organism: Bruchidius siliquastri (assembly GCA_949316355.1). NCBI lineage: Eukaryota > Metazoa > Arthropoda > Insecta > Coleoptera > Chrysomelidae > Bruchidius > Bruchidius siliquastri. The sequence goes on along the minus strand of OX438536.1, from coordinate 23,789,581 downwards.
TAGAAGCCAGTAGTATCTCTTGTCGTTGTCTAAGTGCAAAGATATATCATAAAACATGTGTATTACAAGTCAAGATATTCAAAGCAAACGAAAACAAAAATGCTTTAATCTTTGAAAAATAATCGTATGTTTTGCAATCTTGAGAAAAAGTTAGCAAAGCAAGCCCTAAAAAGTAAGCAGAAGAAAAAAATGATAACTGCATAACTTAAGGCAAATTTATATAAATTTTAATGTATATTATATATTCTAAATCATTTTTTTCAATCCTCTTTTGTACTTTGATAAAGGCTGTCGAGGCAGCCGAAACGTCAGTAAAGATTAATCTGGTTTTAATTAGCGGACAGCGAAACATATAATGAAACAGATGGTTGTTTAAAAATAGCACATATTCATTTGACAAAATAAAAAATTATACAATAGAAAATAAAGTGAACACAAGCGATATCATTGAAAACGAATTAACCAAGTTTAAAATTGTTTTTGCTGATGAATTCATCGTAAAATTTTATGATTACTGAGATTATCCTGGGGCGAGCAGAGTTAATTTTAGAATTTGATATTTTTCCAAGCTTAGCAACAGTTTTTGATTAAATTCGAGGATATTCATTTTCTTATTACCAAAAACCCTCCCGGGGACAATCCAGGAGAAATTCAGGCAACTGGTCGGAACAGCCCTGAGCGAGATTCATATCAGATTCGGCTGAACAAATCTCTACTTATTTAGAGGAGTTGCAAATAAATGTTAAATGTACAAATTCACTTGTAGAAATCGCTGAGCTGTATTATAGTTTTATATAAGTTCAAAGTTACTTTTGTAACGTTTAAATTTATGATATCTATCCCCAAGTATCAATTTAGTGGAACGTTTAAGAATGCTCGCCTTCCATCAAATATAGTGGGAAAAAGGCAGAGACAGGAAGCTGAAAGCATATCAAACATTGACGATATACTATCACATGTGATCGAAGTGGAACAACATACGAGTAGAAAATAAATAATGACACAATTAACAAACCAATTAACGAATCAACAAATGAAACGTTGGACAAAATATTTCAAAGCATAATAGTTGAGATTTACTCATGGCAGTTAATTTTGTTTATATGAGGAGCTTATGTGCGGTTAGTTAAGCTTCTCAACCGCAGTTTCTGGACTGTCACTTTATTCAAGCCAAACAAAGTGTATCGCAGGAATTATTGAAGCTTCAGAAGCAACCCGTTATTCTAGCACCTTGTGACACATCATGTGTACAAACACATATGGAATAACTTTTGCTCGTGACACTGTTTGTATGAACACTGTTTCTAAATATATCAATTTTATGAAGATTGGAATCTGACTTTGAAATATTGATTACTCGCAAATCCATTTACACGTTCTTTTATGAAATACCATCAAGTAAATCGATTTCGTAATGTATGGGCATCAATTGCTTGGTTCCTTGCATTACTATTAATTGAATCTATCGTCTGGTGCAAATGCATTGATTTTATGAACTAAGTACATCAGTTAGCTAACGCAAAAGTACCAATCTACGTCAGTTAATTTCGGTATAAAAATCGCAAAGATGAGTGTAGTTCACGCTGCGCAATATAAAAAAAAGTTGGGACTTTTTTCAGATTTCAACTAATGAATTATGCATTATTCGACAATTGGGAGGAAATCATTAAAGCTCATTTCAACAGCCCGAGCCCAACCAGCTCTACAAGTCAGATAAGAAAAGTATAGGATAAATTAAAAAATACTTTCATCAAAATTGATTAAAACATTGAATAAATTATAAATATGTTTCAAATATTTAAATATTTCGCCAGAAAGTTCCAAATAATCAATAATATAACCAATTGAATCAATGGTCAAACAACCAATCAGATAGTGATGATTTCACTTCTATATTTCTTGAGTGTCCAAGATTTTGAAGTTCGCTCACGCTTTTCCTTCAGGTTCGTCCTCAAATGAGGGTGGATCGTGAAGATAGTTGTTTTTAATGCCCATCAGAATCAAAGCATCATTCTTGCACTCTTTGCAGGAACAGGTTGAGCACTTGACTAAAGCTCTCTAGGAAATACATGTTCCCACGCATGTCTTGTTGCAATCACAGAAAATACTTTCAAGAAGCTGAATCCAGGAAGTATGTGATGAGTTTTTTCATATGACGACGATGCTATGAAATATGGCGAAACACGCCATATACGAGTACTTTGCGTTAAGTTACCAGAATTTTAATCCGAACGAAACTGAATGAATGCTTTCCATATATTTATGAAATATACGAGAAAGATAAAAACAACTGAACGATTTACGGTTCGTTCTTGACAAGACTTTCAGTTCATAAAGTCTTTGGTATGCAGTATGAATATCGAAGTTATTTCCGTTTTTCTAACGTATTCTTGTCAGGCTAGATAGATACATCAGTGAAATTGATTTGGGCTGGTGGATTTATTCATGAATCCAATATCTGGTGGATATTATCAGCGTTATATATTGTGCCTCTAAAAATTGCGGAATAGGTTGTCGCTATACTACTTTCCAGACTTTGAACTGTCAATTTTTTTGAATGAAATGTAAATAATTATAAATTACTGTAACTTCCGGTATTTGTAACACTTACATCAAGTGGATCAAACATCGTACAATCCAACCAAAATCCTCAATTAACTGATGCCACCGAACAGAAAATGCAGTTAACCAACTTTAAACCACTTTTTAAGAAGCTTAATAGTACTTTCGTAATTACTTAAACTCGTTATTCAGTTAAAATTATGCAATGTGTAGGATAGTTGCTGAAACAGAAGCGAAACAAATTAACTTCCTTTATAAAAGAGTACGAAGTACAGTCTTTCCCAAAAGTTCACCACTCCCACCTTCAATTTTTGACCACACACAAAATCTTAACGAAAATCGGGGCATTGGAAATGTCAAAAAACGGAGTTTGAGCGATTCAGATTATGTCATCAACATTACAAAAAACACATGTTCAATTGGAAGTTTTTCGCGAGTACAGCACTTCCCTCACCTATTGGCATGAGGAGTTCTCCACTCCAAAAAACATATGTCCGTTTTACCACAGTTATGAAACACACTGCATGTTCATAAAATACTGTACCATTTTGAACGATATGCTTCTTCAGCTTCCATAATATGCACCTCATTTCATCTCATAGAGTTTCAATATAAAGTTGTAAAAGTACATTTTAATAGCTTTAATTATCCCAGTTAGAGTAAACTTGAGCTCGATTTGTATTACATCTACTTCTGGAGGAAAAACTCTAGAAGTTAGTCAACAGCCAGCGCCAAGTCTCAAACATACGTTTAACGTGGGTGATTGAATAACTTGAGAACTAGTTGACTTTGCTCTATGCGCTATTAAATCGACAGAAAGTTCCTCTATACCAGCCTTCCTCAAACTCTGGTACGCGTACCACAAGTTGTTTTATAGACAATTTCTCGCTCGAGAGGACAAATGTCTATTCACATTTATTAAAATACTGTAAATTGTAAGAATCGGGGAACAGACCCTCAGGCAACTCATTCCACAACGCCGATGTTCTCCATAAGAATGGCTTTTGGAGAAAACTCGGTGGAGGTTTGGTAGTTTGACCCGGTGAGGATGCGTTCGTTGGGCCCCTGTAGGAGCGACTCTTGGTGCCATTATGCCCCAACATTTGACATGACGGTATTTATAGAATAGAGGAAGGTCACCCAGCCTCCTCAAATGTTCTAAGCTATGGAGGACCTTTCTAAGACCTGGCACAGCTGATCTGAGCCTTGTTGAGTAGCAGTAGCTATTCCGGAGAATACCATTTTCTGGTTCCTACCTAGACGTCAACGTAACAACGCAGAAAACATGGTCATACAGGGAATTTTTATCATTGTTGTTAATTTACAGAAGCTTTGTGGAAGATGAATCAAGTATTGGGTGTTCTTCCATCTTCACAGCTCGCAGACATGAGATTCTTTTGTTAGGGTTTTTTGAATCTTCTGTCCGTTAAACTGAACTGCATTTTTAGATCCCCATTTTACAAATTCGTTCTTGGCCTCATTAATCAAAACCACATCCACATGATGAATCCAGCTGTTTCAAAATAATGATATAACAATTCACATTTTACCATCAAATTCACGCGAGGGAGTACAAGGTGTTAAATGCCAAATGCAAAATAACTAATTTATGCCCAGTCAACAGCAATAATGAATTAAAAAACGTCTCTTGCAGTGAAGGGTGATTTATGATTGAGCAACCTCCGGGATCGATTTTACATTAGTGGCTGGTTCGGCTAATAGAGACCTGTACGTCAACAGGGAAGTGGGTGTACACTGGTAATTGAGGGGAAGGAAGGAAATGCAAGGTTAAATGTGCCACGCAAATTACTTTACATATGTTGTTTTCGATAAGCACCTCTTATATAATTTGCAAGCTGCTCTAACTTTACAGAATATGAAATGATTCTATTTTGCTTGAAAAGGGTACTGTAATCACATCACAGAGTTAGTTATAGTATTGGTAAGAAACATTTATCGTCAATGGAAATCATACCGTCTACGTCCTAGTAGACGTTTTAACCAACCCTCAATCATCTTTGCGATCCGTGAGGAAAACTTGACAATATGCTATGAAAGGTAAATACGTAACTCAATGACCATTGACTTACACTAAAGATATGATAATATACAGAGCTTCCTATATTTTGAATGCAAAAACAGAAAACATTTGATCAAAAACAGCTATTTCATCTAGTGCGTCACCCATATTCAACCCGATAGCTCAAAATAGTTTTATTTATCTGGCTCCTAAATGAGATAAATTGTCACTAGATATGGAAAGTCAAGCAGTTATCAAAAAATCCAAAAAAGAATCTAAAATGGTTTAAAAGCACAAACAGGATATAGGTATCTACATGGTATTCTTGATGTAGTGATCTTAAAACAAATAAATGTGAATTGTTTATTGAATATGATTGTTTTTGACAATCCCTAACTCCTATTCTCACACATTCCAAATTGATATACTTGTCTGTTCATAGACTTTGGCGTGGACTGTGAATCCACCGTAAAATGATTAATAAACACTTTTTCCATATAGAAAAAACCCTTCGTGTTATAATAGGTGTACTAGTCCTATGAAACTGATCATTCTATGCGTTAATGTAAATATAATACATTTTCACTCAACTTTTTGCGTATTTATCTGCCATGCACGTTAGTTAACAAACATTATTCTATTAAATTAAAAAAATCAAATTGAAGTCACAATTTCATACTAGTGTCCTACAATATCTTATGCAAATTGGTATTTTTTGAAAATAAAAAAATGTGCATCAATGATTTTTTCAAAATATTGTCTAAGTAAATCAACCCACAATTATTCTTCAAATGACACACCCAACATTTTATGATAAAAAACTCCATATTTTGAATATCAAAATAAAAAACTATTAAACTAACTAAAAAAATCAAACGTAAGTCAAATCTTTATTTTATTATGCAGATAAAAGGATTGTGTATTTGACACACCGTTTCACAAATACACAATCCTTTCAACTGCATGATGGAAGAGCATCTACAATCTACATGTTTATTTTATTAGTAAAAAATATCTATTCTTGATCGAGTCAATAAACGATACGTAAAATAAAGACTTATATTTAACTAACTACCGGCAAGATGGGTTTTTAAATTAGAGGCAAAAGTGGTATCAGTGTGAAAAGTAGGCATACTTTCATTGTTGATCATACGTGTATATCACTGAGAAATTAAATTGTAGCTGATTTGAATGTTTTGATATTTCTTTTGTGTATTTACTAACAATTTGCGAAACCATTGCCGAATTACTCCAAAAAGTATAGTTTTTCATTTGAAAATAAATAGTTAGGCTAGTTTTTAGTAGTTTATTCACTGATAAGATATTTTTCATTGAAATTATTACCGTTTTGAGGTTTGGTTTTATTCAGAACTGGAGACTTTCTATGAAAAATTGTGTAACACCCTGCATATAATAAAAAATATGTGTATTTTTTTAATAATAACCTCCGCCCATCTTAAGGATTGTAGTAGAATCCGATATATAACCTTTTAAGGTTATAGTATGGTTGTCAGACGTTCCACGAAGAGAAAAATCTAGATTGGTTCCAGAATAAATGATCAGCTGTAACCACGTCAGGAAATGGAAAGACCGTAATACATTTGAGTGAGAAAAATCGGGACAAATTTAGCCATCGATTTATACCCCACAAAGGGCGTCGATAAGGAGGCGGTAACGAGGGTAATTACCCTCCCAAGACCTCAAGATATTTTTGTGGGCTGCCTCAGCAACATTTATTTGAGAGAAAAATACGGAATATCAGAATTTCAACATTTAATTTCCCATGCTTTGATAGAGGCTGCTGAGGCCGTCAAAACATCAGCTAAGCTATTGCGACAACCACGTGTCGTTTCAATTCGAAATCAGTAAAAATATAAGAAGAATCAGACAGACAAACACAGGATAAGGAAAACATCCGAACTGCGTAAATACAGGAAAAGGAAATTAAAGACACAATTTTGGAGTGATAAAAAACTCAGAAACATTTTCGGTGCGTACGGGAATTGAACCAGTGTCTCCAGTATTCCTTGCATATTTGGGATGGGAGCAACACAGCGAGATGATGGTGTGTTGCGAGAGCGTACCTTACTAGACGAATGAAATCGTCTTCAATAATACGAAATGCTTGGGCTCAAAAATTTCCTCCGTCCAAAAGTGTCTCTTTAATTTCCTCAACCACAGGATACGTTACAATTATAATGATGTTTACATACATATCGGTATCCTCCCTCCAAAAGAAAAAAATATCGACGCCCTTGTATTGAACTCGACATTTCAGCATTCTATGCTGTCGTTTTACCAATTACGCTACCGCACCGCGGTCTGGTAACGGAATTATATGGAGCATATGTCTTGAGCCCAACGACCATCAAAAACCTTGAGCCACTCTCGCTTCAGTAGCCTGAACCGATATAAACTTCTTGTGAAGCAACCGTTTGTCGGTAAGGTGTCAGCACCGTATACCAAAAATTAGATTTTGATTTCCGTAATATCTTTTTAATTTGTGAGATTGTTTCTGCTACGTCTAGGCAACTTTCAATGTCCTTATTTCTAAGCTAATACCATTATGTGAGGAGTACAATCTTAACCAACTAGACAATTTTTTCATAGCGGAATGAGTCACAAGATCATGTCGGAATATAGGAACTGTATACACAATCACTTATATAAGTATTTCGGATATCGTGGCATTTTTATGTTGACGAATTTTTTATGAAAATGATTTACTGTACAGTTTGTTTAAGTTGTCGGTTTATGTGGTTTTTTTCGTCACGTTATTCTACGTACGCAATATCTGACAACGTGATGGTTATCAGATCACCAGTTAGGAATTGGAGAATAGCTCTTGATATGCCGGTGTCGGATTTATACTGGTAAATTCTATAATAACAAGAAAAGGAGCAGTCAACTAGACGTCAGCGGATGGTTAATTTATGGTATATGTGCAATTTTAAATTAGTTTTTCACGTATTTGGATGAAATTTTATGAGACTAATTTGTTTCGTTTCAGTTCTGGTGCCATTCACTATTGATAACTGCATTTTCACTGAATAATGAGCATGAGTAATAAGGAAAGAGCTTTTTGACTTTCAAAAAATAGCGTTGCAATCAGTTTGACTCCATAAGATATCACGTACAGTTCTATAGATTTTTTAACAATTTGATCAGATTTAAGAGCGTCTTTCACTTGAAGTATCTTTTGTAAATAATTGAGATAATAACATTTACTTTTTTTATAGATCTCATACACACCTCCAACTAACAACAGTGGCAAAATTCGATTTAAATAATTATTTCTAAACTGATATAATTGTGCAGAAAGTACAGCATCTACCTAATAATAAATCTATTTTGGTATGAAAAATAATGTCTTTAACGGCTTGTGAAATAAATAGAGTGACTCTTGAATTTTTTGCGTAGAAATTTTCGATTTGCCTGATACACCTTGTATTTGAAGAGACCATTACTTTGCACCTTCTCATTATTGAGAAAGATTGAAAGTACGTCGTGTTATGAAATTATACTTTCAAATGAGATTGTGCCTAGGATATGAGGTGTTTATTCCTTGAATGGTATTATGTTGTAAATCACAATCGGCGTTTACATTGTGTTTAGATGGGGATAAATGTCAAAAATAAAAAATGCACGAAAACATGCCTATTTGCAGTTGCTTACAGAGTGATTTTCTTTGGCGCGCAGTAGCAGAAGATCATTGCAAATCTCGAATTTCAAATTAACGTTTTCTAGACGTTTCCAGCATGAGGCTTAAACATAAATTTTATTTGTTCGATTATAGTCCTCGATGATAACAGGTTGTCCCTAAATCGCCTGAACCTTATTTATAATTCGGATGAGGTTCTTGTTACTTAGTTATTGGTTAAAAAAAGAAGATGTTTATTCATTTTTTCCAAAGCTCCAATGATAAATGTTGTTGTAAGTATCATAACATACATACTAATACTTAATATCTAGTTGATCACTGACCTTCTTTTTTTATTTTTCAGTCCATCAACATCGAATTGGTCGATATTCTCGTTGTTGAGGAATGATACTCTTCTAGTTGGTGAGAAGTCTTCCTCCTCCTGATGCTCGACTTTAGTTAAGTACGTGCAAGGGTCTGAGAGGACGCACTCAGATTCTGAGCTATTGCCATCGCCATCTGATTCTTCTTGGAGAATTAAAGAGTTCAGTGGACCTGGAACAAAATGAAATTCCAAGCTTCAGCTAGCCGTACATTGATAGAAATGCAAAACTGATATGTATTTTGAAGTAACACCCTAAACAGTAATGTGATTTTCGTGAAAGTATGTCACTCGGATCGTCTGGTAACTCTACCCACACATCATGTGATCGTCTTTGAGTATGAAATGCAACATATGTTATGAGAAAGCAGACTGCCTGGCGAGGATAGGAGCAAGGGGCGCATACATTGGCCCCGAACCCTTGCTGGGCATTAGTAGAGGCCAGGTTCGTAATGCCCTGGATGCCTGGGCATACAACGAACTTGCGAAAGCATGGCTGGAAAGAGACGACTGCAGGCAGTCAAAGAGGTTTATAGCAGGCCCCAGCAAACGTAGGGAGCTATGGCTATTGAACCGAGGAGGAATTCACTCCACTTGTTAGTGGCGATCCTCACAGGCCACTGCAGACTGAACAGACACATGACACTCATCGGAGTGGTCAAAGACCCAATCTGTCAGAAGTGCTGGGAGGAGGACGAGACCTCGTTCCACTTCCTGGGCGAGTGTGCCGTATACAGCGGCTGAGGTGTTCGGCACAGCAGAGATTGACAGGGAAGAGTGCTACTGAGCGGAATGGTCGGACATCGTGACCTTTATTGAAAGGTCTGGAAGGTTCGACACTAGGACGTCACCAGGTCTGCCATAGTGTTGCTTTTTTTTCTAGTGATGGTCTTTGGGGTTCGGGGTCGGCAAAAGGGCCAAAGGCCTACTTGCCAGGCTTTGTCTCCCCACTACTACTACTGCTACTACTACTAACATATGTTAAATAACATGGAACCATCTAAAATCATCCAATGATCCGACCACCAGCGAGGCTTCAAATGAAGAGATCAGGATCAGTGAGTCAATAATATAGTGTTTATTTTATTGAAATAAATTTCATTACACAAAATATGACTTGTACAATGTGTTTCTGTTCTGCATTATTATGATTGAAACAAAAAATCACCAAACAAGTATTTTGCAGCATAATTTCAATGAAATATCTTCTTTGATATTTTAACTTTTATGCAGAAAATGAGGATTACGCAAAAAGGCGAGCTCAAAGTAACATCGAGACTTTTAGAAAAACAGAATTTCATACGCGGACACGTAAGAGCAGAAGAATGCCGTTCAGTCCATCATGTGGGTGTAACTCTAAATAATATTTTGTGATTTTCACACAAGAGGAAATATATTTTTTGCTCGTCACGAATGCCTTCGAAAAGTCTCATTATGATATGATCTTTAATTTCTTATTTTGATATTAGCTCCCAAAAATGAGGCATTACCGAACGTTGTCATTCTGAGAAAATCTCAATATGACGCATGGAGATAAAACCCAAAAGACACAAAGTATGCATCCATATGTACGTACATACGTTGTGTCTTATGAGCGTGCAAGAATGACGGCATGATGACAACAAAATGAAGATTAAAATATATCCGAATTTTCAAATCACATACAGAATTCTACTACGGTAATCATTGAAAAAGAGCACTCAACAATGTGGCAACCACGGAGAAGTATGCTTATTCAGATGCATCTCTTCGATTCCACATTCATATGTTCACTCACCTGTGTCAGAATCGGCGCCTGACTTGGGTAGCGAGGTGAGCTCTTCAGATAGGGGATTATCAAGAGGCGGTGGCAGCGGAATGGGCGGTGCTGGCGCAGACCCCGCCTCTCCAGGGATGGACCTCGCCGACGGCGGGGAGGTGATGGATCCTGCTGACGACTGGCGCGGCGGCAGTTGCTGTTGTTGGCGGTTGCGTTTCATCGACTTGGAACCGATCTTGAGCGGGACGTGCATATGGGGGTAGTTCTTCTTGCGGTGGTCTGAAAAAGATTTTGAAAATTTCACTACTAATTTGATTTGTTTGGTAATTGAGTGAATAGATGTATTTTAGACATATCGGCCTTAGCCTAATACCACAAAATATTGTATAAAGTGTGATTTTTCATCATGGCCACAGTGATACATTAGTGTATACTTTACGTCGTATATATATATAGATTTACAAGTCTTTAGTCAGAAGATGGAATTTTTATATTTCTCGGTCTTACTAAAGCTTTGAAGACTGTGGACATTTCTAAAGCAAAAACTGTCTCCTAGGTAATTTAACCGTGTAGAAATTGTTCAGGTATTGATCAAAATTCTTTAATGGATTGCTCGTATGATGATGAAAGTGAACAGAAAAATTAACTTGAATATAATTCACCGATTGGCTTACGAAAGATAGCGCCATAAGAGGGGACTATACCTGGAATAAAAGGCGTTTTGCATGTGTTTCCAATATCGATTTTTTTTGCAAATTATAGAGAATGTTTGGTTTATGTTCGTACGGAGCCCTTTTTGCATTTTTTGATACAAATTTTTAGATATGGTCAAATGGATATTGACATTTTTTGACTATTTTCGGATGACTTTTTACCCTTTTGGTGAGCACAGTAACCAAATATAAAGAAAAGAGCTTCGCACGGACATAGATTCGTCCTTTATCTATGCTCTGCATAAAAGATATTAACAATACATGCAAAATCAAGCGCTTCAAACGCAATATTGTGGCACCGTACATGAACATATTTTTACCGCTGATACGAACGCACTTGCGACAATATCTAAGATTCTGTATCAAAAATTGAAAAAAAGGCTTCAGTATAGCCTTTCTCTATTATTCAAAAAAAAATCCGTGATACGTTGTGAGGTATACACTAGTTTTCATGACATTTGATCCCTTTAATCAACATATTGTAGTTGAAGATGTAGATGATATTATTGGACAAATGTCGATAGTCAGTAAAATGTATCAATATCACTGCTTCAAACTTCATTCTCTCGAGATTTGTGCTTTTTACAACGTATTGATTGATATAGTATCCGTCAAAATAAAATAAAATCTCGGTTCTTTCTAATAGATATATACATATACTAGTATATATATAATTGGGGTTTTATCGTTATGGTTCGACCACTTTTTTTTTACGGGAATGTAGTAGTTACTACATAACTTGTAACTTGTCTCTTATTTTTGTATCAGTGAAAATAACTATTCCAGTCCTTCTGGGTATCGTATTTCCTAGATATCTCATACAAAATTCATTTGTTTTCCGCCTACAAAATTTATCCCTTTCTATTATTCAGAATATTCTGGTAGGGTTGGGTGTAAATATAAGGTCCAGTTTCAAATAAGGTGAGAGGAAATGCATTCCTTCCCGCGTAATGACATCTTTACGCAAATGTATTTTTATATAAAACCTATTTGTTTTTAGGTTTAACTGTACTGACAGACAGGCTCTTCTTGTTACAGAAACCACTGCAAATTCTCTTGTAGCTGTACATCGCCCATTATGATTTCCTGGGTGGTTTATTGAATCACATATATAAATTCAAAAATTTATGTAATAAAGTAGATTCACTGAGTATCTAGTATGTACATTGTAATTCGCTTGAAAAGATGAATCCCCCCGTATCATAAGATGAGAATTCTACGAAACCCTCCTATAGATTTTCAAAAAAAACTCTTGTTGTTACCTTAATTTTTTTTACAATTTTCCGAAAACGATCCACCGAAATGCATAACTAATAATATTTGCTGGTACTCAAAAACCAGTCCGGTCTTGTATGCTATAAAAAAGAGTCTAATCATTGTTCTCCTAGCCTACAGACGGCCAAAAATTTTCTCCAGTATTCTTTATGGTTTATCCTGGATCCCAAATAGGATATTACATCGTATTCTCATAAACATACCGTGCTGTATTTCTGGAATGCATCACTCAGTAATTTAAACACTGCATGATAGTGCCGAAGCATTCAAAACACTGTTATCTGAATGCAGTGTCCACCATGGTAATTATAAATCATTTAAATATTTTTTCTACGGCTATGATAAAGTCTGCACGGAAACAAATGTTGTTTAAGTGATTTCTCAGTTGAATTTTAATGAATCATTATATTTTGGCCACAGATAAAAACATCGGTATAGTAAGTTTATGTATATTATATTCAATACTCTAATATTACATTGAAATATATAGCTGTGTATAGTCAACCTCTATTATCTCATATCTGTACTTTGGACATGTGACTGATGAAGACGGACGCAGAAGCGTGACAAAGAGAGATCATCCTGTTAGAGGCCCTCCAAAGGCGCGAGATAGCGCTGGTAGGCGCTGTCAGCGCGGGCAGTTTTGCGCTAGGTCCTGTTAAACACAGCCATTTACAGCTGTTTCCAACAAAACAATTTTGTTATTGAAATAAGATTTCAGTATGGACTATAATTTAAAATTAGAATTCAAACGTTGCATTGGCCTTGTGAAAATCCAAAATGAGGGAAATAACGCATCGTACAGACCCATAATGCTTAAGAGAAAAAATCGAAATATACAGCAGTGTGATAGCGAAGCAACAACACATGATCCCCTCATTTGGGAGCCAATAACAAACATGGAGAGAAAAAACGTATGGTCAACCTGTACGGCTTAAAAACATTGATTAAGATATTCGACTGAACTTGTACACAGTTCACAGATGAATTGGAAAAACAACCACTGTTCAACTTTATTAATTCGATTTAAAATGGGAGCAGAGTTCGAATCTTCCCATCATCAAGGAGATAAAAATTTCAAGAGGAAGGTCAACGATTCTGCCTTCGTCAAGTTAAATTACGATTGCCCTTTCCATTCATTAGTGAACTGTGGCCCACTTTGATTAAATATCCGCTAGGGAAAAGTCCAATCGATGTTCTCCAAAGCCATAGATGGACCATATGATTTTTCACCAAGGTTTTCTATGATTTGTTCTTAGATCCCAAATGGGGAGATCCTTTATTGTTTGCTTCAGATTACACCACTGTATATTTCGTTCTATCTCATCGTATCATGAAAATTTAATTTTGAACATTTGTAATAATAAATTTAAAGGTTTACCATTTTTTTATATTTGTCTGATCAAGGAAATCACAGTATATAAAAGCATACTTTAGAATATAATATCATAATATTCTTCTCCCGATCGGATTTTGCTCATTTTCATTTAGCAATGTATTTCTCTTTATTTTTAATATAGATGTTCAATCATACTCCTTTCTATAAGATTGTATTGTATCTTTCAAGAAATGGAGGATTGATGATCATACGATAAAATAGAGCGACAATCTCATGATAACTTTCAGAATTGACATTAGCCACTCTGTATGCTTAATTCAACCTCCAGTCACGGCGTAGTTGTAGCAACCGCACAGATGTTACCAATGCTGAAGGTATATCATACAAAATTAATGCAATGATGCAAAATCGGGTAAACACGTTCCGCCCAAATGGATTTGTTCCATTATTGATGCAAGATGCAACTTTCAGTAGTTAAGAGTGCGCCAGCCTGTCTAATAAATATTGCCATTTTCTGCTGCGGTCTGTCGGGCGAGTTTCGTCTGGTACTATTGTGAATTACTCATTCTGTGGATTGCAGTAAGTATGTCGATGAATGGAATACAACATATATAAGACGCTCACTGTTTATTGAATATACAATGTTGGCTGAGTAATACCTCGAATTGCAATCCGTATTCAAGGATGATTTTTTCCCACGTCAATATGCGGGGAAGTATTGCAAGTGCAAACTGAATCGAATTCGAGATATTATGTTATCTTAATATTTCATGCCATATGATTTTTATGATAATTATAGGCTCCTCTAAACTGGGTATGCACTTTTCAGATTTTGGTGAAATTTTAACAATAGGTTACTACCACCTTTCTACGTTTCCGAGGCCCTTGATTATTTTCCAAAAACTGTTGGAGGGGAAATATTTATTTCTCAAGTCTTCGGTAAAAGAAAATCCATGATCTATAAATTTACCCCAGTAATTATTACACCATTAAGAGGCACATAGCAACTATCCAGTATTCCAGGGAAATGATGTCTGGTTGCTTATTAAATGACCTTTTAATAACGACATTGGAATTTCAGCATTTGTAAAAAATCGTGACAAAACTTGCCATTGTCATGCAAGGTCGCTTAAGAAACAACCCTTATATCTTGATTATGTATACGTCGCCAATTACGGCGTGGATATTATTGCCGTCTGTCAGAAATAGCTATTATAAACAAACTTGTTGGCATCTGCGATGATGTTACAGATTGTACCACTGGCATTGTCTTAGAATTAGAATTAGAATTAATAGCTTACATCACTGCGCAAGTGCACCCCTATGACGCAAGGTGCACAATTTGGTTTCGTTGCTTCCCTCAAACATTATGTTGTTAGTTGTTGCCTGTTCTGTGGGTCTGTGATATTACTGTCAAGTGTCAACATGTTCTATATCAGCGCTAAAAAGTCTCAGGATCACGGCTTGCCTCTGTGATGAGTGTTGCCTAGTGGTCAGTTGATGACACTTGTCATTAATGGCAGTTGTAAAAAAACTATTTTAGAATTTTACACAAATACACAATTTCAGTATCAACGTGTACATTTCAAAAATCCCCAATAATAACCCTGCTATCTTGTAACGAACTATGAGCCGAATGCAATACGTCTCAGGGGTCATGTACACTTCTGTAATAAATGTAATAAATTTTAATTTCGCAAGTACGTGTTACACCATCATACGATCCATTTCAGTATAATATGAAATCTACTAATGTTTGACTATATTGAAACGTATCATTGCTTGCTTTCATCTAGGCAATAGATTATTGGCAAGCCTAAATTGACTAGGCTGTTAACTGAAATATGCGGTTTCACAGGTCGTCCTCTTGGGCACTTCTATCTTTTTTCGCACTTTCTTTGTCTTTCGTTAACACCTGATGCATGTCCAATAAGTCTTTTACCCTCAATGTGTATCCAATATTGTTTTCTTTCCGACTGCCTATATGTAATTTGCTTAACATACATGTAGGTATAATTGAATAATTTCATTGTTTGATTTTTGAAAGAAATCAGAATTTCATATTTGTTTGTGAACTGAGGTGAACAGACAGAGAAGTACAACTGAATTCAGTAGTCATACCAAGTCATCAGTCAGTTTCAGACTATTACTATATAATAGTTCGTCAGATAAGTAGCTATAAAAGTATTCTGTTGCAACTAAACGAAATATTTGCTGATGAAATTTTCTAATGCAATTATATAATCAACATTGTCCTTTTGCTAATTAATTTGAAATGCGTTAATAAAAATGGTACTCACGCGTGTAATCTTTTTCTCCGAATTTAGGCTGGCCAGAAAATGGACGATCGTGAAAGTCAAAACCCATGGAGTCGGTGTCCATGGCGAAGACTTTGGCGCATTCTTCGTCCAGTTGGACTTCGCCGCCATTGCCGCCATTATCGTTCTGCTGAAACAATTAACATTCTATTAACTCAATCTTAAATTCTAGCGTATTTTATGGAAGACCTCTTCAAATGTTTTCTGCTTCTGCTCCAAACGCAGTGAAGGAATTATTTTAACAGTAA
Source organism: Bruchidius siliquastri (assembly GCA_949316355.1). NCBI lineage: Eukaryota > Metazoa > Arthropoda > Insecta > Coleoptera > Chrysomelidae > Bruchidius > Bruchidius siliquastri. The sequence goes on along the minus strand of OX438536.1, from coordinate 23,773,325 downwards.
AAAATTCGAATAGTAGACATCGTCCCTCACGTATGGGCTTTTCTAACAAAAAAAAATTGAAATCGAGTTACGCCACATATAAGATTTTTTGGGTGCACCATTCACATCACATAGCTGTATCTATACTAGGTTTTTTACAATTTTGTTATGAGTTTTGAGCGTATATGGTAGCCAAACGTAACCCGTTTTAGTTTATTCTCTCTCCTGGAAAATATGTTAAATTCAGATACGCCCATACGTGATGAAAGGGACGATATGTTTGTTTGAGGTTTCCTGCTGTCTACAGTTTTGCTTTTTGGTCACCAGGTAATCTCAGTAATTGAAGGATTGATTGCCAAGGTTTATGAAATTAGTGTAGCGATATGATGTAGTATTGATATATGTTTTAAAACCGCTGCATTGGCGGAAAAGTGATTAGCAAAAACTATCAAAACTCCAAACTAGATTTTTTATATTTTTTGACTATTTTCGGATCTGGATAAATTTTTTGGGTGGTTCAAAAATGTTTGGAAGTGTCCAAACTTTTAAATTACGAGTAGAACTAGCTACAACCTAACCTTTCCACATTTTGGACTACACTAATCTTCATAGTTTGTTCGACTTTTCGATCATTTGTGGGAAACTTAAAACATATTATGGGTCATTTTGTACAGGTTTCAAACACTAAATTATTATTATTATTTATTCACCGAACATTTTTAAAAGTTCGGTTGACACAATTGTGTCAATTCAAATTTCATTAAAAAAATAGATTCTTAATTTCTGATTGAACTGTATAATTTATATCCTCACTCGTTATTTTACGCACTTTACGTGATGGACTAGGTGTTGTTATTGGCAATCTTCCTTTACTTTATTTTTTTATTGCCTACACACTGAATAAACTGAGCTTCAACGTTTCTGGATTTTGTTCTCTCACGGATAAAAAGGGTAATAACAGACGTATATAGGACCTTTGTTTTCCACCTTATCGCCGAAATACTCCCATACATTTAGAACGAACTGCCGACATTATCCTCACATTCTACTGCTAAGCATTTTTGTCAGTGGCGGATTTACAAAGTCTCCACCAGTAGGCTATTCATTTTTTGCCACCCCTATTAACCTAATAAAGTTTACGTATATGGAGAAAAAATATCATCTCTAAAACCCCCCGCCATTTACGAGCTCAAATCGCTCGAAAATATACCTATTTATTAACTAAACTTTGAGCTCTTCGCTCGGGGAATTGAAAATGACTAATAAAAGTTACTAGATTTACATTATAACATTGAAACGCTATCGGAATATTCCAATAGTTCAGCGCTTAGTAATTTTTCATATACAGTCGTTAGAGTGTTCAGTATACTGAAGTAAAGTACTAAAATATTGAGGTTTTTGTAGACTCGGTTCATATAATAAATGTTTTTAATTTGTGACAAAAAAAATGAGTCAAATTTGCCGCCCTCGTAAAAGCTGCCGCCTTAGGCTCCAGTCTACTCAGCCGGCTGGTAAATCCGCCACTGATTTCTGTAACAGATTGTGTGAGGAATTTACATAAAAAAAGAAATTAAACCGCAAGCACATGGAGTGAGTAACTTTCAACTGACAGTGGCACGTGTTGCTGAAAATCACACACACACAAGGATATTAACGAATTGGTAAAATGACTATTTTTCAAGAATCGTCACGCTCGATATATCCAAAGCTTTCGATGGGATGTGGCATAATAGACTTCTAATCAAGCTTGCCGACTGTGAGCTGCTACCTAGTCAAAGCCCCTGCTTACAAAGTTTTCTCCAGAAACTGATCTTTATTTGTGGTTGTAGATGGATATTTTTCTGATGTATTTACCATCAACGCCGACGTTCCCAAGGAAATGTTCCTCACTCCAAAGTTACTCAAGCTCTTGCATCAATGAACTGATGGATATAACATTCAAACTATGGTTCCGCAGATGACATCAAATTTATTTCCTGCATCGAACCAGGCAAACCATCGCGAGAGACCTTACATCTACTGGGGCAACATGTTATTCAGATCAACAAAGTCATCGAAAGAAACGTCGACGGTGGAGGATCTACGAATGGAGTTCAGTCATCTTCCATCAAGGTTCTGAGTATCAACATAAACAATAACATGTTATGACGATCATGTTGTCGAACTTGCTAAGTCGACTTCACCGGAACTACTAGTACTAGTTATATAAGGCTCATATCAGACCATCTCTGGAATACTCCTTGCAGGAGTGTGGACCCAACACCACGAATGAGCTACTTCCATCAATAATCCTTTTGGAGAAGCTCAGCGTTGTGGTATGTGCTACCGGTATGAATGTTTCCTGATGGAACAGTTCACCGCGTATTGAGATCAATGTGAATCTATCCCCTCGCAGCGCTTCTGGAGCATACATTGGGACAGAATGCCATCTCAAAATAAGTCATTTATCAATAATGATAACACGGAAAGTGATAAAAGTGGTTGTTTCTCTACAATTTTTATTACATTGCATCTATGTTGGAGGTTTTTAGGTTTAATATCAGTGATCACAATCCTAGGCTGAATAAATTAGCAGTATCAAGAACAAAGTTCAATACGCATGTCGCTCAAATAAAACAGATGCTCATGAGACCTGTCAAAGTTGTTATTAATTTTTCTCACTGTTTAGAAAGTAATCGTGAAATTCAACAGAGTAATTATCTATCTTCCCATCTCACCGTTGGAAGAATTTGAGAATGAAAGGTTACGTTATCATCCATAAAACATTATGACTTCAAAAATAGGCCACAGTAACCTCAGCCTCGTCTCTCACATCCTCAAGGTCATTACCGAGGCCAAATGTAATGTAGTCCTGTTTGTCAACGCCAGATGTAATACCGTGGTAATACCTCCTGTTCCAGTACATATACCCGCGAGATACGAAGAACGTATAAAAGCAAATTGCTCGGTGGCCTCATATGATGCTTTATAGCAGATATTAGTTATGTTTTGAGACACTTTATTATTTTGCTGTCAAGAAAAATACATTACTCCTATATGAACGCAAAATATATCCCGTAAAGAACATATAGCCAAAATCTGTATACAGTTCATCCCTTTCACAAAAAAATGTTATAGCTATAAAATTCCGTGAGAAGAGATTTAGATTGGACACACGAGTGACATGGGAATCCAAGCAATCAGAAAATGTGTGTTATTTCCAAAATGGAAGTGATCTGAAGGGATTTATAAGGTCGTTAGGTAATTTTGCAGATATAGGAGGTAAATTTATCATTTTTCACACACATAAGGACATGTTCCATGGTTTTGAAAATGTCGTAAAAAATCCTAGTCACTGCAAAAAGGAATATAATAATTATTTTGTCATGTAGATTGTAGATGGTCTTCCATCATGCAGATAAAAAGATTGTGTAATTAATACACAGTTTCACAAATGAAACTTCTTTCCTTCAGTGACGCTGAAAAATGTGTGGGAAATAGAATATCAAAATCGAATTTAATCAAAGATGGTGACATATCACAGGTCGTCTAAAAAAATGTGTAACATATCCTAGTTAAGAAATTTATATATTCTTCGGTTGAGAGGGCTATCATAAATATAGCACAAAAGCTAGATAAATAATTGCTCAATACTCAGCTTAGTAGATACTAGTATCCCCTCGATTCTTCATGAAATCGTCATATTGGATCGATAATTTTCCAGTCTCAATTGCAGATTCTTAATGAGCCACCTCAAAAACCAAGGAATCCGTTGGAGGTGGTCTCAACAAGTTTTCGCTCTATGGAACGTGGAAAAATCTGTGGAAATATCCGGGATGTGCGTTGTTTACCGGAAATCCCAACAGGCTTCCCAGTCGCGCTGGAGAATGTTTGTTTTTCGGCCGGCGGAGCTAATTTCTTTCTCAGAAGTGTCTCACTGGGAATATCAAGGAGGGATAGTTTATTCTTGGTAATTGCCGCCTGCCCACGATTATACATTTTATTTTTAGACACGCGCTTTTATAACGCTTGAAATGTCCGAGTAGCAGCCACTTTCAGGTTGTTCTTTATTGTGATATCAACAATAAATAATTATTACTAATAAATACTCAATAGAAAGACCGACCCATATTTATTAATTCGGTTCATCAATTTATACCTGGAGGAGACCAAAAAACTGTAATGAAACATGCTTCGATGTCATGCCATTATTGGAACTGGTCTTTATGTGTATGAAGATGATGCTAAAAAAGAATGTTTATGTGCTAGTCTTCTTGGACAGTAAAGATCTCTGACGACATTTCATTGACAGGTCTCTGTATCAAACAATCATAGTTTACACAAGCAGCGTTTATGAATGTAACTTACTTATTAGTTCGCACGATGGAGACAATATAAAAACTGGCACTTGGAAATTTGGAAGAAAACCAGGCACGTTTTGCTTTCCAGGCTGATAAAATCCCAGTTGATCTACACATGCATGTCTCTTAATCAGTTAAAGCGCCGATGTTGAGCCATACTCCCCTTGCAACCAGTTTCATTAAAAATCGGATAAGGTGGTCCCGTTAAGTGGCCTGCTAGGTCACCAGATTTAACCCCTCTCGATTTCCTTTTATTGGGCCATCTAAAAGAAGTTGTTTATTCGAGAAGCTCCGACTACATTGGAAAATATGATGTAACGCATAAGATATGCTTGTAGAGCAATCAATAGAGAAAAGCACCTTGGGTATTATGAAAACTTTATAAATGGATTGATAAGTGTATCGAAGTTAACGGGCATTATTTTGAACATTTGTTATAATTTAATTTACAGGTATGCTCTCCACTATGCATCAGACCTGCTATAGACATGCATGTTTCGTCTTCAGACTAGACTCGTCAGTATAGCCTGGCGGTCTAGTTGTAGAGAACAATACAATTTGAACATTTTGTGAACAAAAGATATTTCTATTTCTCGTAGAGTAAGATTCTATAATAAAAAATATATGTTCCATTCAAAAAAACATGGCAGACCATGAAAAAACTTTGAAAATGTTGTCAATGTCCGAAACGACAAAAGCATTTGAAGGATCTGGCAGCGTTGCTCGACGACCAAAGTCACTGACTTGGAAATTCGGATGGTTGAGCTAGGGCTTCTTGTTTGCACACGGTCGTACACACACCCAGCATCAAATATGTTTAGGCGCTCAAACTTCGAGAGAAACTTCACACAAAGTTGGGAGATTAACAAAGGAACTCTAAAGGTGACATTCGTGATTTCGCACGTTTGAAATAACAGGATGTCAATCCCGGAAGGATTTAGTAACCTAGGAACTTTCGAGATTTGGCTTTCCTGTACACCGAATTCTGAGTCTAATCCCGAGAAAGTGACACGTTTAAAAACTGTTGTGTTTCATTTCTTAGCAAACAAATTTTACGATAAACTATTTATTTCTTCTTAAAAATAGCAAATGAACTTATTCAGTCTAGTAATAGAACAGCCGAGCCTGACAAACTGGGGATTCCCAAAACAATTCAGACTAAATTACAAGTTGGTATAGGTTAACGCTCTTCGATTTCGATGATTTTTTTAGTCACTATAAACTTTTAGCCTTTCTCAAGCGACGATTCGAATAGCTCGATATTTTCGAAGCTTTCATGCATTTGGTAGAAGCACAATATGTCTGGCAATAATGAACATGAGTTTCTAACAATATTCTTTGGATCATATATGAAAACCAAGTTAGCTGTTCCTTTAGTACCCGTTTACTCGGAAACAACCTAGCGAATATCGACAAATTCTCAAAGGCGTATTCAACTATTTATGGTTAGTATATTAGCTTCGTTAACATGACGTAGGTCTGGCGGCTCCAGGATGTTGCTCTACGAGCTCATTACAGCACAAACATATCCTCCAAAAGCTGATAGCGAAAAATCCTGGACTATATGTGTTCGATGATTGATATTTCGATCTGGAGCTGCTACAGTACATGAATTGCGGCTTGCTAATTTTTACATTCAGATAGGCCCGAAGTAATTGGAATTTTGGGTTGCGGATATCAAGACACCTAGTTTGGAAAATTCAGGAAAACAAATAACACGTACCGAATCCACATTTGACACCCTAAAATTTCCTGTTTTTTGTCCAATGAAATAGCGATATGTGATCAGAGGCTGGTGGCCTTTGGGGGCGGATATATTCCCAGATTAATTTATTCTTGGTAGCTCAGAGAGTAGGCGTATGAAAGAGAGAAGTAGAAAAAGTACATTCAACTTTCAAAGTATACACACCGTGTCTATTTGATATCGACCAGTTGTTATAATGAGTGTTCAATTTTTTGATTTTCCGAATTTTCAAATAATTCGGAAATAAAACACGTCTAGTATATGTCTGGATATGTCGATAAGGTACTAAGACCTGAAAACGGGGCATACTGACGGCAAAGAAACAACACTAATAAGTAAAACTTTTGTTAAATGGCAAACTTCATCAAAAGGCTGTCAAATTTTCTGGACGTAGATACGTGCTTCTTTTCAAAACAAAAACAAACTATACAAAAATTCCACGGTGTGCGTTGAATTAGTAGTTGAATATCAATGTATGAAAATCCATTATTTGGCTATATTCAAAAATGAAAGAACTTCAGGCTGAATGGTTTATACCTTACATAACATCAGAAATCGGCAATTCTGTAGAATTTCTAGGAAATCTATAAAATTCCCAAGATCGACAAGAAATGTGTGGAATACATTTATTTTATTATATTATGCATATTTCCGGAACATTCTATACATTTTCTGGACCCTCTGGAGTTCTGTAATGGCAATGCACAATAAAAAGTCATCTTATTTTTTATTCAACCACAACCGTGGTGGCACCATCAAAACTTTCTCAAGGGTCACCAACTATGACATGTATTTACGTTATAAGGAACCCTTAAGGGACCTACACCCTCAAGAGTCCTATAATATGGAATTCGAATACTCGGGATACCGGTAGATGACAGCGGCGTAAGCAGAGCGTGGTTATTACATCATGAGCTGGGGAGCATTTTAGTTCCTGTGTCAATAGTTCTGTAATCGCGAAAAATTTATGATGATCTTCATGTTTCACGACCAAAACCATATCACTTATTTCTATAGGTCTGTGTGACTCACCGGTTCATTGATCAAATTTCGACACTAGTTTACTACTTTGGCAAAGAAGAACAAACTTTATAGTTTCTGAAAATCGATCCTTTGCTGAAGTAATCGTCAAAAAATGCAACAAAGCTCAAACTTCTTTTTGGACGTTTTGCTTCGCTGATCAGTTTTCGTCAACAATTGGAGCTGAGGAGGAAGGAAGGTGAGTTTTGACAAAAATCTTAGAAGTTGTTAATAGGTCTTGTGATCTATAAATTGTTACCCCGATCATACTCCGTAGTTGTTCGTTACATTCCACTTGAAATGATAAGATTATTGTTTATAGGTATGGACCTTTACGCAGATACATTCAACATGTAGTTTATTTCAGTTGCATTACGAATTTTTCTAACAAACAAAGTTTACTGTAATAGTGATCATGAATAATGAAGCCTGGTAATAATTGCGTCAAGTAGGTTGACTCTGTATTCACATGCATTTGTATCAGATTATTGAACATTGAATTTTAGAACTGTTGATCCACATGAAGTAAGTTGAAATCCATGTCTAATCGAATATTACATTTTACGTTACGTTTTGTAAATTACTTAGAAAGGTCAGGTATGCAGATGAAATGATTTTGTATTTAAATACACAGTTTCTCGAATAAAACTCAGTGACGCGTTTCTATTTATATTCAAATCATCGTCGGACTGTCAGGTATGACAGTTAAAAGTCTAGCAGTAAAATCCGTTTCCTGATATTTCTTAACCAAAACAGGAAAAGCTTATTTTTTCTGTGTCACTATAATCGCTTTGTATAACTTTTCATATATATTACAAACTTCCATATAATTTCATAAAAACAGAAAAAAAATCAAGAGAACATTGTCGTGAGTCCAACATGCTGTCTACACAAAATGGGCTGAATCATATGCAAGATGGTGTGGCAAAACGATCGCTTTGGTGTAAAACAATGAATGATCGCGTCAATTCTCCTGACGGTTTTACTTGATATCTGTTGACTGAACAGGAAACACGTAAGCTAAAATGTTGTAGATAGGCTGGGCTTTAAGGAAACATATTATTGATTTTTTATATGATTTATGAAAATTGAGGGTTTATAATATTAAGTTCAATTTGAGCTCCAAACTCTGATACTCCTTGCCTCGGAAGTGTAGTATCAACCTACTTGACAACCTTTCTTATCATGCGATAATTACAACACATTCAAAATTCGATCATGATAAAATTGATTTAGCGATAACTTTTCACAAGATACAATCTTGCGTTTTTCTATGCGTTGCCCTAGACATTTCAGAAGAACGAACTGCTGTGGTGATAAATTTTGCAGAGGAATTAGGAATGGTTTAGTGAGATTAAGAGTTTGTACGTGAGAGGCTTTTTCTTGTCACGCTTCTATTAAACATCCCATTTCAACAGTAACATACCTGCTACAATTAAAATATATTTTTCCGGAGATATCCACACTTTTATATTTTTCCAATGAAGATGTAACATGAATCTTGCATCCCAAGAATTCAAAAACACTAAATTAGGAATATATGCACCAATATTTACCATGACACAATTAACGTTCACCATCGAGCATATTTCTAACCAGTCGCAAATCACAAACTGGAAGGAAAACATTATCCTGATCCTGTTAGCATGACGTTAGTCGCATGAAACATTATATGGTATCATCTCGGGAAATACACACGTGGAATTAATTTAATCGCTACTCCCGCCATTTCACGGAACTCCTCAACATGTGCTTTCTCTACATCGCACTGTGTTACATGAATGGCATCAAATATATCGATTCAGTACGTTTTCATCGCCTGTTGTCATTAAAGTCACCCTTTAGATGGCTATTATTCATTTCCCTGATATAATTAGCAACATTGAAAATTCAGACATCTCAGGTTGAAAACAGTAGCATTAGTTGATTTGCCAAAAGTTTGATTTCGGACTTCCATGGTTTGAAGTGTAACCACCCAACAGCCACGAAGAAAGGCGTCATCCGGACTTTAGTCGACCGAGCTAGGAATATTTGTAACACACAAGAGGGACTACAAAGAGAGCCCAATATCATTAAACAAGATCTATTAAAAAACGGATAGCCAAAGAAGCTAGTGGAAGTAACAATACAGGAAAATACCAACAGTAGACGAATTAAACACGAAGAATCTCAGCACTTACTCATTCTGCCTTACGTCAAAGGAATATCAGATGGAATCAAAAGAATAGGTCAGCGATACAAGATCCAAACAAGATTCTCTAGGAATGCCACCCTCAGAAGTATCCTAACAAAAACTAAACCCAGGAATGAATCTCAAAAGACGAAGGACTGCATCTACCAGATACCATGTCAAAGGCCACTGGAAGTAAGAATCAAAGAACATCGTCTCAAGACCCAGCGAGCAGAGACAGGAAAATCTGGAATAGCTGACCACGCATAGACGGAGCACCATAAAATAGCTTCGGACGACGCTAAGGTTATTGCCAAGGAACCGCATTAGTATCGAAGGAAATTCAAGGAGGCGGCATTCATCACCAACAACAGCAAAGTGTACAACAGACCCAGCGTAGACATTAAACCAATCTGGCAGCCACTCATAAAGAAGATCAATAGACTACGACTGGACCAGACAACAAACAATGACCGACAAACAGCCACGTCAGCAGACCGGAATACCGCGCATCGGGAACCAACCAGAACAGACCGCGCACAACGACACGTCACCGGACGGGGTATAAATAGGCATGAAAGGAACGTGTTCGCCAGTTCACCTGAAGACGATTGGAGATAGCACATCAATCGAAACGTCGTGATACTCAAAATTTTATAGACAATGGAAGTCCGAAATCAAAATTTTGATAAATCCACCTTGTCTACAAGTTTTGAACAATAGTTGATTTGCGTCTATAAAAAAATTGAAATGAAATATATGAAAAGCGAAGAAACTGATCCCTGTTCACCGATAAACGGTTCAGTGGACCCACGTTGTACGAATATTACACCCATTTTAAACAATATAAGGAGCTGATATTTAATAACAATAACCATATTTCAGGCTTGTAAAATACTATTACGGAAAAAGTACATATCACAATAAACAAATGGTACCCAAAAATTGTGAAACGTGCTTGTGTTTCTAAAAAGTATGAGCAATTAAATTGCAGCAGAGATAAAGGAATATAAATAACTTTATCATAATAATAAGGTATGTCAAATAATAAACCGTACATGTCGATGACATCAGGTAAGGTAAAATTCTAGAAATTATTGATATCTGTTGGTCAGTTCTACAGGTTGATGATTTTTTCACCGAGGGGACCATATTTCAAATGAGATCTGAACGAATTCGATGACTAAAACAATAAAAAATCTAAGGAATCGATGCTTCAAGGGCGAGGCCATCCACACACACGAACATGGGAATCGAGAAAGAAAATAAACTAGAAATATGGATTTTGAAATGTCAACATCCTGTCATTTTCATAAATCATGGCCTCGCCAACTTCCGTTGAAGCCAGCAAATCCAACATGTTTTCCCTTCGAATCTGCTTCACTACTAAAAAATTCATATAAATAATTGGATCTACTTTAAAAATGTACAGCCAGCTATAAAAGTCAGTTAAGTAAGTTTGCAGAGGCTGAATGAGCTTGGTTAGGGATTATGTAGACTAAGCTTTAAGTCATCAGTATGGACTGATGAGACGGTGGGGCCATTTCAAGATTTGGTTTATTTTATTTATATAATTTGTTCTACGTCATTGTTCCTACATTATTCTCACGTTTATTATCAACCTGTTATGATGATATTTATTTCATGTATGCATTTTTCTGGATGATTTGTCACTCCATTTCTTGATATTGCCAGTCGTAAAAAACAAACATCCATCTTTGCAGAAGTTTTTCTGTTACTGTTTTATAGTCGAGAAGTATTATTACTACGAACGAATTTCAAGAGGTTCGTTCCTACTACATTTTTAATAACTTTTTATTTATAGTATATACACAAGTTATACAAGGTAAACTGACCTGATTACCCAGCTGCCTTATCCATTTGATGAACTTCTGGCGTGCCCTCTGCAACAGGGAACGCTGAGCTCTCGCTTTTTCCGTAGGCATATCATTTTCCTGCAACCCCACTGAATTCGCAAATATGTCTTTTCCGCACTTTGTTCATGTCAATGTGTCACGAAACGCTGTTCACTAACACTGCACGATGTAACGATAAAGAGTCATATGGTCTTCCCGTCAGCGATTGAATAACTTTACTGGAGAGTGATTTTTGAAAAACCTGCAACCATTGGCGTCGAGAAATTATGAGGAAAGGTATTTTGATCGAATGAGTAACAACAAACAACCGATACGATGACAAAGAGTAATGCAAAATATGATAGTATGAGCGATAGCGACGATAAATCGTGAATAGTGGAAATTGCTTCTAAGAAATTATTTAAATTAATAATTACTACTACCTCGACAAGACATGCTTGTTTGCTAAAACATAAGGTCTATATAACTAGAGATTTATTCTGTTGTGTGTTTTTGTGCTATTAGAAATTAGAATGAAGGATCGATTTGAGCATCCGGAAAACATTTGTCGAGTCGTTTAGTTCCCATTTAACAACAATATTCTACTATACTAATACGGTCATTTTCGAGATATCGGTATACAGCGCATACTTTCCAAAAGAAATAAATGTTGGTATTATATATGTTCGCTGCTGCGAAATAATGAATATATCCTTCAAAATGATTATATAATCCAAATAGGGAAAAATACCGAAACAGCTATATAAATCTTGAAACTCGTCAAGGTATTTTTATGCTACTTGAAATTTCCTTAATTCGATTTGAGCACTTGATCTGTGGATTATGCAGCTACATTAATATTTATCACGACATTCATCTGCTAGCTAGATTCAAGCAGACTTTTGAAATGCACAATGCTTGGTATGATTTTCCACAAAATTCACAAATAAAAACACTTGGAAAGTTGGAGTTTCAAGTTATTCACCAGCTACGTTAGTGCACATTTTTCATATTATGGAATTTACTGTAGGTAGATTCCCTGACAACCCTACCTATGAACTAACTAGATCCTACATATGGAAATACTTCGGATATAATGTCCTTTTTATCAGTAGTATCTCGCAAAGGTCTAAGGATAAACTTAACCCAATATTAACACAGGGATTTAATTTTAAGAGCATAGATCTCAGTTCCAAATACATACTAGAACTGAAAGTCCACACTGTTCTATTTTCATTTGTGGATTTTTTTTGTGTAATCGAGTTTGGACCTTATTTAAACTTTTCCGTTTTTTCCAGCACCACATTACGTCTTAATCAATTTAGGTGAATTTAACGAGGAATTTTCTCGTTCTGTCTGCAACCGCATGCTTCAAGAAATACTCCAGTACCATAAGTGCAAAAAATAAAAATGGGGGTTGACTAAGCAAGTAAACCCATCTTGAGGTTTGAAGAACAATGATTGGATCTTCCGACGAAACATATTCAACCCAACTAGGTCACAGTCTTCTAAGGAACTGGAAATACATTCATTATTCAACTTTTTATTATAAATGATATCTAGTCGCCAAGTGCTTTTAATTAAGGGCCAGTAAAAGTTAAAGAAGTAACATTAATACATACATTTTGCTATAAAATTATTTAAAATATTTTGTGTCTCAAATTTAAAATTGTATTCGTAAATACAATTAACAATTAGCAAACATTTCACATGATATAGTTTTCCCGAAGCACTACAATCTTCATTATAGTACCTTGGTATACACACTCTAGATATGTGTGTGATAGACAGCATTTTTATAACTATTAATTATATAACTTAAATGAAGGTTTTCACCGCATATTTTTAAATTCAATAATTCCTGACGGCTATTATTTTACAAAATTTTATCATGGTTGCAAGTCTTGGTTCTCCAAATTTATGAAGTATTTTCAAATTCCTATTTCAACTGTTTAACTATCTAGGTTTTTTCCTTGGTGGAGAAGGATAACATTATACTCGCTTGATGTACAAACATGATTTATAGATGTTTCGCCGCCCTACCCGCTTTGACCCTGAGATATGGGAATAAAATAAATGTACGCCCGACTATCGTTCAAAGCCATATCTTGAAAAGAAATTATCGAGTAATAGCGCAATTTTTTCGAACGTAAAGCTAATATTCGGGTATTTGCCACGAAAACTCACGTAAAACGAAATATTAACTACCCGGACATTCCATTTCAAAATTGAATAACACTTGAGTTGTCGAGCATGTTTACATTTGTAGCTTATGAGTCTGTTATTCTTGATCCTATACAACAAAATGTATACTTTTTTTCCTTTTTTGAGTATCTATCACTACCGTCTATGAATTTTAATATGGTGCGAAAAAAAATGTAAAAAACAAATTAAGTTAATTAACGCCAGTTCTTAAAAATCATCATATAGCTTGGACAATTATTGACTTAGCATTTCGAGGATATGGGTGAATAGTTTTTATTGTATCTAGAATCAGTGGGCAAAATCCGTGTCCTGTGAATCAAATAGTTTTGAGGTTAAAGCATTTCCTAACAATTGGTCAACACTGTACTACAGCTTACCCATTTTATTCCAGATTTTTGTGTGCATAGATTAAACAGAAAAGAATCGGTATCACTAAGAATTTACTCATTTTATTTTTGCTTGATGAACGGTTTTTGTACACTTCTATCAAGTCTATTTATTTATTTCAATTTAAAATGATATTTGGTATCAAAAAATAAACTAATACAATAAAAAATATTTAGAAATGTTTTCCCAAAATTTTAGTAGTGCTATTCTATTCAATAATCAATATTAAATCAATAAAATTACTGAACGAAAAAGGTCCGTACCTACGAATAAAATCAACAACATGCGTGGTCAGCCCAGAAATGGCATCAAAAGTTTGATTTCGGACTTCCATTGTCTATAAAATTTTGAGTATCACGACGTTTCGATTGATGTGCTATCTTCAATCGTCTTCAGATGAAGACGAAGACGATTGAAGATAGCACATCAATCAAAACGTCGTGATACTCAAAATTTTATAGACAATGGAAGTCCGAAATCAAACTTTTGATAAATCCACCTTGTCTACAAGTTTCAAACAACAGTCAGAAATGGCATGCTTCAATTATTAGAAATTACTGTTCACTTGTTTATATCGTTCTAACTGCCAAACTATTGGATTGACAAGACGTCGAGTTTGCGCACATATGCTATGCTATAGTGAATTAATAATTCTTACCTATAATCTATGTCTGCTAAGTCAATAATAAAATCAAATAAGATCGTATAATAATGGCTTGGAAACATAATTTTCCAATACTCCAATCAAGACCAAGATCCACAAAAAATCGTTATACTGCTAATCAGTTTAATTTGCCTAATTTTAATATTATTGAATTGTACTTTTTTTGGACTATATCGATTTAGACTTGTCCGATAGAGCATCTCGGAAGGCTATAGCGCATGCTACATCAAGATAATCAGTGACAAACGAAAAAAAGGGTGAAAAGACTTTATTTAAGTTCAAAATCCAATATGAATCCCCTCATTGGCTGACCGAGACACTTAAGCTCCTTCTTCTTCTTCAAGTTCCATCTCCTAGTGGAGGTTGGATATTATCATGGCAATCCTGACTTTGCAACTATTCTAAACAAATGATTTGACGTCATTCCAAACCAATCCCTCAAGTTTTTCAGCCAAGAGGGTTCTTCGTCTTCCTTGGCTTCTCCTGCCTTTGATTTTCCCTTCCATGATGTTTTGTAGCAGCACATATTTGGGTCCCCTTATAACATGATCTCGGTACTCTAGTTTTTTTCTTTTGAGGGTGTTAATTATTTCTTCCTGCTTTTGTATTCTCTGTCATACTCCCACATTTGAGACCTTATCAGTCCAAGCCCCTTAGCTCCCCCACATGTCAATCCTGGTTCCGCTACTGTATAAATATATAATAAGTTGCGATATTAGTTCCTATCAAGCCATGTGAGTACAATCAGACTCTTTTGTGCTCGTCACACGTGATATTGCAATGTTGCAGCAGCTTGTACTGGGGTAAAACGATCAAAAAGAGAAAAAGTAAAAAATGACCGTGCGGGCTACCGGTTCAGCGCGACGCGGCATTCGGTTCGATCGATTCCGCCGACTCCCGCCCAGATTCATCGCATTAAGAGGAAAGATGTGTTGTATAGTGAGTGTATGGGAAAAATTTTACTTTTTAATACACAACCCAAGAATCTTCACTATTTTTGTTAAGTGTATTAGGTTTTATATTACCAGCTCCGGCTATTTCAAGTATTCACTAGAAAAATCAGTCGATGCAGTTTTTGAGCTACATAGAGAGCCAATCGTTGGAGGTTAGCATTGTGTCCAATAACGCTATTGAGATTGTCTTTAACATGTAGATTATGAAGTTTCTGGACAAGCACAATATCATCATTAATCGCTAGTACGGCTTCCACGGGGAATCTTCTGACTGCTTCACCCATCTGTGGAGCAGAGCAATTAATTGAGCTTCTAGGAGAGTCTCGCGTTCGATATATCGGGGAGCTTTATACCATTTTTTACTTACATATAGTAGATTGCCAGGCTCAGAAATATGCTAAGAGGTTCAGACAGTGCCTTTTTTCATTAATCAAATCTTTTCTCACGATTTTGTGTTGAAATTCAAAGTAAATCAATTATTTTCAGAGGCATTTGACAGTACAATGTTTAATGACATTTCACAAAGAGCATATGTGATTGGTTAATTCATTCGCTATATCTCTGATGTTGATTAAATCCAACCTAAGTACTTACTAACATTACTACTTCTGGTGTGGACAATCAGATCTTGAAAAATTATATACTTTAAAAATGGTGAATGCCCGCCTTTTGTAAGCCAGATTGGTGAGACATTTGATGATAGTCGTTAACATTTTATCAAAAAATAACCAAATAAATAGCCTCTGCCTGTGTGTTCATTAATTTATGGTTATGCTTTGACTAACAGCCAGATGGCTATTTTGTGTCATTTTGACATTTATAACCCTGAAGGCGGCTGCCCAAATGCCGGGCACGAGAACGGGGAATTTGACCAAGATCGCTATCTAGATATCAACCAAAGCATGTATGAACTGTCAAGAAGGGTGAATTGACTTGTAAGTGTAGCGACATCCCTTGTTCTTCGAAAACACTTTTTAAGATACGATACATGTTAGAAGCTGGCGACTGATACTAAGTGTATCTTTACAATACATGTATTTGTAATAGTTAAAAGTAATTTTTAAAAGCGATGCTTTGGCGGCCAAGTAATTAACAAAAAAAATTATTTCTCCTAGCTCGGTTTTTTATGATTCTCGAGTTTCCAAGCTTTTTCGATCGTAATCGAACAAACATTTTTGTGATGTAAACATCCAGCCTCATTTTTACTATTTTACTGGTTTCTGATCAATTAAGGACGTAGATAAGGAAGTTCTTGAATGTTTTTGAAGTAGAAGGTCACTTATATAAAACTCGCGTTAAACAGTTTTTGGAATTCTGCCCATCTATCAGTGTGTATGCCAGTTGTTGTTTTTATCACCATGAAATCTCAATAACCGTGTTACAGGTTGTAATAAAATTTGGCGATAGAAATCCTCAATTACAGTGATTTATTTTGACATCAGGATACATATCTAAAACCCCACGAAGAAGAAAAAAAAATTATATGAAACATCAACGGCCAACAATAAAAACATCATTGAGATAAACATTATGTATCAGAACACAAAGTTTCATGAATAAAACTCTCTTTCTGGTTGAGATGGAGAGTTTCACAAAATAACAGCATCTACAGTCAACAAAACAAAAACATGAGCAAATTTTTCACTAGGTTTTCCACGTACAGATACAATAACAAATATATGGGAACCCCTGCATTGTGATGGACAATGATACTTTAGCCAGCAAAATGCGGTATTGCTACGCGCTATGAAGAAACATAAATTCGTGTGGAGTACTGAGGCTACCAGCTTGACTCCTTATTTTTATATTTGGTAGAATATAGCCTTTTGATTATACTGATTCGACGGCTGCGAGCAGGGAAAATTACTTTACAAAATACTCAGAAAATGAAACTCACATTAGTATTTTGTTGACAGAGCAAAACTGCTTAACAGCTTTTAGTCGTATGGCCTTCCTGTCACTCAGCTTTGATCTACCATTTCACAAATACCCAACCCCAATCCTGTTTCATGCTATAGCGTCTAGATGACGTCGACGTAGTATCATTTATCACCCTTTTCTTTCTTGCGGAGGACCTTGTTAGCGATACCCAACTCCGTTCTGTATAAACTTACCAAGGTCATAAAAAATAATGCGGTGATCTTTGACGTCATTCAATGAGCCGCCGCAGGGCCGTATACGAAATTTCCATAATCACGTTATGGTCTCAGTTCAAAATTATAGACCAAGAGACAGCTATGTCATATGTCATATTATTTTATAACGGTTGTTACACAGCAAAAAGTGTATCAATTATGAGAGCATACCATATGAGTCCAGTAATTCTCGGTTATTAGGTCCGCATTCTTTCGGAAAAAATCGATTTTCCAAAAATTTAGACAAGAAGTGAAGGTAGAGGAAACAATAGTTATATAGCGCCAATGTCAATTTTTACCTTGGGGGTGAATGCCACCCTACTCGCGGATGAAAATTAGAAAAACAGAAATCGGAAAACGACAATCTTTGAGGGGAATATTCAGCCCTCGATTAAACCTTCAAAATTAGATTTTACGAAAGTAGTTACAACGGAGATTATAAAGTTATGATAAAAATAAGTATGTTTATTCCATTTTGTAAAAGTAAAATAAACGTTATCAAGTTTTTCTCTTATTTAACATAATTGTTTTAATCAATAATTGCACAGTGAAAGAGGATGGAAAGGTAATTGGTTTTAACGTCGCTGCGTGAGGCGAATGGAATCAATCTACTTGACTCCATTATCTATCATTATCAAAATAGGAATGAGTGCGTATTTTGTTACATTGTTTGAGATGCAGGAAGTATTATATCAATCAATATGAAGTTAATAATGACACAACATATGGAAACTGAAATACTACAATACAAACAGCACACTTGAACCGACGAAAATAATAAACATAGATTTTTTCATAGGTGAGTCGAGTGGGTTGCTATTAGATTTTATCCTTCACAGAACAACAAACTTGTATTGTGTTCCGTCGTACAACAATTCACTGCTCGCCCCCATTCACAAAAAACCCCTTTTAGGTTTATGTGCCAGAGAAATTAAATGTTAGAAGAGGTTCGTTTAAGCCGGAAATTAAACCTACTGAAGCGATGGAATCAAATGGAGTATCTGCCGCATAAATAATCATTGTTCGTCATAATGTTGTTACTTAGAATGTTATGTTATTATTAAATTATTCCGTTCACATATGGTTCAGAGAAGAGAACAATGAGTTGCTCATTTTTATATACATTTTGTACTCTCTAAATATTTGTAACACCTCCTACAGTGATTTGGAATCAAACATCGAACAATGAAATTTAGTACGTTTAATTTTTTCAACCTTGCAAAATGTATCCGACTATCAGAAAATACACACTTAAAAGTCATGTTTGACAATTTCTTCCTTTCAAGAATTTCTTTGAATTTTTTCTAAGAATGATTGTAAGCTCAAGACAACAAAATTAAATCACGATAATGTAAGAGTTTTCCTTACTCTCCAAAATACCACAGAAATTGTGTAGTAGGCAAGCACCTGCAACATGTCTAGGAACAATGTTTGAGCACTTTCAATTTTTTCATCATTAAGCTGTTGCGTGGACCAATTTACAGAAAAACATTAAGTTTAACTGTTCCCTCTACATTTAACAACATAATAAAAATTTATTGTAATTCTTAGTCATTTTCAAATTAGAGGGTTGTTCAGGTTAACTATTCTGCGAAAGATATTTATGTCGGATTATAACACCATTCGTTAACAGAGTCAAAAGTTATAATTAGAAAAATTAGAAAGAAACAGTTCCATCTCATTTTCTACTCGCGATAATTGAAACCAGATACAATTGACTGAAATATTTTTACTAACATAATTTTTCCTTAACTTAAAAGAAGTTTGATTCTAATTATTCGTTACCATCGAGTCGATTTGAATGTTCTTGCCGATGATGATTTCATCGCTATTATCATCAATTTTGGAACGTTTATGTCCCTGAGACAGGAGTAAAATACCAGCAATATCTCATTACAATCAATTAGATGGCTGATTTTTCTTGCCTCCGTATTTTCACAATTACTTCTTCGAGTGATTACACACCACAAAGATAGGTTGAACGTAAGGGAAATCGTAATGCAATAGCCATAAAAAAGTTCAACAAGCCTCAGTATAATGGAGTTTTAAAATTCCTCTCATTATACTGACCGTCCATGGTTATTAAAAATAAATTAGCAGAGTTTACGAATATAAAATAAACAAAATATAGTTAACTGATCATATTTGAAGGTCAGCTGTCAAACATTCAGCTTTCAAACGATTTCAAATATTTTATCAAAAATCCCCCTACTAACTATTCCTCTCGCCAGTCAAGTAGATCGACTCAGTGCTTCCCACGCTATAATGATACTGCAGAGAAAAATGATTTTACCAAACCAGAATTTCACCACTTGTGAATCATTCATTCATTAACGGCATGTGTGAGTATTTTGTACATTTGTCTGTGGTCGTGTGAAATACATTTTTGATGATTATTTGGTAGTATTGGTGTCTCCACAGCTGGTTAGTTCTTATAACGTGCATTATGGCTACTGTGTTACGCCTAACGGGTAAGAAGTAAAATATCTGAAAAAGCAACAAATTTTGTTTTTAAATTCCTACTTTGAACCAACTTTCGGAAACTATACGTGCCATATAACGTAACCTAGTGCAATAATTTTTAAAAATTAGAATAGTGCGTTCAAAGTTACAGAGGACCAATGTTTTCCGGATAGACAGACAGGCGAAAATAAGTGACTTATTTTCATGTCGCATAACTTCAAGTCACATCAAAAAAACTGAATATATCATAAGCTTTTAAAATTCAAACTTTTATTCAACCACAATACTTTTCGGTGTACTCTCGTAAGAAGTACAATAAATTGGGTTCAGAATAGACACAGTCCAGGACAAATTTTGGGTGTTTAGTGCAATTACCGTCAAAAAGATGCATAGTTGGTAGAGAATTTGAATAAAGTGTCAAGTAGGTACATAAATTCCTCCAGAATTGACAAATAAAAACATTTTTTATCATTCATTATTTAAAGTTGATGTACGAAATTATATTTTGATTGTAGAAAATCGTGTTGACATTTAACATGTCGGTCTATTATATTCTAAGCACTGATGTATATGAGAAATCCTCAGTATGTCGGTATAGTGTGATGAAAGGATGGAAGATGTTGATGATGATAATGACTAATAAAAATATAAAATGATAGACTACTGAGTAACGTCGAAAGAGATTGCATTGGAAAAACATGAAAAGTGTAGAACTCAAGACCAAATAGTATTTCTAAAAATAAGAAGAGATGAATGAGAATACTAGATTCACCTCAACTTTCCGTAAAAAGAAGGGTCAAGACCCGGAACACTTGCAAACCGAATGAATATACCGCACGCGATCCCGAGGAGTTTTGCGTGACCAGAGAAGAAAGAGTTGTCGGATCGGTGGCCACGGCGCGACTCTTCTTCCTGGCAGCGCGCCGGCGACGGGAGAGAGCAGCAGAAGACAGCCGATGACGTCAGCAGGAGGCAGGGGAACACAGCAGGAACGGCGGGAACTGACCTAGTGCCAGCCAGCGCTACGAATCGGGTGCCAACCGCGGCGCGGGATCGCGGATACACGCCGGTCGATAGGGACCGACGCGAGGCATGTCGCGACAAACCATGAGGTGTTGTGGTCAAACTGCTCTCATCTCAAGGTCATTGTCATGCTTTCATCTCTTCCTGGTGTCACGTTTCATTTGCCACGCCAGTAGGCCAGCGCGAAGTATCATAATACCGAAAAAAAAAATCTATTTTTTTATAGATAACATCTCGCAAAAACAGGAAATCTATCACGCCCCAGAAGCGCTGCGAGAGGACGTATAATTATTCACATTGACTTTAAGGCGACAACAAACTCCCCGGTAGTTCATTGCACAACGCCAAGGCGAGAATGGTTCGAGGCATTGGAGGCTCGACCTGGTGAGGATGGACTTCCATGTATTGGATGCTTTGACGACTCTTGGTGTTATTATGCAAGACGATTCTGTCGAACATCGTCATATGTATAGCGTCAGATCAGCCACCCCCTTTCGAATACAACGATCTGGAGCGGAAGAGAACCCCCAACTTCTCGGACACGGACCTGGCAAGGCCAGCAACATGATCTTTTTTATATAGATAACCTCACGCAATAGCAGACAGCCTAACGCGCTTCATAAGCACTGCGCGAGGATGAATGTCCGTCCACATTGACCTTAAAACGCTGTAGATTGTAACCATCGGGGAACAAAGTCCCTGTTAGCTAATTCCGCAACGCCGAAGTTCTCCGAAAGGATGACTTTTAGAACAGCCTTGTTCGAGGTGTTGTAAGTTCCTCTAGGATTTGCTGTACTGGCTACTTTTGGAGTTATTATGTGAGACAGCTGGGTTGAACATCTGTCATGATAATATCTATAGAATAGGGACAGATGAGCTACCCTTCTTCGATGACGCCGACTCAGCAAGGCCACCAACATGATCGTGCCACGACATGTTATTGTTGATGTTAATTCCCAGAAACTTGGTGGAAGATGATTCAAGTTATTGGGTTTCCCTCAATCTCAACAACTGGGAGACCAGCATGTGACTTCTTTGTCAGAGTTGTTGTCTGAGTCTTTTGCGGATTAAACTGAACTCCATATTCCCTACTCAGCAATTCTCAATGCCCCCATTGATCATAACAGCATGCTGTAGTTGCCGATCTCCCATGAATCTATGCTTGCAGAATCATCTCAGAACATGCTTCTGTTGATGTCAATCCCCAGAAGCTAGATGGAAGATAATTCAAGTATTGATAGTACCTTCGTCTTCACGACTGGAAGACCAGTATGATATTTTTTATCAGCATTGCAGTTTGGGTCTTCGGTTCGTCAATAACAGCTTTCGGAAGGGTAGTGCTTTGCCTTGTCCCTTGCAGGAAGTAAGAATGATGAAATCTACGAATCTGTTGAGTTGATAGATTTCCAACTGTTGTACAGCAAGAAGAACGTTTGAAACAGGACAGATCCATGTGGACCGCTGATGTTGATAACTACATCGGAAGCGTATCATCACAAATACGGATCGGTTGCTGGGAAAACTATCCAGCCATTAACAAACACCGATGGCAGCAAGCTATATCAAAAGTTGCAGAAACTGTCCATAAAGTTTAATTGCTCCAATCCGATACTCCAATACTATGGATGGCGTAGAGCAGAAGTTCTCCCGTGGCCTTATGCACATTGAATCCGTACTGGTGATCATTGAAGATGATGACTTTGTGATCAATAGTTAAAACTTTGGAATAGCACCAAGTGAAATTTTTCAGTCGACTGTACACGACGCTCTCGCATCGAGCCTTTTATTTAATTTCTCCTTTCTCAAGCGATCGCTTCTATAAAAAGCCTACAGCCCACGAACAGTTTGACGCCTGTATTTATATTGGGAAAACTTGTCTAACCTAACCAAATTTCCATATTCCACTTGAGATCGACACGAGGCGTTAAAAACACCCTATATCCCTCTCTCCTTTACTTCGTTCTTTTGGAAACTGTTACATCAGATTAGTTCAAGAAAACTGGATGCAAGGAAACTCTCTAACAGGTTGATAAGAAAAAGGTTATTTCATCTTAAGGCTCTATGAATGTTTTTATTTGTCGATAAGGGACTCTAGAAACAAATAATTCAATGCAAGTCCAGTAGCGTTAGAGATATCCTCAATCTTTGAAGTAGTTTGGTTGTAAGAAGTATTAATTGACCAGTAGATTCACTATAATTGATTTAGGAATTGAAAAACACCCCCCTCTGAAAAAAAACTTGGGATTAGAAACTTGTGAAACATTCAATAAAAGGACACTTCAAAATTATCGAACTAAAAAATTTACAACGTCCGAAAATTACTGAAAATTCGAGAAACAGAAAATGAATTTGCAGAAGTTCTAATAGTATTTTGATAATTGCTTGCACTGCCTGAGATGTGAGACTCTCCGACATCCGACATACCCCACCATGGAACTTAGGTGTTTGTTAATAATTATGATGTTTAGCTTAGTACTAAAGTTCGTAACTACGGTATTTTTTTCCATCTCTGACACACTGCTTGTAACAACACATAATCGAATTATTTTTAGCCCTCAGTGGTAGATGACTTCATTTCATACTGACTTCCAAAAAAGGGTAGTAACTTTACATCGGATGTTATCTTCGTAGCTACACTGAATGAGGGTGCGCACTAAAATAGCCGCGGAGTGTACGCAATCAATCAGAAGCCGACTCTGCATTGTACGCATTGCACTATAGAATTTTGCCGTTAAGACCACTGTTGCAACTAGATTATGAGACATTTCCTATTAGTTCCAGTGCCAGCCTGGATCACACAGACTTAAAGGAAAATCAACAATGTATAACGACATACTGTATCCAAAGTTCTCTGTATCTGGAAAGTGAGTTAATTGGATACGTCGTCGAAGCTCAGAATAGCAGAGGATCTATTAAGTGCTCTCTGAACTCCCTTTCAGTGAAACTGTACCGTTCATCCATTTCGGATGGATCGATGCCAGATAGAGAGAGGTGAAAGCATACGTACACTATCGATCATAATGTAGGAATTTATGAATTTTTGAACAAAACTCTGAAAAATTAAATTTTAGCTTTTAGTGATTAAATATAATTTCTGCGAGGTCGTCCAACAAAATGACTTTTAGTAGAGGCTCGTTGGAAGTGTTGTAAGCTTGACCTGGTGAAGATGCGCCTGTTGAGCTTCTCTAGTCTTTGCTCTATTGGCGACCCTTGGTTTTATTCATGATAATTATATCTACAGTACAGATTTCCCGATTTCCCTGTCCTAGCTACGACACTGCAGATTCTGATGGCATTTCGGAAGGATTTTCTGCTGCCTTCTCTGGAATAGGTGCATTGAAATCATAATAAGCACTGCAACTGCAAGTTGAATTATATGGAAAACATGCTCGTGAATTCAAATTCTGTCTAGCGTGCGGGCGTACCGTAAAGGTCAGATGAGAGGATAGTCTAATTAAAATTGGTAGGTAGCACAAAGGCTGATGAGAGTTTATCACGGATAATATGTCATATTCCTTTTGTTTTTGTCTTCAAGACAGTTTCTATGTTATGTCATTATAGCTTTTGTTCGTAGTTGATGTACATCTCCATTTCCCACGCGTAAGCGCGTTATTGTGATCACGAACATTTTCAGATCTGAAATAAGAAGTTTTCTAGAGGTTTTATGCCATCCTCATCACGAAAATCCGCCACTCATTTCTCTCGGTTTCTATCGACCTCTTAGTCGGTCTGTGTATTTTTTTACACCGCGTAATCTTAGTAAGCTCTGCTCCAATTCTAATGAAATTTGAGGAGGAATATGATGTGAGAACGTTGTAGGTTCTGCTGCAGTTATTTAAAATCTATGCATCGGCGGCAGTGTAATAAGCAAAAAATAAAAAATTGACAACCCCTACATTATTCAGTTATGTTTTCTTCTCTAGTTTCCATTTACAGTCGTCAACAAAAAATTTGTAGGAAGCTAAACATTTTGTCAATCAAACAAACCTCACCACTCACCGATTTGGCAAAAAATCTGCCTAGACTGTGCGCTGTTACGTGATGGAAGAGAAACTACGGCATCCATATAGAAAGTTGCAAAATAACCAAAGACCGAGAGGACAGACCAGCAGAAATCATTGACGTACATGAATTTCAAGCAAAAAATAATTAGAGGTGAATTCTCAATTATTGTAGCAAATCAATTTCGTTCATCACAACACAATCATTTAAAGATAACATTTCACACGAACAGTTAAAATTCATTGTTCATCATTTCTATATGTTATGCAAATAGAGCTAGATAGCTTCAACAACTTGAGATTTAATTTAGAATAATATATAACTTATGTAGAAAAATCCAAAATACTAGTTGTACACTGCTAGGAAAAACTATGTAACGCTGTATACGTACATAATAATAATAATGATAATAGAATTTATTGCTGAACAACATTACAATCAATAACAGGACAACAAATTTCAACAAAAATCATAACAATATGAAAATAACCTGAAATATATAAAAATAATTTAAACAGAAAAAGAAAAAAATATCCACTTCCAACCGCATAATAAAAATTATATAAGAGAAATCAAATGTTTTGAAGTTAATAATAATATTAAAAAATCTTACAACTGTAATAAAATTACAAATTGAGTTAAAATTGATCTGTGTCTATCACAATGAAACGTTCTGGTAGTACGAGTCATCAGTGATGCTATATAAATTTTATCTGTGCTAAGATGCCAATAGCGTCAATCATACTGTGGAGTATTTTGTATACGAATATAATTGTTGCACATTTTCTCCTTAAATCTGAAGATTAAACCCACATAATAGAATATTTTGAGGATATCATTGTTTTTGACATACCATATACTAACAATTTCGTAAACAGCACCTTCGTGCTAGTAAAATGCTTATATAACTATAACTACACTATAAAATCATATGCCTTCAATGCTCCATTGATTCTCACGTATAAGTTTTGCGCGATAATGGAGGCTCTTAACGTCATACTTTTTATAAAAGGTTAATTTGGAAATTCTGTTCATGTTACCTTACAACACTGAATATGTTACCAAAGGTTTTAGGGCGGCTAGACGGGGCATTAGGAATTTTAGTAGATGATAACATATTGAAAGCCAGCATGCCTATTAATGCCCCCTGTTTTGGTCGGTCATATACATGTGTCAAGTATCATCAACATTCAATTTATTTATAGAGAATCCCAAAAAGCCTGAAAGTTTCGAAAGTTATAATAATTCCCTATAATTACAAGGGATACAGGATAAAGTCGAGTCGAATATCGACATGTCATTTAAGCGTATCGTTTGCCAGGAACAGGCACTGGATTAATTCAATCCGCTATAAATAGTCGGTATCAGTAAAACAATTGATACACGATTAATAAAGTGTCTCGTTACACAACAGGCAAAGTATCTATCGGATATCCGCTGATGCCAGTTCGAATATTATCGTTAAAAAAATTAGCCTGTCTGCGAAACCGGCCGAATCAATGTTATTGTATTATTTTAAATTGTAAATCTCACAAGTTTGTATTAGATTAAAATCGAATTAAAGCTTCACTGCAGCAAGTTTTAGTAATACACTATTTCGTTAAGACATGCACAAATTACCATAGTCCTACATGCAGAGTTTATAGTCAGTGTGGTGCTCTATATGCACCTACCTCTAACGCTAAAGTATTATCTCAGCTAAGCACTTATGTATCTAGTAGCCTTATTATAATTCTGCAGACATAGTTTTCGCGCCAGTTTAGAATTTGAATATTCATATCAGTTGGCTAATATGGGTTTCAGCTTCGCAAAACTGTATTTTCCCTGAAATATGTACATGACAAACAATAAAATGTTAGTTCGCCAAACAAGAAAAAATGCTCATACGGGTCAACCACAATTTTTAAATGCATTTATTCAGGAAATATTCTGCACTGTTGGGCCATTACCGTTTAGGTATTTTATAGAGTAAATATTGAGTGTTTTTTCCTGATTCAAGTTTCCGTTCCTGAAGTTGACTACTCGAATCAGTTAAACGGCTGATCTAAACAGGAGGTTCTACTTAGATGATTCTGTTTTGTTATTTATTTTAAGTAGTAAGCCTAGTTACCTATTTATACCAACATTTTTGTTAGTTTCATTTCATTATTTCAATTCTTCTTCACGTCAACAATTATTCAAGTACGAAGATGCATGAACTAATACAAAAAGAATTGTTGAAATCGATCTAATATGTTTCTGAGAATTTAGAACATACATACATACCTACCCAGATAGATACACATTTATTCGGGTAGAATTGATGAAGCCTGTCAAAAAGTAAACGCCTGTCATTCAGCATACTTTTTGCGAGGATCTATTATAATTATCCATAAGTGTATCTTTTTAGGTTTTGACATTGATTGATGAAAAGTTACATAAACACAATATCGTTACATTTACCAAAAACGAGTTGATTTGGCAGAACTGCTATCGACCACGCTTCCTGAATTAGACAGCAAACATTCAATGTATTATTGATATGAACTTGAACTCAAATTGTTCTTTGAATATTTTATACGTCGTACGATAGTCCATTTACCGATTAAATTTTTCACAGCTGTATAGTACAGTTTCAGTTACTGTACTGTCATCAGTCTCAAAACATGAAGTAAACCTGAAAGGAACTTGTCCTCTCTTTATTATGTTTGATTCTGTATCTTTATATTATCTAAGACTGGAAGACTGGCTTTGATGAGTAGTTTAAATCGAAAAACGTGTACAAATACATGATTCCTGAATAAGGATTTTTAAAATTTATGACAATTACTCAATTGGTAAGCCATGTTTAAGGAAATTCGCAATACGTATTTTGCCTGTGATACTTTTACCATCGCCTTCATTTTCCAAAATATATATAATAAGGCTACATTATCATGATGCCATATATTATGAATAAAAACGACGATATTTGTGAATGTAACGGTAAGCAAAGGTTTGTCAAAGATATACATACGAGTATAATTACGAGTATCTTATTTCTAGTCCTTGATAGCCTTCTAAAAAATCAATTAATTCATATGTTGAATTCTTATAAACCTATTTTTTTGATCTCATATCAAATATATTATTTATTCCTACTAAATATATAATTTTTTGTGAATAATACATCCTGCGATACAACGTTTTATCAAAGGTAGAAGTTTTCTCGTTCAATTTGCAAGCTATCTGAAGTCAGGAAATGAAGATAATGGAAAATACTATCAAGCATACCAAATATTGTCTTTGATATATTAATAAAATTATAATGCATCCGTAAATATCGCAGACTGGTCATAAACTTTGCCTCAAATTATAACTCGTTTATTTTCCAAGTCACGAACTCCTTTCCCAAAGTTAATTCGCCTTCTGTTCCAATCTCCACGAATTGAATGTCTGACGAAAATGAATAACACACACAAATTTAACAAGTGTCTTGTTGGTTCAAATGGAGTGTACGTGTCGTATACATTTGAATGTTCCAACTTTTACTTACTGTGCACCAACTAGTATTTCGATTTGATTCAATGGACCCTGATCAATCACAATATACAGAAAAAAAATCACACGATATAATGATATCAGAATTCCACGCGGTTCCCTTGTAGATCCGTAAACAGAATTTCTTGTTCTTGCAGAAATACACACTTTTCTGTTATCAGGGTCAACAAGTTAACAGCCTTAATGGACGGTTAAATTCATTATGAAAAAAAGAAGAGACCTCAGAGGCGCTCCAATTTTGAGTTGTTTTTAGCCTTACTTCCCGGGTTTTCTGCGAAGGAAGTACTATGGTCGTGAAAATTCTCGAAATTGGGATATTTTGTTTGACGTTTTATAGTGAACGGATCTATGCAAATAAATGTAATTTCCGTCGGTCTGTCTATCTGTCGGCGTTTGTATCACTACGCGAGGCAGAAAAATAACAAATTAGCATTTCCAAACTTCGTTTTTTGGTACATAAGTTTTATTTTCAGGTGTAGTCAAAAAAATGCTGGTGGCTCAAACCAAAAATATCCAAACCCTCAATTGTACATGTTCCATACAAATTATCGCTTGTCACCATCAAATTACTCCGAAGTTTTTATATTACTGTAGCCCTACTAGTGCGCTTGTATTCTGGTTTTTCATGTTTCTGGAGCCCTTGTAGATTTATCAAGCAACTTAATTCATTTTGAAGGGTAGGGACTTCCTACAATAAATTCCTCTCGCTCAAAGACTTCCAAGAGAGTTCAAAAATCGAGTGAATTTAGTTTGAGCATCTACGAAAGTGCCCCGTAAAATTCGGATTTATTCATACGGAAGAAGGGATGATTCCAAGTCAATTACACCATGTGAAGTACTGAGTCAATATATTTGACTCAATTTTTTCATCTTCCACTGAATACATTTTGAAAGTTTTTCATTCATTTCCTCGATATAATTACTATACGATTTATAAATTGGCAAGGGTTTACAAAGACCACCCCACCCAGGTGTCAATTCTGACAGTCTGACGATGATTCAAATATCAAATGGAAACGCGTATCACTAAAACAGGGTTTTGACTGACTTATTTTTTTCCGAATGATGGAGGATTTTTACCAAGTAAGAGCATCTACAATCTACATAAAAATGACACATAAATTAAAGCACTTCAAAACTGGTGATAGTTATGAAAGGTACTACTAGTTCTGAAAATAAAATATACAACCTCTACTCTAGTGTATATAAAGATTTTTTAATTTTTTGGAATATTAACCAATTCGTGAAAAAATTCTATTTAATCATAGATACTAACATGAGCATATTGATCATAAAAACCTGCCGCTTTATCGCTATATAAAAATTGGTAAAATAAAAAAAATTGCATGAGACATTGAATATATGCTCTCCCACTATAAATAAGACCCGCTAAGGACATGCATGTTCCCCCTTTAGCCTAGACTCGTCAGTATAGCCTGGCGGACTAACTTAACTGTAGAGAGCAATCGTGTGGTATATACGTAACCCAGTCAAGTGTGTGATAGCAACATCACCCTTATGGACAGATGTCGTATGGGACATCTGTTGCCGCTTCAAGGCAGTCCAAGTGTTAGGACCTTTGACTTCGTAAGTTGCCAGTGGGCGTCCCCATAGAGGGCGACACTTGGAGATCATTCCAGGCAAGGGTGTGATAGCAACATCACGGTGACGCTGGGCATTGGCATCTTACGGAGTCAAGGTCCTAACAATTGGACTTGGTTACATAGAACATTAAAATCACTTTTCTCCTTGAAACTAAATGGCTGCATTTGAAAAAAAAACGGAAAGTATTGAAATTATATGGAATTTCACTCACCTTGAGGGACGCTCTATTCTGGAATCCCAAAAAGGATAGCTTCCTGAGGTTAGTCTTGCGCGCACTGTTCATTTTTAACTTGTGATCGTGAGGCATCGTTGCAATATATAACTTAAGTATTAAAAGAAAACCAAACCACTATAATACAAAATGTACACAATGTCGATCGTCTGTGGTGGTACGTTTTCAAAACGCGCGCGTTATCTGCCGAGGAGACACAAACGCGGCCAAAACGTGATCTTTTTCTTCGTCGTCTTTTTTCCTCGGTGATCTTCCTAGTCTCGTGATGGCGAAGAGGACTTGGAAGAGCATGGGAGACGGCCGCTCCGACGTCTCGAAGTCTCTGAGGTTGCGCCTCAGGGTTGAGAAGCGGGAAGGCACGTGAGGACCCGTCGTGGGAATCTGGCTGTCTAACTACCGACCTGCAACAAAAGTATGGTCACTGATAGTAAAAAACATATGATTTATTCATATCTTTTCTTGCACTAGTTCAAAGAAATAGCACCTTCTCTTTTGAGCCTTTAAAAAACAACGTTGATAAAAAGATATCATTGGTGTTATGGGAAGTTAACGAGAGCAAATATGAGAAGTGAAGGTCTATTAATAAGCTATCGCCGACTGAACCCTAGCAGAAGCAGAAACTCATTGGATCTGCGGGAAGCATTTAATACATAACCTCACGCAAAGGCAGATAGCCTATCGCGCTTCATAAGCACTGCGTTAAGATAAATGTCAATTCACATTGACCTTAAAGCTCTGTAGATTGTAACCATCAGGGCACAGTGTCCCTGGTAGCTCATTCCACAGCGCCGAGGTTCTCCAAAAAAACGACTTTCGGAACAGGCTTATTCGAGGAGTTGTAAGTTCAATATGGGGATACGTCCGATGAGCTCCTCTTGTATTTGTTGTACTGGCGACTCTTTGAGTGATCATGCGAGACAGCTGTCATGATCTATAGAACAGGGACAGATCAGCCACCCTTCTCCGATATTCCAGACTGTGGAGGTCGTTTGTGAGGTCATGCGCATCCACTAGATGCTCGCTTTTGGATTGTGTTCAGAAGCTCCAGAGACTGCTTTGTTTTGCTTTGCTTAATATAATTTCATGGAGCGGAAGAGACCTTCCAGCTTCTGAGACGCCGACCTAGCGAGGCCGGCAACACGATCGTGCCATGGCATGTTATTGTTAATGTTAATTCTCAGAAGCTTGATGGAAGATGATTCAAGTATTCACTTCCATGGCTGGCAGACAAGCATGAGACATTTTTTTCTGAGCCTTCTGTGCGTTAAACAGAACTCCGTTTGCATATCCACATTCCACATTTCACTCAATGTCAACATTGATCTGGTTTCATGCTAGAAATAATGCCTTTTAAGTTAATGTTAGAATATAATAAAACCCAAACAGTTATGCTATGATTAAAACATATATATAAATATTTTTTCAAAATATTCTGTTGATCGTACAACTTCTTCCAATTTTTTTTATCGATTATTGAGTTTAAAGTCTATGCACATAATCAACAACATGCCGAGTCAGTCCATAAACTAAATATATACACCAATTATCAGAAAATGTGTTATTAATTAGTTTATAACGCTACTAACTGTAAAACTATTTAAATGACAGGATACAGATTTTTCGCATATAATTATGATAGATGCCATGGAAAATATTATATATATATAATAAATGAAAATGACTTTTATTAATTTAATAGAATTTTTTGCTGATTTATCTCCACCAAATAGTATTTTTTGTAGGCGGCATTGTTTATCACATATTCAATTAACTGGGCTAAAAACGATCTATATTCTTCAACTCACAGGAAAAAGAGCATGGTTGATACTGGAAAAAAAATGACAAAAAATTCCTGGTGCGATCCAATCTGTATCAAATACCTGAATATTATTTATTAGCTGGGAAGAATTACAAAATAATCATTGTAACGCTATCACGGTTGGATAACATGACTTACAAAGTAAATAAATGAAAAGATTAGTATTGTTTACTTTTAATGAAAAGTAATAAAAACAATTGACATTATACCTAGCACAATAAATAACAAATTAATGCTTCGTTAGTGCGTTTGTTACTATAAATATAATTGACCAGCTTACAAATAGCTAACAGCTATTATTCCTTAGTCAACAGATTGATTCAATTGATTAGAAGCAGTGAAACCTGTGAAGATCGACATTGCTGCTTCATGAGCAATATGATGTAATCTAAAATATAACAAGTCAATTTGACGTTTTCAAGCTTTAGTGTCCAAAACAGTTTGTCTGCTTTTGGATAAAAGTAATGAGTCATTTGAATAAAAATTATCACCATTGAAAGCGAGGATCGAATGGATACTTCCAATTCATTCGAGTGGGTAGAGGTATGATGCTGGCTAAAATGTTTGTTTCCTACCGTTGGTTTTTAATACCTAATATATTTTTCAGATAATAGTAAGCTCATGTAATGTTCATTAAGTATTTTATGTGACGCCAATAAAACGAGCTTTCGATCATAATTTGGGTGCCACAGCTGGATACTTCCATATTTGTTAGTAGGATTCAAGGCATCTTTCTGGGAAACTCTTCTTAGGAATGATACGAACTCTGTCCAAACTCGGTTCTTACCTGATGTAATGGTGAACAGTCTTTCAGAGTAGCATGAGTTGTTCAATGCACGTCGTTATTCGACACACCGTCTCATGAGTGAGTTCATAAGACGGTGTCGTATAATAACAGTGGGACAGCTTGTACTATACAGTCGTGTGTGACACAACGACCCATCAGCAGAATGAACTTATGGCCTTTTTCGTCTTCAAGTACCATATCGAGTTGAAGGTTGGTTATTTTTACTCTGGAAGCGACAGCTTTGAAAAGTTGGTTAGAGGTACGTCCGAACCACTCTCTCAAGTTTCTCAACCATGCCTATACTGCGTTTTCCTTGGATTTTGCATTGGACAATCCACTGTAGAGGTTCATATTTTTTCCCACTCTTGATATGGTGCAAATATTTCAGACTACGTATCTTAAGTGTATTAACAACCTCTCTTTACCTGCCTATGCGTGCCACCAACTAATATCTTTGATCCTCGGAAATATAACCAGTAATCAATTAAAACTGCATGAATTGTATGCGTGGTGCTTTGTATATGACAGAATGTATTTACATACATTTCAAACTCCACAATCCACAAGAATAACAAGTGCAAGTTTATGCACTTTATTACAACATATATCGTTCAATATTTATATAAACAACGTGATTCCGGATACAAAGTGGCCGGAAACAGCAGCCAAACAGCAAAAACAGTTTATAGAAATATTTTATTGTCCCATTATCATTGTTAAATCAATAATAAAATGGTGAATAATTCAACACGCATTTTCAACAGAAATTATAACTGGATGTGAATATTCGCAAGCTCTTTGATGACTGTTTTTTTTTTAATTTTAACAACAGATGATTTAGAACAGAGGTTCAGTTCTATCGTCGTGATCAAGTGAAATATTTTAAGTATACGTGATTAGTAACCAGAACCTTGGGAAAAGTTCTTATTTTTTTTTGCTTTGCTACTCCCATTATTATCAGAACCTTCAGTAACATACAAAAATGAAGTTCGACATTTCTTAAACTTTTTGACGACATCCCAAAAACATTTCTTTGATTACATCATAATATTGTAAAAAAAAAGATAAAAAAATAGGTCTGTGAAGGTTCTGACAAAATTGTGTTTTATGTCAATTTCTTAGTTTATTTAACTAAATTAGATGACAAGGTGACAATAACGCAGACAGATAGAGATACCGACAGACAAACAGACCAACACAAAGATGGGAAAGATTTTAAATTAATGTTGCACCTGTAAAACAAAATTTATGATGCTAAAACTATATTGCGGATTTTAGCAACAACAAAACAACACATAAAAATACCATTATATTATAATAACCTTTTGAACAAAACATAAATCGCTCTATTTACATTTTTTTGCGATTCACATATCCATTTTCCTAACCAAATGCCTTTATTACAACTATTTTATAGCAGTTGTTGCCCCTACATGATTATTTGCATGCCAAACATGTATCATGAAACGTTTATTATTTGTAGATAAAAAGATTGTGTAATTAATTATTACTTCATCCATTACTCATGATTCATAGATATTTCGCGGTTTTCCCGAGTAATACTAAACTCATTCCGTATTCCAACTTTGTCCGTAACATACTCGTATATGCCATAAAATACAAAAAACAATATCTCATATATCGAAATTATGACATGGAAAGTAGATCGGTTATAGTCTGTTTCCATATAAATTCAGTGCTTTGAAACTTTGGAACTTATAAACTACTGATTTGATCGCTATCAATGTACATACAATACTCGTATGTATGCGAAAATTGATATAAAAATGAAAAAGTTCACAAGTGATGGAGTAGAATGTACTAAAAATAACATTCTCATAACTCACAAATTGTATACATTACCAAATGTTTGTCAAGAAGAACAATCAGTTACAGTGATCTACTGCATATTTTATAGTCTCATCGTACACATATTCTAAAAAACGATAGTAATCTTAATAGATATTGATTATATTTGATGATGGATTATTGTGTTGTAAAACTTAACGTTTCGGTAACTTCAGTAATTTTTGAATGACAGGTAACATCACTTGCACATCTACATAATCATACTTAATCACGGTGATTCACGCTCCTGGAAAAATACTTAGGTATTGTTCCTTGTATCAAGAGTTTGTGTAGAGTGTGAATATACTGTTGCCCTGTAAAAAGACATCTCTACTGATGATCGTTCCGGATTGAACTGAAACATAAGAGATGAGTGATTGCTCTTTCACCCTTAAAGCTTCGACGTTGATCTCACTCTTATTATCACTGTGAAATAACAGATCGAGGTCATTTATTTTTCTTACTTATACCAAACCTTTTTTTTCTTTTTGAATATTTATCCTGATGTATGAAGGACCCTCAAGCTTAAGTGACTCGTTTATGGAATAAGCTTTTTCTGTCATTTGATTCTATACTAGATCAACTGTGGGAGCTCTCCTTAAACATGCAAAGGAATATTTCACAGATCGCATGGTATATATTATTGTCCTTTTTATTACTTGAATATTTATTCCGTTTTACCAATTGTTTGTTTCACTTGTCACAACCACAAGTTATTTGGAAAGCGGTTGAGCTATTGTGTCCGCATAAGGTAGATAATGACCAATGGATAAAATATCAAATAGCTTCTATAACCCAATGGCTAATCATAGGGTGTATAACAACCATAACACTGAATGTTTATCAATCCTACTCGATAATGTTAGCATGTATTATTTTCATAAATATATTTGTGTTCTATCTCTTTGGCAGCATATTGTTTACTCCAATCATACTGTTAGTTCTGCATTAAAAACTACAAGGATATAATAATTCAAACAATCCGGATCATGATTAGAAATTATATCAAAATCTTGTTCAGCATGAAGAACTAGTTGAAAAAATTCGTTCCG
Source organism: Bruchidius siliquastri (assembly GCA_949316355.1). Lineage (NCBI taxonomy): Eukaryota > Metazoa > Arthropoda > Insecta > Coleoptera > Chrysomelidae > Bruchidius > Bruchidius siliquastri. The sequence continues at coordinate 23,737,522 of OX438536.1, read as the reverse complement.
TGTCATTTATATTAAGTACTTATACGATATATTTAGCAATACGCAATCAACGTTCATGGCGAAAATGTTTTTTTTGAAAATGAACACGAAGGTCACTACAGTCGACACAGCAAATTATTGCGAATATTTTTCATACGTTGCGATCTTATCTGGCATTATAAGAGCAAATCAAGAATTACGAAACCTGCAATTGTCGACGCAGTATATATAATCCCAAGACTTGTTTATATTTGAAATGAAAAATAGTATCTAGCATATGTTTTTATTCAGATAAAAAAGTGCATGTCTATTTTTTCATAAATGCTCCATTCCTTGCACTTCTTACATTGTTGCCTCTCAAATGACCAGCTTATATGCGTACAAAAGTTTTTTTGATGTTTTATGATGTCTATATCACGAGAATCTGTTTCTCATTTTTGTAGAACTGTCTGTCTGCCTGTTGGTCTGCCTGTGGACGTTTTTGTCTTCGCGTAATCTCAGTAATCCATGCACCCATTTTGATGAAATTTGTGAGGGATGTGATATAGCTACGTCGTATTCTGATCATTTTGGGGCTTTCCTTATCAATTAGCGAGTTTGTACATGCTCTACAGTTTGTATTTTTTTTCGAACTCCATATCTGATTACATATGAGTAGCCCGTTTTCATCGTCGCTCCATCTGCGTTCCGTTTATCGATATTGTCAAAATTTGGGACTGGGAATCTTGTAGGCCAATAACACTGCATTATTTTGATAATAAAACCATACCAAGACGAACAATAATACCCGAGCCAGCAGAATACGTATCGCTGTACAGAAGAATAAATACGTGGTCAGTTTGGTACTGAGTAGATCCACTTGACTCAATTTTTCAAAGTGGCTCAGTTTGGGTATGAAAATCATCATCCTTGTAATTCATTTATTCATTTTTAAATTATATTTCCATTCACATTTAGATGATTAGGTTGTCATTTCTTAAATTAAATTGGGATAATCCTAATCTCTCGTAGATAAAACATAATAAAAAACTTATATAATCAAAAACTTCCGTCATTATATATTTCAAACAAAAATTAATGCAAGTCAGAATTTCTACTTTTTCCAATTTTAGTCTTCGCACGACGCAAAAGGTGATGTTTCATTTTCCATGGCGCCTTGCACCAAAACATATTCCATTACAAATAAATTAATTATAACTTCTTGTTCCGTTGCGAACTTTTTCAATGAAGGAAGTTTGCTGGATTTCAATTATGACTCAATCATAAGGCCTGACAATAATGACCAGCGCTATAACAGCATGAATTTATGCCGACTATAAACATCTTATAGAGTTTCTTGTAGTAAAGGGTACATTCAACAATTTATTATGAATCTGCGGTAATTGTTATTGATGTGGTTCACAACCTGTCTAAGTCGCACAATGTGCTGTAGCAATGTATGAGAACTTGTCCTTTGCTCCATTGGTCAATCTCTCGACTTTTGCTGAGAATATAATGGTTATTATTATAATTATACATCAATGATTTCCCATTGCGAATAAAACCTTTTAAATAATATATCCATGCATTTCAACGTCAAAATTATGTCAGCAAGCCCTTGCCAATTATCGGTTACATGAATTTGTAGATTAGTGCTGCCAACCCTTGTTCACTAAAATATAATTAAATTCAGCAAGAGCCACTTGAAGAGGCTGCAACCGCGAAGAACAAATGAGTATATCTGTGAAATGAAAAAAAATGTGTGTATTTCGATATGATGCAACAAATTATTGCAGAGAAAATATATACGCTACACATGATTCTGGAAATTGCAATTCACGTAACGCACGTTTTATAATACACAGCTTAGTTATATTATTTGGTGAAAAAGTTTTATGGACATACAATGATAAGTCTTATCACAGTAATATAATTGAAGCGTGTTATGTTATCCGTGGAATGGCATCTCGTAATAACTGCAGGTACGATTCATCAGTCATAGGTACAGGTACAGCCTTTCAGTTCCGGATTTTATAAAATAAATCTTATAAAATTTTCTATCCGCGTTGCCAGACGTTTAATAATTGTGTACGATATACGATATATCTATAGCACTATGACAGCAGAATGTAGAATAATTTTATCAGAGGGCTTTTTATTTGGTTCATGTTTTAGCGACTTCTACTACAGATTACTGCATTTTTTTACAAAGGGACCTGATTTGTTCCATTTCTGTTTGAATTTTAACTAAACAGGATCATAGAAAATGACGAAAGTGTTATTTAGCCTATTAAAAAAATACGTCCAGTAGCTGTTGGTCTACATAAGCTAAATTTTCGAAACATACGGAATTTTTCATATAACATTTTATTAAAAATTATTTTTAGTCTTGTTAACGTGTATACCTATATCAATACGTAAATTCCGCTGTTTTGTTGACGTCATACAAAATACCTAATGAACATATGGTGCGTTCAGACAAAAAACCTCCTACCACTGTTGGAGCTAAGGCAGGACAACCGGGGCCCACGCCAGGCGTACGGCTGCATAGGACGCAAAATCTTGGGCTACAATGGCAGGAAAAGGGGTTTTTCTTTTGCTCTTCAAAGGAAGGAGGAGCTGAATGTCTAAATAGACGCAAATCACGGAATTTGCCCTGATCGCCATAGTTCCTAGCTACGACACTGCCTCCAATAAAGAACAAAAAAGAAACGGCAACCTAGACGTTTGTGCATGACGTAGGTATTTAAAAATAGGCATTTTTAAAGCGGTGCATCTATTAAAGGAAATTTGTAGAAACAATGTTTGGGTTTTCATTTAGTTTCATAGAAAATACAAATGACAAATTATCGCGATTTCAGCTAAAGAATGGTTTTTGACTATTGATTATTATTAGAAGAGTTTAACAATTACATTTAAAATGTCTCGGAAATCCATCATTTATAATTTCTGAAGTATTACAAGAATATTCGAATGAATGAAAGTACTTCTATTTTTAAACCAAACAGGTATATGTTTTCTAGCCTCCAGCCAGCAGAATCTCTACAACAGTTATTTAGTTAAGTAAAAATGCTATTACTACTGATACCGTCTATAGTGCGGTCGATGTCAGCACTTACTAAAAACATGTCAAGTAGATGGATTTAATAGTTCCAGCGTATTTATGGTTCTTTATAGCGTGTAGCGGTACCGGCCGGCTAGAGTATGATTGTCCATCATAATGCAGTTACATAGAACTTTACTTGACCGCTTTACGGGTAACACCGAGTAAAATATTAATGATTTGATTGATGATGATTTGTGCGGTGAGTTTTTAATATAATGTGATGGCAAAATGAAGCACTGTTCTTGGCCCACAGGGTGTCCATCACCAAATTGTGCAGATGCAAAAAACGGCAACTATACAAACCTATAAACCGGATGGGTTAAGCCGTTGAGGTCTCCATTTTAGTTTCACAATGATTTTGAGGACGTACCTATAAAGTTAGCCGCCAAACAAAAAATATTCAAAAATGAAGTGTCGACTTAAAAAAAATGTCCATTTAACAATGTTCAAAATTGTTCTAACTATTTAAAAAAACAAGATTCTGATAATATCATGTTGTATTATTACACCACGGTTAACGCACCAAATTTAAAAAAGAAAAGCATCAACGTGCCCACATAAGATCCCTCACCAAAATTCAACAAAATTGTGCAGCGTTGTCCGAAATTATATATTTGGAAAAAATCTACAGACTGACTAACAGACAGGCAGCGTGTGACAGGACAGACACACCGATATACTAATCTACAGACAGATCGACAAATAGACTAACAAACATATAGACAGGCAGATCTACGAAACGATTGGCATGGATTTTTGTAATGTAGACATCATAAAACATACAATGAATTATTATTTCAAATTCAAGAACTTTCGTGATCACAATAGCTCCCTAGCTTTTGATAAAAATCGTAACGTGTCACTGAAAAAAAGAGTTTTATTAGTGAAACTGTGTGATAATTACACAACTTTTTATCTACATGATGGAAGAGTTTCACCAAGTGAGAGCATCTCCAATCTACAAAATTAAACCACCATGCCAAGTACCGAATAAATCTATTTCATTTTATTTTTTGTCACGTAGTGAATTGGACAAAAATATATAGTGTAAGAATGGTATTTCTTTTAAATGAATGATATATGGAGAAACCTGATTAAATTCTAAGCAAACCAGCTAAAACGTACAATGAATGATATTTTATCTAGCCAAATACGGTACTGCTACCAGGTGTGAAAGACGTGAAACGAAAATAATGATTTTATGCCAATATCTTTCAAACTAATTTTGTGTTTACAATGTGTATTGGACTTGGTAATTCCGTGCTGGCAAACAATTCACGCAAGTATGTATAGTAAGTGCGGAAAACTACTAGGTTTACTAAGAAATTGTCATAGCGTTTGATTAAAATGAATGTTTACATTTAAAGGTGACCATCAAGAATATTTAATTATTCAAAAAAAATTCTAAGTGGCTTGCCACCTGTTCGGTTTCAACCTGGGCTCCTGCATCAACAAACAACACAATAGCCACTAACCCATTGAGGCTTCACTAAATTTCGTAGAACATGTTCATCATGCATTAAATTTACATGATAAAGTCTTGGTATTCATAAAATTCACCATAAATTTATTAAAATGCATAGGAGTACCTCCCAATTCAGCCTAAAAGTAACATATTCGTTAAATGGCGAACAAAGCATTAATCAAGTACTGTCCATTCCTCAAATCTAATTGGCGAGGCAAAATAGTCCGCTCGGTTTGGATAACTATATTGAAGTACTATGTTTTACCTAATTATACTGAATTGTCAGTCTCCTGAATCCGCAGAATACGTCATGGGTGCTCTTATTGTTATTCAGATAAAAAGATTGTGTAATTAACACACAGTTTTACTGTTAATTACACAATCTTTTTATCTGCATGATGGAAGAGTTTCACCAAGTAAGAGCAGCTACAATTTACTTATTATTATTATTGAATTGGAGGACTTTCGATTCAATGTGACGTCATATAACTATGCGCTCACGAATTTTGATGTCATTCCATTCTCGTTTCAAGAAACATATTTGGCACAGTTTTCAGGTGAATTGGAACAGGAATCAATCATTTTTAGAAAGTCTTTATAGTTGAATGGTTGATGGCATTTCATAAATGGCGATCCTTGAATAAATCTACGTCATCAAATTTAGCACCAATTATATCATAAATTATACTACGATTGAAAAAATGGATTAACTTCGAAAATACTTTGACAAGGCCATTATTCATGTTTACGAGGGATTTCCCAATTGATTTCTTGTACGGTGTTTATAGCTTGAATAGCACTAATTCTAACTTCTATTGTCTTAAGAATTTTGCCTTTCAAAACTTTTCGATTGATGTTTTATCTTCAATTGTGAAACTGAAGATCAATCTGAACGTTGTGAAACGCACAATTCTCAAGACAAAGGAAGTCCGAAGCAGTGTTATTGGAACATGTTCATTGTCAACAACCTTTTATAGCTATTTTGGTTTAAGAGTTATTGGAGTGCAAATATCGTTATTTCTGCCGCATTAGATTAGCCATCTTGAATTTTGGAATTCGACAGGAATGAAGATAGCTTATTAAGAATATTGAATAAAATCAATTCTTCAGTTTAATGAATTCCGCTAAATGTTAAAAATGTTATACTTTCCTCAATGTGCCGTTTGGCAAATCTAGGAGGAGCGCGGCGATAAGGAGGGGTGATTACCCTCACCTCAAGACCTCAAGATATTGTTTTGGAGAATTCATTCCAATTTTTTGAGTAACATTATGCTGTATTTTCTGCAATAAATTTAAAAATACAATAAGGTGATATTTCAGAAAAACGCAAATCCTGCTATAAAATGCACCCCAGCAACGAAACGTACGCTTTGTTTTAAATCACTACCAGCTCAAGAAAGTCGAAATCTAAATGAAACGTTTAATATATAAATACAGCCTCCAAAAGTTGTACTTTTTTTCTGAATCTTAATTTTCATGACAATCATGACCCAATGAACTCACTCTATGTGGGCATTTTCTATGATTGCATCTGGGGAAGTGGCAGCATGTTTTGGTGACTGGCATGATATTAATTGATAATAGGCACAATTCAATTTGCCGTCGGACAGCACTCGTCTTTAATAGATTATTAACGTTTCGGCAACTTATCTTACCTCTACAAAATATGAAAAAAAATAATTTCAAAATTTAATTTCCCGCATTCGTACTTCTTACCCTCTCGCTCCGATAAAGGCTGCTGAGACAGCCAAAATGTTATAAAAAGTATTCCACAGAACGCGTATGATTTTAATTGAATCCAACGGATCAGTTTCAGAGGTTGATGGACCCCCACAAAGAAAAAAGTAAGTATGCAAGTATCCTTATGGAACCCGGGTGAAGTATAAATGCAATTGATCAAGGCTAGGACATATTCTCTCTAGACATATGATTTTATCGAGATGGACTCGTTATCGAGTATCGAGTAGCGAGATCTCAGCTTTATTAGAATAAGGCTCCAGTTCAACATGACAACTTTGCGACGGGTGTTTCATAACAACTAAGTTGATTAAAACTTTTCGTTCTGTAGGGAACTCCGCGATGGAGTGAATTTGTTAAAAAAAGCAGCATGTCAGGGTGAAGCTAATTCAATTTCTACCGCTCCTAAACCAAAGGTCACAGCCAATGCTTCTAGTAGATGGGGCAATGTGATCACTTACAGAGGATCTCATAGAATACAGTTATATTTAATGACATGCCTGTTACAGTAGCTTATATTTGTACTGGTCACTAATTGAAACCACATGCAATTGACGACATTAATAAATAAAATAGAAAAAAATGGGGCGGTTGATATTTTGGGAATAAATCAGAAAAATATTCAGAACAGTTACTAAATCGTTTGTTTTCAAAAATTCAATATTATTTCCACTCATACTTAATTAAGTGTTGTTTTCAGTGAATTTCATTATTGGTTCTTTAACGTTTATTCCATCTCAAAAGGAATTTAATTCATCCATAGTATGTCGCCATATAGCCAAATCAATGTTACAGTGAAGTAGTGTTTTCGTTATATAAATCATCTTTTGGCGTCCTATTTCATACAGTATAAAGAGCACCCCAATTAATGATATAATAGAACTGGTATTCGCAAAACGCATCTCTTTCAATTACATACTATTATTAGAAAAAGAAATTGTAAAATTGGGCCACTCTACACTCATCCCAAAAACCAAACCTCTAAATGATACCAGCTCCGTCTTATCTTGGGATTCACCTGATATCATGGTGAATAGTCTTTCGCGCTTTTGCCGGAGTATAAGAAAACGCGCTGACCATAGTTAATCCAGAACATAGAAAGCTTAAGCTTTTGCAGCATCATCCTACATGACACAACGTTTACTCACAGGCTCTCTTATTGTTTATTATTAGTACTATTACAGTCAATATTCTTAAATACGTATAAGAGATGTGGAATAGTTACCATTACATACGGAAAAATACCTTCAAACGCTACAAAGGATCGCAGTCAATAAACGACCTTGGGAATTGCGTGTATGTATAGGACGCCCTTGAAATCCGATTTGAAAGGGACCAGTTATATCCTCGTACCGTATCCCTTTTGGAGTATACGTCACTACGAAACGAAATACGTAATTAAGATATAAGGGCAAAGCACTCAGTGCTCTCATATTTCAGGCAAATTAGCATTTTCATCATCAGAATAATGCTAGGTACTCGTGATAAGTATACGAATTAAAGCAACATTTTTGAGATTTACAATGATGTTCATGCAACAGTAGTCAATGATACTCGTACAGCATATAGAAAACGACATGTAATAAGTTTTCATTTCTTTTCACTGCTAACCCCCCAGGCACAAAAAAATGATCATTGGGATATTCAGTTTCATGAAGGCATTAGTTTATGCTCTAAGCAATCTTTCTTTGAGCTCAAATCTCAGTGTGAATTCTGGTTTGAGTTTTCAGTTCAGGCTTAAAAATTCAATGCCCTCCTTCATATTTGAATATACTTATATTCATTATTATTATCATCATTATTCGAATTTTATATTCAGTTATAATAAGGTCAATATCTTCTTCAACGCACTCCAAACCTTGAATTGTGAAAAGCTTTATTTTTTATCTTTAAATGCATTTAAACAGTATTTCAAAAGAACTTTTGAATAAAAATTAAGATTTGTTTGTTTTCCATAAAATAAATAACAAATAAATAAATAATAAATATAATTTATTTCGTTTTTAGTTACGTCAATATGACGATGAAATTTATGTAATCCAACTATAGCTGCAAATATGGATATCTGCCATCTTGGCACGTTCATGATATTTTATCCAGAACGATTATCGTTTATTGGCATTAAAACCAAAAAGGGTATGCAAAATTTCCACTCAATGGGTTGTTGAATATTGGTTAGCTGCTCCATAATAGTTAATAGGGGGCATATCCTTACGTCATACATCGAACTTTATAAATACGGATGATTATACTAATAAACAATATACAATGATAGGTTGATTATTGTTGCCCATTTAACGCCTTCCAGTAGAGAACTGTAGGTAAAATATAAATTCAGATTTTATTTTTCAAAATTTGAGGTTGAGTTGAGTGTAACGGAACTATGCAATATCTCTCAAAAGCCACAGTTTCGGTAAAATAGGAATTTCCCTCCCAGATATCATCACTGATTTCATCATCACTTCTATCATACTCATGAGAAAGCGCAGAAATATGCTCTGGTTACCTTTCCTATTATTTTTCTGCTCCACTACCTTTTCCTTTATTGCGGACGTGTCCAAAATTGGATATTGATATTCTTTTATATCAGCACCAGCGATTGGACTATTGATTACAACACATTCTACTAGTCATGTGTTACTTGCAAACATTACTAAGCATCGTTTTATATCCGATAACATCTATGCTAGAAAAACTATGCTTTCCACAACAATTAGATGAATCGTGTATAACGTATCTGAGCAATTTGTTAGTAAATAAATTAATCTATCTAGATGGTTAGCTTGCCAGGAGGCGCACTTAACTTCCATTAAGATACTGAGAATTGGTGTAATGGATTTGTAGTGACGCTTCAATTTAAGCGGACAAATAGACAAATTAGTGTTAATAATTACAGGGCACACTCAATTAAAAAAAGGCGACATTGATTTACAAAGAAACACGGCCAATGAAACAAATTAAAAATAATGATCTTGTCGGTCATAGAGTTTAGAAATAAAGATTCCGATATAAACTTTAATTTTTTTCAATTTCGTTAGTGCTATCATCACCTATTTTTCATGTAGAAAAAAAGTTGTGTGATTATCACACTGTTTATTCTACATGATGGACGAGCATTTACAATCTACACCTATTTTTTACAAACAGATATATTATATTTTAATTATTGCCCAGCTGAACTTATTACAATACGTGGGAAACAAAATATAAATTCTGTTCGTCTTTGATACCTTGGCACTACTAATATTTTAAATTAGGGAGTGTGTTGGTATACTAATTTTCACTTTCACCTTCTGTATCTAAATAAATCACCATTAGACGATTCAGCACAACCTTCAAACTATGATGAATTAATTATAGATCAACCTACTCCTATGAAGCCGATCCTCTATCTGAAAATAGGACGTTAAATATAGACAGTCTGCTTAAATTATAGAGAACTGTTTCGTCATTCAACTCCTTTTTAATGGCAGTGGACTTATACAACCAACTGGAATGAATATAATAGATTTTCCTCGTAATTCAAATATTTCAAAATCATATAAATTTCATTTGTAATCTATACTACATTTTTTACCTTTCGCGCGAACCCATTTTTTTTGACGTATTTCTATGAAATTTTGTCCCAGGTGATCCTCAGTAGTTTTTTAATATAGATAATCGTTTATTCACTTGCCTCCAAAAGTGATGAACATAAATTATATGCGAGAAGCTCGTCAATTCCATTCGCTACCGTCTCTGCTATGGATGCATGGAGAAACAATAACTACTCGGCCTTTTTATGATGTTTCCTTGATTTTTCATGAAATATACATGACTGAAAAACCGGTCATTCATTTCGGTCGGTATTATATTCAGTAACCCTTGATCCCTTTAAAAAACAGAAAACACTGTTATCCGAATTTTATGAAATTTTGCAAATAAGAGGACTACTATAGCAAGGACAGAATATCTTTGTAGATAATGGAGATTAGTTCAGTGGTGGCGGAATAAGAAAAAAATAAAAATGCTCTGAATTTTTGCTCGTTTCTGATGTTCCAGATCACTTTTCTATTTTTTTGGGAGGGTCACAGATTGACGGAAGGGGTGTGGACGAGGGGAAGATCTCATTTTTTTGGACGTTGATAAGAGACTATTATCTATACATTTTTTTCCCGGTCATCCTCTATACTTGTTAGACATAGGTGATTATCCACACATTTGACTTTGAAACAGATATAGAACAATACAGAATTTGTTGCAGTTGTGGTCTCAGAATTGATACAATGCTTCCATTTTTTTTATGGTGTAAGGAATGGATTTTATATTTGGTTGGTTAGCTTTTTTATAATGGGGGATAATTTGTTCCGATTCTGTTTTAGAGGCTTTCACTATAATTTAAACTGGATATCGATAATCAATAAATAATAAGGAAAGTGGTACATAATCCCTTAAATACTGAGGTCAAGTAAATTGACTCTGTAGCTTACGTGAGGTTGAATCAGTTTATTGAAGATTTCGATCGAATTTCAGAGCTGCTGATCCAATTGAAGTAACTTTTGTAAATTATTGAAAACACTACCAAGCAAAAAGCTATACAAAACACCAACAAACAAAAAACGCTCAATTTTGCACATATATAGAAAACATGACGATAGGAGGGAACCCCATAAACTTTGGTGTAACAACATTACGATTGACAATGGCTACTTTTATCCATAGCATAAGGAGGGACAACTCGTCTATATGCCCGATCCAACTTTCAACACGTTTCAACATACGCTAGCAGATGCATCACTCGTGAGGTGTTTGGACCCGTGTATTTTGAAGAAAAGGAGACAACTGAGCCATGAGGCTAACGATATGCTGTGTAAGTGTGTCTGTATGCTCGACCCTCAGGTGTGTTTGGGATTATGATATGCTGTGCGTTAGCTATCAGAAATTGTGAATAATTTCGTAAAATCGCTGAGTCAATCCACTTGACATCATTTTTCTTCTTGATAAAAGTATTTCGTTTCCCACATTAATGCATCTACATGCAAAGTTTTTATTCTCGATGATTCGGAGACCACTGCATCATCGGAAAATACATATCGTTCGTATTGTAAAATTGAGGTTGACTGTTTCAAGTTCGCTTTTAAATAACATAATTCGAATTAACAATATGATATGATAACAGAGACCATTGAACAAAATCGCTCATTTTGGTGCCTGTCGGTGCTTTTAACCTGAACTGAATTCAAATATAAGAAAGCCAGATCAATAGTAGGACAAAAAATATTATTACTTATTTTCGTGACTATCTGTCATTTTGTTATCCGTTTTTTGAATGCACATAATTCATGAGACATTCAGTATTCCTGAAATAAGAAGCTCTTTGCATGGTAAACAGTAGCGTAACTTCTATAATTAAAAAAAATAACATCTATTTTAATAAATCCTCTCCATTAAACAGAGTAAATTCAACAATTAGTGAATTGATGGATTAGCATTCAAAGTTTATTCTTTTGAAAAACATCAGCATTGTGGAATACGCTGTCCAAGGGTTTGTTCTACGATGGTAACAACTTGCAAGTTGCAAGGTCAACGTGAATGAATATCTATGCCTTGGCAGTGCTTAAGAGAAATCAGCACCGTGACCCTAGGTCAGGGTTTCGCAGTCATATATTCTGCAAAATCAATGCTCAAGTCTTAATTTCGATCAGAGAGGACTGCGGTAATCCTGTTACACTGTAATTGCGCCTCACACTTCAACGACTCGCGAAGTATCGCGTATCTGGATGGAGTTACGTGAGAAGGCATGCCTCTCTATAAAAAACCGACAGCAAAGTCGAAAATCATCTAGACCACCTGGACCAGCGATGGCGTAAATATAAGTCCCTTCTCTCCTGGAATACGCGTCTCCCAGAAGAGTGCCTTTTAGATCGTCTTGATTCGTGGGAACTATATGGATCCTTAAAATACTTATTCGACGACGAAAAAGAGTAAGACGACAACGGACAAAAATAGAGCATTATCTTTGATGAGCGATCAAGCCGAGATGGTTGCTGGCGTTGCTGCAAACACTGCTGCGATGAGAAAGGGAGACAAGAGAAAGAGAAAAATAAGGCGATAAAACATTTTTTTTGAAATGTAGCATTTTTGCGAATTGGCTCGGAAACGAGTTGACGCTCTGTTAGATTCTATGGGAAACAAGCAGTGATATTTTTTTAAGGGATAATACAGAGAACTAAAATGGACATTTTATTAGCACGTAACACCCGTGTAACCAAAACTCATTTTTTTCCAAAATGACTACCAGCTTCATCTCCGTTTGATACATAAATCATAAACATAATACTGAACTTTTCTCTGACCATTCAAACTTATATTAAATAATAATAAGAAAATCGAGATAATATGTTTTCTTGAGATTCCATAACATATCACGAAAAATCATGTCTTTCACTTATTTTGATCTGTCTGTCTGTCTGTACTCTGTCCGGTAATTCTTGGCCACTCTATAACTTGGAAAGACCTGTAGGATTTTGATGAAACTTTAACATTAGATGATTATTGTGAGAATGACGAAAAAGCTTTGTAGTTTTCGAAAAATTGGTTCAGTCGCGGTGGAGATTTCAAAAAAAATTAAGTGTTGGTAAAATATGTCCTATTATCCACAAAATTTTGACCACGTGGTGACACCGGAATCTGTTTAAATAATTTGTGCGCCCGAGCAACGCAACAGTCACTTAGAGGTGCCCGGCTTTTGTCAGGTTGCCAAGTTGGTTGTTTTGCGTGCGAAGCTGAGAGCCTTTTTCAGCGTTTCCAGAAGTTCAATAATTACTGTTTTTATACGATGTACGATTATAACCTAATGTACAATAATTTCATAAGTGTCCTGATTAGTTACATTTTTGTTTTGTACTACAGATTTCTGCATTTAAACTGAATAGGTATCTCAAATACTCAGAAATGTGCTATTGAGTCTCTTAAATAATGACGTCAAATAAGTTGACTCTGCATTTCACGTACAGTTGTACCACTTCAATAACGATTGTGATCGGATTTTAGCGTTGGTGATCCACTTGACCTAAATTCTGTGAACAATAGAAATTTCGTAGCCTTTCGAATCTTATTTTTTTAGAATTTATAAAATCTTGTTTTTATCAATAGTCCAAAATCCGATTTAAATTGTTTTTGTACGATATACGATAGTACTAGCACTATATTAGCCAAATGTACTAATTTGTTCTGTTTTAGTGGCTTTTCACACATCACACCTTCCTTCCACTGATCGCATCGTGAAAATCAAAAAAGTTTTTTACACCGAATATCATATCCATTCAATCAATTTTTTTGAAAACAATATTAAAACCAAACGTAATTGATACGTTGTTTCAGGACTGCAGACTGCCATTTGGTGGGTCTAGAAACTTGCGATTTTCTTCACATTTCAGATATTATTATTCGCTTTAAAGGAGAAAATAAGTTTCAATAGTATTCTTTTTTCACTACGTTCTAGGGCATTATATATTTTTGTTCAACAGGTGGTAAATTTTGGAGAGTGCCCCACTTTTGATTTCACTTGATGCTTTTTGCTTCCTAGGTCAATAGGCCCGGAAGTACTGTAATCGTGGAATATTTCGAAGTTGAGATAATTCGTTTACTGATCGCTTTGGATGTTACCCATTTTTGTCGGTCCGTTGGTCTGTCTCGTAATTCTCGCCAGTCACTCGAAAAGTGCTGATGTTATCTTGATTACATTTTCATAGTAGATTACTGTTTGATCAAGGAAGAAAAAGCTTTATAGTTTTTTAAAAGGGCTGTTCAATAGTGGTGGCGGAATAATAAGACATGCACAATTTATTTTTCCAAAGGATCCTGATTATTATTTAAAATTGTTTGGAGGCCACCGACAACGATCAAGCATATGATTCATGTACAACGAAAAAATAAAGAAACATCTCTATTGATGGTAAAACTTTAAAATTTGATGAATTTTCATAAATATTTTTTAGTGCCCTATAATTTGGGTTAACTAATATGTGGCCGTATTTAAAAATGGACCAATTTTGTTCAAGTGGATTCATTCAGTAAAAGGTATTTCGGAAACAAACACCCAATGGACAGCTGGTATGTCATGACAACAGGTGTAAAAGTATCACCCACCTTTACCGGCGTCGCTCCGTGATTAATTCGCCAATGAACTTTCGCGCCAGACAGCGCGGCAGGTAAAACACACAGTGCACTCACTCAGGTGGCGGGTCTAGTAGGTCTAGAAGTCGAGGTAAACATTGCGCCAAAAACTAAACACCAACTACCAACTATAACGCGCGCGTCTGACACCGGTTTGAAAAAATTCGAGTCGCCCGATTTGACAGCTGACTGACGATCTCGATCGGCCCAGATCGGCGAAGAACACGTGCTGCTCGTTGCGCCAACTTCAAATTGACTGAAAATGACCTGCCTGCGAGACCGCAAAATTGAAACAAACCAGCGTGTATGCTATTTGCAGCCACTAGCCGAGTAGGTAGTCGATAAGTCACGTTTAGGGGGAATAGCGGTATGGCTGATGGGTGGTGGTCGGTAAAGGAGAGTAGTGGAAAATCCCCTTGTACATACACAATGCACCTTTCTTGTGGCCGGTACCAGCGGCGTAGTTACCGATTTGTGACGGCGCAGTACATCTGAATGCAATCGTTCATAGGAATTGAATCAACTGAAATTTAGATTTTCAAGAATTTGATACTAGAACAGCTCCTTAGCTAGGTTTTTTATAGTCTGTTTTGTATAAGTTTATCAAAGATACAAATTTAACCAACTCATCACCAAGACTAGATTCTAAATCGTCTTCATGAAATTGGTAAAAACCAATTCATCTGGTGCAACATATAAATTTGCAGCATCCATCTCCTCTAAGTGATTGAGAAATCCAAATATTAAAAATTAAAATTACAAGGTATTTTTTCAAATCGTAATATGTATTAAGGTACTCTATCGTTGTGCAAAATTTTTGTTTTAATAAATACAATTTATGTGGGCCCCTCTCTTGTGGAGGCCCTGGGCAGTTGCCCCGATTGCCCTTCCTTAAATCCGGCCCTGCCTACACCGACTGTAAACTGAACGCTTTTGCTCAGTGTATTGCCCAATTGACTTGAAAAAGGCGCAATAATACCTAGTTATAAGGACAGTTTATTGTTGTATTCTACCTGACCAATTATGTAATTTATTTACATATCATTAAATAAACTTAAGAATTAAGCTTCACAAAAATTCCCCTTTTTGCCTGCTTGAGATAGGCCGCACATTCTAAGAAGATATCGCATATGTCCTGCGTTTAGGTTGACAAACTATGAGATATCAAAATACAAGTGAAGTTATCAAGAAAACTGTTGGAAAAGGAGCCAATCATTCATTAAATTTTTTATTACAACTTTTTATTGTCCCTATTAATGAGTTCACGCTGTTGTAACGCCATATTTGATTATGTGTCAACCGATTTCCGAGATTTTGGACTCATTAATAAATATTTTAATAAAATATAGAAAATAACTTTGTATATCAATTTAACAGAAAAAAATTGTGATCTCATAATTCGTAAGACAAAAAAAATATAAAAAAAAATCCCTCAATACCTAACTGGTTATTGTTAATCAGTATTTTTTCTGTATTTTTTGGTAAGATCGAACTCATTCACCTAAAATTGAAAAAGCTTAAAAATTAGGCTATGCAGCAAGGAAACTTACTGCTTAACAATATGCTGTTATTACTGCTATATTAATGACAGTAAATAATTTTTCAAAAGAACTGAGATATTTTATTAGTTTGTCGTTTTTTTCAACCGTAAGAATTGTGAGATATCACAATTTTTTCTACTCAACTGTTAAAAAATGTAATTTCTTCAGTTGCTTGATGAATAATCAATAAATGGCGTTAAAACGGCGTGACTTCATGTAAACGTTTTCAAACAATAAAAATTGTAATAAAAAATTAAACAAAAAGTTTTCTCGGTAACTTCAGTTGTATTTTAATAGCTCAAGGTTTGCATAAACGCGGGGCACATATGACATAATTATTGATAGAATGTGCGGCGAATTCTAGGCAGGCTAAGTTACGCTTTTTTGAATGTTAGGTAAATAATTTAAAAATGAGTACAAAATCTTGAAAATCGCTGTATATAGAATCAAAATATGTCGTGAGCTCATGTTATCGTGATAAAAATTGAAATAGTATGAAAAAAATATCAAAACGCTGATCGATTTTTTAATATTTTTTTTCAATTTCATCGATATAATCTTGTATATATATTACGAAATTTTGAATGACAATGTATATAATGAAAATTTAATATAATTTGAAACTGGTGTGTAGGCAGCTGAATAACATAGAATAATATGACTTCCACTCTAAAAACTATTTTTGTCACTCCTTTATTTTAAAATATGGATATATGGTGTACTCACTATTAATTTGGATCCACTTCCAAAGAAATTAGCTATATATTGGATAGCAAGGGTCAAACTACCTCTAATACCATCACATGAACTTGCTCACTGTCTTATATTTAGGAACACAGGCACAGGCATAATTAATTTTGCAACAAACCTCTGCTTATTAATGTAAATATAAAATATACTAAATTATACAATAAAAAATTATCTGTTTGATATATTGTCCTCTAAATCATCTCTAAAATGCGACTAATTTTTTTGATTGCATTTGTGTTATTTGATCCAGTAATATTTTATTGGTGAAATATTCTACAGGGTCAGCCTTTCCAAATAAAAAGATTGTTGATCGAATATGTTGTTTTAAAAGCTGCTTTTGACTTTGTCCTAAATTTTAATGACTGTATTGTTCTTTTTATGTCTTGATCCAATGCACAAAATTCAATCAAATTTCGTAGAAAATATAATTAATTGAATTGAATGCAATATTAAGATTCGCTGATTCTAAACGAATTTCATATTAGCTTCTAATTATTCAGTAATAAAGCTGCAACAATACAATAATCCCGACTGTCAGAGTGCGAATAAATAAATTAATAAATTTAAATGTTATTTGAGAAGAAGATTGTATTTTCTTCAGAGTATATTTCTTTGGAATGAGTATTAAATTCGAAAATATGTTTTACTTGATTCACATTAATGATAATTTTCTATCATGTAAATTGCCTTAGAGTGAAATCAGACGTTTTTGTACAAGAACATAGCAATTCTTGACATGAAATTCCATTGTCACTGATCTATATAATAAAGCATCGATTTCGTAACAAAACTGCGAGGCATAGAATGAAGGTGATAAGCATTGACATATATCGCACTCGGTAAAACTCAATTAACGCGAGAAAATCAATACTGTAAGAGTCGATTTCCCAGAAGTAATACGATAGGTATAAAGGCACCCGTAAACATCAAAACAAGCTCAAAAATGCGCATAACTAGAGGATGCGTCGAAGACTATCGAACAATGTGTCCATCATTAAACTTTATTAAAAAATTAATCAAACATGTTTATTGTTTGCCGTATCGAGAGGGTCAGTAACATATTAATGGGATCCAAACTACGATAAAAATCCATCAAGGAAGCTCATAATCCATTAAACTGTTTATACATGCAAAATTTACCTGTAGATTGTTTTATCAACATTTAATTTAATGCCTTCAAAATTATTTGTACAATGTGTAATATGGAATTAGTCTCTGCATAATTTTGCTTCTCAAGCATAGAAGAGGAAGGTGCTATCATCGCAAATGTTTTATATTTTGAGATTTCTGATGTCTACTTAATGTAAATCTATGTCACAATTATCGTCGTTTTGTCGGTGGTTTTTTGTCACCGTGTAATGTTCGAAATCAATGTTGATGGTAGATACAATTGGATAATTATAACGTAGGCCTGTGGTGAGTTAAGCTATTTGACTTCCGCAAATTGGAGTTCACATATATTGGAACAAGTTCTCTAAAGAAAAAAAAAAGAAATGCACATATTCGGATGTTTTTCATGTTCATAATTATTTTAAGGCTCAGCTTAAGAACGTTAAAATCCCATTACTTCCACCTTCCAACGCCTTCAGACGAGAGAAGTATAGTACTCGAAAAATCTCGAATGCAACATAGTTTTTTCTTGATATTTCAGGACATAAAAAATAGAAATTATGTCGCTCGTTTTTGTCGGTCTGTCCATCTGCCCATCGTCTGTCTGTCCGGTTATCATTGGGCCTTCTCTAACTGGGGAAGTACCATTCGGATATTGATTGACACTAGGTTTCTACTGTGGCTGTAACGAAAAAGCTCTATAGATTTTGGAAATTGATCAAGTGATGGAAAAGTCAAAATTCAAAAATTTTACATACTTCATATGGATCACCAGTTCTGAAATTTGATCGAGATCTTCAATAAATTGATATCTCTATCACAAGACGTCATGTTGCAATGGGCTAAATAATTAATAATTTGAAATAGAAGAGAATATAGATAATTATAAGCAATTTCTCTAATGTTATAAACATATTTTGTATATTTATACTGTCTAGCGTGTTATTTTCTGATTTTCTTTACACATTGGAGTACCTACCCGAAGTCTCAAAGATAGACACACTTCACGAGGGTTTATGAAATTGGTTGACAAATTGCGGACATCATTTATGACTCATGAACTCAACACTGTATAAACAATGAGTTTTAATTACATCAGTTCATCCAAAAACATGCTTTCAAGTAAACCAAAATTCTTTGGAACCTTGGATTTGACAACTATCATTTCGTTCAGCTGAAGCCAACATCGTGCTGAGGAGTCTCAAGAAGAACAAAACGACGAATATTTTTGACTGTAAGGTTGGTTTTTCAATCATATATTGACTGTATATATTTTGTATTTCATTGTTATATAATAATAGATGTATGTAATTTAATTCATTAGTTATGAAAGGCAGCCTTTCATGAGTGTGATATATAAACCATATTTTTCAATGCGGGTTAAATTTATAATTTTTTAAATATAGGTTTTCAGGAAACTGATAACACAGGATAAATATTTGTAATCTTTGTATAATTTATTATATTGATACATCGGACAATCTATATTTATATCTTAACAACCATATAAGAGCTATAACTAATAACATGACTAATATAAAGTGAATTGTAAAAATGTTACGAAAAATAAATAACAAACTACCGCCCCCGCATCTGTTATGCAGCCATATAAAATTCATTCGAATTGAGATTATTACAATCCTCTGATAAGCTGGAAAAATATGTGATGAAATATTTCAAAGAATTAAGATTATGCTATGATAAGTCTTGTGTGTGTTTTTGTCCGTCATCAATGACTACGTGCACTCTTACCATTGACATACTGAATTTTTGCAACAGTAATCCATTTCTTATCAGAATTCTGCATCAATTACACAACCATATAAAATTCACTTGAATTGATATTAGCTCAATTTTGTTGGAAAATATGTGATCATATACTCCACGAACTGTCGAACTTTCTTTCATAAGATCACAGTGGGAAACAAAAAAAAACGGACTTCAAGTAGATTACCACTGTACTTCCCATGTAATGATGTCAAAATTAATATATGAATACATTTTTTTTAAGTTTATCGCATTGGCTGCTTCTGAAGCCTCTCGGTGGACATGCTCGAGTTCGAATTTTGAGTGAGTAAGACGAAAAGGAGGAGCCATCTCGACATGCCTTGGATGAATTGGTGAACCTCATGAGGAGATTCTTGACAAACAAGAAAAGAGTCATTAGATGTTGGAACTATGGGTTGCTGGGTCATGTGAAGGGTGTTTGTAGACGACCCAAGAAAACAGCCACAGAGGAAAAGGAAAACTAGAACGGGTCAATGCCAGGACCCCTTCGTCATCATAGCCGCCATAAGCCATTTCAGTAGAAGCGCCTATGTGGATGGGATGGTAAATGGTAAGACGCATCCACGCACGAAAACCATCATACAGCCGAAGATAGTAGGCAAAACAAAGATCATGAACTCAAGATGGCGTCTGCGTACTGCCACTGGAGTGGCTGCCATAATCCATGGTGAGGCTTCAGTAAAAATCAAGATTGGTAGCGCTGAATTTCAGCATGTGACCAATGCAGCAGATATAGAAGATATGGATATAATGAACAAGCAGGGTGTCCAGATTGACTTCAAGAACCGTACTCTCAAGGTTGAACCTGCACCTTCGGGTAGAGGATGCTGTCCAAGTGCTGTTGGCAGAAGAAACTGTATTGCCAGCTAGGAGGGAAGTCATCGTGAAGGCTCGGCTGCAAGGTGTCAGTTGAACCCTGAAAACACGATGAAGAGGTCGCCCATTGCATCCTGGTGGGAAAGGTGCTGGTGTCTTCTAAACAAGAGGTACCTGTTCTTCTGCCCAACATGAATGATTACCCCGCCACTATCATCAAGAGAACAATGGTAGGAAGTTGCTGTTCTGCTATATCGATAGTTAGAAAGGAAGAAAATTACAAGCTGGACCATCTGCTGTCTTCGACATACCAATGGCTTATGCGATATAGCTCCATACTCATGTCCAAAGGTGGGAAGTCTGGAAGAACAAGTGTCGTGAGGCATAAGATCGAAATTGAAAATGTCAAGCCGATTCGAGAGCCACCAAAGAGAGTTAGCTGAATATATGATCCAAGAATTGGAATGGGATGGAGTTATAGAGCCGGAGTATGGGCGTCTCCTGATTTAGTCCTTATTTTTTAAATAAAAAATTGAATTTTATTTATGAGAATAAATGAACTTCAAAAAATTACACAAAAAAGCTTTACTTAAAAGTTGTCAGTGTGATACATTACATGAAATGTCTTTGAAAGATATGTACAATATTTTTTATGTGGCGTATTTTATAAGATATTGATTACCTTTTTTATATGTATTGTATATATAACAGAGATATTGATTAGTTTTTCGATATTTTAAAATGAATATTGAAACTATTGGTGACAACAACCTGATATTTTGCATTTTTCACTTTTTGATGATTAGAATAAATATGATGACGATGACGATGGTCGTGTGAAGTGATCTGATGTTCTGGTAGGTTTGATATGGATTTAACCATTTATCCAAGTCTCAATGAGCCTAAATGAATGTCCTTAATACTTAAGGAAACAAGCGCAAAATATTTTTTTGCTTTTCATTTATTTAAGTTCGACTTTGACGTAATACGTATTCCTATTATCATTCCATTATATTCTCGACATTTTTGATCACACAATTAAACATCTTGTATGAATAGAAAAGCTAATAAGCCAATTTGTTTGCAGTTCGTTAATCAAAACAGGTTTTTTACATAAATAACTGAAATGAATCAGTAATCATGGTGTGACTGCATACAATTGTGGGATATATAGGAACGAGCAAATGATTTCAGGATAAGAAACATCATGAGTTCTATTGTGTAATCATTAAATGCCTACATCATCCTCAATACTAACAATAGTAGCGTTAAATTCAATATACATAAAAACTACCAATTTTTTTTTGGACCAGCAGTTCCGCCTTCCAAAATAAACTAAAATACATCTAATCCAATATACACTTTCGCTGAGTACAGCTTTCCTATGTCATGCATGGAACCACACAAACCGCTACCATCCCGACCTCAAATTGGCTGAAGCAACATATCATCCAGATCAAAAAAGACATCGGAAGAATGGTCGAATGGAGATGAACTAATGCATTTTCATTGTATGCTCTCAACTATGCATCAGACCTGCTATAGACATGCATGTTTCGTCTGTAGCCTAGACTCGTCAGTATAGCCTGGCGGTCGCATTTGAGTGGTAATCCAGTCAAGGATGTCATAGCAACATCAACACCCATCTCCAAGCGTGGCGCACTATGGCGCTGCTCATTGGAAACAAGGGATGTCGTTGTGCATCAGTTCACCCTTGTTGATAGATGTCCATTACGACATCTGTCAACAAGGGTCTTTGTAGTAGTCACGTTTCACTGGTTTTTCTTCTTTATTACTGGAATCGTCCAAAAAAACGCGAAAACTATAGCTTATGTATTTTTTGAAACTTTGGGTTTTCAGAACCAGCTTAATTATATTGGTGATGATAACTAACTATAAGAATATCAGTTCAAGGTACAAAGAAAACAGGGAGAAGTCTAATGAATAGAAAAAACCCGCAACCATTAAAAAATATCTTGTCACTATTTACTTTCTATGCTAATAGAGGTCAAGCGTTTTTGTCAATTTATGTAGGGCCAGGAAGGTACTGATCTCAAATCAGACAAGAGGAGGAATTTCCTTCAGGCCCCGGAAATCATAGACATTATCAAAAGTTTCACTTTTCATACTCTTGCGTGTGATTTACTTGTGGTTTGCTTTAATTTACTCATTAGGTCTGGGTAAGGAATTTCTCGTGATCTGATCTCATTAGACCGCTGAGTCCGACAGACAGACAGCCGGACAAGGGTGCCAGGAATTTTCGAGATATACACCCCTCTAAAAATAAAACGTTAATATAAAATTTGGGGAATGTTTCGGAACCTACTCGTCAATTGGCAGAGGAAATTGTGTAAATGTTCAGTTGTGCATATACAACTTGTACGCCTATGGGAACGCATGTCATGCATTCAATGCCTCTTGGTTAACAAAACAGGCTCCAATACGCCAAAGGTCAGCAAGTGGTGATTATCAAGCGCTCGAATATTTTGTTTAATTTCCCAAGCATAAGCAAGTTCGCGAAGATTTTCTAGAGATCATTCTTTTGACGTTTTATGACGTCTATATCACTGAAATCTTGTCACTTATTTCTGTCGGTTTGTCTGCCGATTAGTCCATTAGCGTTCTTTTCAACGTGTACTATCGGCAACAGCTGCACATATTTTGATCATAGTAGATGCGGCTAAATTTCATTTCATTTTCTGCCTCTTCATCGGTGGAAAAATGGCGATCTCGTAAATTTTCTTTGATCTTAGGTAATAAGAAGAAGTCGCACAGAGCTAGGTCCGGAAAATAAGGTGGGTGAGACAACAGTTTGACACCCTGTTCAGCAAATAAATCGAGTGTTCTAGCGGCCCTGTTGGCGGGTGCGTTGTCATGGTGCATTGAATACCCCGCAGACGTCTTTGAACGGCTTTTGTATAGTTCTTGGAAGACTACAAGAACACATTTGGTTATATACCATTCAAAAGTAACTGTCCTTCGATTTTCCAAGGCTACCGTTGTGATGTATCCACTTTTAGAAAAAAAGATGCGACCATTTTCTTTCCAACACTCTGGGAACGACGAATTTTTGATGGAGGCAGCTCACTTTCAAAGCACCAAATTAATGACTGCTGTTTAGTTTCGGGATCATAATGATATAACCATGTTTCGTCTCCGGCTACGATATTAAAGATTTTTCCCGTCCCCATTATCAAATTTTTCGAGCATAAACTTAGCCCAATCAACTCTTGTTGCTTTTTGCTCACTGGTCAACAAATGAGGCACCCATCTGGAACACAGCTTCCTTAGGCGAAGGCGATCATGAATGATTATTCGGACCGCTGCCGATCCAATCCCCAGAGAAGCGTCAATCTGGGTGTAGGTTATAATTATGTCGATCTTTTTTTACCATATTTTGCACAGTTCTACAGTTTCCGGAGTAACAGCAGTGTGCGGTCGACCTGTGCGAGGTTCATCATCGAGTGAAACCCGGCTCCTTTCAAACTCAGCAAACCAATTAAAAACTGTAGCCCTAGAAAGGGCAGAGTCCCCAAAGCAACTCACTGAACTTTCATGACATTCCGCTTGTTTTAGTCCCTTTTTATAATCATACAAATCATGGCTCGAAAATCGCGACTTCCCGGTTCCATTTTCACGTTGAAATTCGGCCAACTGCATTCGAGACTGTGGCAAGGCAACTACTGAACGATTCAAACGCTGCCTTTGCATGTAAGCACTTTAGACAAAATAGCTGCGTGCTCAAACTTGTTTAAACTTGTATAGATTAGGAATATCTAAGGACTTTCAGGTTGACCCTCGTATGTTCCAATAATTGCTAAAATATATCTTCAAAAGTGCCCTTCTATTATTCCTTTGACAACTATTATGAGAAGGATCATGCCCTCTTCCCACATTAGGAAGCCTTTCAGCCATGCCATTGATGAGGCTTAATGAGAGTACTGCTATGCCCATGATACTCAGAAGTATATTGGAATGCGTTTTTGTAATTTATACGCACTGTAATATTATGGAATATACTTGTATAAAACTGTATTTTCAGGGCTCAAACTGTCTTTCTACCCCATTAGTTTGTGCTCCGGAATAGAAATGTCAATACAAGCATACACGATACATGCAGCCCGCTCAGATCACACCAAAGATAATTTCAATGTATGAACATTACATCGAGGCTATTATGTTTAATTAAGCGTTCTCATGTGGTTAATCCAATTACATCGCCATTTTTTGTGTAGCTCAGGTGGTATGTTTACTCACTAATATACGCATAGGTAATATAGAAACCAATGGCGTTCTTCTTCTTGAAACATCTAGTCAATGTTCTCCAAACCTACAGATGGGTCATACGTTTTTCTCCCGGGATGCTTATGGTTCACTAATGTATTCCAAATCTGCCATTGCTACCTCGAAATCGAATTACTGTCTATTTGGTTCTATGTCATATAAAAAACGTTGTTCCTTGTATGACAATGCTTTATATCACATTATTTCATAATATGTCATATTGGTCTCGTTTGGAAACAAAACTGTTGAATTGGAAGCAGTCAAAAATATTAATGTCAATATAATTTCAAGATCTATGATCAAAAAAATTAAAGAAATAATTTTCCATAATTTTTCATTTGAAGTTGCATGTATGCCTTCTTGATAGGGTAAGGCAATATCTTGCATGCTAAAAGCTGTCTAAGCAACAGATAAGTTTCTAATTATCCTTAGTATTGAACGAGTATATTGCTACTCAACGTGCTGAAGTGTTCCTTGGAGGTTTTCTCTTCTGTGATTTAAAACTCAGCATTTGACTGTTACTAGGTAACAGTGTTGGTGTTGGAGTTTTTGCAATTTCACCAATGCATAGCCTTTTAGATGTAAGAAACTGCAATATTAGTATTTTTAATTTCGGGAAACAACAATTTCACTGACACTATTTCGTGGGAAGTCATTTTTTCGGTAAGGATGATTCATTTTGGTTTATTGTGATTTTATTACTGGATAGTGTGATTTACAGCTTATTTGAGTTTTCGCATTCAATATATTGTTTAGAGCTACAGTAAAAATAATTATAGTATCCATTAAATTATACAGCACGAGTACTGTTACATACATAAAATACATAAACATCTTGAAATATATAATTATTTCAGTACAATAGTGTGGAGGAAATGTTACCTTATTCAATATTACGACAATGAAATTGTAACACGGCATCAACCATAGAAGATGCAAGGAATATAGGAAATCAAGCACTTCAAAGGTCAAGCGGATTAAAGTTTTTCAACCAGATGAACATTCATTATGATCGCCTGTAACTACAAACCCTCAAAGATATTGCAACAAAACTATTTTACGTTTTTTTTCATAAAGTGACCGTCTAAAGTCCGTTCCTCCCCTATCGAATTCTGAACTTCCTGGCATATTGCAACGAGATTTGGAAGGCTTAAATAGGGGATCAACACCTACTTTTTATGAAAAATGAACGCTAAAAGATTGTTAATAACGGCCGAGCGACATCTTTCATTATTTTTTCAAATAGAATACCCTGCATATTATATATATTTCACTCCAAAAATTCGATTCAAGTGGCTGAAGCTGTATCCTAAATCTTGACAATATTTTAATGAGGGATTAAAATGGTACCACCTAAAGATGCCTTTGAACACTTCCTAAATTAATCAAGAAAAATTTATAGAAACTCGGAAATAAGCCCGTCGAGAGAACATTCTGAAAAGTCTAAATTTTTCAAAGAAACTAATTGGGCAGCCCTTCGAAGCACGCTCAGAGCCCTCATCCGGATCTGGTGGGCTTCATCCCAGGCCCACCTCTTGTCAGACCTGCTTGGGAAAGATCAAAAACCAAGTTTGGTCTGCTTTGGAAAAGTAGCATTTTACCTACTTCCTAACCATATTCCTTATCATACCTCATATCAAAATTCATCATATTCAGATCAGTATTACGAGCGGGTACTACGCGTTGACAAAAATGACGACAGGCAGACTGACAAACAAATCGACAAAGTGACCGAAGAGAATACAATGACAGAATATTAGCATCCCGTTTTGCATGCTTATGCAAAAAAGTAAAAACTCACCACACAATGATTGATATTGCTATATCAAGTTATTATTTACCTTCCTACATACACTTATATATTCCATTATTTCAGCTCCGTGAGGTTGGCACCGCATATTTGTTAAAAACCATAACAATTTTTTAATCGTTTAACCACATTTTAACCAGTTTTAACCAGTTTGACTACCATTTAGTTTCCATTACCGTAATTTCTAAAAATTAAAATCAATTTTTCGAAACGGTACGTTATCAAGCAAAACTAATTGGAGGACAAACATGTTCAAAAAGGAGTCAAATGTTGACAAATGATTTTTGGTATTCAACTATTTAGGGGTGTCAACTTTATGGAGCTAATATAAAATAATATAAAAACATTTTAAACCATTTAAATTTAATATTTACCTAAAAACCAAACCATTAAGATGTGTATAAAAATTGGTGGAGCAAAAACAAGCAGAGCTGTGACAAATCATTTAAAAAAAAAGATTTACATATAGCAAAGAACATAATTTTTTTTTGAAAAAGAAAAAAATTGGGTACCCATATCAAAGATACTTTTCATTGGAACAAATAATTTGTTTAAATCGTATTTTCGAATAAAAAAAATTAAATTCAAGAATATGATTTTAATTATATTTTTCTGCATCATGTTCAAAATATGGAATGTTATTGAATGAAGATCAATGATATTTTTTTATAAAAATGATTTATAACCAAATGATCACAGATTTGCATACAAACGCTACTAATAAAAGTATTGGTAGGTATTTCAAAAAATATCCGTATGACAATAATATACTGTATTGGCAACAGATTTCGTTCTGAAAATCTGTCCATAAATATCCACACATCACTCTTCCAGCTTTAATGTAAAATGTACGGACACCGGACTATTAGGTACAACAAAATAATTATTAATGTAACTACACTAACTTACCGAACAGATGAAGTATAACCTCACTTTTCCAACGAACATTCATCTAATTCGATACATCCAGAGACCGAAACCGAACTGATAGTCAATGAAAGTCGCATTGAAAAATGCACATCCTCACAATTCCTAACATTCCATTTCACTTAATAACTTATTCGACTAGTTCAAACTCGCTGAACAAATCAAAACAAAAGCAACATTTTATTTAGTGACACGCATTGACATCTAGACTCCAGAACATCAAAATGCACGTGCTGTCAAATGCAGCAAAAAAAACTTATAAACAGGTAAATGTAAGGGCATTTCAGGATTTCACTGAAAAAACGACTGAAAATTATTCTTTTCAGGGTCTTTGTCGCCATCTAGTGAGCATGGCTATAAGCATCTTTTGAAAAAGGCTTTAGGCCAAGAAGATTTCTTTTACTGAACGGACAGGTCTGTACTCAGCAAGTCTGTGACACAGGTGAGGTTGATGCATAATAATGCTAAGGTACAAAGCTTTTCCATTCTATTTCCATTTAAAAATGTTCAATTACAGCAATAAATATTACTTTTATATGGATAATTATGTATGCTCTAACATCCAGTAGTACCTATACGAATATATATATTACATGGCATATGGAACTATAATCATAACTATTTTCAATAAAAGGCGACTATTACGTGGCAATATTATTCTAAATAAATTCGAATATTTTATGAGATATTTATGATTGATTTTAGATAATTCTATCAATAAGCCGCTGAAAAATGTTGTGATTAGGACGGGAAGTTGGATGAAGAAGTCGATGAAGTTATCTCTTACTATAATTCTTCTAACCATTTTTTTTTGCTTTGCTAAAGTTAGAAAAAAAGAAACGGTAAAAGTTTATTCAGTAATAATATGATTTTAAATTGAAAAAAAAACATTCTGTTGGACAAAAATTTAGAGTTGTTCGGCGCGTCCGACACGCTGAATATGCCAACTTTATAAGATACAAAAAAATACAACCTAAGAGCCGATTTTTGTAGAATCGTTAAAAGCAAGTATCCCCCCTCAAAATTGTCCGACAAGGTTACCACTTGATTTTAAATATTTTTTCCAAACGATTCTGTAAAAATCTTATCCTATTTTGTGAATATTTAATTTTATAAGGTTGGCATATTCGGCGTGTCGGACGCGCCAAACAACCCAAATTTTCTGTCCGGCAGATTGTATTACATACTCTTTTAATATATGAAGAACTTTCATACACAAAGTTTCAATACTGTGGTCGAATGCATAAGCACTTTAGGTCTGGGCCCATGGACTATATATTATATGTTATGTTTGATGGTGTTCATTTGATTCATACACTGATTGTAATTCTCTAAAACTTGGAGGAGCTTTGTATTTTTACTTATCTTTTATCTCAGTTTTTAATTAGTATATGTACTAATAAAAAGGCTCATTTAAATTTTACCATACTAAAATATCTCGTTAAGGCACTTAAATGATGGAAAGAAACTTAATACACCTCTGTTTTATTTTTTTTGTCAGACTGTATTCTGTATATAACTCGGGTAACTCGTAATTTTCAAGTACAAGTCTGTTAGACAATATATGTTGTGTTGTCTGGTGCCAGTTATCTGTTATAGCCCGCCGAAAAATACCTTTCTTGGTTCTGCAAAACTCTAGATGGAAAATTGTGGTAAGTACATTCAAGAAAATATGATACTAGGTACATATTCATCTTCAGGATCAATATTACGGGAGAACTGAGATCAGCAAATAGTTTTCTTATGATTCAATCTAGATTTTCCAGGCAGCCTAAACAAAAAATCTGGCATGCTGATCAATCTGGTTTAAATCTATTCCTCCCTGAAATTTTTTTGTTTGTTTTGCTTTCCCCGCGAGAGGGGGAGTATAGCGATCCCTAAAAATTACGAGATATTACGATTTTTGGATGTGTTATCATAGCTTTATCACGAATATATAATACTTCTGTCTGTAACTGTTCCGTCGTCGTGTAAGTTCAACAGGCAATATACGAAGATTGATGAGATGTGGAGTCATACAACATATAATAAATAGGCAAAGCCGTAGCACATCCGCGTGCAACCCGTCCCTGAGAAGGGCAACCGAAACGTGCCCAGTAACTATGGACCTGTGACTCTGCTCTGCATCATGCCCAATGCTATGGAGACTGTCATTAATTTCCAGTTTTAGGAGTACCTGCACAAAAACAGCACTATTAATGATCGCCAATATGGTTTCCGTAATCAAAGATCCACTCATCTGGTCTACCACATGTGAAGCAAAGCGATTGAGATTCATGTAGTCTCGAGTCGTCGCGCTTGCAATATCGAAGCTTGCTTCCTATGGGCTGCCACCGGGTATATGCCAGACCAAATTGTAATCATGTTAAAATAATAAAACTATGACCTTCAATCAATAGCAATGTTCGTACATCACGAAGTTTTTGTGGAGCGAAATCTCTGTAACCACTGATTTTGATGAAATTTCGGTTACCAATTTTCGTCCATACCTCATATTTACTGGAAACGAATTCCTTCCACAATTGTTTCAAAAGGTGCAAAAAACAAGACGTTTCAGTTTGACGATCTACGAAGAATTTTGATTTCGTTATACCGAAAAATGTTCTTTTCAAGTGAATTACAACGTGGGAAGTACTGAATTAATGCTCTTCGCCCTATCTTTTTTTCAGGTAAAGGTGCATTTACGTTTGCACACTTCTGTCAAGGAAGCTGTACAATATGTCGAGTTCTTAGTATGAGAGAAGCTCCAATCAATGTTGTAGGCGCGAACGACGTCAAAAAAATAGTACAGCTGAAAAAACATCTGAAGAGAGCTCATATTCCTATAGCCACTATGGCGAGTTTTGCTATGGAGAATTGTGATCTAACGCCGTTAGTCCATGAAAGAGCAGCACGTCGCCAAAACACAAATAAGGCACAGGCTAGAAAACCATCGCACAAACGGTAAGACACTCACATAATAATAATAATAATAATGTCTTTATTGTACATAGTACAAACGGCGGAGTCTAGCCTCAATGGCTACTCTACTTAACCGGTATATCGTTGTGATACTTATCGCCCAATTCGGTTGAAGAAAGTCCGAAAATACTTGAGAGATTACCTTTTGCTTATACTTGAACTACATGATCAAAGAATGAAACTTGAAAACAATGTTTTTTATTGCTTATTAGAAAAGCTACAATGACAAAATAAAACCATGTTGATGTTCCAGACTAGCATGATTTCAGATATTTATGTGCTGTTTGTGAAACTACTGTGAAATTGGGAGACATGAAAAAAACAGCTTGTGGTGATGTTTTCCACGCTTTTTGCTTATCCGAGTGGAAAAAGCATAACAAGAAGTGCCCAGAGTGCAGAGCCAAAATCTAGTTAGCAGAAGTTTCTACCCTGCTCTCCCAAAAAATTCTCATATTACTGATAAATACAACATATTTTTTTTAAGAATTTTTATGTGATTGTTTAGGGCCATATTGATGAAGTTTATCTGTAGTTAAATTATTTTTGATTACTTATGAAAATAGTAATGTTAATCAATTGATCTCTATTTGTAGTATTATTATTTCTTAGGGTTTATATTTGATTTATAGTTTACAAAAAAATATTTACTTTTGCTGATATAGCTGTTTATATCATTATAATCCCTTCTTGAAGTCTTTTTTGGGTAAATTCAACATGTACAGTATGTAAAAGCTGAAAGATCCTAACGGAACAGATGACACGGGGGTGAGCCTTTGTAATCAGCTGTGGATTGGCGGCACAGATAATGAACGAACCAAAAAGAATCTCGAACGACATGAAGACTTGCTAGTTTGCTGGACCTGTATATCACAAATAACATCAAACATTGTTATCTCACTCAGTGAACATATCCGCTCTAATAAGATCATTCGACCACAATACCATTTCAACGATCAACGATACGCAAAACGCTGTCACAGCACCAACTATTCTCATAAAATCAAAGCGAAAGGATCTCAGAAATTATGTCCTTTCCGAGGAAGGACGCCTGTTTAAATCTAGAGACGCATCAAAATGTGTCATGTGACCAAAAAATAACATCAGCTAGGAAGCCTGCTTACACTCCACACATTGACAAACACTCCTCAAAAACAAACCATGGATTAATGACAGTCATAGAAATGCATTATAGTTTCCACTGGAAGCCAAATACGACCAAAGTATATCTACTAATGTTTCTGATGCCTTGGCAGCCTTTTCCAAAGTAAAAGGAAATAAATGTAAGTAAATTTATTTTATGTACTTTAGAAAAGGGAGGCCAAGGCAGCCGAACCGTAAAGACGTATATATATATATATATATATATATATATATATATATATATATATATATATATATATATATATATATATATATTTCAGTCATTCGTGTGTGGTTTCACGGCTAGTATAAGGTATAATTAATCTGAGAGAAAACCTCATGCTAAGTTTGAGGAGTTACAGCTTTGGTTCTCAACCTTATTTTGCGCACCACCTACCTCAATTTTTTTTCTAGAATCTCTCAATTTTTGTCTTGCCATCTGTCGCGAATATGAAACAGCTATTACCATGATTACATTTAAACGTATTATATTAAATTTAGTCGTAAGATAGGATCTCACCGCCCCTAATTTTCTTGGGGTCGTCTGCTGCCCTCCTGCAAGTACCGTAAGGGGACGGTATCGCCCACGTTGAGAACATATGAATTGCAGTAATTGTTGAAATGGCGGTACGTCCAAAAACCAACGATAGTTGCATCGATGACAGAAGCCAATGTAAACAGGTCATCGATAACAGCAAATAAAGATAGATTATAGATTCTGTTACTTGGTAAAACTCTTCCATCATTCAGATAAAAAGTTTCACAAATAAAACTCTTTTTCTTTTAGTGACGCGTTCCGATTTATATTTGAATCATCGTCGGAATGTCATTATGACGGCGATGGTTAAGGTTTTGTGGGGTTTTCCTGAACACTAGTGTAAATGCAGTCGCCAAAAAATATTTCTCCTAAGACAGAAACAAGAAAGGAAAAAATAATATAATAGAAAAATTGATAGACAGGGTAAATAGTTTGCTAGATATGAGAGCTCTAGTTTTTTATTCATGATAGGATCTAGTTAGTTAGTTGGCAAGTAATCTGGGTAGACTTGTTAGCAGTCAAATCTGACAAACCGACGATGATTTAAATATAAATCATTTGTGAAACTGTGTGTTAATTACACAATCTTTTTATCAGTAAATAGAGACACAAACAGAAACTTAATAACAAACTCTTCAATGTCCCAACTTGTCAATATTATGCTGTCAAGGTTATATGCATACTAGTAATCTATCCACTACTATTAGCGTGCGCTCAAAAATGCCATTATCCAAACGATTTCATAATATCTAATATACTACTACTACTACTACTACTACTATGTCACGACGTGACCTGAAGTTCACCTGAAGACGATTGATGATAGTAAATCAATCTAAACGTCGTGACACTCAAAATAATATAGACGTCTACGAATTTCAAACCAACTAAAACAACATATAGTGCAACGAGATCAGTGGTAGAAGCTAAAAAGATAGCACCCTGAATGGAAATCATCCAGAATATGTGAGCGGTTTCTAACCGACATTTATAATGTGTCAGAATTGTCGAAATTGGTTATGGAACAGTGACAGCAGTCAATCAGTCTTCAGACGTCAAATAGTTAAGAACTCGAAATCGTGGATAAGAATTTTTGAACAGGATTTTCCTGGCAGACTTGAGAGTTCGATAATCCCCGATACGCATACTAAACGCGTGTGTAATTATTAAATCCGCGATGACGTAGGGTCGAGAGTCACTGGCTCTTAGACTAATGCAATCCTTACAATTTTTGATGAAGAAATCAGAGAAGATGCAAATGAAATTTTATATCAGATCAAAAACATCAGGCAGCTATCTGTGGAGTATAATCTATAGGAGCTACCATATATTATGGATAAAAATGTATCAGAATCTGCGCAGACACCAGACAGGTATTACTGACTCTTCCAGTGCCACAAATTATTGGAGTCAAGAGTCAAAGATAATTAAAAACATGTTTGTTTTAAGTAGTTTATTCGAAAATAACTGGAAATTAACATATCTAGTAAGTTAAAACAGAACAATATTCATGTACTCCATAACATTCATTTAAATAAGGCAGCATACACACTATGATGGATTGTTTCACCTTTTCTTACAAAAGCTTCTCAATAAAGTTGGGTATATACAGTTATAGAACAAAAAAGGTAAAAACAATGATACATTATACAGCGAATAAAACTATTATAAAACAGTACTAAACACCTGTTTTGTGCAAAAACATCGCCGGATACAAAATATAAACAAAATATTGTTCCATAAAACTAATACTGAAGAAAGATACTGATTTTCACAGAAGTACATTTTCATATAGAAAATTAAATAACTCATAGGCAAGAAAAAAAGTACAAAATGAATATTTTTTTAGCACCTTCCGCCTTCTGTGAATCAACTAAAATGAATCTGGTTCGTTGGCATTAAGCTACTTGCATGCATGCAATGTTATGTTTATGATCTGTAAATTTCTGTTGTATTTAGGAAGTTGGTGGCTGAAAATTGATACATGCGTATCTGTATATTATTGTTTTTTAGTCCACTGGTAGTACTTGAAAACACGTGGTGACTAAAAGCAAGAACAATATACAAGATTCAAGAAATAGTATGATGCAAGTTTATTGTTCTACAGATCTACTAACAAGATATACAATTTTTCCATCAATTTTGATAGAGATCATAATTTTTGTATTAGTTTAATGGAACGACGTGTTTACTATATTGATTGACAAAATCTTTTCAAAGTTTTTGTATAATTTTGAACAAACATCATTTCTAATATCAAATTGTGCAACATCGCTCAAATATATCTCTACTATAAACAATTAGAAATATAATTTATTTATGTTAGGAAAAATACATAATATGCATAAGAAAAAATACAATTGGAAGTCTTCACCATAATTTTGATTCTCAATCTGTTGCCCTTACATAAAGCATATGAAATGAAACATTTCGTATTAAAAAATATAAATGAAAAGTTATATGCACCATCCAGAGCAAATACTCCTGAATATTCGAGTAAACATTATAAACATTTGAGTACTGTAAATACATAAATAGAATATAATGTAAAAAGTAAAATAAGTTAAAAATAAAGTAGTCATGACTGATTGACATATCCTAATCACAGATTTCAATCATTCCTGTAAATTAGTACAGCTGTGCATTTTCTCTGTCAAAATAATTTATATTCTTTATTTATATGTTATCATCTCGATTGCAAAGTTAATATCATGTTCATCATCTAATACTTCTTAAATCGAAAAGTTTATAATCGATAGATTATCACTACTAGCCCAAAGCTACGGAAAATTTCGAAAAAATATCGATTTTACATATCATATGATGGATATATAGCTCACTACACTTGATGTCTGATTTGAAAAATAAAAATTTAATTATTACAAAAAGAATATAATAGATTCTGCGATAATATGGCCACTGCAAGCATGACCATCAGGATTTTCCATGAAATCATAAATAACACTTGTGCTACAATATTTAAGATGAATTAAAGTATACTTAGAATTCTTTTCAACCGTTTTAGTTGACAAAATATAAGTATGTAGTTGTTTTAGAAATCTACAGCATGAGATTAAAATCCGTAAACAAGTATCTTAAAAGCTCTGCAGTATTAAAAATATTGACAAATACCTCGAAGATCATTAAACGTTCACCTCCAACTGTATTTATCAACTATGTAAACATAAACAGCGTGTGTTTATGATGAGTATTGGTTAGTCAGACTTATTGATTAATCTGATTGGTTATCGATCGAGAGGAGGCGGTTCATATGGGAGGCAATGCCCACAAAGTGGCTGTCTTGTCAGCAGACGTTGATAAAAAGGAGAACTCAGATGGATGCCAGCGGCCGCTGATCACTTTGTCCTGGTGTTGCGCCACTACGACGCTTGGAAGAGGCAACGTCAGGTCACCTGTAAAACAATTGTTTTTGAGACCAGGATGTTTTGTGTAATGACACTGCGAGGATAAGTGATATTTGCCAATCGTAGAAAAGGGAACCATTACATAATTACTGTAGTACAGACATATAATTTTTTGATACAAATTGTTGGTAGTGAATGGATGGTCCGATCAGTTGATCAAAAATCAAGAAAACCAATTGGATGATTATAGTATGGCGGAAAGTAAAAATAGGTCATTTTCATTCGAAAAAATACAGCTTATCAGAAACATGTGGAAGTACATTTGGATCAAATTCCAAAAAAAACTTAATACGTTTTGTGATACAAAAAATAAATTAAAAGGTTTTTACAATTTTTTAACAGTTTTGAGGTAGATGGTAGTTCTTCTTAAATGTTCTAGTACTTTTACTAACTTTTATCGAATGGAAGCCTGCTTTCGAAGAAAAACGAAAAATAATGCTGGACCACTCGCAATTCTGTTTGCTGACTTCTATTAGACCTCCGATAATCTAATCACCATCAAATTCTTATTTTAATCTGATTTATCAATGTTCCTAACTTATTAGTCAAACCGTAAATATCTTTGTCGGATTTTGATTCCTGAAAAAGTTATTAGGACTCAACTAAATAGTACATTTCTGTTTGAATTTTCCAAATGTTAATCAAAGCATTTTAAATAAAGATGCATTAAATCTGTGATTAACAGCTTTTGCATTATTCAAGAGCATTCTGGTTTATTCCATATATTTCGATACACTCAAACAATTTTACAATATTCAAGCAGGAAACAATAGTATGAAATGTGATTTGTACTACTAACTTTAGGAATCACTATTATTTACTCCATTGCTCCAATAAGAAGGAATATTGTGTCGTTAGGTGAATAATTTAAAAATGAATGATAAACGTTTAAGCTTATAATTTGTAGATTGTAGATGCTCTAACATAGTGAAACTCTTCTATATTTTTATCTGCATCTGTAATTTGTACCTTATCAGTTTAATTTGGTTATTAATTAATTCGCCATTTATAATAGCAAGCTTAATATGATAGTTCATAGGCATATGAATCTCACAATGACTTAAGTGCGTCAACCATTCCTCGAGATTTGATGCTTATGATCCAGGGCTAAAATTCTAATTCATATGAGAATAAGAATGTGGGCAAGAAGTCGCTGTGCACGTCATGGACACTCGTATTCTTTTATTGGATTAGGGGACTTGCGCTCCGATGTGACGTCGTATTCGAGTTCTGAATATTTCCGGAAAACCTACCTTGCAGATCAGTTAGCACCAGCTTGTTATCGTATCCTGCAGAGAGGAGGTAGTAAGCGGATGGCGAGAACCTGACAGAGCGCACGTCTGAGGCATGCGGCCTGAAGCATTGCACATTTCGGTTGCCGCGTATGTCGTATAACACGCAGGCGCCGTCTTCGTGACCGGACACCAACAGGCGACCGGACGGATCTACGCATAGGCCAGCTACTGGAGAGCCTTGTAACAGAAAAATCACATATTAAGCACATACACGGATATATTACCATTCATGTATTGAAGTACGTTTCATTTATAGCCCACACACACATACACTCTTGTTTAAATCTTCGATCAACACTCATCTTCAAGCGTAACTTGTCAATGGGCATCGCCACCGTACGCGACGCTTGAGTGTTGATGTTGCTTTTACCCCCTTGACTGTCAGTTTCGCCATTTTTTTAATGTTCAAGTGAAGTAAAAAAGGGGGTCTGGCAAACCATAAAGGTAATTCTGTTTTCGATAAAATATACTAGCCACAAAAAAAATATTTTTGAAGATTGTAAGTTAGATGCATAGTTGACATACAGTAAACATTAATTCACACGTTTATTTTATATCTTAGATAATTTTGATACATTGTTAAACAAGTGCATAGTTTTAATTACCTTGTCGTGCACCGCCTGCTCCGCCACCAGGTATCGTGGTAGGTGTCACAACGTTAACACATCCACGTGTGCGCAGATCCCAAAATCGGACTGATTTGTCATGGGAGCCACTGGCGAACATGGCTCCACCCCAGGTGTACAGCGACAATATGTGTCCTGAAAGATAATAAATATAAAGATTTGTAGAAAACATATAGCTGGGGAAATTTCATTACCACCACTGAACTGTTCTCAGTAGTCAGGTGGAATATTTTTTTAAAAAGAAAGGACAATACACTTCTAACATGCTTGAAATTAAGAGATAACGGCATACATACATCTCAGAAGTCAGAAATCAAACTTTTCATAGTTATGCTCAATCTAAGTGCAGGACTTTTGATGGAGAAGAAATGGCATGAGTTCCACAAGTTAAATTAAATTTCGCAAAATTATGCTGATACTTATTGCAAGACCTTCGAGGGAAAAAATCTAGACCTGAGAGAAGCAACACATAATAATGGCTCTCAATCGAGAGTTAAAGTGGAAAAAATCTGCAGTTTTACACCTAGTACATTACGGGCACCTCTTTTGCCTCGTAACCTCACCAGAATTTGGGGAATATTTTTTTGTGACAGCTGATTCATCTTCCCTAATCAATCTAAAGTATTTCGAAGTTTGGCTGCTAGGTTTGCAGCAAATCTAGGATTGCTGTACAGGCAGTCAAAAACAACAAAAAAATTCGGCACGTCTGATGTGAACGGCAACATTGACTTTGTCTAGCCAAACCAAAGTATGACTGCACAACATACATTGCCGGTAACATATACAGTCCCATAATGTTTTCAAAGTTTTTTGGTCACCTAAAAAATACAAACATGAACTCATCTCAAGCATGCCATTTTTTTTGAAAAACAACAAAAATGAAAAACTAACGATAAGCCAATTACAGTCCCCTATACTTCAACCACTACCGCTATCAATGCTATTAGTGGAGGAGGTAGATGCGATCTGTTCTGTAGTAATGACATCGTGATTTGAACGGGAGCTTCGCGATTTGAAATATAATCGTTCCTAAATTGATTAAGCTATACAATATTTCTTACCAGTATGTCCAGACAGAGCCTGGAAAGGAGTGCCAGTGGCGCAGTCCGTCACGTATATCTTACAGTCACCCGCACCAGCACTGATCAACAAACTGCTCCTATTCGACGTGTCTTCTAGGAAGCACACGTCCCTCACTGTACCGTCGTGCATTGTTAACTCAGCTTCATCCTGTGCCTCTACCTATATTCAAGTATATAAGACATCAATCTTAATGATAAGTTCTGATACAACTGACGAAATCCCCAGAAACCCACTATTCAACGCCTGGTGCCGAAGATCAGGAATATAGCAGCCAAATTTGAAAGCTTTGCCTCTCAACTTTGACAAGATCAACATGTCGTCAAAGTATTCTTTATGTTTAAAAATTCTTAATCGGGCATTTTAATATGCACGAACATTTTTTCGCTCACCAAAAATTTTGAAAGTTTTTAAAATTGTCGGAGCGTTTTAAAAAAAATAGTACCAATGTCCAGCTCTCACTGGTAAAGCATATGAGGAAACTAATTTAGCTCATGTGTTGCTTGTATCTTGAAACACATGTCAAATTACTCAGAAGTTTCACAAAGTAGGAGCATAAAAAATCTTCATTTGAATGAAATTGGCTACTTCTCATAAACATTGGATATTGTAAGTTTTTTTTGTTTGTCACTATACTCGACCAATTTTTCAAAAGATGAAGCCCCAATGTTCATGATTCTTGATGATAATTTGCACTGCGTAGCAATAGCTACTAAAACTAACATCAAGACTCATCACCAAGCATCGCGCACTATGGCGCTGCCCATTGGCAACTTACAACACCTGTCAACAAGGGTGAAACGATTTCGATGTCTCTTGGTCTTCGTATACACTATTTACAATGTATCGTTATCTCGGCTCATTCACATCAGAAGCTGACAACTGATATTAAGTGTATGCTTTCCTCAGACCTGCTATAGACATGCATGTTTCTGCTTTAGCCATGACTCGTTAGTATAGCCTGGCGGTCTAACTATCTGATCCATAGCAGCATACACTTAATATCAGTTGTCAGCTTCTGACGTGAATGAGCCGAGATAACGATACATCGTGATAGAGTTTACGAAGAACAAGGGATGTTGCTGTACATCAGTCCACCCTTGTTGACAGATGTCGTAAGAAACTTATGTCGCCGCTTAAAGCAGTCCAGGTGTTAGGACCTTTGCCTTCGTAAGTTGCAGCGCCGTAATGCGCGACGCTCGGAGACGAGTGTTGATGTTGCTATCACACCCTTGACTGTATTACGTATATAACACCCAATTGCTCTCTACAATTAGACCGTCAGCATATACTGACCAGTCTACGCTGAAGACGAAACATGCATGTCTGATGCATAGTGGAGAGCATATACTTAAAACTAAAAGGAACAAATTGTTACAATACAGAAAAAACCGCCCTCGATTATAGGGATGAATTTGTATCCACAAAATGTAACTATTTACCGAAATTCATTATATTAATATGTCTCATAAAACGGATATATCACGTCCTAACAGCGCTACCTAATATAATAGCAGCGCCACTTGGAGATACATGTTACTATCACACTCTTACCTGGTTTGAGTATCTATACAATTTAATTCATCTCTACTGTCAGACCGTCGGGCTATACTGATGAGTGTAAGCTAAAGACGAAACATGTTAGTCTATAACAGACCACATGTATAATGTGTGTAGTTA
This sequence comes from Bruchidius siliquastri, assembly GCA_949316355.1. Taxonomy (NCBI): domain Eukaryota; kingdom Metazoa; phylum Arthropoda; class Insecta; order Coleoptera; family Chrysomelidae; genus Bruchidius; species Bruchidius siliquastri. Next base: position 23,697,328 of record OX438536.1, on the reverse strand, counting down.
TTCTATTATTATTACATGCTATGCTGTGCTCTGGGGTCACTTGCTTATTTCAAAATAATTAAATACAGTATACTGACCGTTCCAGTAGCATCAACAGATCCATCTCCATCGAACCGCATCAATTTGACTGTTTTATCGTTAGAACCCGTAGCCATAAGATCACCTGCGGGTGACCATGCCAGGCAATAAATGGATCCTTTGTGGTGCTTTGTACGTTTGAATAGAACTGTAGGCTGATATGTCTGATGGTCTTCCCTACGGAGAAAATAAATACATGTAAAGAATTGAGGTATGCATATTGAGGAAATCAATGTTTAACCGCGTCATCTTTTCGTTTGGTTAACCAGATTGAATTTGGTTGACGCTGGTAAATGCTATGATGTCGTGATAACCAGATAATGAAACTGAAAATCGCAGAACATGAACTGTTTGAGAGGAGAATTCTTGTTTTAAATAACATTTTTATATAAATTTTTGAATTTGAACTGTTTCCAAATGGAATCATTTTCCATCTTTGAATAATTACTTGAACCATTTCCAAAATGACGTTCCTACAGAAACGTGAATTCATTGGTTTAGACAATTGAATCATTCATTGCCTAAAACTGTTTTTCCAAGGTATTTTCATGCAAATCCGTTTCTATTTCAACATGGGCTTCAATATACACCATTTTTGAAATGATTTATCACATATTTGAAATGGAGAGCCCAGAAAATGTAATGCTACGTATTTTTTTTATACTTTTCTTGGAATCAAGATGAAACTATTACAGTGCATTGATGCATTTGCTGAAAACCACCTGAAAATCTGAAATATCCTTTGTTGGCCGCGTAATATTTACCGCTCAGCCAAATCTCTTAAAGATCATGTAGTGTATAGCTTAGGCTTTCAACAAAAAAAATCCACCACATCGGTGTACTTTAAACGTCTAGAAGCGATTTTTTCAAAATTAATGTTGATTCAGGTTTGGTAAAAATGAAATTTTGGATTTTCGGAATACATGTTACTGTGTAAGTTGTTGCCTAGACTTTTGCCAATCGGACTATGTATTCCAATTCTGGTGGACTATAATGCTGCTCCAATTTGTTAATAGACCTTCAAAGAAATATTGCATATGCCAATGTATGTGGATGTCAATATATTGGTTTTACTTCTAATCTATTACGAATTCGTTGGGTAGTATAGACAGATATTCCGTCTATGAATCTGTGGTCTCTCATTTAGAGTTCAAAAATTAATCGATATTCTATTAAACTACATTTTAACAGTGGAAACATCAAAAGGGGTTGAATATTCCAAAAATTAGTGATTGAACTAGAAGTGTGCTAAATATCATGCTGCCTCTCCTGGCAAAAGTTACAAGTGCCAAGGTACAGCATTTATTTTTGCAGGTGATATTTCCTGGATATTCCTCAGCAGTTTATTAAAAAATGGTGACAAGTAATACTGGGTCAGTGAAATAAAAGTTGAAAGATGCTGAAAAAATTACTTCCATGTCTCTAAAAACTGTTTTTTAGAAGTATTTGTCTATTTTATAATTAAGTTTCTATATCGTCCGATATACTTAAAAGTAGGATACTCAATAAATTTTCTTCAAATTTAATTGGCCTTTTATTACGTTTTTTCTCATATATTGAAAGGATGATTTTTGCACTTACCCCATCCCATCATTCACATTCAAATTACCGTTGAAACTGAATGAAGCATACACCTTACAAAGTGACAAAATGGCTCTGAGCTAAGCATATCGATACATTCACAAAAAAATGACAAGCACTCCAAAAAAATTCGAATACTTTTTATTTTAACCCAGAAATTATTTTATCTGAACCGTTTCTATACAAAGCGATTCAAACACTTACCATCCAAAATGGAGCTGTATTGTAATAATACTGGTAGTACATTTATCATTTTCCATGAGAGTGCTATCGACAAAAACACTGGAAATTTGAATCTATTTTAAGGAAACTCAAAAATCGCATGACCAGGAAGCTGCATAGCATGAACGACAACATAAAAGATAATGGAGCTTTATAAATATCCTCGCATAAGAGCTGCTTACCTTGGCCACAATTTACGAATCGTCAAGAACCAATTTCTGAATCATGGAAGCAAAAATTAAACAGTTTCAGTTTTAACGTTTTTTTTTTGTATGCTCTAATTACAAGGATCCATACCTTAAATCTGTCATCTTGGGATAAGCACATATCCTGAGGGTCTTGGAGTTGGATCCGACTGCGTAAAGCTTGCCATTGGGGTGGAACTCAGCACAGCGTACAGCTTGGACGTCTTCGAGAGAGGTGACGGCCACGAACTTGGGTCGCCCGCCACCTCCCGTGCTATCGCCATTGCCATTGTCGGTGTCCAGCACCTTCGAACCAGGCTGAAATCACATAAAAAATATGTTAAAAGTGTCATAATTTGAGTACTGTTGACACTAAAATACTCTAGCGGAAGGGATTCTCAAACACCTTTTTTCGTCTAGTTTATCAATTTTGTGTCGATGTGGTGTCAATTCAGCCATTTCTGTTTCAGATAATTGCGTTCACATAACCATCAATTAGAATTAAATTTGGATCCTTTGTATTGTATTATCTAACACTCAACAGGGTGTATGCTTCACAAGGTAATCCAAACGATTTAGTTACACGGACAAATATGGATGCGATCCAAACCGACTGATGTGTGGATTCGATCATCTGAAACTAATCTGACCAGATGCACTCACAGCCATTATTAATAATAAAATATAGGCTGTTACGTCCAATAATGAGTTTTTGACAGTTCCATCCTTTTTTGCAATGGACCAATTCATTTTACTGCGTAATTTAGTGACTACATCTCATTAATTGGTTTGGATGGCTTTTTTGACGCTCCTTGGAGTCCTTGGCATTCAGAACATTCTTGTCGGAATCAACCTATAAGTTTTGCTAGCTGCTACTCTGACAAATATTGACTAAAATCATTTATCATGCAGATTATATCAACGGTATTCGACTATCGCGCAATAACAGTTATAAAGCCTCCCCTCTTTATGGGCCCTATCAGAGTCGTCGATATGAACCAGCACTCGGGGTAATTTCCGAAATTTGCGCCCCTTTGAACATTCACCTCCCTACTGAATGCGTTTTCCGCCCTTCCAGCCCGGGATGTTGGGCCCCATGCAGTCTGGGATCCTAGCATAGGCCCCGGTTGGCCTGTTCTATCTACGGTACTGAGGGCTTCAGCTGTCTTCAGCTGAAGAAATTGCAGATATAATAATAATATTAATAATGATGATGTCTTTATTGTACATAGTACCAACGGCGAAGTTTAGCCTCATTGGTTACCTACTCAACTGGTAAAACTACTTAACTTAAAACTTAGTCTTATTTCTAGCTACTGAAATTTAAAATAAGCAGCAATACAGTTTTATATGCTAATAAAATTCCGCAGTGTTTATGTAGACAAAAAAAAATCAGAAAGAGAAGGGATTGAAATAACAACCTATGTTTTGAAAATAAGAATTGACGGCTCTGAACTCTCTCGTGACTATTGGAGAAAGAAAAGGTATTTCCTTGAATCAAATTTACAGAGTTTACGATTTGAAATGTTTTTTTTTTCATATCACTGCCCAAAGCATTGAACTGCTTCGGTCCCTGGTATCAGAAAGCGCGTTGAAACATGGCTGTCCGATGTCTTGGAATGGTTAAAACATTTGTGTCCCTGATAGGTCTAGTATGCACGTTCAACCTAAATAACAACTTTCCTCTCAAATATGGTGGCGAAGACGTGATATGAATTTTGAATATAATACTGGTTGACAAAAAGGAAAACCTTTATTAATACCTTAGGCTGCAAGCAGACGAGGTGTGCTTTATATTACCGCGTTTTGCTTTAACTAGACGATGGTGATACCTCGAAAACACGTTACTGAAAACAAAATTTTTAACTTGAGAAATAGTGTAGCATTATCGACAAAAAAAGGTCAAACTTTATTATTGGACGTTTCAGAGGCCCCTGATAATTTTCGAAAAAAAAATTGAGGAGGGAAAACCTAGGGTCGGGGATTGGAAAATCTATAAAATTTTGACCTCGGTAGTACTTTGTAAGATATCGATTCAGTGGCAGTAAATGTTTATATGTTAGTATGCATCCCGTAGAACAACATCCCTACTCATGCGTCTTTCCAGCAATATTGGCGATGCAGTTAGTCGGTAATGAATAGATAAAACAGTTGTGTATTTTATGTGCAGTTGTATCAGTTTACTAGATATTCTGAACGAATTTTACAAATCTTAATCCAGTTAGAGTAAGTTCCGGAAATTTCAAAAATTTTAAATTTTTTTGATTTTTTTACATCTTCACACAAATTTAAGATCTTTCAGTGGTTTCAGTATCGTTTATTGCAATTAAAAAATAACAGCAAAACGGATGTAATTTTCATTTAATTTTATCTAGACGATAAGAATGTATGTGTACTGCTCATTCAGTCAAAATATATTCATTGCAGTTATAGATAAACGTATTGGCTAATCGCTGTGAGAAAACTACTTCACTGATTAACCGACGGCCTCGGTACAATAAATTGTAAGGCACATATGCAGTGAATCGCATCACTGCTATCTGGCCTGCAGAAGTATCCATAAGCAGGACGCTAATTACTGCTGGTCGACAGTCGGCGTATCGGAAGCTACAGGGAGAGTAGATAATTTGCATACCTCGAGAGGCAATATGGGCAATGATACGCTCTATATATTAAATCGAACTAACCAATCATTTAAAAGATATAGAGATGGGTATTTCAGTATCCTCCATTGCATTTCGTTTTGTATCTGCTATTCGAAAATATTCATTGTATGGATAGGGCAGGCTTAGGCTATAAAAGTGCAGGACTTTCTGGCGTTCCTCCTGCGCAATATTCATAACTGGTTACATAAATATCTATCTATTCTATGAAAATGTTTATGATTTTCGTTTCAATGCCTGATATTGGTCGTCAAAAGTATGTTATTGTAAATTGAATTAGATCTGATCATTCAAATACCCACTTTTATGATTTATAATCTAAACTTTCAAGGTCGCTGCAAGTAACTATGAATCTGCACAGTAAATACTTATTTGATAAGATGTGCTATAAAATTGACAATTTTGAATTTTGCAGGGCTTCCATTAAGCAGGTACTATAGTGAATTGGCAGGAATAAAAAACTGTTTAAAATAGGTTCAGAATTATGGCTTTAATTATTTTGTAGATTGTAAGGTACTCGAAAGGGAATATGAATTTTTGTAGCTACACTCAAAATATCAACAGCAAATATGTATATCACAAACCAGCGACAGATGTTTACGATAGCAATATTTGATATTATCTAATAAAAATGAGAAACGTATCGAGGCAGCTCCTTGAAAATTCACCTACTTTTAAATACATTCAATTTCCGTCTGTGAAGGACGAATGCCTTATAGTTACAAATACAATTGATTTAAGTGAAAATCAGATTCGATATTTGTACACCTGATATTAATCTATAAACTGTTGTTCATTATTTGTACTGTTTATTATAAATTCAATTTATATTATATAATAAAACAAAATCAATATTTGACAACATAAACCAATTAATTGAAGTTGCAGCGGAACAATTCAAGCAAAGTCATCAGTACTGGTATGGTATTCTAAATGTGGGAAGATATGGGGAGATGCTTGTCTCCTTACTTAAATGAACTTTTTATGAAACATTTGAAACAACATGCATAACGAAGTTCTGAGTATTGAGGATCAACGTATCATATTACATAGGACAAACTAGGAAGCCTATCAGGTAACATCTAGCGCATTTAAGATATGGCAGAATAGAGAAGTCTAGTTTGGCAGAAAACATGTTCAATAGTGACCATAACATAGATTTAAGCAATTTAAAAATAGTGTTGTTAACCTTCAGAGCTGGATGCTTACGAAAGTCAAGAGATTGCAAAGAAAATACAGAATGCATAAGGATAAGGCTTTCATCCCTTACAACCAGATCTTTGCGTTAGATTCCTGAATGACGTGTCTATCTGACGTGTTTTCCTGACAGGTGAATGTTACAGCACACGACAGGTGTATAAGACACCAACTGTTTTGTTTGGTTTTAATCTCTGCCTGAAGATGCTAACATATTTAGCGAAACACGTGTAGGGTTAAAAAAAGGTGGTTTGGCGAGAGGTAAGACTGTGTAGTGTTTGTGGTGTATCACATATCTGAACGTTATGTTATGGTCAATGTATAGTATGATATTCGTAGGAATTTGTGCTTCCCATCTCTACAGTTCTGGAACAACAGTAGCTAGCTGTTCGAGCAATCGAGATCAGAGTCTGTCAGCCGTGAAAAGACGCGCCGAGCACATGTTGCAGTAGCAGCAACGATCCATCAACGTCGGCCGGCCGCTAGCGGTACTGTCAATTGGCGTACTCGGTACTACTCAACACGATACAACGATTTTACTAGTGGGTTTTAAACTTGCATCATTACGCGGGATGCGTCTTCAGAGAAAATGGCTCCAATAGCAAAAAGAAACATCACAATCTCTGAATATTGATACAACATAATAAAAATTTAGCGTTTTTACAGTGATAATAGGAATTTTAGTTTTGATTACATGCAATAACATTCACATCTATATATGTACATGTTTTACTCGATAAAATTTTTGAGTCTTATGCTAATCATCATTTATGTGACATGACGCTAATAACTCTGATAGAATATTGATTTTAATTGTAGATGGCTGCTGGTTATAGTACTGTGATCTTGGAAGAGATTGAACTGAGATTTAGTTAAAGATGTGGTTTTCATCATCAAACTGTATTGGTCCTGAAAAATTGATAGATTTTTTGGAATAACGTTATATTTCAAGGGATTGGCACGTTAAATCGACAAACCAACAAATAAGTCAGAATCTCCAGGTAAATTGAGGGAACTGCTTTACCGACATCTCATCAAGTGATCAGTCGGCTTTGCATTACTGGTGGCTCAGTATGTGTTGGAAAGTACCAGTGGCTCCACCAATCTCCGAGTTATTGAGCACAGTAATGCTCCTATTAATGGCGTTATTTACCTCCAATTTTTCTAAATCTAATCCTAATGAGTCAGTGTCATTGGAATTTATTTCTTGCGACGCCACACGACTAATATTTACTTTCTGTATAGTTCTGTGTGGCAGATTGCTGCTGCTTTTATTCGTCTTTTAACTGCCGCATACGTCTTCACGTTTTTGTTATTATTCTTGAATAAAAATGAATACTAAATGCCCAAAATGTTCTCTGGAAGTACATTTTAAGAGCCACTGGAACTTTACGCTAGCCATTGTTCGAAAAAAAAAATCCAAACGTTTTTATACTTTGATACTATAAGCAGTGTCACAGTAAGTCTAAGTTCTAAGTGGATCTTCAATAGGAACGCTGCTACAAGTAGAAATACTTTAGTGTCAGAAATTTTGAAGTGACATATACCTAGGTAAAACTAGAAGGTTGTTTCTGATATCGTATATCACTTCACAATTCCAGGGTTGAAGTGCTTTTTACTTGCAACATTAATTAATATTTGTGATAACTTCGTAATGACTGATTATTCAATATGTAACAGAACGAGTAACTAGTTCTTAATTTTGTTCCGAATTTGATTACGAATTTGTTCTTAGTCCACCCCTGTCAGGGCATCCAAGGGTTCGAGGGAATCTTTTTAGAAATGACAATAGCAGGCAAAACATTTGGCAACCAGATTATCTCATTACTTTGCTCATTTTTCCGTTTACCATAGGTCATAAGTAACAAAGGACGAAAAAACTGTAAATAGTTCTAAGAAGGTTACACCAGATTCAAATCATAAACATCTTTTCGAAAGGCCTGTCATTTAAGAATAGTAAATCAAATACCGGTCAGTTCAGTAAACCAGTGGCGTGTCATGGAAGGAATAAAGGATTCGGCTGACAGTGCGAAATATTTTGTATACCTTGTTTTGAGAAAAAATACTGGAAATAAGAGGAGACTCATCAACTAGGTTTTTAGTAGAATTTTCCTAGTGTAGTTAATGGCAGTGGAACTGATTCTACCACCGTTCAGCGCTTGCGCTGCCCGGTGCAGATGTGAAACTATCATTAGGAGGACTATGTAATACTTCAATGTAGTATTTTTATTTGTAAATATTTAAGAGGACACGACAAGGGGTGCCAACAATGTTACGGGAAAATTATCAATGTAGCTGAGTAATTCATGGGACGCCCATGGGGCGAAGGCCCGTTGCATGTAATTTTGGTGGAACTGTACATTGAGGCACGCCTTGGAATGGGTCAAGGGAACTATTAGAACAATCACCATTTTGGCGGGGTAAAACACCCTCAATAACTATTGGTCAACGGCAAGATGACTCTGACCGAGGGAAGGGATATCCGCAACTGGCAACAGAAATTTCACAACTTTAAATTTTAGTTCTTCTCTAATCTTTCATTTGATCGGTTGGCTTAGTTGCTCATATTCTCCCTCGGTTAGTGAAAGTGCGTTTGTAATTTGATATTTGTTGAATTAAGTAAAAATTTTGTTATTTTAGATTCCGTCAGTTTAGATAACCTATGAATATAACTTACACACAGCCCTTCCGGTTGTTGTTCAAAATTGATTTCAAGCTTGATGTGATAATTAATGTATTTTAAGTGAATTCTTCTATTTGAGCTTGGGTATTTTCTAACCATCTAGTACAATAGTTCCCTTTAGTTATAATGTAAATTAAATTAGCATAAGACACTCCTCCAGTGATCTTTTCCCCATTGCCAAGTTATATTAATTTTCTTTTGTTAGTGTCATGATTTATTTTCACTATTCGAGTGTTCAACAATTAATTCATTAAATGTTAATAGTCTCCTCAGTTATTGTTTTCTTTAATCTTCACTAACGCTGAACTGACTGAGATGACGCCTCAGTGATCCCTTCTTCCCGTTTGGGTTTATCTGAAGCAACGGAAAGGAGCTGCCCGCCAACTATCTGCGCAAGTGAGTTTGGTATACATTATATATCTTTAAGTCAGGTTCTACGCGAGTCTATCTCCCTTCTAAGTAAATATTCAGCATTAAGTAAAATAATTGTGATAAGTACTATAGTCCAGATGCTTCCGGTTCTAGTTGAGAGAAGGAGTCAGGTCCGGGAGTCTCGGATGAAGGTCTTGTTACATAAAAAGTGGCGCAGCCGGTAGGATTTCAGTTAATCGCATAACAAAATGACTACAATCAGTAACTGTAAATCGTTGAGTTTTGCATTCAAGGTTAACTCATTCGTAGAATCTGACAAATATATATTTGGAGATGAAAAAAAAAAAAAAAGTGGAAAAGTCATATAATGATGATCAATTCAAGTTGCTGTCAAATCTTGTTAAATACTGTATACATAGTTTGGACTTATGCATATACTAACTAGTCTTAATGCTAATTCGCTATAAGCCTTTTTAATTAAAGTAATATCAGGTCAGAAAATGTATAATTTAGTGTTCAATCGGCTTTTATTGTGTAAATTAGTAAAGGTGAATTAGTTTATGAAAACGACATTTGCAAACTAGACATACTTATTCAAGTGAGAAATCCAACAATATAACAGATAGTTCATTCATTCAGTCTAAATTGATCGTATAAGATCGATGGTTGAAGTAGATACTTTATTTGTCAAATTGTTTCAAGTTAATTGATAAAAGAGGAACTGACCTTCACGAATTCACCCATCACATTTTTTTTTAATTCCATTATCAGGAAGGAAATTAGATTTAAATGTATTAACCATTTAGGTTTAAAATTTGAGTTCGAATTTACCGGAACACATCATAACCGGTGTTTGGAAAAAAAAACAAGATTTATAAAACAACTTGAGAGATTTTTTTTTTGTTATTACTACACTTTTGTATGAAATTGGGTTTTAGTACTTAAAGCAATACTAGATTGGACGACAATAAATTAGAGAACCATGCTAGAGAAAATATGTGGTAACTGTTGTAGTCAAAAGCTGTTCACCTTATGATTTGAGATTGATATGGAAGTAAACTAGAATTAATAATGATTTTAATTGAAGGAAAAATTTTAAAAATAAAAATCTCCAGATATGTATTCCGAATAGCGTAAGGTTTTAGCAGCAAAGGAAAGATTAGCAGAAAACTCCGACGTCGTCGTCGTAAAATAAGCAGTTTCATTTTTCTGTTGAGGATTTACGAGAAAAGGATAGGGTCAAATTGAATGAGATGAAGCGTTCCTTGTAATTTTTGCCAAAGGTAGGATTCAAGCTAATAAAGTATTCCAGAAGTAATAAGCGGATAGATTAAAGTAAAGTTTATAGTTGCGCAAGGAAAATAAAAATAATGTAGGAATACTTTGATTATCATAAATATAGTAGAAGGAATCGACGAAACAGAAATTAGAGGCATAGGGACGGTAAATTACTCAGCGGAAAAGGGAAATGCTTCACGTTTTAGCTCCTGTCTGAATAGGGAAATAGGGAATGTCCATTGCATATTTTGATTCAATTTATTTCGTTTGAGAACAAACTATAACTATTTAAACCTTCCTCGTAAATTTGAATTCTTTTTTTTATTTGGCGAAATTATTAGGCTGTATAGATATTTCATAGACCTGGAAAAAGGCTAACAATCACAAAAGTAATAAAAGTAAAAAAAAAGCCGTAAATACATAATATGTTATCGAATATTTTAGTTAATAATTAAGGAAATTGACTAGTCAAGTTCATTTCGAAATAAGCTCGTAACGCTATGTACAACCTAGAACAAGAAGCACGTTACTGTGAGGAAATTAAGAACCAAAAATAAAAATGTAAATTAGAGAAAACCTGATAGCATTTAAATTAACGGGTTTTTGGGAATTAATAAATGTCTTATGACGAATCAAGGATCAAGATATAGATTACCCTATGGGTGAATACTATTGTATATAACTGTACATGTGTAAATATAGTCAAGTATGTATTTTCACCCATTTCGTTTTTCTAAATTCAGGCAAAATCAGATTTTTTTTCAGTAAATAGCTTAATGACGCAGTATTTCTATAAACAATTAAATTAATAAAATAAGAATAAGGAAATATAAACCGTGACTTTAGTACATTAGAGGATCGGGTACCCAATAAAACTATAACAATGGAAGCCGCAGAGAGCTGATCTAATTTGTCTAGTGTGCAAGTGTGAATCATCCCGGGAAGTGTGAATGTATATATAGAGAATGTACATACTTAGAGCGGCAAATTAGGCATTTCTCGTAAAAAAGAGCAGTAGCATCATAAACTCGTTGATCAATGAAGGTAGAATAAATTACTACATAAGAGTACCTAGAAATGATCAGAGTCAATAACTATATTTCTGGAATATTATCAAAATCACAGACCTGTTTCTCCACTAATGGGGAATTTTCCGAAATTTGTGAACTATTCATTAAGTAAAGTAGACCAAACAGGCCTAAGTTATTTACAGCTTTTTGATACAACTGAAGTTAATTAAATAAATAAATTGAAAATGAAAATCATTAGTTATGTACATTGTATGGCGCGCAACTGAAGTATAGACGCAATTGGACAATAACACCTAGAGTTGTGGTAACAGACAGGGGTAGCTAGCGTCAACAGGTTAGAGTTAATTAATGGATCTATTGTCTTAGCCGGAATAAGTCGAGCAGGGTATACAAAAACATAAGAAAATTTAGTGCAAGCTTCAAAGTAAAATAAATATGAATATGTTCTAAATTAGTTAAGGCAGTTAAAGTTAGAGTTAGATTAAAGTAGATCACATGACTATTGAAAAATATGAAGCGAATAGCAAGGACACAATCCGTATAAATTTTGTTTAGGTAGATTTTTATTAATTGCAATATTTTTTTTCCTTCACTTGGTTAAAACAAAAAGCGTAATTGGTGGTTCATCGTAGCGTCATTTTTTTTTATAAACTAAACGATATTGGTTCTAAATTAGTGACTCATTGTGGGATCGAGAAGTGCACAAGGAGTTGCTAAGTAAAGAGGGTGGAGGCAAAAATAAATAAGGAATGTTTAGTAAATAAATAAAAAGGGAAAAGAATAATAATTGAATAAATAGAAGGGTCGGTGAAGTAGAGTTTTTAGAAAAAAGTGTCATGAAAAAAAAAAAAAAACTAACGCGGTGTTTGACTAGCTAGTGTGAGTTAGACATACTTAGAATGTAAATGTGAGGAAATTTTAAACACTATATTAGGAATCTTGGAAAATATTTATGGGACTTAAAATTAATTGCAGTAGATTATTTGGAATCAATTTTAACACTGGGTAAATTATAATCACAATTTATTGTTAGACTCAATTAGAGAATCTTTGGGCGTTTAAATTATACTAACGATTATGAACAAGTATAGTATCACCGACCTACTTTCAATTAATAGTAACTGATAAAGCGTCGTGGAACGAATGTACGCTCAGGGATAAGCACCTCCTTTGGAAGAAAGGACAGCTTCTGAGGCTCCTAGCTGTCACGGGTTACAAGAAGAATCTGGTTAGATTTCCGCGGACGCAAAGGAATTGAGAAGAGGAGTCTCTGGACCGAGGCTGACACGGTCAGCTATGGAAATACCTTTCCAAATTGTGCCCATAGTATATAAGGATTACGTTGGATCCATTGCATGGCCCAGGGTTGCCTCATCAGGACTACCCAGCCAGAGCCGACAACTGCCGTCCCAGATAATAGAGAGGATTCCCTTGGCACAGGGTGCGGCCGCCGCCGCGAAAAGAGTAAGTCAGTTGCACTGAGGGGTAGAGTACTCATCTTCCATTAGGTCACCAGAAGTTAAGCATAACTTCTTTTGACGTCTTGGTCCAGCAGACATCGGTACTGACCTATTCGAAGTCCGATGCCACCGCCGATACTAGCTTTCACCAACAACCACAACCTACAATAGAAACTTAGAACCAACTTCCAGGGAAGTAATCTTAGTATTCTCGTGGACCGTCGACATCCACCGGATACTATGGTTTCTAACCACTACATATCGCACCAAGGATCTGAAGATCATACAGCATACCGTTGGACAGTCGTGCAATATCGATTCAAGTGAGCACTAGTACGGAGGAAATCAACAAAAATCTTCTTCCATCGCAAGTCAATACAAGTAACTGCAGAAGTGAATTTTGAGCAATAGGTGGTAATTCATATAGAATAGAGTAAAGGGCGGAGACGTCACAAGGTTTGAATTGCGGAATTACCACAAGAGAGCAAGGAATAAAGACGAGATATGTCGCAGAGCTCTATAGATACCTAAAGGAGGAGGAAATGGTTGCCAAATCCAGGAGCTTCTAGTAAAAAAAAAAAAAATAATAAATGAATAAATAAACAATTGCCGGAAAAGTAACCTCTAAAAGCAACTACCGTAGTGATAAGAAATCATGCATAAGAGATAAAAAAAAAAAAAAATTGTAGGCGCGAACCGTTTAAAATTCTGTTAGGCTACCAACGAATTGGAAGTTTGACCGCAAGGGAAATTATAAATTCCACTACCAATTATAATGTATACGGCGGACAACCAAGTAAGGCGGAACAGGGCCGTTAGAGTCACTTAAAGTTATTTTAGGGCATTCACTGAATTTAGTTTTCAGATTTGGGCTAGTTTTCTCCTCAACAGCAAGCATCCTCAAGTTCGAGGCGAACGTCATCGCCTACGAGAACAACGACGACTTCACGGAACGACGAGGCTTCACGATTAGAAGGGAGCCGTGCTTGAACCCTAGGAAGGCAGAGAAGACCAGTCCAGGGGATTTTCAGCTCGTCCAGAGGCAGCCATATCTGGGGATCCACGGATATGAAATCGCTTCCAGCCGAGTGCTAGTAGTGCCGCTGCAGGCGGCCTAAGGAAGCATGTCCAGGAGAGGAAGAGGATTCGAGAGGATATTGTTGAACGCCTGAGGATCAAGGAGAAGAAGCCACGTTGTCATTTCGCTCATCTCCTTTCATCGTCTACAAGGGGGAGAGGGACACCTTCCGGCTAGCCGCTACCGCACGCCAGGGCTCTCCATTAGGATGGAGCTCGAGAAGGTCACCATATCCGCTGCCGAGCAGATCGGGGGTTGCGGTCCAGGATGGCATACCGAGCGGGATCGCTAATTCTTCCCGCTCAGAAACGCAGAGAGGCAGCATTCGAGTTAGGCTTTTGTAACTGCTAGCTCACCGTTGCCGGTACCACCTGCGCCCGCCAAGGAAGGAGCAGGTGAATCACCAGAGTGATGTCGAGACCACCATGGAGGCGGACGTCACCATACAGGAAGAGCCGGTATCCACGGCTCCCAACTACCCACTTCTGAGGACGTGCAGGGATAGCACGTGCCTGATGGATCCTCCCACCATGGTAGGGATGTCAGTGGGCTCTATCGTCTCGCTGCGGGACGTTTTGTTTTGTTTTCTTCTTTCTGCCTTAAACTAATGTAATCTATTAATTCCGAATAATGTTATTTCTTCCATGGCCATTCAAAAAAAACATTATTCCTCTAGAGGGGGGAGTGATGTAACAGAACGAGTAACTAGTTCTTAATTTTGTTCCGAATTTGATTACGAATTTGTTCTTAGTCCACCCCTGTCAGGGCATCCAAGGGTTCGAGGGAATCTTTTTAGAAATGACAATAGCAGGCAAAACATTTGGCAACCAGATTATCTCATTACTTTGCTCATTTTTCCGTTTACCATAGGTCATAAGTAACAAAGGACGAAAAAACTGTAAATAGTTCTAAGAAGGTTACACCAGATTCAAATCATAAACATCTTTTCGAAAGGCCTGTCATTTAAGAATAGTAAATCAAATACCGGTCAGTTCAGTAAACCAGTGGCGTGTCATGGAAGGAATAAAGGATTCGGCTGACAGTGCGAAATATTTTGTATACCTTGTTTTGAGAAAAAATACTGGAAATAAGAGGAGACTCATCAACTAGGTTTTTAGTAGAATTTTCCTAGTGTAGTTAATGGCAGTGGAACTGATTCTACCACCGTTCAGCGCTTGCGCTGCCCGGTGCAGATGTGAAACTATCATTAGGAGGACTATGTAATACTTCAATGTAGTATTTTTATTTGTAAATATTTAAGAGGACACGACAAGGGGTGCCAACAATGTTACGGGAAAATTATCAATGTAGCTGAGTAATTCATGGGACGCCCATGGGGCGAAGGCCCGTTGCATGTAATTTTGGTGGAACTGTACATTGAGGCACGCCTTGGAATGGGTCAAGGGAACTATTAGAACAATCACCATTTTGGCGGGGTAAAACACCCTCAATAACTATTGGTCAACGGCAAGATGACTCTGACCGAGGGAAGGGATATCCGCAACTGGCAACAGAAATTTCACAACTTTAAATTTTAGTTCTTCTCTAATCTTTCATTTGATCGGTTGGCTTAGTTGCTCATATTCTCCCTCGGTTAGTGAAAGTGCGTTTGTAATTTGATATTTGTTGAATTAAGTAAAAATTTTGTTATTTTAGATTCCGTCAGTTTAGATAACCTATGAATATAACTTACACACAGCCCTTCCGGTTGTTGTTCAAAATTGATTTCAAGCTTGATGTGATAATTAATGTATTTTAAGTGAATTCTTCTATTTGAGCTTGGGTATTTTCTAACCATCTAGTACAATAGTTCCCTTTAGTTATAATGTAAATTAAATTAGCATAAGACACTCCTCCAGTGATCTTTTCCCCATTGCCAAGTTATATTAATTTTCTTTTGTTAGTGTCATGATTTATTTTCACTATTCGAGTGTTCAACAATTAATTCATTAAATGTTAATAGTCTCCTCAGTTATTGTTTTCTTTAATCTTCACTAACGCTGAACTGACTGAGATGACGCCTCAGTGATCCCTTCTTCCCGTTTGGGTTTATCTGAAGCAACGGAAAGGAGCTGCCCGCCAACTATCTGCGCAAGTGAGTTTGGTATACATTATATATCTTTAAGTCAGGTTCTACGCGAGTCTATCTCCCTTCTAAGTAAATATTCAGCATTAAGTAAAATAATTGTGATAAGTACTATAGTCCAGATGCTTCCGGTTCTAGTTGAGAGAAGGAGTCAGGTCCGGGAGTCTCGGATGAAGGTCTTGTTACAAATAGAAATCACGATAGGTTCCAGCTTCCATTGACTTCGTTGCTGCTTGCGGGTATACCTACATTTTTTACTTCTTCTCGTATAAGATTTGCAGCCGCAATAATCCTGGTGGCCCAAAAAAGGATCGGGGCAAAAATAAATTTTGATGTTTCTGGAGACTGCAATGGGAGATCAAGAGCGAAACCTTCATTCAACTAAACATAAACTGAGTAGGTACGTAGTTATGTAGCGATTTACAGATCAAAATTGTAATATAATTTAAATCACCAGACTATAGATTACAAAAGTGTCGCAAACGTATCGATAATAATTAGGATCAAATATTGGAACCAAGTTTTCCGTAAGCAAAAATTTGTTATCTTTCCGAAAGTGGATCATTATATTCCATTCGTTGAACTGCCTATTTTTGATCGCCATTTCATTGATGGGAAGAAAAAGACTTCTATAAGTAATAGAATTATTGTTAGAAAGCGTCAATTTATAACAAAATTAAATAATTAAAGCGGCATTACGATAGATTATGTTAAAACAGAATAAGAATGACAACGGGAGAGAGAGACACGGTTACTCATTGCGAGCCTTGGGGCCCATGAAGGACAACTCTCTCTCTCTCTCTCTCACTTGAGACTGTTGGTCGACTGCTATCTCATTCAATTTTGCTCGTATGTATGCAATTGTCTTGTGATAACTGTTGAGAATTATTTCGCTTTCGGCAATCGAAAATATATTGTTAAATAAACGCCCGAGAAATACTAACAAGACATAACAACTTCAATGTCACCACATGTTACAAAAATAACTTGGTCGGCATCGTTTTATTTATTCGTACGGTAAAATGGTTTGAGTTTGAGCTTTCCTAATTATATAAAACTATTCAAAGAGATTTTGGAAAGTTTTGACTGTTGTATTATTTCCTGATAATTAGTCAACGTGGTTGTCACATATACCTTACGACTGCTATGATGAAAATATATATTTACGGTTGAATGCATTACATTTTAGAGACTAATATGAACGAAAAGATTGGCATCTGTTAGATACGCCTCTGACTTGAATTAATCGCTCTCTGTTAGTACCGTATTTCAAATTGAGAATATCTGAATTGTTGGGAGCAAGGTTTTACATTTTAGTATAAATATACATCAGTAGGTAATAATTACAATGAATAACTGTTCAACGATTATGAAAAAGTAGGGTAATTGGCATTGAGCGATGGACCTCCTAGCATACCGAACAGCTGGATATTTACATTATATTTTTTATTATTAATCATCAATTATGAGTAGTCTTTGACAACGCCAGCCAGATTCCCACAAATAATCAGGCGTGTTAATTCTAGTGAATGAATTCGTTGTCATACGTGCACAAAATTGAATTTAATTAAGTCAGACAGACAGACAGACGGAAAGGAGTAAATTTTCGTGATGAAAACATTATTAAACAGCTAAAAAACGAAACGTACATTCAAAAATGTTCGCGATCACATTTCAGAAATTCTATGAAATGGGATACCTACTATCTTTCATATCATATTCACATCAGTAATCACGTAGTATTCTGAAGTGAAACAATACGACGAGATATAACGAGCAAAATATTAATGATTTAATTATCTTGTTGACAGTAATTGGCCTATGCTACTGTACCAATTACTAACAAATAATGGTGACAAACACGAAAAAATTCCAGTTGAAACTGAAGACGCAATGCCGCCATTGGCATGTAAATGACATGTTGTGAAATCTGTTCGGAAGAAAAATAGTCACAATTAAAATGCTAAATTGTGCTAGATTCTAGGTCACCACATTCAGACAAAGTGAATACAACTTTCATTGGATTGAATCTCAAAATGGAAGGATGAAATGTTTTTTATCTGAAATCTATAATGTTCACCAGCCATAAACAACGTTAGCGTGCAGCGTTGACTTGAATTATTAATAACAATGAATTCGGGGTTACCATATTCAGATGTTCACAGACTATAAATAGCTTTGAACATGATGTAGAGACAAGCATATATTTTATGGAAAAATGAATTTCACAAGATTATATTTTGATACAAAACAACAGATGCAGATTGGAGAGAAATCTAGAAAATATTTTTATAAAATGAATGCGCATAAAAAAATGTGTCTGGATTGCTAAATCTAAAAATGATACCACACTAATTTATGCTTGAAATAAAAAAAATGTATCAATAGATGGTTTTATTGGAGCTATCGTCGTTGATGTTCCATTGATTCTGCCTTCCATCAGAAATTAAAACACAAATGAGAACAACAGTTAGTTGCTAAATCAAGTAAAACAAATCGGAACATATGTGTGACTAACTGAAAAATTACATGCTACTATCTAAAAAGCTGTTTTCAATTAAATAATCCATTCTTTTTCCCATGTTTCCGTGAAAGTCATTATTGCTAACATTTACATTACGCTTTCGCTATGCAACACACGCTTTCTTGGCAGTACAAAATCTATTGCAAAATATATGGATGACATTTTCAAATGCAGATGCATAAAACATAGTTTTGGTTACATTCTAGCATCTCTAATATAATAAAAAAGATATATTATGTCGCAAATAAAATATGCAGGAAAGTAGTATTTCTCAAACATAGATATATAACAAGCATAATTAATAGTGAATACCCGAAAAACTATCGCAGATTTTAAATTATCCGAAACTCTGCAATCATGTTGCTTGAAACTTGTAGACAAGGTGGATTTTTCAAAAGTTTGATTTTGGACGTCTATTTATAAAATTCACCATTCAGTTCACCTGAAGACGATTGGAGATAGCATATCAATCGAAACGTCGTGATACTCAACAAATTTTATAGACAATGGAAGTCCAAAATCAAACCTCTGCAATAATATTTTATTCAGATTTTAGTGCTGCTGATACACTTGGAGTAACTTTTGAAAATATCAAAAAAGCATAAATTTTTTAGAAAATTAAAACTTTTAGATGATTGTTACGATTATGAAAGATGTATAGCTCTCCATTTTTTTTTTATTTGTTTGTAACAAGAAACAATTACAAAATCAAACTCAAATGTTACTAAACTGATGAAATTTCGTGGGAATTACAGAGTGAATCTACTTGACGCCATTTTTTCTGCAAATTCTACTGCGACAAATCCACGTTGACTATCGTACCTTCTACATTATTATGAGTAAGTTGAATTATGCTCGTTACTTTTACCACTAAACATATCAACCAACCATTAAGCAAAAATGTAGTACGTTCAATGTCCAAAATTAGAAAATCTGCACAGTGAAAACGATCCACAGACAACCGGTGTCATTTATAGAAGCGATTTCACTTCATAAGAATGAGATTTTATTAAAAAAACCAGACGATAAAATATCACAGCAAATCGTCTAAATTACTATAATTCCAGTTTGGAATTTTTACAACTGCATATTAATAATTATGAATGTTGATAGAAAGCGAATAGGTACGGAAACAATAGATCAATTTGTTCATGCATTATACATTAGTCATAAATGTTTCCGCTATAAAACATGATAGATTGAATCTGAAATACTAAAGAGGATTTTATTGGCAGTAAAAACTGTCCGTATTATATTTACACGATTTATTGTCCAAGAAATAGTCGAGGCGTTTGCCGAATAATGTTATGTTTTTATAAGAAGAAAATACAGATGTTAAAATTGTAAATGCCAGTAGCCGATTCGAAAGCTTTTCAATAAAGGTATAAAGCCCGAACATAAAAAAAAAACAAAATAGCACAAAATCAAAAAAATTAAGTGAGGTTAGGTTACATGAGCTCATGACAATTATTTTCAGAATGCACATGCTTCTATTTTCCAAACAAGTTGTGTTCAATCTACATTTTAAAATAATTTCCTGTATAATCCAATATTTTCAAGAAATTAAACCATATCTTGTATAAGAAAAATGTGTTATCTGTAACCGTCTTCAAGATACACACTACACAACATTACTTCTCGCTCCTAAGTGACAAGGTATTTTAATTGCATGCGATAAGTAGATTTTTGATATTTCTTGACTATATGATGTAAAATTTGGATGTTCAGTAGCCACCCAACCAATAAACCAGCAGGCAGGGTGAACATTGGAATAAATAGGTTATGTTGAAATCAGGATAGAAAGTTGAGAGATCATTTTTTAAACTGAGGAGAGTCTGTGATAAACATAATTTTAGTATTTCAAGAGAAAATCGGATGCAATTTCATATTTTCCTACATTTGGCTAAATCACACTATTCTAAATCAAAGCACAAAATGTAGTTCCTACATGATGTTGCCTTTAAGTATTCAGTTATATAGCTAGGGATGATTTGTGGACATCATCATACCTAAGCACTCGTGCTGCCCAATTTCCAGGGAAAACAAATAAAAATTTATAGCAGCTAGTCACCGGTAGGGATGAAATCTGTGTTATATGCATGTTATATGAAATGTCGATTTTTGCGCTCTGACATAAAGTATTATTGCGCCTAGAATGCCACAGGTTACAGTATGCAACGTGGAGGAGCGCAAAGAAACTAAGGAATGTGTCTCCATTGTTGTTTTCTTCATGTCTTTTCTTTTCTTTTCTTACATACGTAACTAAAGACACTATATACAACTATTCACTTACTACTTAGCTACCCAGATATGTCGTAATTTTAGTTTACACACCTGAAACAGAAAAGAAACGATATTAATAAATTTGATCATTGATGACAGGATTCATAACTGTAAATTAAAGTTTTTTACTTGAAACACATTATGCTTCTCTAAATAAAATAACAGATTAAAGATGGATACTTCTCGAATCCTGGAATCTGGTTCCTTAGTAGCTGAGTATTATGTAGGATCGTTAAATGCGTTTTAGTGGATAATATAATATTTATGCTATTTTTATATGGCTTAAGAGATACTTTTCCTGAGGATGCCCGCAGGTGTGCTGAATTAATGAATTAATTTTTATTATGTGCGAAAGATGAATAATACTGTATCTCAATATACTTTGAATATTATAATTCAAGTATTTTAAGCTGACATAACGTCCTCTTCAAAATTTTCTTGGATATTGGTTGAATGGATAGGATATGGCCATAGCTTAAAATCACGAAAACAAATAAATAAAATGCAATGGTGTCAGTGCACAATAACGACCATGAAATCTACAGCCAGAAGGCCAAACTCTCCACGGATTGTCACGTGGTCTTCCTAGATGCTTTTAACATTTTGAAATCAAATATGATAATAACAAGGCTATCATAAAGTGAGAAATATAGATATATTACAGCCTATTATGTATTTCTAACAAAGAAAGTTAACAAGATGTGATAATGTAAAAATGTTCAATATGTCGCTTATTTTGCTGATATACAATCACTTCCTCCAACTTATGTATAATTTCAGCATTAATCAGAAATTTCTGGTTAAACTGTAGCCATTTGCTTCCTAATGCTTCCTAACACAGTATGTTTAATTCCATTATATTCTGTTTATAATATCGTCATAACACATGAAGTTCAAAATCTGGGTGTAGGGTTAATGTAATTTCTGTAGGTATCGTTCACCAGGAACAGTTACAGATACGGCCTCTTCATTCTGTTTCACCCCAAAAATTGAATTTTCTGATGAAATTAGTCTTTGTTTAACCGCACCAAACAGAAAAAATAACAGTAAATTATAATTCATTTGGTGAAGCAAAATTTAAAATATCTGTTTTCTTAAAATTATATAATCGTTGTCCCTTACTCTATGATGTCTTCCAGAGGTCCGCAATCCTGTTCCATATACCGTTATCTCTCCATTATTTTAAAATCAGAATAAAGAACAAATCAACTGTACATATTATTTCATCTTTTCCGACAGCATCGCAGTGCTTCTGTAATAGACGATACTTCGCGATAGGTAATTGGTAACACATCAAAGACCTCATAAGTAATTATAACATATTAGTTAACTAGAGCGATACGTCGTGACCTACTAATTCTTAAAGAAAAAATTCACTGCAATCTAGTCATAGAGACAGTTTGCAAAAAATAAGCGCTATTAAGATGATTATCCAGTCACAGGAAATGAAATTCATTTTCATATTTACTATTTCCCCAATTATAAAGCAATAAAAGATTTGTCGTGCACCAAGCTGTGAACGCTGAATCCAACAGCGTGGATCACATTTGTTTTTACTTGACAAACCACAATCTATTGCTTAGCATCTTCGTTATCCCTCATATGAACAGTATTCATTGACAAAATTGAGTTTAGATCAACTTCGTTTCGCTTTCATGTTACTTGAAGTGAAGTTGATTTGAAAAAAATACGAGTTTTCAGTAAATAAAGGTCAGTTTGAAAGTAACGTTTTGATTTATTCAGCAATAAATGAATACAACCTCACTTTACTCGGAAATATATCAACGTTAAAAAAATCAAGCAACTCTCAAGGGCGCGGCTTCAAATATTTTCAATCATTCAATTTTTAGCATTTCTATCATTTTAAATAGGTTTTGGAGTCACGTTTTTATGTTTTTTTTGTTTACATTGAATAGAGCAAAACGTAAGAGTACATCAGAAAACTAAGTGCTTTATCAACTGAGCTTTGTACAAAATTGCACATCTTCCATTTTATCCATTGTAGAGTTTTATCCAGTTAAAACATCTTTGACCTATAATCAGGTAGCTAAAAGATATAACTAACTCATGAGATATTATGTGCTACGAATACATTTCCCAATAGGATAGATTAAATTCTCTGAAAAGTTAATTTATTCCTCAGAAAAACTCTTTCATGTATTGATAAAGCTTGGAAAAACATAGCTGTACAGAAGGCTACATTGAGTAAAATTTTTATGAGGAGCAGGGTGTATGAAATGTGAGTGGAAACTGAGGTTATTATTGAAGAATACTGACGAGATAATGGTAACATATAATATGAAACTGTTTAGGGATGCAAAATTCATAATTTTGCAATGAAAAAAAACACGTATTATACAAAACTGTCTCATTAGCATTCCGTACTAACTTCTATCGCGATTTAAATACCAAGATACCAAAACAGAGCTCCACTGAATGCCTTTTCAAATACCCATTTTCGCGTTTTATAATCTGCTCATAAATTAGATAACTGATGATATCCACATGCATGAGGATTTTGTATCCATTCTGAAACGTATAATTTTAATTGACCGGGTGTATATGTTATGCATGATGATACCTCTTTCATGACTAGCCAATATACAATTCATTGTACACAGTTAAATCATTTCAACCCTAATATTTTTTCTTCCCTCATATTAGTACAAAGAAATGCCAACCTAATATGTGAAACAGAGTTCGTTCGGTGTGATGATGCCGAAAATAATTTGAGTCAAAGAAGTTCATAGTTTCGGTGATATGTTCGTAGGACAGCAGTGAAATACTATAAAAATGCCTTTTTCTATTCCGACGGATTTTTACTTCTCACGTATTTTTCAAATTCGAGAAATACATCACGAAAAACCTAATCACTCATTTCTGTCGGTCTATCTGTCTGTCGGTATTCTGCCCGGTAATCTTTGACCCCTCTATTACTCGAAAAGTACCCTTCGAATCTTGATGAAACTTTATCGCTGGATTACTACTGTACTTCGTAACAAGAACGAAAGAGTTTTGTAGTTTTAGAAAATCGGTACAGTTGTGCGGAGTTATTGCCAAACAACAAAAACGCTCCTCAATTTCGTTTTCGGACGTAGCTCAATTTTTTCACGTTGGTAAAAGTCATTCGCTCGTCTTCTTGTGTTGCTAGTGGAAACATTTGTATTGTTTCAGTCCCGTGTTTGATTTAGTACGTCTTATATATATTATAACTTTTACTACAGATTACTGCATTTTAACGGAACATGGATCTCGAATGCTGAGGAAAGTGCCATTCAGTCTCTTTGAAAAAAAATGACAAAAAGTAAATGGACTCTATATTTCACGAGCAGCTGTATCGGTTTATTGAAGACTGGAGAAATTTTTGAAATACAGACATTTTTGAAAACCATAATACTTGGAGGGGATTTTTGAGATTATGAAAGATTTTGTTTCTCAATATTTCCCAACTATCAAAAATTCCAAAATTCTATCCAAATCCTCATTTCTAAGCTGATGCATGAGAGGTATAGAGTCCAACCTACCTGACGTCATTTCTTAGTGAAGACAGAAATGTTTCAGTCTTCTCACCGTTAAATCGTCCCACAATAAATCGCATAGCGATCACTAACGTTTTAACTCGAATGTTTATATTCACATATTATTGAGCACTTTACTACAAAAATGCGCATTTGATCAGATAATCATCAAATGAGTCTTCAATGCTTCTACGTGTTAAGTGCTACTTTGGCAGAGATTCAGGCTTTGCAATGGGCGATATGACCGTTTCAGTACACGGAGCAATCCAGCATTATTCCTAGAACCATAAGCGGAAAGCAGTTCCACTTTATGTCTCGGCAATAATGGATAGAGACGCGAAAATGTTATGTGTTATCCATCAATCTACATCAAATCTTTCAGGAAGGGTTTCATGATAAAATCGTTTAGTAAGGTTTTCGTCAATACTGAGTTAGAGTGATATTCAAGGAGAATAATCAAGTTTGTTCCATTTTGGCTGGTTTAAAAGTGCAACAACAAATCGAGAAACATGATAATTGTGGTTTCTAGCAAAAACATATCTTAAACATGGTATGAGCCATTCATCTAACTAGCAGCTTACAAAATACTTTTGAGAAATGCAATTACTTCAACATGAGATGCATCTCAAATCTATTTAAATGTACGTCTTGCGTGGTAAAAGTAAAGTGAGAGCAGGGGTTTTTATTATTACGACATCATTCACAGCAGAAGTCGGAGTGAAATTTTATGGCTTGATAATTGTTCCATGCAGAACACAAATTGCATCTTCATTTCTTTTATTCACTGTTGTCTCCAGATATTGCTCCCAAACAACAGCTGCTACTACTACTATACATGGCTCATCACCACTAGATAGAGATAGAGATACTGCTCGCACGTGCGGGGATGAGCTCCGAAGCTTCTGGTAGGAAAGAGCAGAACGTCCACTGGACGTGTCTGACCTAAAAGGGGACCTCCATAGTTTGGAAAGTAGTAGATGTGAATAGATATTTATCCTCTAGCAGCGCTTTTGGAGCGCGATATGTTTTCTAGCTTTGCGAGGGGTTATTCTTATTTTTTTTGTAATAAAAAACATTAGAATATGCCTTTGCAATTCAAGTCGCTTACGCATTTGATGAGTTGATGCCATTATAAAAAAATGATCTCATATCCAATCATTTCAAAAAGTTGAAAATCAATTCAGTTTTATTTGCATTTATATACAATTGTGCAGGTACAATTGCGCAATGAAGCTTTATATATCCTTTTAACCTCTTTGCTATCACACAGCGGTGATGATAACATAATATATAGATGTGTATATAAGGTCACGGTAAACTACCAGCAAAAAGAAGATCGATGCGATAGACAGATGATAATTGAAATTATTTAATTACATGGTAGTTATCAGATACTGTAAAGTTTACAGTTTGTCTGTTGTGAGCCGCCATCAAACGTTTTATACTGGCACAGTTTGGATGATGAAGTCATCAGCAATATGAGATAATTCTTGGATTAAGATTACAGGTCGTAGAAATAAACATTGTGTATCCGAAAGAAGGTCTTTGTTGGCTGACCGTACTTTTTATTCAGTTTAACGATCAAACTGTATGAATAAAATGAATGAAAGTTATTGTATAGATTAAGATGTTTCATAATACTATTTATTTTCTTTTAGAATAAAAAAAGTATATTTGACACATATTCAAAAAAAAACATCCCCTATGTTAAAAGCCAATATAAAAATAAAACAACAATTTATATGAAAAATATTGTGAGCTCCTATTTGAGGTATGAATAAATTTATTGATATAAACGTGTAGATAAGGGGTAATGTTTAAGCTCCGCTATTAGAATAGGAGTTTATTTATATCACTCTCGTATATGACTGTCAACAAAAAATGACTAGATAATGGATTATCTAAATCATCAAGTGAGTATTCATATAGGTTTTTATTGTCACCGCGGCTTATGAAAATTGAATACAAGATGACAGTTCCAGGCATTTGAGTAACCAATTTCTGAACCTAATCTCTCTAATTTTATACGACTCGAACAAAATGCAAATTTCATGAATTGCTGCCAATTAAAATAATCATACAAGGTACTAACACTCACCTACAAGGGTGTGTCAGAATGGCATACCAAATTTTTATAAGCGACAAGATAGAAAAAACACTCAAGTCTTAACAACGTAATTGACAAACTTTCTTAACTATTTCTATATAGAGGGACATGACGTGGCCAGTTATATGCACAGTGTCTCAAATAACGCCGAGGTTGACAGAATGAACTATAGAATTATAGCGTTCATTCAGGACACAACTACTTTCTACAGTTTCTAGTAAACAAGTTAAAAATTACTAGGACAACTTCCTAAAACACACCAATGTATGCATATATTCATTATACTGAAATGCAGGTTAATAGCCGTATGAAAGGAAGTGAGCTTTTTGCTGGTTTCATAATATTTCCATTACCTTTTGGACGTACTAGATAATTAAATTGCGACGATGACTATCTTACCAATATACCAATAATTATGCCGCAATGTCTTCATATACACTGGTAATTATAATAAATCAAAAATAATTCAGCCAATATCTGATCACCGATCACAATATAATCAATTCCTAAGGTAAGTAATATGTTCTACAATGCATGAGAGAAACGTTCCTGAAAGATTGTGACGACTTAACAAATTTCGGTATTAGGAAATTTTACCTTGATCATTCTACTCCTACTAGATACTGCATGATGATTCACCTCCACGAGTAGATTATCCATGGATCTTCTGTTTGAAAACCTGGAGAGCTTATGATCCTTCCTACATGGTGGTGATGCTGATTGTCTACCATTACAGCTCTTTTGCCACTTGGTTTCTTTCGTCTCAGTCACCTCTACTATTTCAGTACGAACATCCTCCATGGACTTTGACTTGCACGAACATGATGTACTCCTCCACCCATTGCTACTGCTCACATACGAGCTTGTAGATTTCCTCCTCGGATCAACCATAAGCAACCGGTTTGGATTCGGGGGAGGAGGCATGGCATTTCTGTAGAAGGGCGCAAGGAACTGTTGCTCTCCAGTCACTTTTGGAGGATAGTTCGATACCGGTGTAGGATAATACGCTGTTTCTCCCCGCCATTTTTGAAAGTCCCCTCTCGAAAGCTCTTTAAGTCTCAAGTGGTGTTCTGATGGTCTATACTGAGGATCGGCAAGTCTGAACGGGGCATTATTTGGTCTGAAATAATGATCTTCATATTTAAATGGAGGTTCACTAGGATGCTGGAAGTAGAAGATTTCATTCGGCCTCAGGTGTGGATGAGCAGGATGCAAAGGAATGAGTCCTTTGGTAGTTTTGTGATAGCCCGGAGGAAAATGCTTTCTGTTCAATACTTCCGGATTTTGCCAGTCCGGTTGGCGAGGTGGTTTCTGCTTCAGGAGAAGGTCGCCCATAGTCCATCTCTTTACAGTTTAGATTGTACACTTGAAACTCAATCACTCAATAGTTCACAGCACCTTTTAATTATGCTTATGAGCTTGGAAGTATTAATCGATCGTGATAATCGTTGTATTGAAAAATAAGTATAGCAATAGGCTCCTATGGGGCTTTTGAATGCTTCAGATAATAATAGCAGTGGTACTTGGTTTAAACCTAGAATTACAGTGTTCTCCATCTTAACGGAATTCAGGACTGTTTTGAATTGCAGATCCTGAGTGATATGAGCTGCCATATTTGGATACGGATGGCATGAGTATAAGACATTAAACATGCAAGAGAGCAGTAGCTGTCAGTTTAACGTGGAATTGCTATTATTGTTAGTTTTCCTATCGAACATATGGTGAAGAAATCAGGTGATTGAGGAAGAAATATGGAGTGATCAATAGTCCCGTTTTTAGCGTTAGGTAAGATAAATTGAACTTTATCCAATTGAAAACCGTTGCAAACGTTTAACAGTTTTGAATGATGAAGTTTAACAGTTTTGAATGGCGATTTTATCAAGGGCTTTTTTAGAAAATGGTTTTCCCTGTTACTACGGGAGGGGGCATATGGGACAAAAAAAGAACTAGTGCACTACAGAATCTTTAGTTCAGTGCTTGGTTCTCACGCTGACAATAGGATCAGCTAGTCATTGCAGAACTTGTCTCTATGACGAGCACAACTTAGTACTTTGAAGAGTTTTCATTATGTGGCAATTCTTTTACCATCATAATTGCAGAAATATTGCAGGAAGTATCTATAATCGAACTGCAAGTTTTGGAAACTAAGCTGTATATATATCTCTCAAAAAAATACTTTAATCTTTGAACAATGAACTAACGAAATTTCATGAATCAGTTATAGGAAAGAATCACTCATTATATGTTACTAGTTATTGCAACTCAAATTATTGTTAGGCCAAAATAAACTGCTTACTATATATAGTCAGGCAAATCCATTTTTGTGTAACAATATAGTGATCTGGGTTAGATTGAGACATAGATGCTTAGGTCCCAGAAACAGAATTTTAATATAATAAATAATAAATAAAGTTTTAATGAACGGATATCGAAAGATGCCGCCTGATTTTTAATCACCATAGCATTTTGAAAATAATGTGCATTTCCAGAATAGTCATCTTATCCGTGATACTCTTTCATAAATTGTTATTGCAGAATCATAACAGTGCCATCTTAAAAATGTCGCGATGTTACAATTTATGTTGCACTTTATAACGAATTACCTATCAACTCTATGACATTACAATATGTTCAGAAAAGTAGTAGTCATTATAGAATGATTATGGTTTGGATTAGTTCCATATCTCAATTTTTCCAAGTTTTAATTTACATTTGTGTAGATAAATAACTCGAGTGAATTTAATTATATTAATGTTTCATATATTTGGCATGTCATATACAGACTCTTGTGTCTTTTGTGGTCAATAACTATTACTTTTATTACTATTCGATGAAATAGAGCGAGTTTATCTAGCTATAACTAACCATGAACAAATTCCTGTCGTGTTTATAAGCATATCACGGTCTCTGAGAAAAGACTTCCAAGCACATATCGCAGTAAACATAGAATCCAAAATGGTACACAAACAAATCACTATAATTCATCTAAAACTGGGTGGTAACTTCGCGCGCGAGTTTTCATGCACCGGAACAAATGAGCATCCGATTCGTTGGTGGTGCTGCTACCGTTCCGCGTTACCCGCCGCGTCGAGCGACCAAGGCGTCTTTGATCGTGTGTACTTCTTGACAGTCGGTTAGTTGCTAGACGGTAAGGCCACTTCAACCTACTTTGCCGCTCAGAACACCCCACCAGCTCTTCTAAGAAGTACGAATGCTACTGATTTACGGAAACAGAAACAAAAGAAAGTGCAGTGGAAGAAACGGTTTGATGTGTGGCCGAAGCGGAACCAAACACTGCATATATGCTTTTCTCAATGAAATAGTATGTAAGATATTAAATAATATACAACAAGTATACGATTCAGAATTACAAAGTTGAGTAGATAAAAAAATAAGATGTACGTTGATAGAGACACGATTTGATGTCTCTTTGAGAAATATTAATAGTGAAACTGATATCGTGGTTTTCATTTGAATTCAACGGACTTGTCCTGGCTAATGATTAAAGACACACATAATTATTACATGAATTTCATTAACGTTTTGACTGCATCAACAGGTTTTTGCAAAATAAAAAAATTAAGTAATATAAATGGAATCACGTCGACATTATTTGATTAACTGTTTCCGGAATAAATATGGTTTTGAAATTTGAACCAAATATAGACTATTAATAAGTAGGTTCATCGGATTCCAGTGCAATCCGTAAGAGAGACTGAACTAGTAATAATTAGGAAAATTAAATAGAAAAATTTGTCGCCTATGGGGATCGAACCCACAACCTCCTGCATTCTAGGCAGACGATTTACCATTCGGCCATGATCTTCAATCTAAGCTGACGATGATCGTCAGTTTCGATTGAAGACAGTATCAGTCATTGGCACTAGTTGTCTAACCATGATCGAGCTGTACAGGTTAGAAAGTTGGGAAGAAGAATTGCGGGGGGGGATGTACTTTCCATAGCGTATTTGCCGTTCTGTGTGACAGTCCGTCATGGCCAAATGGTAAATCGTCTGCCTAGAATGCAGGAATTTGTGGGTTCGATCCTCACTGAAGACACATTTTTCTTTCTAATTTTTCTAATTATTATGAGTATAGACTATTATGTTATATGTTCGAATGCCAGCATACTATAGAGTTATTCCATTATTACATTGCAGTTGAGAATCTATAACAAACCATAAGAAATTATAGAGAAAAACGTATGGTCCATTTGTCGGTTTGGACAACATTATTTAGATTTTCTCAGAATTTAATGCATAATTTCTCAAAAACTGTGATCCAGTAAAATAAGGTATGCTTGAAGGAAAAATCTGACTGAAAACCAAAGATGGAATGAACACTTTTAGCTAGGTTTTATTATGGTTTGTTCTTGGATCCCAAAAAACAAGGTTTTTTATTGTTACCTTTTATCTCAGACAAGCTGCTGTGGATCATTTATAAACATCGCAAGTACAACACATTATGTAATCAGGCATTCCGTCATAGTCTATATTACAGGCTTATCTATATCTAGCTTTAAGCATAATAATGTTATTCAGGAGACAGTTAATCAATTGCTGTTAATTTTATTCTTATTTGCAAAATTCGGTTTTTAATTTTTTGTACATAGAAAAAGCCTGCAGCTGTAGCCGATACTTCGTAAAGTCAATATTTCACGAGTTTTTGCTGATACTCGAATTATTGCAGTAGTTAAAAAACATCATAGTTTCTTCAAACCAATTATACCGACATTACTATCACATTTCGACCTTGTATCACATACAACTGAGGTATCAGGATGAAGATATGCGAAGGGTGAAGCTCATATAAAACGAGTAATGTTTAGAGGGCAATTTTCAAGATACATTGTACTTTCAATTCGTAAGTAGAGTGGATGCATTGAGTTTCCTTCCAAACAATGCCAAGTACAATAGTTCGTGTAGTATTTTCCTTCGTTATAACAGACTTATAAACGACTCAAATCAAATAAACACATTATTCATATTGCTTCGAGTTTTTGGAATTTAAAATCAGATTTTGAATCAGAGCTCTAGGTTGAGTATCGGTACATACCTGGTTTCCTTAAAATAGTCTCAAAACAAAAAAATATGAAACAAAGCGAAAGGCTTGCTTGCTATGGATTACTGAATATATACCAAAATTTTGTCATTGTAACATTTGCATTGACTTTCTATGCTTAATAGAATCATACATTGAATTTCATAGAACCAGGAAGTTAAATGATGTTGACCACATGTTATGAACAAGATGTCATATGCCACATACCTCCATCATGTAACTGCATACAGAAATAAAACAGTTCCCTGTAAGCTGAATGCATCGCATAACTCAAACCGGACAATATCTTTAACGGATATTCATCGATAACCGTCTCAGTGGCGGACTTGGTCTCCTTTTCTTTTCGATATATTTACACATAAAAAGATTTCAATTATTTGTGAGATTCAATTGGTTACCATAAAATAAAATGATAACCGACATACAACTTTGCATTCAGAAACGCAGAAAAAAATCCGAGGCTACTGTGACATTCGAACCACACAGTTTCTGATTGTCGATCAGACACAATGCCATCTGAGCTAAGTAGGCACTCCGATGTTCACGTATTGCTGCTTTTTTGAAACAGAAGCATTGACCATCTCCGCTTTTTAGGTTTTTTGAGCAGATGTTTAGTTTTTGGACAAATAAAGACATTTTGAAAGTTGAAATTCAATCACACTTTTAAAGGAAGTATATTACGATACGTGAATCCCGCGACTTTGTTCACGTTACGTAACAGCCGCGATGAATACATAAAAAACATCAACAGAAAGGTATTTCGCAAGATCTTAAAAAAGGGAAAAAACCAAGTACAATCAGTTTAAGTTTGAGATGGTTTTTGGGGGCCACAACATTCCGAAGATAGAAGGTTAGAGTTAAGCAAAAGTAGGAAAAGGAAGTAAGTTTTTTGCCTTTCATGGTTTTCAAGATCAATATCTATAACAGTGGGAATGGTTTCATTAGAAGGTTTTTTGTAACTTTAGATTTTTTGTGAGGAGGAAAGAAAGAAGACTGTTAGATCTTCAAGGAGGGGAAAATTTTACGGAACTGGGCGCAACAGTCTAGACCTACGACACTGAGGAGCGCAACATTTTGAAGGGCTTCGGGCGGTAATCTGGGTTAATACGCCACTGCTTCTACTTGACTTAGGATTTGTTTCTAGGAATAGTTATATTTTCAACTCCATATCTCCTTAATGTTTATAATCTTTACAAAATATATATTTTATTTTCGCGACAAATGACAATAAAACTTCCATACACCGTATTATATGAAATTTCGAGATTTATATAGCCTATAGTCGGATCTGACAAAAGTATATATATCGCATATAATTTCAACTTCATAAAAACCAGCGATAAGCGTTCAAGTTTAACGCACTGATTCTTTGAACATGGAAATTACGTTAAGAAAACCGAGTTGGAAGCAGAAGAAAGTGATACGGAGATGTATTTATATAAGGCAAATGATATGTTTTGCGTGATTTCACGAAAGCTATTGCTGCCGAACAATAATAAATATGATTAATCTTTCTCCTATGTTTTGGTACGAAGTAGCACAAATCGCTGTGGAGTATCCATCATTCTTTAGCATGAATAATTTCATGAATGCAGCAGCTTCACAATCACATACTTTGTGGAATTCATTGCTCCACGAGAGAGCATGCAAACACAAATACATAACAGCATTCGAAAATATCTAACAAATTATACGACATGTTTATGCAGTTTCATCGATACAACGGATATTTGGAAAGTCGATAAAAACCTGACAGTGCCACTTATTCACGTATACATTAGCACAAAGTGGTAAAGTTTATATGTTATGCGCGATATTTTATAGTTCAGAAATAAACTGAAAATCATGCATTCAACAGCTATTTGATTAATCATGATCATGATGATTTTATTGAATGTACTCTATATTATTTCTTCTAGTTAGTTTATTCAAAAACTATATTATATACCTTTCACCTAGTTGGAATATCTTGGACATTATAATCTTATATCTATCATACAATATTGTCATAAATAGATTAAAAAATTATATAATATTTATAGAAAATGTTTACCGACTGTTATAATTAATGTAAATCACAAATATTGCGACAAGGAAGCGTTCTACTTTTTGCAATTGCTTTTTTTTTGTGAATTATAGTGAGAGGTTTAGAAAGGTGCAATCGAGCCAAGACTTCAGAGATAGCAGATGATAGGTAACATCACGGAAGAGACAGGCTCGATTACGTAACATGTATTAGGAAATTATCCGTAAAAATGACAAGTAATCAGTATTTGATGGAAAACTTTCCATATATATAATCGAAATATGTCAACAAACAAGATATGCATGAAATAGGAAGCACTTTGTATAACACACTCATATCTGACAAGTCGGGAGTATTACTGAGGGAGGAAATTCATGGATGAAATGACATCTCTTACCAACGACAAAATATTTGAATTTTGGAGGGTGAAGTTATTGTTGGTGTTTATACTCTAAAAGAGACAGAACACAAGCCATTCCGATATATTTACATGCTATAGCTAATATAGACTTATTTCTTGTAAGATATGTATTATTACCCATTACCGAATAAAAAAATATGAAAACTTGTATTGTAAGGCTTATAACGGCACCAGTCCGTTACAATGTTTATTATTTACGTGAATTAGCAACCATTTGTCACATACGACTCAGGTGGAATTCCAGTAGATTTTCACATTTATTAAGGTACCTACTAAACCGGTGTAGTTAACCTTTCCAACTTACCGTTATATCTACATGAAAAAGTACATAGTGTACTTGTATTTGACAACTATGAATAAACAAGAAAAACTTTGTGATTTAATATTCAAGAACTTAAAATTCAGGTAATAAAATTATAATGACCTTTTACATTTTCCACCTCGTCACATTTTCGTCTTTTTATATTTTATTTTTCATAGGAACTTTCTCTTATAAATATGACATAAAAAACACACTGAATGAGTGACATCACGTCTATTTATACAGTTTGCTTCGGTTGCATTTTTCCGAGTGAAATGCTGAGATCCAAGCGTTGGATCATGAAATGGATTTAAAACAAAACTTGAACCACCCCGATGATCGATTTTTTCTTTTAGGCTATTTAAACGGTACTTAATACTTACAACCATCTATTTTCTAGTTTTTACTGATAAGTATGTTATATTAATTTGATCCTTTTATAGCGCTGTTTTGTTTCTTCTTTGAACATCCATTAGCAAGTCCACCACCATCAAAGAATTTGGATTTAGTGAGAGAACATTCGCAAAAATTCGATTACTCGGTTAGTTAAATCAATTAATTCTTTATTTGATATTTATTGACCTATCTTGTCAAAATTATAGTTGGATATTTTCCTGATATTTAAAGCATGTGTCAAATATCAGGAGTCTGTAAATCAAATACCTATGTAGTTAAAACATAATAAATAAATTGCTATTTAATAATAAATATTGTGGCATCGCACATGAACATATTTTTACCGCTGATTGATCCCTTGTGCCAATATATAAAATTGGAAAAAAGGGCTTCGCACTAGTCTAGATCCAACCTTTCCCTATTATTCGCAAATAAATGTTCCACTATGAACGCTAGTAACGAAATATTGGAAATCCATGCAAAACCACTTTCATTCTAGGAGATTCCCCTCTTAAGCTAGTAATACTTTAGTAATATGATTTACAGCTTTTCAAATTACCGCAGAAAAAGGTATGCATGCTATGCAAATTATTTTTTGAGAAAACATCCATTTTAAGCTTCGTTGGCGACGACTACTGACCCAGATCTCATGGAAACATATTCAAATTCAAACAGCTTTTTGATCCCTGTCACTTTCAAAATATGCATGAATATTGTGAGAAGTGAGACGCTCTACTAGAACAAAATATGGCAAGCGCTACGGCCAATTAAAGCAAGAAATGACTATACTTATTTTGATTAGCTGTCTTCATGGTCAAATCAGATTTATTTCAAAGATACATCTTATAAAGACGGCGTTTCTCCATTTTCAGCAATTTTAGCTGACATATTTATAAATCAGGAAAAGAAAAAAATAATTAACTTCTCTAGATTTATAGTAACATTATTTCAAATGAATGATTGCATTCTATGTTCTAATCTCTTTCTTTATAAACACCATGAAGCAGAAGATAATTCAATTGATAACTTTATCCAAATCTATTTGGTATGACAGGTTGGTATTATATATTATGCTGATGCTAATAAATCATTAAGGAGATATCGACAAGAAATTATATTAATACTTCCTACCATAATGGATATCAGTAGTTAGCATATTCAAAGATTTTTTACTGTAAAAGTATTCAGATCATAGTATTCAATGTCTATAGTTGGCTATGCATGCCCAAAAGACAAACTTTCACCTCGAAAACCATACAAAAATAATATATTAAATTTTTGAATCCAAAGTCTGTGATCTTGCAACCACTTGAAAGCAATGGTAAACCACGGGAGATTTTGATTTTCATTAAATAAAAAAATATGAAGGTTGAATACGGACCAAAATAATTAAATATATTATATAATTTCCTGGTGAAAGTGTGATCTTTGATTCCGTTTAGTCACCGCAGTTTCATCGATGCCAGAAGTCATTGTAAACGGGTCAGCGATAACAGCAAAGAGCAGAACAATCAGAAAATTGATAATAAACTCCTCTCATGTCCTACGTCGTCTAGATCATTTTGGTCTGTAGCCAATAATGTCCATATCACCACTGGCAAGGGAGGATGGGTCCATCGCATCCACGCCAAAAGAAAAAACGGACACCTTGGGGCAGGCTCCCGCTGCCAATTCTACAATAAACTCCACTCATTACCATCAGCATGGACTCAAAAGTGCCAGAAATTAGATTTCAACACCTAGATATGAAACGTATTCTAGAAAAAGAACTACAGACCCAATACCAGCAACCCCCAGGAAACTTTGCGCTGCAGAGTATATCTGAGAAGGGCAGGAAAAATATAGCCAGCAACTATAGACTTGTGACTCTGCTCTGCATCATGTCCAAGGTTATGAAGGCAGTTATTAAAGTGCAGCTTCTGAACTACCTGGACCAAAATAATATCAAAGATTGCCATACGGTTTCCGCAAGCATAGATCTACGGGAGATCTTCTGGCATATGTCATACATATGGGGAGCAGAGGAATTGAGCTTCATGGATTCTCGCGTCGGCGTGCTCGATATATCGAAGTCTTTCGATATGGTACGGCATTAGAGACTTTCGATCAAACTTGCCGCCTATGGCTGCCACCGGGTCTTTGCCACTGGTTGGAAAGATTTCGCTCCTTATTTATGGTAGAAGACGGATATGCTTCAGATGTGTTTACCATCAATGCGGGAGTTCCTGAGGGATCTGTCCTTTACCCCACGCTCTTCTTGATGTACATCAACGAACTGTTGGGAATAACATATAATCTTATCTACAGTTTCGGAGATGACATCAGCCACATTTCTTACATCGAACCGGGCAAATCACTACCATCCTCAGAGACCTTATTTCGACGAGGTCAGCATGTGCTGCTCAGATTAATAAAGACGAGGCTCTTTCAAATGTAGTTCTTTTTAAAACCTCGGCTCTGTGAAATGAGCTACCTGGGACATTGTTCCTAGATGATTAAAATCTACAACATTCTGGTTTAAAAAATGTATTGTATAGTTTTTATAATACAGTATATAAGTTTATTTATTAACTAATAAATAAGAGCAATGAAGGGTGCCCAAAATCTCCCGCGCCCAGGGCCCGAATTTTGGTAAAATCGGCACTTAATTAAATCAATTTAGTACTTTTTGCAAGCTTTTATTTAAATTGCAATGTATGTATCTATGTAACTATGTTCGCTTGGTGGAATCTTGCCATTCAATTTTGAAGCAAATATCTTCAACCGATCGAGCTGAATCATGCGTATTGCAAACTTCCAAAAACAAAACTATGAATATACAGGTATATATTTTAAGTGACTGTATGTATTATAGAATTTATTTATAGCCTTTAAGAAATACGCCGAAGTAAAATAATTATAATACAATAACAAATACAAAATACAAACCTGGTCATGGTCCAAGATAATTTGACCGAACTCGATTATTTTGAGAGGGTGGGGTGGGTGAGACTCGAGAAAGAAAATAAATTAAAAATTGCAAGAAGCCTTAAATTCCTAGTTACGATCTTTCTCGCCGACACTTTTGTTTACGTTATAAAACACAACAAACAATAAAAAGAATTCTATGTAGGAACTAGTAACATACCCAGAAGGTTTCCAAATTAACAATGCTAGCTTCTGTAGCCCCATGCAACCAACGACACATGGTAGCAAAGTGAGTGGGAATCAAAAACGTTTTCCTCATTTTTGTAGCACCAATTTGCTCACTACGTACACTCATAATCACATTCACAAGTCACAATAAAATTTCACAACAACTTTGAACCATAACAACAAATTCATATATAGTTACTATTATTATGATTTTAATAAAAATCATACGGCTATCTGAGCATCACAGTGTACAACAACTAACGTTGCAGGAGGCAAGATCTTTGAAGCGGCGATTTCTAACGTTTTTTTGTCGCATTGGTTTAAGTTCTGATTAGTGATGCTTTCCTTCATAAGAAAACTAAAATGTCGGTTGCAATTACTAAAAATTA
Source organism: Bruchidius siliquastri (assembly GCA_949316355.1). Taxonomy (NCBI): domain Eukaryota; kingdom Metazoa; phylum Arthropoda; class Insecta; order Coleoptera; family Chrysomelidae; genus Bruchidius; species Bruchidius siliquastri. The sequence goes on along the minus strand of OX438536.1, from coordinate 23,659,253 downwards.
AATTTAATAGAATAATTTTAGATGATGAAAATTGTTGCATGAAATACTAAGATAGGTCAAAATATACTGTTCAATATTTTATAATTTGATTCATAATTTTTTATCGCTAAGTTATATTAGGTCTCGACGAGAAGTAGGAGCTATGCAGTTATGTTAGACCTGACAGTGAGAAAGAGAAAACGTTAAGAAAACTAAATTTTCCTTCCATAGGCTAGAATCGCTTCGTTTTGGAGTTTAGTTAAACACCCTTACACATTGATGATTGATAATATAGAATTAATTTCAGCAAGATTTTCATCGAACCTTGTTTAATTAACGACGCACATTTTTTATACTCAATTAACAATAGTGTTTTTTAATTAGTTTATAACTGGGAAAATCAATCAATAAATCCAAAATCGTGATATCGCGATTCTACCAATTTTAAACCATTTGAAAAGGGAAAGTAGTAACATTATTTCCTACGGACTTACATCATACCCTTTTACTTCTCATGCAATTACTCGTATATCATTTGGTAGTTATAAATGGATTTAAAAATATTAAATAGTATCTCTTACAATCACATAGGTTTAAAAAATTGTCGTTTAAAAAAATTTCCATGATTTTTAAGACTTACTTCAAGTGGATCAGCAACAAAACATTATCAAATTCTTCAAAAATTGATACGTGAAAAACAGAGATCCTTGAACACCAATTTTTAAGTGGCACTTTCCAAGTTATTCATAATCACGATTCAGTGAAAATGCAGTAATCTATATTTAAACGTCTTAAAACAGATTCGAAACAAACGAGTCCCCTTTAGAGATAAAAGCCAACTACTTGTCGAAACACCGTATAGGATGAAAAAAATGCAATAGGTTAATTTTTTGTTGAAAACATTCGATATTATCGAAAGTCTATGTACATAAATTCAGGTAGGTATATCGTGAAATGCCAAATTCACAGCTATTGAAAACATAATTTCTTATGAATGCAATAAATCCCACAAGTACAGACTATTTATAGGGAGAAATTTGATTTGACTGGTAGAACGGCTTGTGCCAATAGCTAATTTTTTATATCTCCTCCTCTATGTCTCAACCAACCCAAATAACCGTGCGAAGGTGTACTTTTTTCTCAACAAGGCCGTGCAACTAATGAACCTCTATTCCCCCCCTTAACCCACATGGATCCACGCCTGTGCGTCATAAAAATTCGGCGCTTTGGGCTTTTATTTCTGTCGTCCACCTCAAAGTTATACAGCTCCGCGCCATCTAGTATGAATACGTAGAAGAGCTTTTATCTAGGTGCAGTATACGATGACTTTCCGTTCTTTGCGCTGCTGAAGATATAAAAGTGAAAGCGAATAGCCTTAGTTGTACTGACTAGATGGCAGAGGAGTAGAAGACGCTTTCAGTGGAATATTTCAATAGTATCACCTATAAAGGCTCATACCCCATTCAAATTTTATTTACGCCGTACCGAAAGAAATACGTGGGATGCATTGCAGCATTCGGGTGCACCTAAATGTCCAGTAATTAATCGCGTTTTGGATAATAGAAGCGCATTAATTTGTCAATCGAGCACCAGAGTTTCTTTTGACGCTGCGTACAAGACATTTGAACATGGTATAGACGTGAGCCCCTTCTGATCAAAAGTTATCACGATGATTCAAGCTGAGTCATATTACAACTTCTTTAACTGCGGTACCGAATCCTAATTGTGTGGTACTGTTTGAAAAAATGATATTTCTAATTTTACAGCTATGGCATTTACGTATGTTTCGTCGTATGCTATCACAATAGGAGCACATTGTTTAGATGTTAAATGTCAACAGAGTAAAGACTCAACCATATAAGGGAACGAAAACATGTAACAAACCTTATCTAACACAGTATACATGAAAAAGCGCTCTGGTTTTGTTAAGTTTAAAACAATTTCTCCGATGATTTCTTTAGAAAATAGTTAAAGCTGACGCATAGACTGTTATGTAACATGTCATCCGCAATAATACCTTCCAGAATAAATGTGAAATACTAACGTTTCTCTATATATACAGGTACATATATACACCCATTGCGTGCATAGAAAGTAAATAACAAAAAAACATGTATTCATATTATTTTCTGGATTATTTGGTGTTCGAATTATTCCTATCTATATAAAAATTCGATTAAATCAGGCTAGGTGAAATTTTGTATGAAACACTATATTATTTTGATGTTGAAGGAGCAATATCTTCATCTTGACCAAGTCATTATCGTAGGGTTCATTGTAAACTGTTTATCGAAACATTTTATGTTGGATTAAATTGGATTGTTTTCTTATACTTATCCCTATGTATTATTCATTATTTTATGACACTTGTCTATTTGTTTACGGTGGACATGAATATGGACACCGTACTTGTTTAATAAATAATGTAGAGAGGAAGAATAAGATCAGGCTGATTATGTTTTGTTTTTTTTCATTTTCATATGGACGTCTAACAAGTAGACAATGACGCATTCAGAAACATGATAGCCCAGTTAATACAGTGGAAAAAAACAATATAACTCGAATCAGATCAATCGTTCATAGTCGAGAAATAAGGAAAACGCATTGGCAACAATGTAAGATTTAGGGCAGCTACAGCTTTTAGTCCAGCAGCTCTATTTATAAATTTGTTTTCAGAATTCGGCAAATTGAGGTAAAGAGAGAATATGTTGGAAAACGGAATAATTTTTTTTAAAAAAACCTTTTAGTTTTTCTGTATCTGAAAACTTTCAGCATGACCCTCGTACAACATGAATATCTTAAAACGAATTTTCTTCAGATCAGGAAGTCCTGGCAGGCGCCTATCTGAGGAGGGGGGGGGGGGGTAATGGGGGTAATTATCCCCCATGAACAAAAAAAAATCCAAAAAATCTGGTGGAATATGAATCAGTAAACATTTGGTTGATAACAGTACTGTCAGAGCCATCAGTAAATAATTGTTCAAATACGCACATAAACATGTAAATTGCAAGTGGCCTCCCAAAAAAGGATCTTGACATTTTACAAATTTTCAATTTTCACCCGCGGTGATCCGCCTCAGTCCCGGATACCAGATTTTGATCCGGAGCTAAAGTTCACTGATTTGTATACGAGTAAATTGACTGGATCAAAACAGAAATTAATGAAAGAGCCACGCATGTTAACATTGATCTTTCCTTTCTGGGTAAGGCTGCTTCGATCGAGTCGAGACTCGCGTAACCCGGCCTTTGCTTTCTTGTTTTTCAGATACTTCGCATTTCTTTATAATTTATGATATTGCGTTACGTCTGCTTATGTCTCATAATGATATAAAAATATCGGTGTTATTTGTGTAGCCTCAACAACAAAGGTCATATATTCTGTTCACACCATACTGGAATTCCGAAAAGTAGTAGCTGTAAGTTCAACATTTGCGGCCCAAACATGGAACGCAATTTGATTTCGGATTATGAAAAATATGGGGTGACTGCAAATACTTGCAATAACACTATTTACAGCATCAAAATGCATGTCATACATTGTCGTCAGTCTTTCTGTTGTTTGGTTTTTGTTCCCGAGATGCGGCTTCCATTTTGTTGAAGAATATTTGGCTTATATAGAGCATATTACAAAGATGTCATATGCTTTTTATGAAGAGTGAATACCTTACCTGCGAATATTTAATTGAAGCATCGGTTAAGTAATATGATCCAAAGATGGGGGGAATTTAGGGGTGTTGGTGACACACTACTAGACCAATGCAGTCAATCAATGTTATTTATTATTGGCCGTCATATGACTTGATGTTGTTACTAGCGATGAAAGCTGTCACAAGTTTGATTTCGGACTTGCACTGTCTATAAAATTTTTGAGTATCACGACGTTTCGATTGATATGCTATCTTCAATCGTATTCAGGGTCAAGCTATTTCGTGGTGTTTGCTCCATAAATTATATGCGGATATTTAAGAAATTTTCATGAAAATACACCATAAAATATCGAAACAAAAACGAATAAATTAAATTAAAAAATAATCGTTATTACAATACTTCTTACATATGTAAGTAAAACCCAGAAACTTAATAGAGTACACATAAGGGTTCAATATAATTTATTATTATATCATATTTCCTAAATAAAATTGAAAAAAATACACGTAATCGGGATTAAACACACTGCAATGTTAGTTTCCATCACCAAAACCACCGAATTCTAACCTTATCCTCCCAAATAGGTTCCTCCCAGCCACACGAACTTCCGGAACTCCCTCTCCTTCCAGGATCCCATGAATTCCTCTTCCCATTGTCCAGGGAGTCGGTGGAGTAGTTCCTCGAATTACGCCGCATTTGGTGGTACCCGATAACTGGTACTTGCAAGTAGTTTTTACTGCCGTTCAACGAGCTCTGACTCCCACCGAGCAGGTCACGCTTAGATCCGTGGGAGGGGCGGTTTAGGGAGCCGTAAGAGGAGCCAAGGGAGTCTCTGCGTAGCGAGGATGCAAATTGGCTGGGGTGCTCCACTTTTTTCTCAGGCGGCAAATTGTGAGGTATGGTGAGGGAACCACGTCTGCGATAAAGATACGTATTATCATCATGTTTTTATTGAGATGAGAATACCGAGCTGGAAAAAATTGCTACTACAAGTAATTGTAATTCGAGAACGGCAATACTCATATAATATGGATCAATTTTCCTTCAGGTAAGTCAATTGATCAATTAATTATAAGTTTACAGGTTGTGAAAAAAATCGTATACTTTTTATAGGGTTTGTGGCACAACCGGGGGGTTGGAAAAATTTGTTTTTAACGAGTGCTTTTCCGGTGTGATGATCAATGAGATAAACTGGAATCAATTGAAGGGATATGACAAAATAAAGAGGTAAATTGTACATTTCATAATAATTATACAGTATAATCAACAATGACAAAATATCTGACTAGCAAAAATAATTAACTAAAAATTTTTTTGAAAGATTTCAAATGCAGTTTTTTTCGTTTTACCTATGAGTGTAAAAATCACTTGCAAATGAAAAAATCCTGTAATTGCCAATATATGCAGTGAGACGAAAGAATGAAGAATGAGCAAATAAACACATAATTTAACTATTGGTCATAGTGGGCCCAACTCTTTGCATAGGAAAATGGCGGACAATTTATACAAATTATTACATGTATTTTGAGTGTCAAATGAAAATTATGAAAATTTACCAAAAAATATCAACTAACATATGAAAACGATGTTCAAAGTACTAAAAAGAAGGATATTTTTGAATGTCACACTGCCCCGAAATGTTGTAGATTACACACATTTATCTAATGTCCTGTTTCGCTATGTTAAAATCTTCAGGAAATATTTTTAATCTAAAACATTCCCTCGATATGCTATTTAAATAATTAGCAATTAGCACCTGTTGGGAATTGAAAAGGTTGTTTATCGAGTGGATAAAAGTTTAATGTTTGTCGTAGCTGCGATAAATGATCAACCAACATATATTTTTTTAAATTATTGATTAAAATAAAGCTTTGAAAACTAATGGACTTAAAGCTCAAGAGCTAATTGCTCAAACGATGATAAATGTTCTCATTAATAGTAAAGTAAAGATTATAGCTCATAATGAAAATTCCTCTATCTCCACGGTTAACAGTGTGAAGCTACAGATCTCAAAGCAAGCATATATTTTGTGATTGTGGGAATTGATCGATAATAAGGAGCCTCAATACACTTACCTTACTATTTTGTAAAGGTAAAGAAACCGCGCCACGAAAAATACAGATCACTACTAACACAAATAATGATCAAAAACAAAATGAGTATCATTATTTAGATTGAAAAGCGCTTGCGCAGCTGAATCACTAACAGAGTATCCATGGCCACACAACCCTAATAAGAAAAGGTGGGTAGTGAAATTGTCCCAATAACAAAAAATTAGCATATACAGTCTTTGTTTACAGCTTAATAATTATGAATATCTTGGAATTTTAGATGCTTGTGACATCTTCAAAACAGTGTTAAATTATTTATGGCTTTTTTAATAGTCACCAAAATAGGAGCTAATTTAAACAACTGATTGCTGTTATAAAATATGGTAAATTTTGTACATATTTTATGCAACTAATTTCATTTGTGGAAATTTCTGTGAAGCTAGCATAATTCAATGGGAACGATGAAAAAGCCTCACCCAGTGAGAACATCTACAATCTACACACATCAATTCCTGCTATACGTGGTTTACTTTCATATTTCATGCGTTTGTTCTCATACAACTAGGAAGTAAGTTAGCCCCCCTGATGAACGATTCTGTTCACGAATGGTCGAAAAAGGTTAGGTCTATGCTCGTGCGGAGTCTTTTTCAGATTTTTTATACAAGTGTCTAACCAATTGAAGTAATATTACGAACAATTTAGAAATTTTTGAAATTAAAAATAAATGTTCAAATTAAATTCCAAAATATCATTACTGCAAATTCAATCCAAATATGCATTTCTAAATTGGGACAGTACAGCATCAACCTACTTGACCCCATTTTTCACTATAACCAAATGATCACAGAAATATTATTCGATTTCTCTCTGTATTCACATCTCGTATCTCAATAAACTTTACTTAGGTGTGGGTGTGTTAAACATTGTTCAAACATTCCGCAGGTATTTCGATGGTGTTACGGTATTTCGATGGTGTTACTTCAATAGTATAATTGGAACGGTGCAGTTACACAACCATTCCTTTGTCAAATAATTGAAATTCGAACCGGCATCTAGATCTCATTCCATGAGCGGTGCTGTTTGTTTAGGTAATTCTATATTCAGTTGGGTTTTTGACTGAAAAAGGTGTGTGTTTCGAATGCAAATGTGCGATAAATCATCTACTTGTATGTCCTCCAAAAATTTATGGAAAATGACCAGGGCCTCGGAAACGATCAAATAACGAAGTTAGAGGTTTTTTAATGTACGCTCGATACCGATTTTCAAAAACTTCAACTCTTCTTCGTCCGTTCTGCATTAGTAATTTTATGTCAGCATTTCATCAAAATCCCCACAGTACGTTCGGTATTAGAGAAGAGTCAAGAATTATTAACGGACATAAAAAGTAGAGAAATGAGTGACATGATTTTTTTGGACCGATATGGTAAAAAATATCAAAAACATAATATCTCAAAATTCGATATTTTTCGCGATTATAATTAAACTTCCCCGCCTATTCGCGTGGCAAGTAAAATGAATCTTCATATTCTCGATATCCGATGGTATGAATAAGTTTCAAAATAAATAATCATAATAGTCTTTTAACAAGCTATTCATTCATCATCTCGATCGAATAAAACCTAACCGACTACCAAAACAATTTGAGTTTCCTTTTACGGCGTTAATGTTTCAATCAGCGTTGCATTAATATCTCATAAGGATTCGAAACTGTGTCAAACCACTAGACTGTTCTCTGACCTAATTTGTTTGCGAAAATGCTTCAGAGTAAACGGCAATTAGTTATGCTTGCGACTAATATAAGAATCTTCAATTAATCCTAATTAATGACCTCTTAGCCAATCTTTTTGAATATCATTCATCTCATTTCCTCAAAATCATGTCGATTGACCTCATTTCATGTCTTATGGCCTATTAATAACGCGTTACTATTGAATATAATTAATATTTTTCACTTTAACGACGATATACAAAAATGTAATTGCATTTTCATGACATGGTGTTATTTTCACTGTCAACACGCGTTTGCTATTTCGGTCACCCTTACTTGATATCTTTTCTACGAGAGAGAAGAAAACAGACCTCAGAGCTAAGCAATACTATAAAACAGTAGTAAAGCATGTTTTGTAGCATCACGGTTTCCAATCCTAACATGATCTCCGTTTTTTCGAATTCTGCTGTTGTTATTTTGTTGCCTGTCGTTTTTCTGTCACACTGCATAAGGTCAACAATTACTGCTCCAATGATCATCAAATTTTGAGAGCGTGTAGCCAGTACTAGATAATGATGCTTAATATTTGTTGTTGAAAAAGAACAGGTTTTAGGAAGTAACTAACTTCATCTTCCCATATTCCTCAAATACTGATATTTTTTCAGGATTCACTCGCAGACATTTTTTGAGGGCATCTAGGGTATTCTTTTATCCTAATTTCAATTTCATGAACTTTAAACTAATAAAATCTTAACATTTTTATCAATATTACAAAAGCCTTTTTTGTTCATGAGTCAATCTACTCGACGATGTATGTATCAGCGATTTACGGTAGTTCTTTCCTGTCTTTTTGTACAACTGCAGCTACATACATACATACATGATATGAGTTATGTTAAGCTCATGGCTTTTTTTATTTGTAGCATTCTTCAATGGTATTACGACATTGATGTAGCTTGTGTAGCTTTCTCTGAAATAGTTACTCATAAAAATATATCTCCATATTTTCCTATCCTTGTTGACATTGCATGCTGCAAATTGACAAGAGGTCCATAGACAGGAGTCTAGGTATACGGAAATTTTTTTCAGATCTTTTGTTTCCTGTTGGATATTGCATTTTTGTAGAACTGGTTCATAAATCTGATTTTATCTTACCCATCGCTTTGCTGCTTGCTTATTCTGGTTCATAAATAGAATCAAGTAGATTGACTCAGTAACGTTGGTAAAGTTATTCTGTGAGTCATATGTGGTTTTACTTAGCGGTCAGTACAAGAGAGTTCTGCTAACTATAGTATAATCATTGAAACAAAAAGGTAAATTTGTGATGTTAATTCGCGTTTTCGAAGTACACTGTATTAAAATAAGTTAAAGAAATCTTATTTTTGTACATCCCAAGAAATTTCCAATCCGATGTTAGTAAAATTAGGCAGGCACCTAGACAGTATAGTTAAGGGCTTGTTTTGTATGAATTTTTATGAAATTTTCACAGTGATCAGCTCTAAGCGTTGAGCTGCTCTGTTTCAAAACTATCGTCCATGGGTGAGATAATCTTCATTTATATTAGATACTTATATAAAATTGATGACATAACTTCTTCAAATATCCGAAAACAAATTACTAGTGACCCACATTTATTTTTGCAAATAAAACGTAAAAGACCGTATAAGGAGCATTGTTTTGAAACCGCGTTCATTTCAAGAATCCACTTGAGAAAGAATTAGCATTAGTTTCGCCAAACTAATTTGGTGTCATCGTCTAATATGCTGATCGTTATGCTAGGTATACACCTACTCGACTCGTAACACTGCGACGTATTGTCAAGAAATGCGATGATGTAATGTTGACAGTGTCGCAGTTTGCGTGATTGCTTCGTTCAAATATAATGCATATAAGAAAAATTGGTGTTAAGTAGGCTGTTGACTCTGCACTTGGTATCGTCTTTTAAGGAGAGGGGAGCTATTTTACAGTTCGTATCAGACAGAAAAGGTTGATAGAACACTTCACTCAGCATTTCATTCCCGAAACATTTCGCAGACTCAGTAAAACCATTTCGTCATCCTCTATGTAATCCTTGCTGAATTTCGTCCTGATGGGTAGCGGAGTCCTTATCTTTCCTCAGTTAGATGCCTCAATATAGGTTGATGCTGAGCCTGTTTTCATTCATTATATGCTTTGCCAAATCGTGACTAATGAACCCTTAATCGAGCATCTGTTCAATTTGTACTGTACTTCCAATGTGATAGTTTAAGTTTGCAAATAAATATTTGGATCGGGGTTTGGCATTGTTGATCTTTTTTATATTCAAAACACATTGAAATTATGTCATTGATTTCCGTCGGTTTATCTGACTATCCTGGACCCTATATAACTAGGAAAGTTTCTGGAATACGGTTCAGTGGCGGCTGGGTAATTGTCACGAAAAAAATTAAAAACTATTACTATGCCTTTCTGAAAAGGTCTAACATTTTTTTTGGCGTTGGTTAAAAGATGTTCTATCATCAATTAATTTTTGAATCCGGTAATGCTCTGTACTTTATATACAGAGATGATTATCGACACATTTACCTTTAAGAGATATAAACATAATTATGTCAAATACATCCGAATTAGTAGATTTTTTGAAATTTGAACCATTTAAATTTTGATGACTTTAAAATAATTCGAGTCAGCCATCACCACCTCTCCATACGCATAACCAAAAAACAAATAAATCTTATCTCTCAAGAATGGCTTGGTGGATGTAATGAACTATGAGCAAAATCAAAGATTCTGTCCTTGTGTGACATCACCAGAATGCCTTGTTATAAGTAGCACAACTTGACACACTACACGGATGACTGTATGTACACTTTTATTTATTGACTGTATGTAAATATATACAGTGTTCTTTTGTTGTCGCTGTCGTTCCGTGAGTCACAGCAGGCATCAATACAGATCCGAAGTATTTTGCATGAGATGTACTTGAAATATAACTCATCCATATTTAATGTGCTCTTGATGGAGATGTAGCATCATATTTCAATGTCAACATATACAAACATTGCTAATAAAAAAAGTGAGACTATGGCGTAATCAGAAAAAGTGGAACCTGATCGGTATGTAGTCTGTGGATGCTCTTACTGGGCAAAACTCGAGTATCATTTGATGTTGTGTCATTGCTTACATGTCTCTTATCATTTCATTTATTAGCCCTACATCTTATCTGCAAAACCGCATACCATATTTTAGCATTTTTTACCTGCGATAATAATTTGAAATCAAAATATAAAACCAGCTTGAAAAGTTTCACTCAACAGTGATTGGAATCCAAGAATTATTAATACACTTAACTCCTAAGAATTCATAAGAAAACGGAGCTATGAAAATATATTCTCCAAATTCACAATATGAATACATATAAAAAAATATAAGCTCATAGAGTAGGTGAAAAATCCCACAATCACAAGTGACAATGCCTTCCCTGAAATAAAATGTGAGGCAAAGTTAAATGAAAACCTTGAACATTGTCTAGCTTGATATATTTTTGAAATCCGTTGATGTTCATCGTAGAATTGAGCTATCAATAGGAAATACATTATCACATGTTTTCGAGATAATTTAGAAGAACCATAGCGTCAGTTATTCAAGAGTAAGAGTTCTGGAAACCATCACAGAAAAATCAATTTTTCAAATTTGCGTACTTTTAAGTAGACGCTACACTTTGTTGTTATCGTCTGAAAGGAAGAATCAGCTGGCATGGAGCGATTACAACTAATTTCAAACTTTGCATTGCATTTCGTATGACTTAATTGGACTCTGACAAATCTTGTGTCGTCGTTATCAAGGTTTTCATAGCACTATGCCTCTTATACCTTTCATATTTCCCTCACCTATATCCGTAGTTATTCAACGCCGGCATTGATTCCCTGCGCGGTCCCATGGCGTTACTACCAAAGTATCCAGCGGGCTGCTGGTACTGACTCTTGAGGGAGGCCACGCACCCCACCGAGTCTCTACGGCTCCCAGCATGCAACGCATCTCCCAGGGACCCTCTGCGTTCCTGCCGGTGCCCCTTGGTGCCATGCACGTCGCAGTTCTTGCTCACTTTGCTGTCTACCTCTACCTGGATGTCAGGCTTAGTGTCGATGACGACAGTGTCGTTGAAGAGGGCTTCCAAACGGCGCATGGCGGCATTGTGGTTCAAGGTGGTCGTCGACATTGTACGTTTTGGAGTGCTGTCGAGGAGTTGGTTTAGAGAATTCAAATAAATATATCGAGGCAATCATATTCACTCTGCATTAGTGTTATTTGTATATTTAGGGATCTAACCCTCAGAGAAGCTTATTTGTCAAAAAGAAAATAGAATAGAAAATTGTTGTATCTTGTTCGGTGGAGTACGCATTTTTAATAATTGTTAGGTATCGTCAGACAACTAAAAGTCTTTAATAGCAATGTTGCTACCGAACTGCTTAAGCATTCCTAACAATTAACTAGCTAAGTAAGTTTTCTAAACAGGACTACTCTTATGAAAAATGGTGGAAAAAGTGAAAAATGAGAATTCCCTACCTACCACCCCACCCCCCTATTTTACCACTCGCATTGTTCAGGGTCCTCTAAAAATAGTTTAAATATATTCTATACTCCCCGCTTTTTCATCATAACTTCATCTACACTGGATTATATTTCAAAATGTATGAAAAAATCTCGGTCCTTACATTAAGTGACCTACCATTAGTTCTTTCTCAATTATAAAGAGACCAAAGCTTTACTAATTTTTTGTATGATTATTCCGCCGCCAATGAATCGATTTTCTGAAGGTGCAGAGCTTTTTCGTTATTGTCATTGTACTATGAAAAATTTAGCAATCTTTGATCAGTACATTCGATTTATTAAGGGAAGAAGAACTACCGGGCAGACGTTAGACCGATAAAAATGAGTAACGTGGTTATTCGTGATGTATAATCTCATTAAACAACAAGAAAAAAATATTTCGAATTCCAAATTTTTCGCGATTACAATACATTTACCGCCTATTGGGGTCGTAAGTGGAACTGTGCACATATTATCTATATGCAGCACATGTCAAAGAAAAATTTAATTTTTTTATAGTATCTGGGTTACGTAATAACATTATCCGGATTAGTTTTAAACATGTTTTGCGATAATTAAATGCCTAAACTTAATTTTTTTCATAGCATTAATCTGAAATATAAAACTCAGCAGACAATATAGAAAAGTAAGCCTAGATCGTTCCGAAGGACATACAATATCCATACATACAGGTATATTATCACATCAAATTCTTCCTAATTCAACATATCACACTCGATTTATAGCGATAAAAGTTTTGGCTGTGTTGATTTTCGATCAATTCTATGTAAAAAATGTACAGCCCCGTAATTAAAAATATTGGACCCTTTTGATATTTATTCGACGATCTTACATAGTAGAGCAAAATGAAGTATGTGAAAATAAATGTTTGATTCATAAAATCCCATTTGAAGGATTTATTTGCTGGAAGCTTCACCAAAAATATCCACAACATACATAAATGATCAATTTGTTATTTTTTGTGGCTGATTATAAGCTTTTCCCTAGTAACTATAAACAAACTAAACTTCACTTACTCAGCGTCAAAACAAAGACTGTCGCCTGATCGATAGACCACGCGTGACTAGTAATTTCTATCTATGGGTCAATAGGAGCACTATAATTCAAAGATCGAGCACCGGTGTTTGTTTTGACGCAGCGTAAATTCAATGTTAATAATTTATAGTGTGTATGTATACGTTGCGAAAAAATAAAGTTCGCCTTCAAAATGCCGTAACGACAACGTCGCACTACCAACAAGTCAGAAAAAAGATTACTATGATCTATTGTTTCACGGCATGTGGTAGATACCTTAAACTCGGCTTTTTCGCAGTGAGGAGTAGCCATTTCTCAAATTTCAGGTCTTCTGTATGCAAACGTCACTTTTTCGCAATATGTACATCCGACTCTTCAGTTGTAAGTATCTAGAGCAAAATTGTCTTCATGCACGGATGCACTTCTTGTCATACATATGCAAGCCGGCGTGGATGCATGCTCTGTTCTAATCTACGAGTATTGAAAGCTTGCCACCATACTTTCAGTTAAAATAAAACCAACACCTCATCAACAAATAACGCTAATGCAAATGTGAATAACACGGTCAAAGTGACGTCGGATCGCCTTTTTGTTTCTCTGTTTAACAAGCAATGTCAGTGACTCACGATTGGATCGTGTGCATAGCGAAAGTAATGCAAACGATATCTTCTGCATCATGGCTGCATTGTTGTAGGAATTCTGCAGGTATACAAAACGCATTTGCCGCGCCTTCAAGGTTCTCGTTGTTCACGGGAAATGACCTACAACGCTTTCCAGTTACATTTCAAAGAACTACAGTATTTTAACTTCCTGTCCATATCTTGTTCCTCATAAACACAGCGTACAAGATGTATTACGTTGGAAGCTGAACGATACAATGGATGTATGAACATATTTTTTGAAATATTACTGACAAATAGTAGGAATTTGAACAAATAAAGGTTCATAGTTTCTTGACGAGGAAGAAATTCAAGTAATGTTGAGGTCTCTGTGAAGGTCTTGTAGGGACATAGGGCGTTAGAAAAGCAGTTTTTAGATTGCTTATAGAGGAACGGTGATGTATTTTCTAGTGTAGGGACGCTGAACAGGCAATGAGACGTAAGAAAAACCACGAGGTTCTAAGCTCTTACTATGATTTCCTAGAATATCTAATTGACCAGAATGTAAAGTATGTATTTTAATTAGTGTACATCATGCAATACCAAAATAGATACCCACAGTAGCCTCGCTGTGTAGGTTTTATTTTGTTTTTCAAATTAAATTGTGAAAAAACTAGTATGGGAACGCCCCTCCCTCCTCGTTTCCGGTCCACGACACCCCTGTAGAGGAGGCCTTTGTCGAATATTTTTAATCCATTCACAAATAGTATAGTATCATCGCCCAAGCTAAACTTACTTTGAAATCATTTGGCTTATTTGGTGAAACTGTTTTCATTCAAATAGGTACATGTATCATTCTATTTTCTGTAGGTTCCCTAATAGATGAATTTGAAAAATGAATTGCCAATGATATAAACTTTTTTGTTTGACTTCGGAGTTTGGAATATATTAGATAGTAAATAACAAAAAACACCGTTTTCGCCCACTTCAAATATCAGCTTCTATTTTATTTTTAGATTATATTGGTATCGTTTACTTTCAATTTATATATGCTTGGAATATACGAACTACAACAACCACAACTACTAATTAATAATTACTACATAATACTGTTTAGAATCCATCGTAATTTTGTGAAGTAGATTTCATTCATAACATGGTAGGATAGTCCTAAAGACCTTGTTTACTCTATTTTTGTTGGATGAGAAGATTTTTATTCATATATGAGCTTAATATTTTTGTTCTAGAAGATGTTATTTGTTTACTATTGCATTGAACATGCATTAAGTTGTTTAGTGAACATAAACACCATGTTAATGTTCATCAGCAATCAAAAGTAGGGCTCCTCGTAACTGATTCATTAATAAATCAATGGTTTTGCTGTGATTCATTCATTAATCGATGTATGGGATTGACATACCGTTGGTATTCAAATAGCATAACTGTGTATGCACTAAACATCAACTTTTAAGAAATATGGAATGCGTTTAAGATTCGTTTAATCCGCCCGCTGCATATTTGTGGTTTTGTGAGTAACATATAAATTGAATGTCTCTAGAAATAAGCATCTATTTTAATTACAATAAGATGTCTCACATACGGTATGATTAGTATCAATATAATCTATGGCAAGCCAGAGCTAGTTAAACAAGTGAAGCTCAAACACCTTGAAGATCATTTATGTTACTCCATGTGTATTATAATTTGTTTATTGTGCATGATAAAAATGTAAACAGGCACTTGTTAGTAGAAGTAATGGTGGTGAAGAGGCGAGCCTGGCAAGTAGGTGACCTTGGTACCTTATTGCCTACCCAGAAAACGAACACTAGTAGTAGTAGTAATTGGGAGGCAAAGCCTGGCAAGTAGGTCACCTTTGGCCCACTTTGCCGACCCCGAAGACCATCACTAAAACTATGGCATACCTAGTAACTCCCTAGTGTCGAACCTTCCAGACCTTTTAATAAAGGTCATGATGTCCGACCATTGCGCCAAGTAGCACTCTTCCCTGTCAAACTCTGCTGTGCCGAACACCTCAGCCCTAAGGCACATTCACCCAGAATGAGGTCTCGTCCTCCTCCCAGCACTTCTGACAGATCGGGACTTTGACCACTCCTATGACTGTCATGTGCCTGTTCAATCTGCAGTGACCTGTGACCATCTCCACTTACAAGTGGAGTGTATCCCTCTTCCGGTTCAGTAGCCATAGTTCCCTACGTTTGTTGGGGCCTGCTATGAACCTCTTGGACTGCCTGCAGTCGTCTCTCTACAGCCATGCTTTTCGCTGTAACCAAGGACCACATGAGGGTCAAGTTCTTGGATTGGAAACGAACACTGAAACTAACATGGTGGTTTCTTAGTTTGAAACCTACCAGCGCTCTAATAAAGGTCATGATATTCGACCACACAGCTGAGTGAACTTGTTTTCTACCAAATTCCGTAGTTCCACCTTAGGACCGCGGTATATCGCGGCTGTATAATGGACTCAGCTTAGGAAGTGGAACGAAGTCTCGTCCTTCTCACACCACTTTGGACAGACACGGTCTTTTCTCAATCTTACGAGGAACAAGTGTCTGTTCCGCCTGCAGTGGCCATCAGAATCCCTACTAGAAGGTGAAGTGATTCTCATGCCTGTTCAACGACAACAGCTCCCGACGTTTATTAGGCCCTGCCCTGAACCCTTTAACGCTTCTTAGAGTAGAAGATGGAAACAACTAGCCTATAACTGTATCAGGATCTACAGGAAGTAAGTGAAACCTCTAGAATAAATATAGGGTAAGCGCTGACTCTATTGGTCCTGATGCGCCAATTACATTTGGATCAGAATATTTGCAACGACATGTAAAAAGGTATCAGTTTCACTGGTATGATTAAATAGGAAAGCCTACTAACTTTACAATTTAACATGGGACTGCCTTTCCATAATACGTCAGCTCATAAGCAACTTAGGAGTGGCACAGGAGGTCATATGAGGTATGCATGGAGGAGGAGAAAATGTCGCAGTATAATTGCCTCGCTCTGGTTGATATTACACATAATATAAATGATTGTTGTTATCACTTTTTCAGTCTGGCAACGATTTTTGAACTGGTGCAATACAGATATTTTCAATTCCAGAGACATTCCAATAAAGATTCAGGCTCAAGCTCAAAACAAACCAACTAAACTATTTTTTAGCAGATCTTGGATAAATAATAGAAGATTTAATAGGTATTAAGGATGACGTTGCTAACTACAAAAATAGTACAACATGAGGATATTTGATTGGAACTAATGTAAAATTTCGTGTGTATGTCAGTTGATTGTTATTATTGTAAAAGCTTCAAATGTTCATGAACTTGACCATCTCGGTACAACTTTGAGGAAAGTTTTTCAAACATAAGTATTTAAGTTGTTCCAACTGATTTGCCTAGAAAGACCGGTCATGGACAGAAGATCACCCATGTTGTATTGCAATTTTAGTAAGCTGCAGGTAAACTCTTTTACTCAAATACCAATTAGTTTACTAACTCTGCGTCACCGACATCACTGTTGACAACTACCAATAAGATATAACAAATTAAAAAGAATATTATACATACCTATTTTGTCCTAGCTTGAGACACTTCACTGACACTACCACTCCTAACTATATCACCAATTCGATACACCAAATACCCTCAGTACCACACCATAAATCGGAAAGAAAAACCATACACCGGGAAAAGGAACAACTGCACGAATTCTCAAGACGTGCGCGGTACGATGGCACGTTCGATCTCGGCTGGTATGTACCGTATGTTCAGCGGGTATCCAGCGAATGAATGGGTACCACCATGGTACTCACTCTGTGTCAACAGGTTCCCATCGCAGAGTCGCTGTCGCCGCAATACGGCTATTATGGGCACAATGTCAAGTCACTTTGGTCTGGTGATGATGTTTAGTTTATCCATACTAATGATACATGGAAATGATAACTCTACTTGTTTATGCATGTGGTAATGACAGAAGTACATTTAATTCCCACGCAGAATTAGGTTTGTCTTGTAAAATTAATGCACATAGTTGATCCTGTTTTAATTTTCTCTTATTACATAGTTATATTATGATAGGCAAGTTTTAAGCAAAATGCAAAAACATTCCAAAAATTCTTAGCTAATCAAGATGAAACTCATGCAGATAAAAAGATTGTGTAATTATCACACAGTTTCACAAATAAAACTATTTTTCTTTTAGTGACGTGTTTCGATTTATATTTGAATCGTCGTCGGACTGTCAGATTTGACTGCTAACAAGGCTACCCAGATTACTTGCCAACTAACTAACCAGTCCTATCATGGATACAATACTAGAGCTTTCAAATCTAGCATACTATTAATTTATTCTGTCTAGCTATTTTTCTATTAAATTATTATTTTTTCTTGTGTCTGTCTTAGGGGGAAATACTTTTTTTGCGACTGCATTTACACTAGTGTTAAGGAAAACCCCTACAGAAATGAAGTCGCCAAAAGATATTTCAATACAACACATTCAACACTTTTTACAAAAGCCCCATTGAAATAAACAGTCTTTTCATGTCAAAGTCAAGAGCCCTCGTGGTCTTATCAACCATGAAAACGCTCTGAATATTTAATACACTCCGATTAATAATTATAGATGAAAATATAATTAGATGGGTAGCTATTCGGAAGCGTTACGCTATGAACAAGTGAAATGGGAACAAACAATAATCAGTTCAGTACATTTATACTATTACAATTCTATTTTTTATAGATAACCTTTTACAAAGAAAGAAAGCCTATCAGCGCTCCAGAAAAAAATGCAAGAGGATAAATGTATATTCAAAATGGTCTTAAAATGCATAAAGTGAAACTATCATCGAGTAAACTGCCCAGCAGCTCATTAAAAAACGCTGAGGCTCCCAGAAAGAATGCCATTTGGATGAGTCTCCCGAGATGTTGGAAGTTCGATCTGGTGAGTATGAGCTAATTGAGCTCCTCTAGTGCTTTTTTCCTGGTGTTATTATGGGTAGAACACTTACCATTGTAGAATTCATAGAATAGGGAAAAATCTAGCACTTCTGTTCGATGTTCCAGAGTGTGGAAGTCATGCCAACAATAAATTTCCTTTGACGAATGTACATTCGCATTGTTCAACCGCACGAATTGGATGCATTTTAAATAGCATGTTTTAGAATTAGAAACCATATTTTGTGGGAAGCATTTCGTTCACAAAAAACTCAGTAGATCAATGTTTGTATCTATATAAATAAATTGTAAGCAAATCATAGTCGACTTCAAGTTCATATTTTGGATCCTCATCAAGTGTTTTATATGTGGTATAAAATTAAAAAACAACTTCAGTCAGTAAATAGTCAACTCAAACCACAACTACAAACTATTTTTTTATTAAAACGATTAATACAATACGGACAAATCAACAATTATTACATCTAGATTGTATTATTGTCCACACATGGCAGCTTGACTCCAATTTAAATTCAATATAAAATTAATGAGTATTTTATGTGAAAAAATGTCTTCAGATACTTCCAATCATGTAGCTGCTAACAGTGCAGCCCACTTGACTGTATTATTTTGAATCTCGACATGACCAAATTAATACATCGATTATTTACTGTTTATAAAAAACACAGCAAGATTGGACATATGTGGGCGTGAGGAAATTAATTTAATTCTGATTTCTCCTTCAACTTCCCAAGATATAAATTTGATGATGTCAATATGTAATCAGTACGGTACGTGTACAATACTACTATAGTATGATAAAATTAATAGATAGAGGATTTTGATCTATGAGATAATAATTACAACATTCGTTTCACGTACAGTCTAAAGCACAATACATCTTTCATCGCCAAGTGTCGTCGTCTTGCCCATTGGCAACTTACGAAGTCAAAGGTCCTAAGACCTGGACTGAATTTTTGGTAAGGCAATCACTGAGTATCTTTCAATGTTCCCCATGTCAGTTGAATAATCTAACAATTATATTACTATGCAAAGATGAGCTTCATAAACTACTATAAGCAATGAGCTACCATGAGAAACTACTGAACTTTAATATCTATCAATTGGTGGTCTCCAATATTATCAATTACAAAACGATAATCATATAGTCAACTTATAATTCCTGTAGATGAGACGCCTCCACCTTCTGGGGGTTGCTCGGAGCTATACTCACCGCACCTGAACTGCTTCCTATAGCAATAGTTAAACTTAGCAAACCTGTCCACATACAAGTGCTGTAACACTTGACTCGAAGTACACTACCCTCCTAAGTATGGAGAGGTATTTGGAGGCAGATGAAAACTTCCCTTTCTATCTGTGGTAACAGTTGCACATAGCGGGATCTTGGAAGGTAACTCGTACCATCATTAGCTCTAGTTCAAAACACGTCATGGGGCATGATAATCCATGCAGACATAAAGTGGAATAGTAGTTTAGATATATTGCACACGTGGATTCATATCCAGCCAGACATCCATGCAGTAGGACTTTATATAGGGGGTAGATTACACTCCTTTTGCCTGAGTCATTATTTAGGGTAGTGTCGCCATGGCAAAGTCTTCCCAAATCTGCTTGGAGGTAAGTACCTAAATAGATCTATCGACCAGCCTGTGTGGTAATTCAACACCTGGAGGCCATTGTGTTGGCGGGTGTAGTCTGTAGTGGAGCCAAGTATACAGAACACTGACGTCATCCCTAGGTCATCCCCAGGCTATGTCCTGGTCCTTGATGTATCGCGAAGACATCCTGGGCAACGACGTTTTTTCTAATGATGGCGTGGATCTTAGTTGGATTCCATCGTTATTATGGGAAGAGATTTCCAATTCTATCAGTCAGCATGTGAGAGAATTGTCATCCTGTCCAAACCGACATTTTTTTGTATTGCCCTCGAATCAAAGTACGGTGCGTTACAACACAGCTGTAAGATTCACCTATTTATTACATTGGGATATTATTGTTCTTATTATCTCTCATTGCCTTGCATGCAGTAAACTTTAAATCAACTTTAATACAGTTGCACCTCGATTCCATATCGCTTAACATCTAGGAAGCAATACTGGTGCGTGCATTCTCGCTACAATTCACCGCTAAAAATGATGCATAACAAACAGTTCCCGTGCATACTTATGTGAGTAATATTTCTCGTTACAAACGCGGCAGCCTTGGACGGACCAAACAGCCGCCAGCTTGCCATTGACATAGCGCCATATTCGGTAACAGAAAAATGGCGATCGTAATTTGATAAAAATATATGGTTTTCATGGTTTTACTCATTCATTATCGGACTATTGTAATTTTTGTTGTACAGGGTTGACCAAAATTATATAGATGCAATTCAATTTTCATTACAATATGAACAATTTGGATAATCATATCGATATGGAGTAATGTCATTATACATCAGAAAGTTTATGTCACTGTTCTTGTTATTAATGTAATTTCTGAAACTCATCCTACCAGTGTCTACTTGATTCGTGCCATAGTTTTTGCTGTCCGCTTAACAAAACGACAAATGATTGACTGATTACTTCTATTAATTGTTTGGTTGCCTCCAGCAACATTTATTAAAATATATAAACTTAAATTTTGACATTATAATTACCTGATTCCAAGGAACAGTTCAATTTCGTTGACTCACGAATGGGAAATATACTATATTTTTAATAGAACAAAAATACTTAATAGAGTAAAAAATGGTTTGAAAAAAGAACATACTATACGCCCAATTTTATTATATTTTTGAATATTAATGTCCCACATAGGTGTTTTCCAAACGTTTGTTTACCCCTATATATACATATGTATTTCAATGAGATGCATCAATATGTAAAAACGACCTTGATAATAAAATATCTATTGTAGGTGCTGTATGATCAAATTATGCCTACATAAACACATCGATGTACGTTGTATAGGAAAATAAGACTTCTCATGTTAAACATTTAGGTCAAACATGTTCACATATTGTTACCGGTATTATCATTTAAACTTTTGGAATTTGCTCGCTAAAAGAAAACTTGTGAAACCGATGATTTGATACGACCCTTCTAGCAAAAATAATTATAAATTTATTTTATATTATAAACCTCCCAGTCCAGTCTTCTTTGAATTTGAAACTAGTTAGAGTAGTTTTCGAAATGCATTCACTTTTTAGGTATTCCATTGAAGTGATGAACTCGAATTTCTATATTTAACAGTACACCAAATAACTATACAGACATCGAAATGGTCGAACAGTCACCTGTCATCCCAATTACTTCATGTCTTTATGAACAAAAAACAAACATAGTAATTATTAATCTGATTAATGTTGTAGCCGCTAATTAAAACCAAATTTTATTATTGACGGAATGACTACGCAGAAATGTTGGTGAAGTCGTTCAGATTCTGTTGTAACAAACGACCAGTACAAGTATAAGATGAATCAAAGAGAAAGAAACTACAAGATCTGTTTCAGAAATTACAGTAATTCATGTTGATATCGCAGCAATTTTATCAAAATACGTACGATGGTCACGCTGAAAGTCTTTAGATATTCCTAATCTATACAAGTTTAAACAAGTCTGAGTACGCAGCTATTTTGTCTAAAATTGTAAGTGCTTACACGCAAAGGCAGCGTTTGAATCGTTCAGTAGTTGCTTTGCCACGGTCTCGAATGCATCTAAGTGTTGGCCGAATGCAACCGGGTAGTCGCGATTTTCGAGCCATGATTTTGTATGAATATAAAACAAGCACGAAAGTTTAGTGGATTGCTTTGGGGACTATGAACCTTGTAAGGCTACAGTTTTCAATTGGTTTGCTGAGTTCAGAAGGGGCCGGGTCTCACTCGATGATGAACCTCGCACAGGTCGACCGCCCACTGCTGTTACTCCGGAAACTGTAGAAGATGTCAAAATTTTGGTAAAAAAGATCGACATATAACCTACACCGAGATTGTGGCTTCTCTGAAGATTGGATCGGCAGCGTTCCGAACAATCATGCATGATGACCTTCGCCTAAGGAAGCGGTGTTCCAGAATGGGTGCCACATTCATTGACCAATGAGCAAAAAGCAACAAGAGTTGATTGGACTAAGTTTATGCTTGAAAAATTTTATAATGGATACAGTAAAAACACTTCTAATATCGTAACCGGAGATGAAACATGTTTATATCATTATGATCCCGAATCTAAAAGCAGTCATTAGTTTGGTGCTATGAAAGTGGGCAGCCTCCAACGAAAATTCGTCGTTCCAAGAGTGTTGGAAAGAAAATGGTCGCATCTTTTTTTTCAGTTACACAGTTACTTCTGACTAACTAAATTTCAAAATTCGATCCAAACCTTGGTTGCAAAACTGATACCACTGCGCATGCAGTATACCGTCTGTTTTTGATAGTATACATACCAAATAGTCAATCAATCTCGGTCCCCACTATTTAAATTTTTGACGTCTCGCCAATCCACCCACACCTAGTACGCACTAATTTTCTCGGGTGTTTTGTTCAGTACAAATTGAATAGCATTAATAAAATTGCAAATTAAAATGTATGATGATGATTGAAAGGGTTGCCCACGTCCACATACATATTTTATATAGCTGATATAAATAATTACACGTTGTGTGGATTTATTTCGCCTGATTCATTGTTCATTAAGTTTAATACGCAGTAGCAGACCTATTTGGTAGGCGAAAATGGGATTTTCACGCCTTGATTGATTTGTATATATTATCATGTCACACTCTGTGGATTTTAAATACATACCTAATACTCATTTTTAGATAAATCATATTCTTAAAGTACAAAATTGACCTTGCTGTCATATTATTTTTTTATCGATAACCTCTTCGAAAGGCAGAAAGCCTATCGAGCTCTAGAAGAACAAGAGAAGAAATGTCTACTTACTTTGACCTTAGAAGCGCTGTAAATCACAACCACCGGGTGACAAACTCCCCAGCAGCTCACTCCACAACACTGAGGTTCTCCGAATGAATGGCTTTTATTAAGAGGTTCGTACGAGTTGCTAAAGTTCGACGTTGTAAGGATACACCGGTAGGGCAATCCAGTGTTAAGGCCCCAGTACACAATCGGCCATGATGGGCCACTACAGGCCATCGCTATTGTGTACAGCGAGGAATGGTGCATAATGGCGGACAGTTGGCACTGGTCAATGGATCGTTGTCGGTTTTTTCACACTTCAAAGGGTATCATCACACATTGTGTACTAGGGCCTTTAGTTGTATTGATGACTCTTGGTGAGACACTCGGTCGAGTATTCACCATGGTAGTATCTATTTAGTAGGGACATACCAGACCCTTTTATTCGATGTTCTGGACTATAGAGGACCTTCGTAGGTATAGCATCAGCTGCTTCCGTAAATACAATTTTCTGATTAACTGAATCAATTTGTCAACCGTACGTAGAAACTCAATAAATCGTCTGAGTTCAAGACTGATATGGATATTACAATTTCTTGCAAAATTGATGGCGTTACACGTGAGGAAACTTCTCTCCTAATATTGAAAAATAGTGTATAAAGCTAATATTATCTAGTTCTAATTCTATAAATTAACGAATACCTTCTATTTTACTTTTTAATGAATTTTAAGTTTGTTAATTATATTGATTTTGCAGTGGTGAAGTATTATATAAAAATAGGACACATTTCAATTTTCTCCAGAAATTCCAAGCTGCTCACAGACTCACTTACAAAAAAAATTGAGAGTAAACGGAAAATCAGTAGTGATTTATAGAAATTTATATTTAATTGATACCCGTTTTCAATATATGAGACATGTATAAACTACACACGCCAGGAAATATTCACTTTCTATGCTAAATATTTAACTGCCTATGAATATGCATTCTAGAAAAGACAAGATCTTAATATCCTATGAATATAACTGCTAAAATTTTACGAGTGAAATAATTCTGAACCTGTATTTATTACAAACGTTCTGCTGCTATGTGTTTCTAATGAAACGATCAGTGATTCAACAGATTAAGGTTATTTGATGTAAATTCTCTTAATCAAATGAATCTTACTAAGATTATGTATCTAAAAAGTGTCCTGCAATGACCATCTCTGTGTTTGCATATATTTTCTGCATTCAAATCAATTGAATGTAATATAAAAAACTATTTTTTTATAATTCCTATAATTGAGTTTCACAACGTTTCAATTGTGTCAATCGTCTTCAGGTGAAGACGAAAAAAAAATCATAATACAATGGAAGTTCGAAGCAAATATACTATTTTCATAAGTTGTTTGTTTTGCCATAGCTATGGAGGTAAAATCATTTCTGCGTTTTTAAAGTGGATGATGATACACTTCAGAAGTTTTACCAATTCCATGAACATTTATAAATCTAAACTTCCCTCCACCTTCAAAACTTGTACAATAATATTTGTCTTGATAACATCCAAAAATGAAATATGAGAGTATTTTATTATATTGTTTTTGATGATCAAAAATTTCAATCAAAATCCAATTGATACTTTCCAAACCTATTGTGAGGAATACCTGACAGATGACAGACGACATTTAACAGACAACAGACAGACCGGAGGAGGAGGAGCAGGATGACAAAAGCAGGTGAAGGAGGGGATGATGACGAGTAGTATGATAAGGAGGACGAGAGGAATCGGAGGAAGGAGGGTGATAATGAGAAGGACGAGTAGGAAAAGCAGACCTGATTCCCCGTTAAATATGTCATCAAACATCATGTGGGCATACTTGTTGAAACTCTTGATATTAAACCAGGCAACTCAGACACTAGGTATATACTGTATTACATATCAGATCAAATCTTCAGACAATAAGTGAAACTATAATCATTAATATCCAGTGGTATCCATGTTTTACTCTTTGACTATTTTGCATGTAAATATGCGGGCTGATCGTGCGGCAATGACGCGACTGACCTCGATTTGCCAACTATCGGAACTGATTTGTTTCGAGAGAATAATTAGGTATGTCGGAAAATATGAAATCCGCACTTTCTTCCAAATTGCACACAATTACAAGTTGACTTAGATGTGGAATAGTTATGAAAATACGTGACGAATGAAGATGAGATGGATCAGGTGATTGCCGGAAATTACTTTGTCTGTAGTGTCTTTCTGTGTGTTCCATGATGCTATTTCATAAAAATTTGACTGGATTTTGATAATTATGTTAGGTTCACACCAATCCAGTATGTTTCTAATATTATTTCAATGTTAGGATTTGTTAATGTTTATCTTTAACAGAAGTGAAAAATTAATCTAAAGCACATTTTCGTAAATTATTAATTTATTCGTATAGATTTATATTTTGCAGGTTAAATCATAATGAAAAAAAAATGTTCCGGTGCTGACTAGGATTTTGTTGACTGATGGTAGACCTTGTTAAGCAGAATATACCAATTTGTAAGAAAATTGGATCATTCCATTTTCGTCACATAATAGTATGCTTTTTTTGAATTATATTGATTTCAAAATTGATATTGGAAAAGTACGTCTTAAATCAGAAAATTAGATTCAACATGGCGATATAGAATGGAATTTATAACCCTATTTAAACGTTCAAACGTAATGACACTTTGGAAAAGGGAGTTTTTAGGATGCCTTATTGATTTAGGCATCACCTTTTAGACAAAGCAAACCTAGTCTAACCGCTATTAAAATTTTTACATAGCCTGTATTCGTTAAAACAATTCAACCACCAGAATATCAAATTATTTATCAGCATCATGTATTAAACTTTACCTCACTTTCTGGCGCTAGTAAGCAACAAACACATGATTTACCACTTTCTTCAGACTCGTGTCCATGTGATTGCCCATACAATATAAACATGCCACAGACACACTATAATGCAATTTAATTACATCGTTTACGTTACAACTTCAGTAACATTGATATACTACTTTCAGACGAACCTATATTCTATATAACATAGAACACATTCCAGAACTACACGAAAATGATCAGTCTTCAATTGAAGAAAAAAAAAATGAGTATTGAGATTAGTTCTCAAAACCGACTATTTCTTTGTTAAAAATGCATTTAAATGTAAGGGTTTGCACCAAAACTGACCATTTGCATGTTCACTGAGACAAACATGTGAAAAGTTTTTCACTTTTCCTGAACACTTTTCTAAAATGAATTTACACGGTTTTGCATGCAAGCTCATCAAATAATATCTTTTATAATCGAGCGATTTAGATTTGATTGCCTTTTTTAGCCCTGTAAATATGGAGGTACAATAAAATCAATGATAGCATAATGATGGAGCTTTTATAAGCGGTACCCTTACATATAATTTCCCTGTAACATGCCTTCTATTTACTACTTTTGGCATATTACCACTGAAAGGAGACATTAACGGCACATTACAATGACGTCTTTTCAATGAGGTTTTTTAAGACCGTTTCCATCAACTGGACGGTCGTAAGAAATGACGTCCTGCAATGAGAACCCTAGACGAATTTTTTAGTACTTAACTGATGCACTGCTAGGGACATCTTTTACGTACAACCTGTTGGAAGTCCCATCAAGGGCATCTTAAAGACGGCTTAGTTATTAGTTACGACACACATTATGTACTTTCGGGATGATACATAGAGACCTCAATCTACCTTAGAGATGTCTCAGTGAAGTAGTACATAATGTACAAGAACGTCATAATTATGAACTTCTGATCACACCGACAACGCCGAAGTTCTCCAAAAGAACCACTTTTGGAAAATGAAGTTTGAATTGGTGAGGATATACCCGTTTGACATCTAGTGTTTGCTGTACTGGCAATTCTTGGTGTTTTTATGCGAGACAGTAGATGTTCTGGTGAATACAATTCTCTGGAGCGGAAGAGAACCTAGCTTCTGGGACGCCGACCTAGCAAGACCGAAAACATGATCGTAATGATCATGATGGTGAGGATATCTTAGAGAGGTCCTACTAAGTTTCTAAATATGATATTCTCTTAGAGACTCAACAAATATATCCTAATTATATACCTACTTCCCACTAATGTCCTCAAAATGGTGTTTCGAGAACATGTGTGAACATAGAAAGTACATCCTTAGGACGTTGAGTTTTATAAGGTATATGAATGTGCGACCAAACTAACGCTGCTCATCACTCTTACAATTAACAAGTGTCTTGTATTAATAAGCTTCTCACAACGATAGGTACGACGGTGCTTACAATAACAACATTAACGCTATACAGAAGACCGCAGTAAACATATCCTATAGTCCTGGTATACAGAACGAAAACAAACCAAAGACGAATCAAACGCGTGAAGGCTTAGGCAACCCTTCACACACTTCGCGCTATGACAAGATACGATAAATAAATATGATCGGCTCTTTGAAGTTCAATATTATAATTAATCTTGATCGCTATCATAAATCAGACCCAATTAGGAATAATAGAACGGGAATTATTCATGCAAATAATAAACTAAGATTTTCACATATTTGTAGTCAGTGTTGCAAGCGATCAAGCTGTTTACAATAGACAGCTTGATTATCCGGATAATACTTAATAAAACAGTTAATCTTGAATAAGCGCTTATTATTTAATTATAAAGGCTCTTAGTTATTGTATCTAATGATTGTACACCCATTAGGCAACAGTAACCTTACCATTTCTATCATGTCAATAAATAAGTTACTTTTGTGTTTGGGATACTGAGATTTAATTTGAATATCCAAAAAGCCCAAATAATATCCGAGACTAATTGAGAAAATAACTTATGTAGAAATCTCTAATTTCCAACAATTAATATCTTTCCGGAAAAATATAATGCCACGTGCAGAGAGAAGCTAAGTCGAGTAACTCAATTCCTTATACTTTCACAAATTCTGGTTAAAAGTGTGTTATACAGTGTAAATTTTGCAGCCTCCTTGTGTACAATCACGTAATAACCGAAATCAAAGGATAAACCTAAAAATAAGATTAAACAGCACAAGTTCAACTCATAGCTATTTTTTCACGTTCACTGTCATATCGAAATTAACGCATAATGTAGAAAATGTTCTACGATACACAAAGATTCATAGTTCTTAACAGGGAACTGCATACAGAAATACTAATGTTACTTACCTTAGTCATGTCGTAGTGACTCTGGATCAGAGTATGCTCAGCATCCATTTTTGAACTCCTAAAAATAAAAATATGAATGAAGTATACATTTGTGAGGAAAATAATATAGAAAAGTATCACGACTATTCAGTACATACAAAGATTAACAATAATTATTTGCAAAATAGGTTAATTTTGGATTAAAATGAATCAATTTTTTGGTTTGGTTTTTGGAAAAAAGTGATATTGAAATTTGGAGATTCAACACAAAATTGTGAAAACGCCATAAAATGGTTAGAGCCCAACATTTATCCTCCTAAAAGTGACCGAAATAAATTATCAGAATTTTTAGAAATATATAATAATGATGATCGGGACGATGAAAATACCAAAGCAAACGGAGTAGTTTTTTGAAAAAAGAAAGATCTTATTAGATACGACAATCAATGAGGCTTATTAAAGGAAAACCATGCAGATTAGAGCCAAAATTTTTCATAGCGTTTTACAAGTCTTTGATTTGAAAAAAATAGAGAATAAATCCGAACGCGGAGATACATCCGCAGATATACAGTAAAATTTTATGATATTCTAAAGAGTACTAAACAATATATATTTGACTGTCATGTTTATAGATTTTATATAGCTGGCAAGGTAACTTTGTCATTGTTTACAATATTGCAATCATATATTTCGGGGACACTATAAAGTCAACTTCACGTGGTTATCTATGGTTGAACACAATATCAATGTTGACAAAGGATACTCGCATTT
Source organism: Bruchidius siliquastri (assembly GCA_949316355.1). Taxonomy (NCBI): domain Eukaryota; kingdom Metazoa; phylum Arthropoda; class Insecta; order Coleoptera; family Chrysomelidae; genus Bruchidius; species Bruchidius siliquastri. The sequence continues at coordinate 23,629,842 of OX438536.1, read as the reverse complement.
ATATTCGCTTGACAAATTGATTTCACACCCAATTTAATGTATTTTTTAACATTCTATGAGTAGCGAGCCTAGCATCACAAGTAGCAGTCATGAAATAACTCATTGTACTTCCCACGCCAGAGGCGTGATATCAGTAAATTTTTAGAGCAGATAACACGTCATTTTTGACGTTTCATGTTGTAAACATCGTGAAATTGCAGGTCACTAGATCCGTCCACCTGTCAGTTGACATTCTTTTACCGCCTAATCTGAGTAACTGCTCCATTTTTATAAAATCTGAGGGATGTCATGTCAGTATGTAGCAGATAATGCTGCTTCATTTGCTGAAATCGGTGCATTGTCGGTGAAGTATTTAGCAGCAAATTAAAAGTCATCAGGAGATTTCCAAATTTCATTCATGTTTCTGAAGAATTTCCGGTGCAGTAAAAAAATATTTGTGTGACTAAGTTTTAGGAATTGTCCAAAACTCATGTACTCCAAATTTCACAAGGTTTTGATCAATTAAAGGCGTAGTCATATAAATCTTCTAGTAGATGCCTTTTTCACAAAGTCATGAAGACAAAGCCGAATAACAGAGTACCGAGATGTTGTGTCAAGGGAGAGTCACTGAAGTTATATTGCTCCTCTCTGCACTGTATCAAGTATCGATAGTGTAACTGTAACTCCTCATTATAACCTAGTGATATAAATTAGGGATTGCTCTCTGAAGTTCATGTGCTGTACCAATCCTACTAATGCACCTGCATTGTATTTCATTTCCCATCCTTCTTCAGTTTTCGGGAGGTCAAACAAATTTCTGGACCGGTTGCAATTATACCATAATAAATTCATACCAAATATGCATCATTTGGCGGTTTTGCTTACCACATATAAACATGACAATAAACATTAGAAAAGATGACCATTCTCTGAGACATCAGTACTATGAAATATTCATAAAATCTCGTTTGAACACAGACTCGCAAAATGTGTAAAAGAGAGCATATTTAAATTAAGAATCTAGGATGGATGGAAAATGAATTACTGATTTCGTTATATGGGAGAATGATCTTTCCGAGTAGGAAGTAGTAACATGGAAGCATGGAAAGTACTGATCCCATTTTTCAGTGGAACGTTCCTTACCTGAAGCTATCCCCGACGCTGTTTCCGTTGACGCTAACGGTTGGCCTTGGAGATTGACTATTCCTAGAAGGTGCTTGGCTACCATTTTGTGTTGGCTTGTTGAGGTTTTGTTTACTGTAACAACAACAAAAAATGATTGATATTGAATCTAAAGACACCTTTGAGCACAGGCACCACATAACAAATGGCAGAAACACCTATCAAAAATTTTATGCATTTTCGTATAATGCCATTTTGGCTTGTATTCATAAATAAATGTATTCACTTCAAACGCTATAGATGAGGAAAGTAAAATTTTCAAAATAGAGATGTTATTTATATATGTACGTATTTCTGACGTTTTATAGTACATGTTACCACGAAAATACATGTTACTTATTTCCGTCGGTTGACCTATCTGTCTGTTGGTCGCATTGTTGGACGAAATGTCAGTCGGTTAGTCTGTCGTCTTGTTGACGCTTTTGTCACCGCGTAATCTCAGTATCTGCTCCACCATTTTGATGACTGAATGTGCTTTTTTGAATCGGTCCTTAGCTGCAGAGAAATAAGCAAATAAAGCATTATCAGAACTTTTCAAAACTTTGTTAGAGAGATTCAGAAAACTGTCCTAGCCTTATTTTTACGCTTCACCAGTTTTTGACCAATGTAGGGAATATTGTCAAATTTTTGATCCCTAATTCAATTTTTGTATTATTCAAACCATTGTTATGAATTAGGGCACCCCACAATGGAGCTACTTAAAAGTTCTGGTACTACTCTTACCTTACTAGTGGATTCCGTATTTATATTTATGTTTCTTATATCTCTGTTAAATCGTCGAACAAATAAAAGTATGATATTAACGTAAACTAAGGTCTTCGACCACATACTCGCCAAAAATTGGAAAACCGAAATCAAATTCAGTTTGATGGAATTCCAGTACGCCATTGAAGAATTCTGATTTAATTATATCGGGGAAACATTATTACAATAGAAATTATAGCGTGTGAAATAATGAGCCAGACTACTACATTAATAGAAACACTAATGTAACTTCTGAAATATATTCTATGGTTGTCAGTCTAATTCTTTTTATACTTGTACTATAGCGGTTAATTAACGTGATTAAATCAATAATATCCCACTAACACTCCCACCGCCTCTGTAGCCATTATGAAAAAAATTAATAAAAAATATAATATAACAATGTTTTATAATAAAAAAACTATTATCATCGCGACATCACAAAAATGTCTTATATTAGGAAACAACACAAGATTCTCCATTTGAGATCCAAGAACAAACAAAACGAAAAACTATAGAAAACCTTATGGTCCATTTATAAGTTCTGGGGAACATTCATTACATCTTTCTCTAAAACAAAATTAACCAAATCTACATATGGACCTCCAGGTTTTCTTATGATTCGTTATTTGATTCAACAGGGAAATATTTCATATTGTTGCCTCGTGATTAGACTGATGCATGTTTCGTTTTTTCCATAAGACCGGCAGCGTTGTGTTTCTGTGACGATACATTATATGCAAGTCAATTTGATGAGACAAACGAAACAAATACACACAAATATATATCAAAAGTAAATAATTATATGGAGTAGTAGAATCATTCATATATTTGTATCTTTCTCGCAACGTCATCTATATTAGAGATGTACCTTTTATGCAACTCGCACTGACTCCTATCCATATATCGCACCACCTTGCGAAGTCCATGTTCCTCAATCTTCGCCTGTATAGGAGGCTTCAGATATCGATTGTAATACATGGTCACTATTCAGAACACTGTCACTATAACTGGATTATCCCAAGATAGCAAAGAACATACATCACAGATGTGCCCGCGTCGTCTCACATGTTCTGCTCTTACTCAGAACCGAAGAAATGACTGATTCACAGGAATGTTTTGCATTTACTCATGCCTCCAGATAACACGGCACTATTAGCATGGTTGAAATGGATATTGGTTACCGCTCAGAACAGGGATGTACACTAGTTAGAGGTCTAACATTTTGGAATATTTTTTGGAAATTTGAAGAAACAAATCTTCTAAGAGAATGTTTAATGAAGTGTCATTGGAAAAACAAACTTTTGTTATAAACTGGAGACTTGGTTCGTGGTTACTGAGACTGATTAAAATACTTAAAAGGTTGTTCTGTTTGAATGCGTATATTTTTTATCTTGTATGAAAATCGAATGCCCTCTTGGTCATTAAAACGAACAAATAATTAGGGAAAAAATTATGTAAATTTATATTATACGAAGTTTGGGTATTATATTAAATCAGCCTGTCTATTTTTCTACTATGAAACATAATTAAAAGCATATAGATTGAATGAGCAAACCTTACTAATATTGCTTCTGTTTCTGCCATTAATACTGAGTTAATAGTAAGTCAAGAGCAGGTAAGATGAACTTTATAGGAAGTAACAGGTTGCAGTTTTAAGAATTGTTTTTTAAAAACAAAAATAAAAATCCTGTTGCATCATCTACACTACATGATGAATAATTGCGTGCAGCTTGAAGCAACAATCTATGATTATATTGTAAATAGGTACCCACACATTCAAAACGTGGAAACTATTGGTTAGATGGTAATGGGATCAATCACGAGGCAAAGGTGTGATCAGAAATATAAAATTACCAAACGGCGCTCATTAGAATTTCAAAAATCCTGGCTCAATTTTTTTATAGAGGTACGAGCGTAAGTTTTAAGCGAATCGAAATGCACCAATTCTTGGAATTACTATTATCCAAAATCAACAACTCTTTCGATTATATTTCTAGCAGCAATTCACGAAAGTGATATTTGGTCTTTTCAAAATGGCAGCTGTGTGAAATTTATTTAATTATCCCTGAACTCCTTACTCCATCAAACGAACTGTTGGAAGTAACATTTATCCGATATAGATCTGCCCAGACGATAGCATCTTTATATCCTGCATCGAACCATATAAATGACTACCATCGAGACATACCTCACATCTTAGCAGTAACATTCTATCCAGATCAATTATAACACCAAAAACGTTGATAAATGGGGATCTATCGATACAATTCAGTTCAAGGCTCAGACGACAATTAGCATGATAAGGAAATCTTACGCTGGACAGCAGTAGAGATGAAGGAACAACCAGTACTCCAGCGGTTTTCCATCAAGTTTCTAAGGATTAAGAATAACAAAAGCATATCCTGGCACGACTATATTGCCGGCCATGCTAGATTTTTTTTCGATGCATAAAACTGTAATCGCCGAAACAGTTTCCACTACTCTACCAGACTCAAAGCAGACCATCATTCGACGACTACGTGCATGTTCAGGGAGGCAATCTAATGCACCTGACATTACAAAGGGACCTCCACAGTCTGGATCATCGAAGATAAGTGGGTGATTTAAAAACATTTTATGTTAATAGACGATAAATGGCGGGTAGACTGCAACAATTGTGATTTTTAGTTTTTGGTCGTGTGACATCAATTCATCAACTTTATTCAAAAACTTTATGAACAATGCAAATTATATATTTATGTATTCCTTTGAAATGTCTGTCGACATCATATATCATTCTATCGAAATATGAGAGCTCTAATACAACCGGACTATATGTGAATTCCAGCTAATAGACAAAAGTGGATTAAACGGTACTAATCGTTGCTATAATTAGAAAATTACCGAAGTACATAAAGGAAATTGGTTCTACGCTGATAAAATATCATCTATTTTTGGAAACCAATTCAAACCGATAACGATCTGATTTCATAAGGGGAAGTTAAACGTTAACACCATACTGACGAATACTCTAAATATAAACACAATATTTGTTGTATCGAATGATACCAGATTTACTGAGCATGTAATTTAAGCTATTTTACTAATAATTATAAGATTTTTATATTTTATGTTGCTATCATAACGGAAAGACCATAAAAAGTGGAAGAATAATCTTGAAAAATTTGTAGTAAAGGTACTGCTTGCAAGGAACATTTTTTCCGAGAAAAAAACCGAAACAAAGATGTTATTGTTTGAATTATATCAGTAGCTTACTGAACTTATGCTGATTAACACGATAAATACATAGAGATAAATTAAAAAAATAAATTAATAAAATAATTATCCGTATCGGACTATCTGACTGAAAGATATTACATACTTGAGTTACCCCGTACATCAAACATTATCATACATCCATGTACAAATCGTTTTTCACGGGCAATTTCAATATTTTACATCTGTTACACTTATTGCCAGCATGACCAAAGAGACGAGTTTTTTATTATGGCGATAATATCTTGTATACACAAGCGGAATCCAACGCTACGCATGAATTGCCTTTGTCAACGGAAGTGTAACAGGATTATTAGTAATAAAAGTAAAACTGCGCATTTCAAACAAACCGACGCTGATTCTAGGGTTGTCGCGGGAAACAGACAAAGGTACATTTTTAATGTCAAAGTATCGGATTATAGAAATACATAGAAGTAAAAAATAGTTGTAATCTGTGTTCAAAAAAAAGGTGATAAATAAATAGTTTTAGCTGGCTCCGAATTGGAGATACCGTTTTTTATTTTCTTGGATTATTATTAAAAAAATTAGTATATATATATATATATATATATATATATATATATATATATATATCGGACAATACTGTTTGACGAAAAGAAAGACTTCAAAGTTATCATAAATAAGATTATTGATAATTTACGTTTTAATTCGTTAATAAATAGACTTTTCCAAATATCAGCCTTCTAGACATTAATGCAGATACCAATGTGTGAAAACAAAAATATTTACATTCCATATTTCATCTATCTAGTATATATTTCAGGAGGTTTATGAAAACAAGGTACAGCGAGGGATTCTTAATTTCGTCGATGCAAAAAATCCACATTTTTTGTTTGCTCATTCTGATAGGAATAATCTGTTTGTTTGCTTAAAACAATATCCCTCATAGCTTAAATATTTAGATTGACGAAACACTATTACGTACGAACTAGGACACATGATTTTATGGAACAATAAAAAATTTAGCAACAGTTTTACCATGTACTGAAAAAATACCTCCTCCATTGAAAAAATATCAAGTTTCAAGCAGATTTTTGGGAACTTTCACTGGACCTCAAAATAATCAGGTAGCTCAAAAAACTGGCGAACAATAAGCTATTATATATCATTCTCCAAAATACTCCTGTAATAAATTTTGAGCGCTCCACAAAACAAAGATCAGGTTTTCGGGAAGCGCCCAAAGAATATATTCTTTCCTCAAATCAAATAAAAGAAAATATCTACAAAATCTTTACGGTGACTGGCAAGAAATATTGTTGAAGTAGCTATGCAATAACCATTAAAAATTCATATTGTCATTATCATCATACTCACAAGAGCTGTCAGTACCGAATTTATAAGAAACCAAGAAAATCTTTCTCGGATACAGATTTTGAGAATGGGAAAATTAATGTAATTCCCTGCTTTCCTATTCAATCGAAACTAATAATGTTGTAATGTAGAGATGCGTCAGGTTAATAAATGATCCAAATTTCAACCACTCAAATAAGCCGATATTTGCGTATATAAAAATCACAAATGATTATTAGAAAAAATCTAGTCTCCAATTTCACATCACCTTTCACCGAACCACTCAGATCAAAAATCAGCGGAATATTCGATCACACACGGAAAATCTATTTGAACTTGACCGCACTACGCGCTCACGCAAACTGCATAAAAAATCGCAATGCGATCATTAAAAAAACACCTGAGAAAATTCTTTATGGTACAGCAGATGCGTCTGTCCGCCCACAATTCCGTACCAGACTGATGGGAATGTCTGATCTCTATGCAATCTATTAACGCGAAATTCTCATAGCAGCGGCGCAAAAATCGTGATAGTACGGAGTACAGAGTACCGCGCCGCATCAGTACCGTATCGCATGTTGTGAAAGGAAAAGTGCTCCGGTGTTTGTTTGGTCTGAACCTCTTGATTCTGTAAATTTATGAAAATGCCGCGAGCTGGATCTTCTATGAGAGTAGTTTTACTCAATGAGTGCCTATAAAATCTCATGATTACATGTCTGTTTAATATTTCTATGTCCTATGAGAAACATATAGCAGTTTGATTCAAAGACAACAATACAATATCCCCCCATTTGGGACCGAAGAACAAATCATAACGAAACCTGCAAACAAACTTATGATCGTTCAACTTTATGAAGGCCTCCCTAAAACTTCCTCTTGAAATTGGTATCGTCTTTGTGTAGTACAGAAATAGACCCAGTTTGGGTAAGGGAAAGATTTAATCAATGTTTTCTAACCCTACAGTTTTCCTCATGATTTGTTATTGGATTCCAGATGGGGGATATTATATCATTGCCTTGGAGACACACTGTTGTATTTTTCGTTTTACCTCACAGGACAGGCAACGTCCGCTGAAAGGCATTCAAAAATGATTACGTCATTTTAATTTCAAAATCTAACTTTTCCATTTTATACTTTTCGAAAATGCTACAGAAGCAGCCGAAACGTTACTAAACATATTTCACTCGATCGTAAAACGTTTCATATAGCAGCAAGTAGAAAATATATTGAGAGGCAACCACATGATAAGCTAAAGAAGTTACATCAGATAACTGTTTCGTAATCACATTCTACAAATTGAATGATAAATGTCTGCATTTAACACATTCACACTGTAATTTTCCTAGGGTATATAATTTGGGCCAGTGTTATTAAATATTCAATTTAGATACTTTTACTAGTGTAACAAATAGTTATGAAGAACTATTATGTAGACGTAAATTTGTGAGACAATTTTAACGAACAAAGGGTCTTACCTACTATTGTTGTAGTTCTGTTTTACAGTCGGTTTTGAATAAAAAATCACATCAGTATATTCCGACTCCAAGAAAAAAGGAACATATTATGTCGAATAAGATTACACTTTCACAAAACCAAAATCAAAATTAATTTTGCAATAGAAAACATCAAATTCAAATTGTCTAGACATTTTCCACTTCCCCTGATCCAATCCCAAATCTTTCTTCAATTCTAGATCCCATGAACACCACCTATTTCTTATACTGTTGATCTAGACTGGCAGAAAGAACAACAAAAAATTACATGTGTTTGATGACATTAAAATTGATATGATTCATATGTTGTATGAATACATGATGACATATGAGGCATTAATCAAAATTATTACAGGATATTTTTTCAAAAGCTGTGATGCTACAGCTTTAACAACTGCGGATACATCTTGATGCCAATGATCTGATGTTGTTTGCTATTTGCAGAACTAAACGCGTGCTGAGAATACATAGAGAAAACAAATAATGCATTCCAAAATACTTAATTTGTTTGATTTATGTTTTGCTTTGCTTCGTATATGTATGTTTTCAGTCTTAACATGCTCTGCGTTCATTGGCATAGGCACTTCAAACGAATAATTTTTACTCATCTTGGTTAACAATAGATAGTCGCGGTAGCACGCATTAGGTATCTGTGAACATAATATAAACACAGTTCTAGTATGATAATTTTTGAGCTTCGCAATAACGTGAACCCTTGTTGTTGGAGTAAAGTAGAGGGAATCAACACGAATTGTAATGGTTCACGGTTCAATCCCAACCTTGTTGTCAATTTTTAGATTATTCCTCATTCTACTTTGTAACTCATTCAATATAACTAAATATTCTATTATAGCACTGAATATGTCGTCAAAAAAAATTGGACAACCCAAACAGTTAGTAACTAGCTTTCTCCCAATGTATTTGTGAACTTTTTTTAGTCAGACAACTAAAAATATTTAAAAAATATTAACGGTTCACATTTCCAACTATCTGAAACAAAAGCTTGTCAAGGAAATAGGAAGATTTTCTTCATTTTCTTGTCAGAATGAAAAATGGTTCACTTGCTCTTTGTACACACAGTTATGTTATTAACTCTTGTTAAAATCAGTCAACTTTTTAAAATAAGTCTACAACAATGCCATGTTGCGAGAGCTCCTTCTATATCATGGGACTAGGCACCCATCCGCTAAATGACATTCAATGGAATCTCTGGACCATATAATGAGATAGCTTTTGACACGCTTGACATTGATCGGAGCATTTTCATCATTAGAATTCCTCGAGAGTTCCATCAACAGCTATAATTTGCTTGGAGATATGATGACTTGGATGGTTGGAGTCGGATTAAAAAGTTCCAATTAACCGTAACATGTCATTTGTATTGATTATCACTATTGTTTACATTCAGGATAAAAATAATGGATCCAGTTTTCATCCCTGATGACCATGTTTGAAGATTTTGAACATTCGCAGATAGATGAACTCGGGGGGACGGAAATATATGAGTACAACTAAACCCTGAGTAATTTTTTGAATTAATTTTTGAAAAATTTAATAGCAATGTGATATTGGCTGTTACTCATTGATTATTTCGAGATAACAGACGATAGAATTAATCTTGCAATAATAGGATAATTGACTAAAGAAAAGGTTTGCGATTCTATAAAAGAACCGTACATTATTAAAATTTAAAAAATTATGTAGATTGTGTACTTGGTGAAAGTCTTGCATCATGCAGATAAAAAGATTGTTTAATTAACACACAGTTTCACAAATAAAACTCTTATCCTTGCAGTGACGTCTTCCGATTTATATTTAAATCATCGTCGGAATATCAGATTTGCATAAAAAAATTGTTGCAAAGGAAAAACAGCTAATTTGATATGCTCCTAAAATGTCACTTATTAATGCAATCAAGTAAAAATACACAGGGAAACAGTAAGCAAAAATGCCAGACAATAAACTTTTCGCGTCACTGGTTGATTCATGGATGGATTTTGCAAGTCTTGCGTTAGTTTATCTACAAAGTTTGATTTTCTTATGATTGCTCAATATTAATGATGGGATTGCAGGTTTTATACTTTTCAGTTCTTATTAGGTTTTAAATATTGCAAGATACCGGCATCAAACTAGAATAAAATGTATTACCGTTCAAAACTGAATGGGTGTTTAAATATGAAACTGACAACACAAGTATGTAGTTTACTACCACTAGATTAGAAAATCATGCAATTTCATTTTCCGATAGGCGAAAAATAATGTACCTGTGCACAGTATACAATGAAAAGCAGTGTCGTAATTTGTGTCTTTGTTCAAATAAACCTTCCCCTCCCCTCAACACAAAATCTGAAGGGCAGCAAACACCTTTATTCTGAAACCATTCCCCACTCTTTTGGACATTCGCCATCTACAAAAAGAATTGAAAATCCAACAAAACCTCCCTACTGCGCCCAGCTACGCCCTTCATGAAAGAAGATAAGCTTTCACTTCCATCATTGATAATGTGCAGTCATGAAAAAAATCCAACTTTACCGATATTTCAATAAAAATCCTCCCCTCTTTCGATTACCACTATTATACGTGATCACTTAAAGGTACAAGCAAATGATATGTCGTCACATTGGAAAAATCTAGCAGAATTTGGGGACACGGTACTTCTTCACTTCGTGACGTCACGATGTAAAACTTCGAAATATGATAAAGTTACAAAATTAAAAAATCACCCAAACATTTTCTCATAAAATACTCGAAGAACATGCTTTTTTAGATCACAATTAACTACAGTTAGTAATTTGAGCACAGCTTACGAAATATCCTAATTTAAATATAATTGAAAAATAAAAAAAATACTAAATACAAACAAATAAATAGATAGTTCAGTAATATACGATTCTCGTAGTACAACTCTTGTTGAAAATAAATCACTATATCCATTTGAGATTTCTCAAACACTACGAAGACAGATGCACTGAGGAGTCGAACATAATATTCTAATACATTTTTTTTTATTTATTTACCCGCACTTTTTCTTGCATATCCCAAAAGCATTGGACAGTCCTTTGCACAAATTCATATCGAATTTCATTGAATCTATCACTACAGTATTACGTAAAACTATGAAAGATAAATAATTAACCACCGACCGGCAGCAGTTTAGCTGCAGGTACCTATCGCGAACTGAACCGACACTATTTGTGCCTGATTTACAATTCCCTCGCTCGAAACTGGCGATCTAAATAATAATAATAATGTTAATAAATACATATAAGATACCAGTGCTGTTACCCCGCTGGAAAAAATTTTGCTGCAGATATTTTGAATGGTCGCAATGCTGAGTAAAGTGCCTTTTACATTACGCGATATTACCTGTTTCTTCATAGAGAACCGTTGGTTCACACTGTGCTTTCCACGTTATGTGATACGGATCGAATTTTGATACTGTTCATATCTTAGAATTAAATTTAATGAATATCGAAATGGAAAACTTTAAAAAAATTAAAAAATTATATAATAGTTTAAAAACTCACTTCAATTTGATCAGCAGTTCGTAGAAGACAGAGTCAACCTACTTGACATCATTTATTGAGAGGTCAATTGGCACTATCATAACTATGCATAATTCTTATTCAGATAGATACCTCTAATCAGTCGTGGCATTTGCTAGCACAGAACAAATTGAACCTCTTCAGAGTGCAGTTAACTACGTCTTAAAATACCAAATAACTACTAAAAGAAATATATAATCAAAAGTTTATCTCAAATTCATTTAACGACTCAGAAATGTATTTGAGAATTGTAAAATAATTAAATAGACAAATTCAGCGTAAACTTCCACTGCTATGGAAAAAAGTTTTATTTGGACTACAAATGTGTGCACCATTATCTGTTTCAACAGATTCGGATGGTTACTGGGTTCAGTAATGGTGGAACACCAACACCAATAATTTTTTTGCTATTTTCCACTCCCAAATATTTTGGGGGATGACCAGGGAGCTTATAAACTTCCAGCGATAGAGGTTTTTCTTTTTTTAATGATTGTTCGGTTGCCACTAGACCGATTTTTGAAGACTACAAAGCTATTTCGTCTTTACCATAATAGTAACCTCTTGTAAAAATTTCATCAAAATGTGATAGATGCTGTAGCTTCTGAAACTTATCCTGTGCTGTCTCTCTCATTCATTATATTTTCTGGGGTTACAGAGGAGTCAAAGATAACTGAATAGAGTACAATTCACTTACAAAAGTAAGTTACAATTGACATACAAGACAGAAAGGCATACAGACGCATGGAAATGAGTCACATGGTTTGGCCTGAACCATTCGGGTTTTGATGAAATTTGAGTGTGGATTCTATGGCAAGGACGCAAAAATTTGATTTCGTTAGTGACATAAAATATTGGTCACCCTCATGTTTGTCTCCGATTAAATACCAAAGTAAATTTTATCGATCCATTTAGAATGCTTGAAACAACTTTGAAACGTTTAATTTTCTTTTGCAAGGCGTCCGGCATTTTAGGGAGTAAATAACCTTTTTTTTCTAGAGAAGACTCAATTGTTCCACTCCTATTTTCCGAAATCCGATGAAAAATATTCAGTTCTAAGCTGATGCTAATTGCTTGGGAAGTACAGATTTCTGCTTACTTTGGGATCTAAGTTCACTATATATGCAAAATTCCGGTAAACGTGATTACATTCGGTTTTGTAAACAGTCCCTAAGAATATACTACTACGTCAATACACCACGTTATATTTTTTAACTCAAAGTAATTGGCCATGCTAAGGCATTTACAGCAGGTATTATTACAAGTTATTAAGCAGGAATATTGTGACTGGTATGGCGAGTTTTGAATAAAAATGAATATTACAAATGCTTGGTACATAAATTGGTGGCCATATAGATAACGCGATTATGTCATGCGAGATACGGTACCAATAAATCAATTCTGGAGTCGGTTCAGGTACTAATACGCGAATGAAAAGTAAAGATGTTAGCCTTATATGGAAGAATGTTTCAACACCCCGTTGAAATGTCGCAGATTGTCAAATTGTAAATTATATTGCATCCATTAAATATGCATAAATATAAAATATCGCTTCATTACTTTGCATATATGATGAAGCACATTTACATTGGCATTGAATATATATCAAGATAAAATTACCCATCTAAGCTCAAATTCCAAGACATATGCTAAATAAGCGAAGAAGTCAGCTTTATAAATGTGAGTCTAAGTGAATAAAATAATTCATGTTTCTTGATGTCATCCTTCTTGAATTCATGGCGACATCGGCCATGCTCCGTCCAGATCCCCTTAAGGATGATCCAGTATTTGCGGGGTGGATCAAAGCCCAGGGTATGTTAAACAGTCCCAATAAATTGTTGATCTGGGAGGTGTATTTTCCTCACATTCTTCTCTCCAACACTCCAAAGGCGGAAAGCGATCTCTACCAGATCTTTGGCTCTTGCGAGAGGGGGGTGTGTGGATATCATTAGATTCCTCTCGATAACATTACTCAGGGAGTGGATGGAAGCGGTGGATTGTTTTGGATCTTTCAATTTATTATTAGCGGAAGTAGAATAACAATTAAATTATATAAGACTAAAAATCGTTTGTGAGTAACTGAGCAAAGTTGATTCCATCACTTCTCCTTCATGATAATCTCATGATAATACATTACTATAAATAATTTTCAGGTCATGATGTAAAAAGTTTATAGCTATTATATTTTTATATTCTATCATCACTTAGTAACAATAAAAGTTTTATGCAACATCTAACGTGACCTTTCGCATTCCCATTGCAGACGAGTTTTGATTATAATCTAAACTGTTCGCATCGATTATACGCTCGAGAAAGCATGTCTAGCACAATGTCAACCTATAGTGTTGGAAGCATATTAAAAATATCAGAGGCAAGATTTAGATATCAGGTTTCGTTCCTTATATAATTTATTCTTTTTAAGTGTTCGAGCGAAAAAAATACATCATTTCCTAAAGATTTTGAGGTTTTTCTCAAAACTAAAACCGTAATGATATAATTCAAAATTATATTAAATAAAACGTCATTATATTAAATTGATTTCAATACAGATCATTATGAAAAAAAGTTATAGTAGTATAGTAGTTTGAATGTTCCGGCTGATTCAAATCAGAATAACATAAACAATAGTTAAAAAAATGCAGAATATCAACACAAGTTATGAACATTTTTTTAGTCACTGTAAGCGGGGCACAATGATGAGAAAAAAGAGTGTTGAATAGATTTGTATGAACATATGAATTATTATGATATATATGTGAATCAAGATTGAATTCTCAGACTGATTTAAATCAAATTAAAATCATCTACTATTGAACAACTGTGCTGTGTTTTATTATGATTAATTTCAAAGTGAAGTTGCCTATTATTGCCACTATAAGTTCTGGACCATATTTTTCGCCAAAAATGCACGTCAGTCCGTGGCGCAACAATAAGATATTTATGAATATAATATTTAACGAACACCTACATCTAGGCATTTATTGGGTTAGTGAATAGGAATTTAGGATCTCATATTGCATTATAGATGCTGCGATTTCAATTTGGCGGATAATATTTTTTACCCCTCACAGTGAAAATAAAATTTTTTTGGTATCCGAAAAGCTCACTAACACTGATATCCATGAAAACTGCATCTGGCATTCGTAATTTTGTAGAAGGCAATAGTAACTTCAAATTCGTAATCAGCAAGCTGATAAACCTCTAGATGCAACATTTCAAGACCGTAAAAAACAGCTTTTAGTGTTGTTCAGTTCTATCAATCGATTTTTGAACTATTATGTTTCGAAAACTTACTAGCAGAAATATTTACAATCTTTCAAGACGGATTACTGTTGAAATAAGATAAACAAGTTTCCAAACTTCAAATTGGTAGTACAGAAAACATCTCATCAAACTTGTCTGCCATTTCAGTATGATTATACGAAGTGTATGTAAGTGCTTTATATTACCAAGCCTCTGATAATACTAGAGCTTATTTTCGAGTCTTACTTCCTCTCTCCTACACTCCTCAACGATTGAATGAATTTTCTGGGGCTCATATGCAATTCAATATCTAGATTTCCAATTGCAACGAGCAAGTACAAACATAATAGTTAAGAAAACCTCTATCATCTATATTGAACATTGTTTTCATCGGATATGTTTTGCCCTACCAAAGAAAATTCAATTAGAACAGAAATCGAAGCATACTGATTTATTATCGTGTATCTGTCACTCAACAATCGAAAGATAAAGCAAGATACGTTTCTACCAACAAGTTTTTGCGTAACGGCCGATTTGTAAACACAACTTCAATTGTCCAATTAGTATTCACTGTCCACTTGAAACGAGTCAATTTACATACGACTGTTTACTTAAAATACTGAAAATACCTAATTAAAGGATACCTATTTCTACGCTTTCCGCAATAAAAACACAATCGGCTGTTGTGTGGGAGATGTAGATTATCTTATCAGAAAATCTAACGACATGGTTCTAACAAAGTATGTAATAAAATGGATCTTGGAATCGAACGTGGTATATGACCACGACGACGATTCTAGAGCGTCATTCATAGAATCGATCGTCCAGTAGTCGTTACTAGAAGTTAATACGGTGGAACATGTTTATATAAAACAAGCTCATTCTGCAGATGATTGATAGAAAATGTTTTAAGACATAAAAAATGATAAACTCACCTGAGGCTATTTTCGATATCAGGTTGGACCATTTTTCAACAACATTTCGATATTCATTATATTTTTCGATGGCCGTCGATTGAAACCAAATACGTAGGAATGAATCTGTACTGAGGTTTCGGCTGCCTTGGCAGCCTCATCAGAGTACAAAACAGAATGGAAAAAATTTATCCATTTTCCGATATTCTTTCACCATTATCGAATTTCAAACAACAAATTTGGAATATAAGCAACAAAATTTCAGTCCCAAAAAAAAGAAAATAACGCTCACACAGGTCAAATACAATTTTGATTTCGCTTTTCTTATACAGAAATTTTGCAATGGTCATCGTTTTTTTTACCCTTATATTCTATTGTACTACATGAAAGAAAGTCATTTTGTACATACATGAAGGTAAAATTAATGATCGATAATTTGGATAATGAAAATGATTATTAAAAATTAAATATTAATAATTAGTCTGCCAAACTTAAACTAAAAAAGGAATCATATGGCTCAAACATACTTTTTACTTCAATTTTATCTGATAGAAGTTGATATTCAATCAAATTAATAAATTCACCAAGCAAAAAATAATATTAAATTGCCTTACATAATGTTTTTTTTTTTACTTTTTTAGAGCCTGCAAAACAGGAATCGCAAATTTTAAGGATGAATTCTACTTTTATCATATGCGGAAGTAAACAGAAATGATTTTATATTCTATTCGGAAAACATTATATCCAATAATCCAAAAATTATTAATTTAAATAAAATGGAAGTCCGTCATTAAGTAGCTCATCAAGATTACTAACGTTTTAGGATTTTAATCGATACTGAAAGGTATGTATATTTAGCCGTTGCCAGAAGTCCATCTAAAATGTAAATATTACAACTGAAACAAGGTCTGACATTGAATTAATACAATCTCTAGTAAAATCTTGTAAATAATTGCTTGTGAACAATGAGGCCGCCAATTGTGATTCATTTCATGCTCATTGTGATGTATTCAAATTGTTGCGTAATCTAGACGCATCCATGAATAACATTGTTATTAATTCACTGGGTGTAAAATAGTTTTCAGGAGACGGAAGGAATTCGAGGGTTATAACAATTTTTATATATAAACACACATTTCAAATAAAATCTTCATGATATTCATATCCTTGTCCCCGAAGAACGGAAATCAAAGTCAAGTAATTGGAACACCCTTGCATTGATAACACTTAGAACAGGTGAACAGTTCACCTGAAGACGATTGAAGATAGCACATCAATCGAAACTTCGTGATACTCAAAATTTTATAGACAATGGAAGTCCGAAATCAAACTTTTCATAAATCCACCTTGTCTACAAGTTTCAAACAATATCCTTTTGTCTGTTTATTTTTAAGTATTCATACTGTTTTTATTTTGTGAAATTTCTTATGTAACCTATTTTTTTGGGATGACACCGCAAAAGATAGAAGAAAGTGTTGTCCCACTTGGGATGGATCTAGAAGATACTTTCACAAACTCTTCCAACATAAGAATTGAAAATTGCATAGCGATCATACAAACCTTTGCGTATACATATAGGTCGGCTAAGTTAAATTGAGTAGACAGAATCACATCCTACTGAGGAATGTAACGATCATCATAGATGAATTTTAATTAATTTGTTATCCGAATTGAATACAAATAAATATTTGTACGAGAAAATAACATCAAAATCGGCACTCGATTAGCAATGACAATTTTTTTTAATTATTATTATTCAGCAAGTGGTGTAAGCCTCCATCACACTACATCAGAGCTGAAATATGCTCAATTCAAAAAAAGATCCAATTTACATTTGCTTTGCTCAAAATCTCCACA
The DNA here is from genome assembly GCA_949316355.1 of Bruchidius siliquastri. Classification (NCBI taxonomy): domain Eukaryota; kingdom Metazoa; phylum Arthropoda; class Insecta; order Coleoptera; family Chrysomelidae; genus Bruchidius; species Bruchidius siliquastri. Next base: position 23,612,319 of record OX438536.1, on the reverse strand, counting down.
AAATTGATCAGTTTCGCCAACGAAATCAATAAATACCTAATGCTCAGGCCACTAGGTGTCTCTACAACAATCAAACTAATAATGAAACATCTCTTACCAGTCTTCTGAGTATTTCTCGCTGTTTAGCTGCCTAATCATCTCCTCCCGCTCCCGCTCCCTGATGGCTAGCGTTTCCTGTAGCTTCTGTTTTTGCTTCTGGAACTCCTTGACCAGCTCCCCGGAAAAGCTCTGCTCAAGAGGTTCCGTCGCGGGCGTCAGTTCCAAACCTACGTTATTAGGTGAAGCTGTTATCACTATACTCTGCCCACTGGCGGTCGCGGTGCTAACTGGACGCTCGTTCAGGGAGTCTCGACGGGATGATCTAGAAATATGAATATCCTTGGTATTCATAGTTAAGACGAAACAACAGGAAACAAAATGAAATACATTCGGAAGACAAGCAAAAGTATAATAATGTGCAAAATGGTACCTGTGTGCCTGTGTCAATCACGAATAAATTACACTTTGCTGCCATAATTTGCTGACAATGTGATGATTTTAATTATGTAGATTGTAGATGCTCTTACTTGGTGCAAGTGCGCTGGTATCGACGGTAAAAATATGTTTATGTACTATGCCACAATATTTCGTTTGAAGCGATTGATTTTAAACATACTGAACATATTTTTTATGTAGATCATAGAGAAAGGACAGCTCTATGTCCGTGTGAAGCCCTTATTTTGATATCTTGGTTACTTTGGTTACCAAAAGATTGAAAATACATCAGAAATGAGTAAAAAGTGTATTGACATTTATTAAGATATTGTCACATAAATATTGATTGACAATATCTAAAATTTTGTATCAAAGATTTAATAAAGAGCTTCGCACGAGCATAGAACAAACCTTTCTCGATCATTTGCAAAAAAAAAACGTTCCATTATTTTGAAAAATGAGCGCTGGAAATTAAATATTAGAAACCCATGCAAAACGCCTTTTATTCTAAGTAAAGTCCCCTCTTTATACTCCAAGACTGAGGTCTGGACACGCCCTTGATGTCTATACGTTGTATCTGTCTACGAAAATGAAGGAATTGAATCAGTATATTAGAAGAAATTTGATGAATAATCGAAACTGTGGTAGAATAGAATAGTCATCAGGCACAGCATTTTTCTCTCGCCAAAAATTATTTCAGTTTGTTACAGAACTGCAGCAATTATTTGAAAATCTTCCAAACGTATTTACACCCCATTCACCTGGCAGTTCCTAGAGACGCCGGACTTTCCCTGCCCCTGTGCTCGGGCGTAGAAGCATTGGACACCTTCCTCTCCGGACTCCTTGGGGGCAGCTGCTGCCCAACCGGGTTAGCCGCAACGCCTTGCACTCCGGACGGCATTTTGGGAGTGCTCGTTTGCTCTCGGATGGAAGGGAGCTGTTGGAAGTCCACATAGCTATTGCTCAGAAACACCTCGCCTTCGTTCTCAAACAGCCGATCCACGGAGGTGTTCATCAATTTCGTGGTTTTTATACCTAAAAAAATGAGAAAATCTAAAGTTTGACATATCCAATCATTCTAAGTCACTAATGTCTTAAAAGTATTCGGAAAGCTTCATCTAGTGAGGTACGTTTTAGTCGCAGCTTATATTACAGATTTTTTTCAACTATTTTTGGGATTCAACGTGTATTGATATATCATAATAATATTATATCAGTAAATTAGCTTACCTGTTAGGTGAAAACTGGCAAAACTACTTCTAGACATGGGTCCATTTGCACCAATATCACCTGTGCTCATCGCCATTGCCCTGACAGATCCGTTACACATACCATCATTTCCTACCCTCTCTAAAACTGGCATTAGTGACCTGAAAATAAACATCAAAAATCAAATAAAACAAGCAACAAGGATCAATGAATGATTTCAGTTTCATCCAGAATATAATCTTCCTTAATGTTGATAATGAAGTTCTATTCATTAGACATCCTAAGCAAAACATCCTATTAAAATATTTTTTTGTGAAAAAGATGACTGCTATTATATATAACCACGAGTAAATAGAGCACGTCTGATAGTGCAACCAGATTGTTCTCAACCAGGACCACCAAGAGAAACTGCAAGCCCGAGAAAATATGTAATTCGGCCCTTCCCATCCAAGAAACCAGAGAAGCAATAAAGGTAAACACTACTGGAGACATCAAAAGAGAATCATTTCTGGACCTGTTTCAGACGCACAACTCCCTCCTAAACCCCAGCCCCGATTCATTTCACCCTCCTTCTCTTGGCGAGCCTGCTCTCAGTATTTTACCATATTTCACAACACCTTTCCACTAGCTTTTCCACCTGACAAAATATCATTGGCAATCATTATCCTGATACCTATTTTATTAAATGATTTATGTGGTAGAACATATTAAATAATTATTATCGTAAAAAAGACATGATCAGACTATATAACCAGTAAGTTGACGCTGTACTTTCCACACAATGGTATCCAGTTATATAAAAATATTTGGGTCGGAATTTGGAACTGTTAAAAGTAGGAATTGATTATAAAAAATATCGAAAAACCTCAAATCTTCGATAGTTTCCAAAATTCCCAAAATTTGTAATAAAAGTCGCTAAAAACGAAACTCAACAGATTACCTTCCTTTGGCAAAATAATTTAGATATGTCTTGTTTGAAAGTTAAAACCCATATAGCTTGCGTTTTGATATTTCTTTCACTTCTTTGTTTCAAACTGAGCTGCAAATGAACACTCCTCAACATCTTATATAATAACTAGAGGAAATCATCGGACCACTCAAAATTGTTACTAGTAATGTAGTAATCATGAAATCGCCTCACCTAGTCATTATATCAGCCGCCGACCTAGGCCTAGTGAACGGCATCGCCGAATGCGGGAAAGTCTTTGGCTTGATTGGAGTGACCAGCATGTGTTCCGTCCAGGATGTCTCCAACGAGGGCCGTTCTAACCGCTCTACATCGACGTTCAGGGTGCGTTGCTCGAATGGCACCGAAAATGTTTCTGGAGGGACACTTTGCAGCCACGATAGCAGGCTAAGATCCGAATCGCTGAAGCCCACAGTTCCATCCAGTAATCGGCTAAAGCTCATTTCCTAAAATAAAATGAATTTATAATGAAATCATTTCTGAAAGTGCATTAATGTATTTGTTCTTGATTTACATCATTATTTTACTGTGTTTCAAAGCACAATATCATGACACATGACGGAGATCTTGAGAATACGTTGTTCTATGCTGCTGCTCATAAGACAGGCAGTGTTTCCGGTGTGACCGTGCATTATGTTCATTATTTTGAATTTTAATTTATCAACAATGGCAATCGAACATCATACAAAGTTCCACTTTGAAAACAAACTGGTTGGGTTATTAACACACAATTTTACAGATAAAACTTTCAGTGATGCGTTTCGATTTAGATTTAAATCGTCGATACACTACTATAAGTTTCCATTTAATTGTATTCTAGTTAACTTACTCCTCAAATATCTTAAAATATAGAATGGATTGCGAAGAATGAAATAGGTCAAGGAATAAAATATCTTAAAACGTGAAATATCTTATGCAATAAAATAGTTTATCACATGAGATATCTCAAGGACAGTTCGACGGCGATGGTCAAGGTTTTGTAGGGATTTCCCTTAACACTAGTGTTGATGCAGTCACCAAAAAAATATTCCCCCAAGACAGACACAAGAAAGGAAAAATATCAATAGAACAATAGCTAGACAGAATAGATACTAGATTTGAGAGGAGTCAAATCTGACAGTCCAATGATGATTTAATAAATCGAAACGCGGCACTGAAAGAAAAAGAGTGTTATTTGTGAAACTGTGTGCTAATTACACAACATTTTATCTGCATGATGCAAGAGTTTCACCAATTAAGAGCATCTACAATCTACATGAACAAAATGGTTGTCCTCAAGACAGTTAATCAATCATGATCAATGTCATTGTAACTTTGAAATCAATTGATTTAATTTTGTACTTTAATAAAAGCTGCTGAAGCAGCTACAACGTTACTAAAGGCCTTTTAAGTGGTCATATGTGGCTTCAATTAACCAACACGACAAAAAAGATGGATCAGAATGATCATAACTCATCTATGCAGTTGAATTTGATATTTAGAGTCTAAAGGTGCTATCAGAGTTTCAATAAAATATCTTAAGACATAAGTATTGAAAGACTGACTGGTAATAGTTTGAGTTGAGATATATTATATAGAAATCCCTTACATTGCTTATGGTTATCGGTTATATTTCTTGAATTTTGTTTTATGCAAGATAAAAATGATTTTAAAGACACGACCGGATCATCAAGTTTCAGAACTAATACTGATCTGTCTGTGGCATATATAACGAGAAATAAGTTAGGGTACATGGTAACCATTGACCTGAAATCACATATGTATCTGTATGAAGTTGCACTGATGAACGATATTCAATCGGAAACAATAATGATAATTTTTGCTTCAATACAAGTATTGTCACTTTGAGATTTCTCTAGTAGACAACAAACAGCAGCATTTAGAATGTTCAATCGTCATCAGAGCATCCACGAAAATGTAAGAATTTCCTTTATCTCATAGATGTAGTGAGATGTCTAGATTCAGTTGTAGTGATGTTAGTGCAGTTGTTTACGTTGAAGTTTTCCTACTCCTGCTTATATAGAACTAGTTGTTTACCTGCGAATGTGCTTCCGCTCCAGTAGCTTTTGCCTGACAATAATTCACGCAAGATTCATATAATATCCCCTTGATGATTAGTTGAATCAGTCTATCATTCTTAGCACACGTGTTACCCTCGTGCGGAGGTTTCTTGTCACCCGGTAGGAATTCTGCTACTAATGGGTATACCTGAAGAAAAATGTATTAGTTATCATATGATAATGATACCTTCAAAGATTACATATCTTGGTGAAAAAATATATATGAGCTAACTACTGAATTCAATTGTGAGAAATGAAATTTATGAATTCAAAAATAGCTCATATCATGATTATAGCACTTTAAAAGTTCAGATTTCAGCATGAAGAATTCTTTCTATTTCTTGCATGTTTTATCGAAGAAGTTTGTTTTTAACATATTACGGGGGTCACGCTGAAAGTCTTTAGATATTCCTAATCTATACAAGTTTAAACAAATTTGAGCATGCAGCTATTTTGTCTAAAGTTGTAAGTGCTTACACGCAAAGGCAGCGTATGATTCGTTCAGTAGTTGCCTTGCCAAGGTCTCGAATACATCTAAGTGTTGGCCAAATTTTAATGTAAAAATGGAACCGGGTAGTCGCGATTTTCGAGCCATGATTTTGTATGACTATAAAAATGGACTAAAATAAGCGGAATGTCATGAAAGTTTAGTAAGTTGCTTCGGGGACTCTGCCCCTTCTAGGGCTACAGCTTTTAATTGATTTGCTGAGTTTAAAAGGGGCCGGGACTCACTCGATGAAGAACCTTGCACAGGTCGACCGCCCACTGCTGTTACTCCGAAAACTGTAGTAGCTGTGCAAAATATGGTAAAAAAGATCGACATATAACCTACACCGTCTAAAGACTGGTCTGCGGGGTATTCAATGGCATCATGACAACGCACCCGCCCACAACGCCACTTTTTTGCTGAACAGAGCGTCAAACTGTTGCCTCACCAAAAGTTACGAGGTCGCCATTTCTACACCGATGAAGAGGCAATCGCTGCATTTGAGGAGGATATTAGCAACCTTTCAAAAGAACGTTGGTCACAAGAATATAACAAGTGGTTTTATCGAATGCGTAAATGTAGAGGTAGGGGGAGAATATGTTGAAAAAACAGAATGAAGTTTTTTAACAAAACCTTGTAGTTTTTCTGCATCTAAAAATTTTCAGCGTGACCTACGAACTATGTATTTCCATAGATAATTTTTCTTGAAAGGGTTTACGGTTTTATATTGTACTCATATGAAATCAAAAGTTGATGCACATACCTCACGAAAGCACTGGACCCGCGCGCTGCTCGGGTTCCAGTCTTTGTATTGTAGATGATCGGTGAGTCGAGGCAGCGTCAACAGCAGGCACATCGTTGAGTAATCTTCTTTGCTGGGTGAGTATTTTTCTAATTCGTTCAGTACTTTTACTACTTCTTCAACTGCATTGTCTACGCTACTACCTAAAATACGATAAAATTAATTTGCCATCCAATGCCGCTTCACTTGTAAAAACGTATCAACCTGGTTTACTTGGCTTGGCTCTCATTTTTGAGACGTTTTGCTTTCATCTCTAAAGCATCGTCAGTAAGTTAAATTGTTTACAGGCTACTTGTATACCATTTACAATATCTTGACATTCTTACGGCAATGGTTGAGATTTTGCAGAGGTTTCCTCAACCCAAATGCAAATAGTCATCAAAATATTATATCCCTCCAATAAACATTCATAACATGAGTTAGCTAGCTAGTTAGTTAGTACAAGTAACCTGGGTAGACTTTGTGAACAGTCAGTTCGACAGTTTGACGATGCCTTGAAAAGTAAAGCAAAATGTGCAACAAATATGAGGACCCAGTGTAGGACTATGAATTGCTAAATGATTTCTTGAACCAAGGAGCTCTTTTTCCCAAGATCTAAATATGGATATCTCCTTTTCGGTAACAGTTTCACATACACATTTTCGATTTTACACAAATTTATCGTCTTTGTTGATTAATATTATCGAAGTTCTTTTTTAATATCGTAATCAGACCCGTCGAGAGGAAATCTGGAGCTTAGAGGATAATTCTTTGAGAACTCAGAGAGAAAAATGGAAATGACACATAACAGTGTTAAGAAATCAAAAATATGATAATGGCCTTTCATTTCCGGACCCCTTAAGTGCATAGGCTAAAATATTTAAAAAAATATAATATAGTAGTGGGCGTAATAATCTTTTTAAATTACAGAAAAATTATAAATTTCTGTAGGAATGACTAAATTGATGTTTAAGAAATGGCGTCCCCTTTTGCCAACTTTTTTCACGCATATTTTGACATTTTCTTAAGAATTTGTTTTTTTAAGACGAGAAAAATAAGATCAGGTTGCATTTTCCGATGCGCAATACTTTGTAAAATAATATTTAAATTCGTAATGCAATAACAAGAATAAAACTGCTGAGCAGTTCCACGAAAGCAAATCTTTTCAGCTAAAGACCGACGCACACGTATCCAGTAGCTAGCGCCATTCTGACTGAGGAGCGCATTTGCTTATTTTTGAATAAGTCGCATTACAAACTTTTTTTTACTTTACTGAGTTTTTGGATCATTTTGTGAAAGAAACACGTAAAAATCTCCATGAGGCAAGTGGAAACTACTGGTAAGAAAAATAGAGCTGGACTGTCATGAAAAAGTGATCACTTGCGTGTAAACATAGCTTTATTCTGTTCGATTAAACGCAAAATGCAACATGATGAATCATTACGTCTGTAGTGCCTTATACCTTGAACGTTGGCCTCTGACTTGACGCACAGCAGTTCGATGTACTTGTGCTTGAGTATCGAGTAGGTGAACTTCCTGGCATCAAAAGAAGTAAGTGCCTCCAACGGCTGTACAAACTCCAAAGCGTCGTCCCATTGGCCGTCGAGGATCAGTTGTCGCAGGAACAGAACGTCGTCGGAGAAGTCGCCGTTTATAACGCCCGTTTCACGTTCCAGGCTCACCTGTTTAAATAAAAAATAATTATTTGCAATCTGATTTTGAATATGATAATAAAAATATTTTTTTTAAGAAATTTCATGATATAAAAATCGGTCCCGCAGTTGCGTTTCCCGGATTTCCGAAACAGAAAATGTGAAATTTACATAATGTGATTCAGAACGTACTCGTACACCGGAATGAAGACTAAGAAAAATTTGAGCTTGAAAACAAAAAAATGGATGCAATGGTACAGCAGTTGATAGATAAACTCTACTCTACTCTACTCTATCTTTACTAAAAATAAATCTTAAACAAATCAGACATCAGTGTGATTTCAAGGCAACACGGCAATATTGGGATCCAAGCAGAAACTATACGGAACCATGTGTATGAGGTTTCAATGTTTCAATAAGAGGCCAAAAGAAGATATATTAAGCACAGAGACAGCCATAGGATAAGTGTCAGAAGCTACCTTAAATAGAATATTCCTGAATTAATATGCGATAGAACCTCTGAGTACTTTCCTAAACCTGGAAAGAAAACTGCAGGAGGAAAGTAGGGAGAATAACTCTGATTCCGTACTATGGAAAAATTATAAGTCATCGTAATTTTGGATGAAGTTTATTGAATTGTATGAATTTGAGCTATATTCTGAAACTTATAGACATATTCAAGGCCAAAACTAAGTCCAAAGATGACAAGCTGAGGGTATAGGTTGAGGTCTGATATGAAGAATTTAATCTTGTAGCAAAAATAAACGGAATATAGTTGTTTAAATAATAATTGGATTCTACTGCCGTTCCGTGCTGTTTCATGGCTATACTTTTTCGAGAAGATACAGATTGTAGAGGCCGTAACTATTACTGGTGAATGATACCTGCAGATGTTACAAGATTATGCAATTCCGCGGATATAAAATAGGCACGAAGGAATTGGAAACATGACTAATTGACTATGCAGGATGGAGGTCCCCAACATATTTAACGACTAGTTAAAGAACTGTGTTTCAAGATCGTGTACAAAATAGATATTTTGTAAATTCAGGGCCTCCAAGATCGCCAAACCTCAACCCAGCGGCGGGGTTATTTAAAAAAATTGGCATTTAGAGCACGATTGACGATCCTGCTGGAATTCAATGACTGAATTAGGGAGCAAACTGTCGACATTTAACTAACCTGTTTCATCCATTTAAAATTCACCACATGAATATGGAGTTTTCAGAACTCCTCTAGATACTAAAGGAAATTGGCTTTTGATCGCGTATAATAATAAGATAATTTGATAATATGGTGAATATATCATGAGATAATAACTATGCGGATATATATTCAATTGGGTGTTCTCTACAGCATTATTCACGAAATACAAGTTTCGTGTCTCGTATCATTTCAATATGACAGCAATAGTGATGATTCCTATAGCATAAAATTGTATTTAATCTCCTTTCTCTATTTCTACAGCACGCAATCAATCTTCTTCCCGCCGTTGATAATTACGATATTTACATTACATACACATTACCTTTAGAGTATGCGTGAGGACGTAGACTAAAAAATATTATGTTTGCACTGTCATAAATCATGATATCATCTGTAAACCCATGAAGTTCCGAGCCTGTGTTGTACGTGATAAAGGATAAAGGCAATAACGTGCTTTATCTATTTATCCGTATTTATCCAGCACCAGCGATGCATTGTGTGGATGATTATTATGAACCGAGTTTTGATTGAGGTAGAAGTGGTGGTAGTCAGGCCTGGCGAGAGAGGAAGGAGGCGTAGCATTTACAGTGGGCCTAGGTTTTAGACGGGACTCGTGAATGATAAGACTTTATCGTCATAGTCAATTTTCCACGGTATTGCGTGCCATTTCCTCCTTTTCAGGTCTTCAGACGGGTTTTTTTGTTTTAGCTCTTCAGCTGAGATCACGACAAATACATTCACAGACATGTTTTTCCAAACCATTTTCACAAATGAAGGAATTTTCGATTTTTGTTTTGATAATGCTGCATTTGAGCTATTCTTAGCAGCGATAGAGCATTCCGTGGAACGTGCGGAACACAACACAACCCGTCAGTATCTGATTACACCGCAATCTTTCGAGAAGACTGAAAACGATAATAATAATGATAATGCCTTTATTATATATACGAGTAGTACAAATGGCGAAGTTTAGCCTAAATGGCTACTCTACTCAACCGGTTCAACAATAGGGGATAATAATTATCAGGGTACCATGACAGAATCACGAAAAATACCTCTCTTCCAGATTTGAACCCGCTTACCTGTTTTCACTAGGATTGCCTGAACGAAAAAGCTTATATGCAGCTGCCGAAGATATAAACCGAAGCACAAAGATCTACTTTCAGACAATGTGCCTGCGTATCAGTAGAAGATGGCCACTTTGAACACCAAAAAACAGAAATATAATAATATTTTTCAATTTGTGGAGGTTCTGTGTGAGGCCAGGCGCATTTATTAGACTATTTTTCATTTCTGGATTGTGTCCAAGAGCTTTAGGGAATGCTTCGGTGCAGGTTATGTCATTGTTGATGGTAATTCGAAGACGTTTGATGGAAAATGACACGAGTATTGAGCGTCTAATTAAGACTGTAAGCAATATTAAAAAATTTCGAAACACAAAAACATCAATTGATTTCCATAGAAAAAGCTGGCAAAACAAATATTTCGCTATCTTATGATCCCTAGTGTTTTTGATATTTTATAAGTTTGGATAACACCACTTGTTTTTTATATGTCTTGGAACAATACTGCTTCATCATAAATTTTAAATCTACTGAAACTCTAAAAAAACATGACCATTCAGTCGAAATAAAATGAAATCAATTAGTATATTTTCGGTCAGTAGTTAAAAAAAAAACCTATCGAACACTTTTGATCATTTTATCGATGTCTGACGTTTAAAATCTCCTTACAGATATATTGAGTCTTACCTGTGATATATGTAGTTCCCTGTTGTGTAGAAATTCGAGTGCCAGTCGGACGACATCCTCCTCTCGGAGTGTCAGCCGTGCCGACGGCATCACGTACCGGATCTGCAGTCTGAAACACAAACAGGAATCAATCATTAGTCAAGTGCCAAGGCAAGATCTGTAAACTTAATACAATTGATATATGATTCGGCATGGAGTGGCGCCAGAGCTGAATATAAATGAAAATTTAATAAGAAATACGTTTATTGTTTTTGATTGAAAATGTGTTTGTGATGTTTTATGAGTATAAGCAGTTTTCTTCACAAGAAAGTGATTGCCCGCGTGATTGAGCGGGAAATGGACCGGGCACAAATCAGGACGGTTTTTAGCCTCGATTAAATTCGCAGTGCAAAAAATTGGCATCCTCAGTCGATGCAGAAAAATGAGAGCCGAATTTATAAACATTCACAAACAACAGTTAGCACGCCAGAAATGCAATAATCTCGAAAACTTTGTGATCATCCAGAAGTTTATATACATTTGTTTTAAAGTGTCTGTTTGTTGAGGTAAAACCAATGGCGATGGCTTCCTAAGAACACCCTTGATCCTGATTGGTGGGCAACGAAGAACGATGAACATAAAACAATTAAGAAGGTTATTTTATCACAATCACAATGCAACTACAGGACAAAAGTTTAAAGACCCGACAAATGCCAAGCAGGAAGTAAAAGGGTCAATAATAATCGTAATTAGCTTGACGCGTCAAACTTGTGGGTTGTACCCTTTGATCAAGAAATATATACATGAATCTTATCAGATGCAATAACGTCAGTAATCACTAATTTAAAACGTCACTAGAGAATGGTATCTGCCTCTGATTTGGATTAAAAGTTCGCTATCGTTTACGACTGCACGGAGTATAAAAAAATTGTAATAAAAATACGATTCTCCAGAAAAAATTCATTTGCAGAAAAATGTGATCACGAGAAATATACAAAATTGAAGTTAGACCTTTTATGAACAGTCGTGCTCAAAAATGTATATGCCCTTAAATGAACGATACTGTGGAGAATGCTGTGAATAAGGTTAACACGGTTTGAAAATACATGTCTCCTCAAAACCTTGGTGAACGATGTTTTGAAAGTTCACATGATTTGCTGCATGCTACATAATTTTATCTCAAAAAGAGTAGCATTACCTACTATTTTTTTGGTTACTATAAATATAAGTGAAATCCGTCAAAATACCCAACTCAATCTTCTGTTCGTTTAGATTGAGAAATCACAGAAAATACGCAGAGGTTATTTTCTGCCCGACGGGTCGGCATTTATTTTACGCCCTTGAGGAATGCAAGATGTGATTCAAAATTATAGGAAAATTATCCGAGTATCCACAGAAATGAACTTTGCATTACCAATATTTAAAATACTAGGAACAATGAATGTAGTTTAATCAGAGACATTAAATTCATATTTTGCATGTTTATGAAGGTCTTGATAATTTTAGTGCAAGGCAAAAGATTTTTTTGCAGAAGGAAATAATATTTTGAACACTGGTTGATTCTTAAATATTTCCAATTCACCCAGAATTTAGGGAGTAATGAATGTAATATTAGAGGGGGAAGTTAAATGTCAAGGCAAATGACTATGTTAATGCGTGTAAAGAAATTGAAAATTCTTGACTCTTTTATTTATTTGCATATATCAGTGTAACGTAATACATGTTATTTTTTCGCGAAAGGGACACTTTAATATCATAATCCATTTTACTATATAGGTTCGCTACTTTTCCTGAATTCCGTAAAAATAACAGAAAAAAAAGTTAAAGATATCTAAACGTTTCTCTGTCCTCTGTGTGGAAATTTAACGGGATCGATATGAATTTGTCGTAAATCTTGATGAATGGAACGAAAGGTGATTATGTGCACTCCATCTGCGCAACCTGTGTCATCTGTTCGGTTTACATAGTTTCAGGACGACGGATGCCATATATTTTTATGTCCTCATGTCGGAAATATTTGTTGTATCCTAGGATTGTTACTGTTGATAACTGAGGCTCTATAGAAGTATAATAAATTCCGCGATTGTTTAGTGGCTGTAGTAATTATATAGACCAGTCGATAGAGGTTGAGAATGGATGTAAAAGAGTCAGATGACATTATTGCTGGAATGATGTACTTGAAAATTGCATGCAGACAATCTATTTCCTACTATTTGTACAATGAATGTTTTTATTGAAAAAGGCCTCTATTTCAAAGATATTCCTAAATTTATAATAGAAATATGGATGCTACTGCGTGAATGACGTTAGAAAAGAATCAAAAATTTAGATTGACACGCACAACTCACCCTGAAAGTATTTATGGTTGTTAACACTATAGCTCAAAATATCTAAACATTCATTATCCGAATGCAATAAATCAGACTCCCATATGCATATCAGTTATCTCATACTCACTAACAAAAAAAAGGTAGAGCTACTCACAAGTTGCTTACAATACATGACATTCGCATTTATTGACTGACTAGCACTTCTATTTCGTAAAAATTGAAATATCTACTTATAAAATTCTATATATAGTATTATGGTTTTCTATTATATTTAGCTGACACTTCGTTTGAAGCTTTAAATGTTCAATTTGAAGCATTATTAGTCCCGAGTTGTTATCTTTCAAATGAGACAAGTACGAGTTCAGCATTTTGGTCCAGCCAAGCAATTCACTCTTGCATGCGAATTCAGCATCGGGTGACGTTTTTGCGAGTGTCTGCTCTTTTATCTCATTTATAGTCGTATTTGAAGCATAAAAGGGAAATATCGGTTGAAAGATTGCATGGAAAAAATAAGGATAAAGCTATGTGCTAGTAGTTTTTGTGTTACTATGTTTGTTCATGTGTCATAGATAGCTAGCCATTTTTGGGTGTCAAAAACCCGGGTCTGATGCTTCAAATTGAACATTTAAGGTGCCAAATAATCGTTTTTACTACCATTTAGGCATCCCTCATAAGTTTGTTTAGTCACACCAGAAAAAAGTGAACACTTTTTTGCAGTAATATATTGTTGAACTTCATAAAAAGAAATTGGACAGTACATAAGAATGGTTCTTTTAATCATAGCATATGATACGTGGCTCTCATAGTATATTCAAAGACTAACTTTATCTCCGATGGCCGTTTTTGTTTATTGTACATAACTTGTGAAAAACCGTTTACTTTTATTATTGATTGATTATTTTTTTTATGGAAGAACTAAACCGGCTTATTCTATGATGATTCTTCTTTTAAATTTGTGATGTTTTTGCATGTCAATATAGGCCAAACTTTTAAATTTTCCTCCCACTATTTTACGTTGTCATGCTCATGGAAATCAAAATTTTGATTAATTGTCAGTCACCACAGTACCTGAGTGAATGATTCAAAAGTAATTTACCATTAAGATGTATAAATTCACTATAATTTTCCATACTTCTATACCTATGTTAACTGTTTTGCAATATCCTGAAAAATAAGTAAGTTGACAAGTAAGTTGTGAATGATCAATTGTGACAGTCTCTCGACGATTTACTCATTAAATCGAAACGCGTCACAAAAAAAACGATTTTTCTTTTTGAAACCTTGTATTCATTATTACACAATTTTATCTGACTAATTGGCGGTCCTCAAAGCTGAAACTATTCTGAATCAAAATAAGAGATGAATGATACAAAAATACTATGTCAATAATGTGTTCGTATACATGCATGTTGGAAAACTTACAAATCACCGCAGAATAGCAAGTTAATCCCAACCATTTTGCACTCATATCAATCAAAACAACGTATAACACACATAACCTCAAACATGCAACCCGACATGAAGCAATATCTGAACCTTTCAGCATATACTAATTGCTCACTATTTTGTCTGCCATCAGCCGATGAATTCAATACAGTATTGCCCCGGATATGGGGCATTATTTGGTGCAGCTTTTATGATGGGAAAGTCGTTTGACACTGTTGTACTTATAAGACACCAATCACATGACACTAAGCATAATAATTCATATTCTATGAGTTATGTGTATTGGCTTATCGATTTAGAGGAACAAAGTAGAATCCAAAAAAACACAGAAAAAGTGTTGCCTGAATTACATCAGTAGGTTACTAGAGTGGACGGTCTTTAATATGATAGTTTACAGATTGGTGTATTTTGTAATGCTAGCACCTCTAGCGAGCCTATCATTGTAAAGTGTCGTTAGATAGATTCCAATATGTGCGGCAGTAGTAGAAGCATAAAAAACAAAACCTCAGAATCAGGAGCTAGATGATAAAAAAGGTAACGCTGATATTGGGCGGCAAAAGACACATTAAATACAATTGGTGTATTATTTCGTCCTGATGTTGTGATATAATTGACCTTATCTGATGGAATCACTTTTTCAACGTGTTCTTTTGTGTCACAATCACTTCAGGAGGTGACAGAAATTACTTCTTTTCTGATCCCTCAAGCAAGGTGGACCACTTCAATCAGTTCAGTTCATATCGGCCTGTTATTGTTCCGTGATAGATTTTCACTCTATTCATTTGACGCAGGCGTGTAATCTAAAAAGATAATGCATTATGATCGATTTTAATAAAAACCAAGAATCTACTGAATACGAAATCGATTGAATGCAAAGTTTCACAGATAAAACTCACTTTGTGTGGAGATTTGTGTTCCAATTAGACAACTTTTATCTGAATGACGGAAAAATTTCACCAAGTAAAAGCATCTAGATTCTGCATAATAATAAAATCTGCTGGATCAAACAAAATCTAAACCACGCAGAGCAAATAAATTGTAAAAATATTTGAATTCAATTTCCATGCCTTCAACAACATAGCACAGCTTCTAGGATGACGAAATACAGTACACAATTATCATGTAATGTGTGTACATTGTGGTTCTACAATCAAGACAAAATTGCAAATCCCCCCAAAGCAATAATCGTCAAAGTGATATATTGTAATACAAAAGCAGGGTCATTCAATATTTCTGCCCTTATAATCTCAGCATATAAGCATCTTTCAACCCCAAATTATCTTTGCGATGTGCGCAAACAGAAACAGGGTAATGGGAGAACTAGCATAATGGGCACGGAACCAGAAACGATGCTGGGGAATCCAACTAAGAAACTTCCAACGTGTCCTACTTTCTTTCCTTGTGCGGTTTATCTCATTTCTCTTGCATTACAAGTACAAACAATGGCGTCACATCGTTGGACTGTTGAATAGTCTAAGGCTCCCGTCGCTATCCGTTACTGTGTCATTGAGACTTCTTTATATGATTATGTTTACGAAAAGACAATTTCTGTTTATGTATATTATTCCTAAATCCAAAAAGCGAGATCACTAATTAGTGCGCTGTAATGCTGCGTTCTCACTAAGGCTACTAGCGACTGCAACGCAATTGCAACGATACTCGTCCTTCCGACACCAGTACCAGTGCTAGCACGGCAGTGTCGGCTGCACAGTTAATTGCTGAGTGACTGCCAGCGTCCCAGCACTGCTGTATGCCGCAGGTAGTCGATCTGTAGTGGACGAGAACCATCGATAATCTGACAAGGAGCCTTCCTCCAGCACTTACTGTTTTGCGATGATTGATTGGATCTTTATTCCAGGTCTGCGCTGTGAAAGATGCTGAAGCAAAGTTCTGTATGTATTATACTATGCTTCCCATTACAAAGTATCAGAGCCAGCGGCTATAACTTCCTTCTACAAGACACTTTATTCATGACTACTGAAACAAAATACTTTCAGTTGATTCAGTAGCTACACAGGAGCAACGCAACTCAAGTGCGCTGCAGTTGATTTACAGTCGCAGGCACCAGGAACTATCACTGCGTAAAAGAGGATAGACAGACATCTGTGAAATTAGCTAGTGATGTTTTTGCACACTGAAATATTTAAAAAATACAGAGTATGCACGAGTTTATATAAATGTAACCTTTGAAAGTTGTTTAAACTCTAGTGGTTGCCTCTCTACTTCATCTGATATTTGTAGTGGTCGCCAATTAAAACACCATATTATTGACGAAAGAATATTACTATCATTTCTTTAGTATCAACTACTATGAGAGGATAAAATGAAGATGATGCATTCGCACTTAATAATGTTCAAAGCAGGGCCCAACAGACCTAGGGAGATGTGGCTGCTGAACAAAAAGAGAGATTCACTCCATCTGTTGGTAGGCAACCCCACAGGCCATTGAAGGTTGAACAGTCACTTGTCACCCATAGGAGTGGTATGTTAGAAGTGCTGGGAGGAGGACGAGACTCTCTAGGAGACAAAGTCGTATACCGCCTTAGAACTGAGGTATTCGGTACACCGGAATTTTACAAGCAGCAGCTTTCCACCACTGGTATGACATGTAAAATAAATTAGAAGTATTCGCCAATATATCTGCAACGAATAATACAATGAATGTATTTCCCAGTAACCAGGTGACATCAATACAGAGCGTCCCCAAATAATGAGCGAAGTAACCTCTAGAACCAAGACTGCCGGGAAAATGCTGAGGGCATACCAGCAAGGCGACTGCTGAACAGAAAGAGAGATTCACTCTATCTGTTGGTAGGCAACCTCACATAATTGACACTTCTAACATACCACTCATAGGAGTGGTATGTCAGAAGTGCTGGGAGGAGGACGAGACGTCGTCCCACATCCTAGGAGACTAAGCCGTATACCGCGGCCTTAGTACTGAGGTATTCGGCACAACGGAATTTGACAGGAAAAAGTTCTATCCAGCGGAATGGTCTGACATGATGATCTCTATCAAAAGGTCTGGTAGATTGATGGACTCGACACTAAGGGATTACCATGTCAGCTATAGTGCTAGTGTTAGTCTTAGTGATGTTTTTTGAGGTCGGCAAAAAGGGCCAAATTATATCTACCTCTATACATCCCCGATTAAATTACTACTCTTGTGAATATTTCGACATATTTACAACCTAATTTGTCCATTTCGCAGCATTTTATAAATAATTCTGTGAGAGTATGAAGTCGCGAATAATATTTGTCCCAATTTTCCCAGTGTCAAGCACCACCACTGAATGAGGATAAGATAGAGAGAGGGAGTGATGATGAAAGTTTTTCAATAAACGCGGCTGTGATGGAAGCTTTTAGTATTCTTTGTTCGACTGATGAAGCTATGTACACAAAATATTGAATGAATGGACGGGTCGCAGCTTTGTTTTAAAGAAATACGATATGAAAAACGGTCCATAAAAAGATGCAGGAAAGAAGTGAATCCAGCTATGAAAGTCAGATTGGTACGTGAGTACATCAGATATGTGCCAATATGATATCAGTTCAAAAATAAAGTAGCTTAATGAGCTCTAATGCAGTACAATACCCTGGCAATGAAAATGTTATAGGAAAAAACAAACAATATTATTGTTATAGAAGTGTTTGTTTTTGAATATCTCGTGATGCTACTTATCGTTAAAAGGGCATTGCTTGTAGAATACTAATACCGGAAACAAAGAAACCGATTTCGAATCTAAAAACAGATATAGTGAGGCCAACACGGTGTAAAATCAAACAGAGGGTTCTGCTACAACCTAATGGTTAACGAGCGAAATTTCACGAGAAGCAGCTTTCCACGCGGTATGCCATGTAAAATAAATAAGAAGTATTCGCCAATATATCTGCAACGAATTATACAATGAATGTATTTCCCAGTAATCAACTATCATCAATACAGAGCGTCCCCAAATAATGAGCGAAGTAACCTCTAGAACCAAGACTGTCGGGAAAATGCTGAAGGCATACCAGCAAGGCGTCTGGTTCTGATATACTGGAAAGAATACAAAAAGGATTTAAGGAACTAGAGACCTATAGCACCGCTCTATGCATTATGCGTTATTGAAAAGCTTTGAATATGAATCCTTAATTGATAAATCCTAAGTCTACTTCAGAAGATTCCCAATTATGGAATGGAGATGGATGGATGAATAAAGCTGGCGGTTCTCTTCCGCTCCAGAAAATTGTATTCTACGAAACAGGTACAAGGTCCAGATCAGATAATCTCCTCTCGCATGTGTGGAGATGCGCTCCGAAGCACTCCCTTGAGCTTCTAGACACAATCCAAAAACAAGTAGTACGTCTAGTATATGCGCCTGACCTTACAAAGGACCTCAATGATCACATCGAAAGGGTGTCTGTATTCTACTATAGATATTATCATGGCAGACCGAGCTTTCTCGCATGATAGCACGAATAGAGCAAACACTCTTCTAAAAATCTTTCTTTTCGAGAACCTCGAGGTAAGTTGAATGAGCTACCTCTGACTTTGTTACAATTTAAAGCATTTTAAGGTCAATGTAAAGCGTGATAGGCTTTCTGCATTTGCGTGAGGTTATCTATAACAAAATAAAATCCTGGTGTTCTCGTCATTACCTCGACGTTTGATTTTAAATTGAAGTTTGGAAAACTAAGATCGCACGTCCTTTCAATATGCATGAAGGAAAATGTTAAGTAATATTTATTTTAAAATTTTCAAATGTGAATGTGCGTACGCTGCTCATTGTTTACATTTTCATAATGGCTCCACGTCATGAAAACTGTATGACTACTGATATTCAGCAATATATGTTGAGCATAGCAGACGATCTAGCATACTTATCGAAGTTAATGGAAGCGATACTCCACTGAGTATTTCGTCGCAAAATGTGCAAAAGAGCCTCTCACCAGATTCTGGTCAACAAGCACTTGTTGTTTTTCAAATTGCACCTTGTAAAGCCGTTCAACTACCGCATCACTAGCATCGTCAAATTGATCAATTCCTATATATTTGATACGCCTAGTTGAATGAACTGAATTTTGAAATACTCAACTAGTTCAAATTATCAGGTTTTCCGGAGTGCATCATATCAGCAAAACAACGTATTTTCAAAAATTATGAGAATTCCATGATATTTCAGTACTGTTATGTTTTAAGGTTAAAATGTGGCCTGAGTGTCCAATCAGCAAGACAAGAGTAATGACTACTTCTTTTTTATAGATATCCTCTCGCAGAGGCAGAAAGTCTATTTCGTTCCAGAAGGGGTGCGAAAGGATAAATGTCTACTCGAATCGACTTCAAAATACTGTAATTTGTAACCGCCGAGGAATAAATTCTCCGGGAGTCTATTCCATGGGGTTCCCCACAATAATTATACGAAAAGATCCATTCGAGGTGAGCTCGAACGTAATGCTTTTTGCTGGATTGAGCCCATAAGCTTCAGGGAGTGGTTAGAAACCCACCACACATGGCAACAGTATTCCAGAGATATGAGCTTTGCAGAAGTAGCAGTAGCTATTCCGGTAAATACAGTTTTCTGGAATCAAGTAGATTCACTCCTCATGTAATGGTTTTTTTAATTCACACAAATCTGCTATACAAATTTTGAAAACTAGTGAATATTATTAGATATAGCCATTGACACGGAGTGAAAACTTTCATGAGTAATTTGTCACTAACAAGGTTTGAAAACGGGCGCATGCATAAAAAAACAGGCCACTGAAGACTAAGCCAGTGAAGTCATGAAAAATTAAAAGCTACACGCGCATTAGAGGTGATAATACTCGTAAATATATGGATCTGATATTGAATATTAATCATAATACCAAGTTAAAAACATATTCCATTCCAAGTATCTAATTGTTTTTAAATCAAAGCTCACATCATAATTTGTGTGGGATTATACATGGTTGACCAAAAGTGCATAAAATTTTTACATATATCTAACATATTGTATACTATGATCAGTTTGCACAATGTTTCAAGCGAAATGATAATATTTTGATACCCCATATCCGGAGCACTGCGCTAATGCTTAAGGAAATTAAAAAGGTAGGATCAGAATACCATCTCCCTAACTGTTCAGCGATCGACTGTACAGTTAAGCATTACACTGGCGTTCAATTGAAAAATGCGGGACAATACTAATTGTTGCAAGAAACAATAACAGATTACCGATTTGATAAACATTTATGCACAAGAATGATACAGAGCTAAGTACAGAAATATGTATACGAGCCACTTTCCCACACCCGAATAGACCAATATATAAACTGACCTTACCATATTTTGTACAGAACGGAAAAATTAGAATTCGAGGAAAAGAAAACTGCTCATCAGGACATGAAAAATCAAAAATGTAAGTCGCATCTGAGGTGGAATACCTAGGAACAATCTTGATTGGACTGCCACCGGGGATTCGAAAAGGCCTTTGCTAGCAATAAAATCAGTCAACCGGTTGACAAAAATGGAGCTGACATCATCTTGTGTGGATGTATTGTGTCCAGAAGCTTCAGTGAGTGCTTTGGGACGCATCCCCACACATACAAACACACCTCCAGTGATGGTCTGCGCTCCGGGCCTTGTATAATAGCAGTAGCTGTTCCGGAGAGTATAATTTCCTGGAGCAGAAGAGAACCGCCAGCTTTTGGAACATCGTCCTAGCGAGGCCAGCGTGCTACCTTTATGACACCGGAATCGGGTAGTTCGACCTACTTGAACAATTTCTGTGCCACTTTGTACAATGTAAATATTCTTTATTGGTGGCTCACTAATTGGACAATACGGCAAAGGTATTTTTGAATGTCATTTCTGAACATGTTGACAATGCTAAGACAGATAACGGCGTATTCCTAATTACTTGTACAAACAGGTAATTATTTAGAAGTACAAGGTATTTAGACATGAATACTACCACAAAATTTTCCATAAAATAAACTATATTGAGTTCATTATTCAAGGCCATGGTCGGTAAAGCCCATTAATGCACAGTGAATGCTCAGGAGAATTAATATATTCTGAAACGGTATCTAATATGGAACCTTGATTCTTCATATGTGTAATTTAATAGAAGGTGCAAGTATAATAATTACACTTCTTTGTATCGAAGAAACGCGGGGAGATATACAACGTATCTCGCGAGCATATCGACAAACACTGAGATATAAAAATGTGTTATCAAGAGAAAATAAAATAATTATTTTACATGAGTTGACGTAGTGGTGACGCCATATCTTGATCAATTATAAAGCGATTTACGATATTTTGAAGAAATTATCAAGGGTATCTTTTTGTACAACAGTTTAATAGAAATAATGCGTTATCTCAAAAATTCAGGACCAGAAAACCTATAAAAAAATAATGAAATTCTCTTGTCTGAATGAATTTGGAATTAATTGAAACCCATCCCATCAATATCTAGTTATGAAAATTATTGCTATGGCTCTTGATAAGCAGTATTTTCATGTCTAATGATCAAATTTATCTATCTAACATACACATAAGTGTTTGGCTTTACAAAAATGACCCTTTTTACCTGCCTGGGACAAGCTGTACCCTCTAAAAAAAATATGTCGTAAAATAAGTGTTTTTCCCCTCACCTTATTAGAGCCCTATTTGCCCTCGTGTTTTCGGACAGGTAGTTACTGACAGGTAACTACTCAATGCGTCTTCCGAGTATTGATTTGTTTAATATAATTGTTTAATTAACATACAGTTTAACAAATAAAACTCTTCTCCTTTCAGTGACACGTTTCGATTTATATTTAAATCTGACAGTCCGAAGATGATTTAAATATAAATCGAAACGCGTCGCTGAAAGAAAAAGTTTTATTTGTGAAACTTTGGTTTAATTACGCAACTTTCTATCTGCATTACAAACTGAAACAATTCGGTTGAATAAGTATGAGATACCTTGAGGTTCAACAGAAGCTCACTAATCACATGATTTTCAAAGTTCACTGAAACACTGCACATCGAATCAAATCTACACGCGATCGAGAGAAAACTGAAAAAATTTCATGATTTGTTTATGTTCGTTAACGCCGCAACAGACTGAGCATAAGATCCACTTTTATGTGTATATTCCTTCTTTACCAGCACCAACAATATATCATTCCCGTTAATCCGCTTAGAATCTTGGTATTACACGAAAGCAGAATATACACATGTCCGTATGCCGGCCGGTATGTGTCCGATTTCTTCTAAATCTGGTGCTGCTAGAATTTGTAACTGGACTCTTTGTGCTGAATATGTATTTCTTAATGTTATGCATTTTCACACGAGTAACAACCTTCGCGAAGCGGTTCTATACCTTTAATAACTCCAAAATTCAATTTCAATGCCAGTAAGCTAGGCCGGTTGTATGAAATAACGAATCGAGCATACTTTAAAGATGTTTCATAGGTTGTGCTGTTATGGAATTCTGGCATTCATAATTACGAAATTTGGAAATTTTGGTAATTGCTCCAGTGGCAGTAGCAAAGAATAATAAACAGGTCATTCAATAAAACATGCATGACGTTTTTTTATTAGATGCTAAAACTGTTTTGGAAAGGATCTAATTTGATGGGCATTGTGGTGGGAGGCTGGAGGAACTCTTCATTTGTGTTGACAGAAGGTTAGCTAATGCTTTGAAAATATAACTGTTGTAAGCTTTCATTTCTTGATGAACTTACTTCACTTATTTGCTCCCAAAAAAGTAATACCATCATTTCAACAGTCTAAAGATTTCCGATACAATTCACTGGAATTATCATGAAAATTATCAATCAAATTGCCATAGTGATCATAAAAACGTTAAAATATACTTTAATTGAAGGTTTAAGCAAAATTGTTAGTATTTGTTTCACGATTCCGATTAATTTAGGTCGCAATTAAAAAAGGCTTGTATATCCCTTGATTTTTTGGATTAACTGATTTGTTCACAGAATTATTCATATGCGCATTTTGAAAATCTGATACATTGAAACTCCAAAGGTAGGTACTAATCCAGTTCACTAAATTTTTTTTAATCGACAATTTATTTTAAAACTTTGGTATTTTCACAAATTGGTTGGCTTTTCTATCATTCAAACCATTCCAAGGATTCCTTAAGTGAAACCTTATTTCGTTTTCTTTGTTGTTTGTGATTATCTTACCGTCAACTTGATCAGAATTTCCTTTTTGTATTTTTATTTTGATTTGGTGATTATAATACTTCCTTTCCTAATTAAAGGGATATATAATATTAGTATGGGTCCTACTCGGTGCGTATACATCCAGTCATTGTGGAGGTACCAGTTAATTTTAGGAACAATCAGCTATTAAAATAGTTTCAGGGTTATAAACTGAAGGAAGTATTCCCTTACACCGTTAACGACTTCAGTTGACAGGATGGCCGGGTTTATTTATGAACTTCCTCATGGCATGTTCCCTTAATAGTCATTGACAGTAATAGGAAGTTTGTGGATAGAGTAACGAAAACGTATAAATAAAAAAATAGTTGGTTGATTTTCTACATATGATACTGTACTTACTGTACTTACTGTACTTTACTGGCCGTCAATTAAACCACAACCAACAAATAAATTTACTAACATTTCGAATGCATTGCCAGCTTTTACAAAGTACAAATGTGAGAAAAAGAAAAAAAATTGAAATTATACTGACATTGCTACCAATTTTTCCAAATAAGATCTTAGTATGATTAAAAGCTAGATTATAATATTTAATATCGACCATATTACCCAGGCATAGTATTCTTTATGAGCATTTGGTTATTATGTAATCCTTATCCCGAATAAAAAAATATTTTTTACTTTCCACACGATTGTGAAATCGTTTTTATTTTCTCACTTTTTATGTGACACTCGTGTATGTACGTACGAGAATAACTATATTTTTAAAATAGACAAGGTGTAGTAGTGTAGAGAGCCAGAAATATCTTTTGCCCTGGGGGCCGACTCGTCCCTAGATCTGCCACTGATCGCTCCTACACAACGCCCATAACAAGAGCAAATATCGCCAAATCCAACACAACGTTAGAGAGCAGTTTGATAGCTATATATTGTAGACAATTCTTACCTTGTTTTTCTCTGAAGCTTCCAATTCAATAAATCAATTTAGGGTTGGAATGATGATGATAATCGCAGGTGATTGATACAACAGTTCACGGAGGATCCCCAAATGTAGAGAAATAGGCAATAACACTAAAAGCTCATTGAATTATTTAGAAGGGAACAGGAGCAAAGCCAGAAAAAATGCTGGAGGGATGCGTTGTGTTTTAAACATTTATCAACCTCATAAAGTAATGAACACAAAACCCCCAAAGTTCCTTTTGGCTTAAAGCAAAGAGATGGAAAATTTAACATAACAGATACATTACGTTAATCTTTAAACAGTGTTTGTGTTTTTAATTGAACATATTCTGGAATACCACGAGATACTGAAAGCATAGTGATGTGTTTGCATGGTTGATAAATACAAAATTAAACATCGTCATCCTATAAACACAACAGTGGCTATCTCATGAGAGATAAAACACACTATAATGTTACCCCAAGATAATGGTCCTGATAATGTTAATGATAGAGAGACTCTTTGCTTCCTACACATACTACAACAAATATTATTTTTTAAAACATGTCAGATGTAAAAAATATATAAAACAAGTTAATTTGAGTTAAAGAATATTGAAGCGATTTAAACATTCATGTGTTCTCTGAAGTGTAGGTTTTGCTAACCTGCAGAAAGACCTCGCGTTTGGTAGTATATTATATATTTAATATGTTGTAAAAATAATGTTCTTTGTCGTAAGTCTTGAAGAAAACGATGAAAATTTTCAAAAGCTTAACTCAAACAAAAAGTCTCTCAATCGTCGGCCTATATTGATAATAATTGTATGGTGAAGAGTATGAACTAAATTAATGTCAATTTCATTTTAATCTTAATTTTTTTTAGAGCTGTCGATGCAGTGCAAAGGTTTGTTTGGCTCCCTACTCGTAGGTGGCTATAATTAATGGCCAGAGCAAGTGAGATGGATCAGAGCAAAATTCACAGGATAAGCTTGAGGACTTAGAACAACTAATACAACTTTGAATCTTGAAATAAACCGATGAAATGTCTGCATACTTATTCAAATGAATATCTCTGGAAAACAGACACTTTGGGGATTCAAATTATATTGGAGTAAAAGTTTCCGGCATGTTTCCGTCATTTGAAAACCAATCCGTTTGAGGCCATCAAAGATAATCCAAATTTTTTGGAGAGGAACGAAGATGAGTATTTTGTGAAATCCAGATTGTCCCCTAATCATCAGGGGAATATGAAGAAATATGGGGGGCTTAAATGAAACATCATTAGTATGTTACTGAAAGTTCTGTTAAATTAAAAACTTACAAGTTCAAATGATTTGAGACAATTTTCATCTAAGACCCGATTATTACGAAACATAAAATGTTCGAACTATAGAGTTAAAATAAAAAATATGTATAGGTTTCCAGATACTACAAGGTAGAAGCACGAGGTGAAGGTTTGCATAGCTTAAAAGAAGAAATGATCAAGATAAATTTTTAAATTCATAACAGAATATATCAACAATCTCGATGTTGTTTTTTTTCAATTAATTCGAAATACAACGTTAAAAAGATCTAGGTTTTGCCGGAAGAAATACAGTTCACTGGATTTCCAACGCATACTGACAATGACCTGTATCATCGTTTCGAGATAGACATTTAGTGCAAGTGAGCGATCACCAGAGGTCAAGAACCGGAGATAATGACTGTCTCGCGAGTACGTATGGCAGAGGTACGGTTTCAGATTACCACCGGCTGGCAACAGGTCTCTGAAAAACTGTTCAGGTCTTGGTCTCCTCATCTGTTTTTTAATCACTGCACTATCTGCTTTTAAAAAAGCAGTAAAAGATAACGGTCCTAGATAAGTGAAGCAAAGTTCAGATTATCAGAGCACAAGAAGCTACAGGGAAGTTTATACTTGCTGATAATAAAATCCAGACCATAATAGTTTTCCACCTTCAAGAATGCCTCCAGCCCAAGTTTCAAAAGCCTCACACAGCATTCCTACTGGCACGATCACCCGATGTCTTAGGCTCAATATTTCTCTTACATTGAAATGAGGATCTAAAGACCTTTGGATGCAAAGCGATCAGGAAAACATCGTTTTGATAGTGAGAACCTTTTGCAATATAAATTGTCATGGATTTCTGTTCCAGCTGTGCTGCTATCGTACCATGTCTAATGTCCAACTAATAGATTTTCTGATGTTATTAAATATACAACAGCAATCAACTGTAGTCCATAGATTAATAAAACCGAAAATATAACCAAAATTGAAGTTATTTTCTTTCATAAACGATAAAACAGTAAAAAAAAAATTCACTTTGTACTTACAATACAGACTATAAGCTACAATCTGTACATATCGAATGTCTATGAAGATTCGGTGTAATATGTTAAAAATGTCGGAAAAACGAGTTAATCTTATGAGAAATATTATCTAATACTTAGTGAATCTCAGCAAGTTTCGGTTCAACCTATAACAATCAGCTTAATAATTCATTATAAACCCGTAAAATGTTAAGACATATTTTAGGCCAGGAAAATTTAGGCCGCTTTTGATATCTAGTTTTGCGTCGATTAATTTGTTATGATGATGACTAAGTTGCATACCTCAACCACTCATATTTTTTTACTTTTTCTGTATTTTCTGCAAACTCCATATTCGCATTTTTTGCAATTTATAAAAGACTAAAAGTTCTCAATACTTTGACCTCAATATTGCACTATTCTCACAACAAACTAAAATTATTGACAAATCCACGATTGGAAGGTTTATCTACCAAATTTAAGACTCTAAAATGATTTGATGATGGAAACATAACAGAAAAAAGGGTAATAAGACGCAACTCTATTAAAAAGCAACGTCAACATCTACATGACGCTTAAATTGCTAAAGCAGTTAAAAACCACTCTATTGTTTATGTCTTCTCACACAGCACTTTCTGTCAACTAGAAAATAAAATCCTAAAGACTCCAGAATTCCGATACACTCCGTAGAACGAACCCCTAATGTACCGCCATTGACTGACGACCGCAAAACGTTTTGCATCTCTGACTCTGACTTGGCAACGTTGTTTTGCGTTTCCGTCTGCCATTCCATTCCGTTCCTATGTCTTGTTGAGTAAATGCGTGCATAATTTTTCTACGGCTGTTGTGCAGATTATGTCAAAAAGGCCCGTCGCTGCAGGAGTTGCAAGTGCTGGTATCAAATCCGAGGAGAAAAGGGCGAAATTAATCAACGCCTCAAGTGCGCATTCTGGTGTAGATGCGATGTCGTCCATAGGTAAAATCTTTAAACCTATCAAAATGGCGGCCGGCTAAAATCGTTAAAGCCGGTCGCAAGTACGGAATGAAACCCGGTAAAACCATATTTTTACTTTTCATATATGTACGTTTTCTATAAGAAGCATTCTGATATGCATATAACGTATTGTAGCTGCTTTGAAAGTATATTCTCCCGTCCTCAGTCTGCGGCTGTAGTGTTTTGACCTTTTACCCGCATAGTTGTTTTTAACAATAAACTTTTGGGACCTCTTTAGTTCCAAGCTGCTGTTACTCTTTCCAAGTACACCATTGACTATATGTCTAGTATACCAATGATGTATTTATGGTTTGTTTCTTTGAGACAAACTTCCTACTTTCCTAGCAATAAAACAAAACATTTGTCAATCCCAAGATAATATGTTGTACACACGATCAATTCTTTGTTATTGTGTACGATAGCATGTTAGCGTTGGAGCAGTTTCATTATCGTGCTTAGGACGACATACCTGAATCATTTAGCCTTACAAATTTTAATAGGTCTTTGAACTGAGGGATTTATCTGCTGATATACCTTGGAAGTGTCTTCGTTTATCAGGTGTGTAACCACCAATGGAAGGATTTTGATTGATGTGATTTGATTGTGAAAGCATGTGACAATTCCATACATAACATCCTACAAAGATATTTGTACATGCTGAGTGATCAATTTGATAATTATGGTGCATCGATTGGGATGCAAGATTTAAGAAAGTGTGGTTAAATATTGTTTCACTTACCACATATATATTTTTGGTCTTGCTCACTGAAAGGTCATGGATTCTTTTTTACCAATAAAAAATGTGTGTTTTTCTTCATAATATTCCAGTTCATTTTCATTAATTTTTTTTAAATCATTGTGCAAGTCTTATTGGTTGTGAAATTGTCAAAATTCAGAAGTTTATCTGTAAGTTAAGAAGCAAACTAGGTATATTATCAAAACTACCAATTTTCCAAGTGACTGGATGAAATATTTTTGAAGTTTTCCTTTATACAATGTCTTTTTTTTGGAATGCTTAGCCTAACGAACTGCAAAACTAAGAAATTGAGGTTCGCACAACAGGCAAAGGTAAAAGAGCAGTACTTTTCTGGTAAAACAGGTTACGTGAAAAAATATATCAACATAACTTCAGAAACTTATCCTATGGTTGTTTCTCTGGTTCAGGTTGCTCTTATTGCCCTCAATTAAAACCACATATGATTGAAAAGAGCTTTACTAATGTTTCAGCTTTTATCAAAGTGCAAAATAGATGAGATAATTTTTTTTATTCTATGCATAAATGATCCAAGGATGTGATAGTTTCAAATTTTAATTACATTTTTTACTGACAAAGGCAGCCAAAATGTCTTCTCGGTCATATGTGGTTTAATTTGTCCAGTAAAAGTACAATGAACTCAAAATTTTCAAAATGATAAACCATATTCAAAGTACTGACCTTGGAATATCCAAATCAGGCATAGATCTCTTGTTACAGGAGATTTATGTCCTGAAATGTTCATTTTAGAACTGGTTTAGTCTGGGAAGGTTTAAAATTCTGATTCAGTCTCCCAATTTCACTTTTCATACATTTTTAAATAACTGCTCTTGGAATAACAATATTTAATCATGTAAGGTATATGACTATTGGAGTCCTGCAATTCTGTCGAGGAAAATTATTCAGACTTAATCTTGTTTGGATCTTAAGGAGTGTCTGACTTAAATCACTGGTTACATTACTGCTTCACATAGAAAAAAAAAATTAGCAGCTAAACAAATATTTGAAGATCAATGACCCTAAGGCTAGGTTGAGCAGAGTTTGCTTCTGCCATTGAAAAGGAGTGTTTGAATTAATATTTTTTTCTTATTAAAAAAAAAATCAGATTATATAATTTTTTTCCACAGTTATTTGCAACAAATAATTCAAGTTAAAATGGAAACTTTATAATCAACATTATTGAAAAAGACTAAATTCATATACTTATGAAATACTCATTTATAATCTTAATTTTGCAAAACAGGTGGTTCAGATTCAAATCAGTGTTTTGATGTTTTCAACTATATACATAATTTGAAGTTATGCACTTCCAATACTTATTTTGTGGTTGTTTTTCTGGTTCATCTTATGTTTTCTAATGGGCGTTAATTAAAAAAACATATGATTGACTGAATGTCATCAGTAACATATCAGCTGCGTTGCTAGCCTTTAGCAATGGACAAGAAAGGCTGCTGTGGTGGCCGAAGTAGTGAAAACAGTCAAACTTATGTGGTTGTAATTAGAGGCCAGTATAAAAAATAAGACAATTTGAAAAATAATCATTTATTAGTTTTGCTTTTTCATGCCTTCTTGATGTATTTCATGAATTGCAACTATTGTCTATAAAGTCAGCTCTCTTCTCAAATATTGCAATCAGAATGGTCAACTTTCATTATTTCCAAATTTTATTTTTATTTGGAATATCAAATTTCATTTTGTGTAGGGTTCATTTCATAATTCCTGCAAGTCTGAGGTGTTGCTAGTGGGATAGACACTACTTCCAAATTTCTATTAAAACATAATTATCATCACATGTCAAAAGAATGGTTTTGTATTATTCCTAGTAGATGACAATTTGTGGTAGCAAATGGGGACAGTATAATATTCAAAGCATTTGGAAATTCTTGTCATTAATTACATTTGAACAAATATACGAGTATATCAATAAATGAGTGGTTTATAGCTCCAGCAGATCTTTTTACAATGAGCATCTATTATTTAGACATGAGCATTTCAAATGGCGAAAAATCGAGCATAATCAGAAAGGTAAGTTGGTGAGTCGTGGACTAAAGGAGTAACTGCAGCTGCATAGATAGTCCGAGGTATTCCAGAAGTGTATAAATACCCAAAATAAAATTGATTTTTCTTGTTCCTTAAAATATTCTGGTATCTGAATCTGTATTGGCGGTACTTATACTGTAGTGTATCTGAATAATCCTGTCTAAAATTTGATGAGTTTTGCTAGCTTTGCTTTCATATGTTGCATTTACGAGAAGTATACATAAAAACTGGGAATGCTGTTATTACTCGGTATTCTTAAAAAACTATAAAAACCGAAAATCAATTTTTTGTAATAACCTTACCGCATAATTTTGATTGTGACTAGTATACCAATAAGGTCTGGGAACATTTACTAAGACGCATCAAAGTTACTGATGCGTCTTACAAAATTCTTATATTACAAGGGCAACAGCTCGTCATTTTTTGCGGCAACTGACTCCTCAAGAATGGCGTGCAAAAGCAAAGCAGTGTTTTGAGTTCCAATTTACTACTGTCAGGTTATTCATCCGAAATCCTATACCATACTGATGAGTTTCGACAAGAAGAATCGGCGCACTTTACTGTTGGTTTGGGATCAATTATATGAAGATCATTAACATTTTTGGAACAATTGTATACTATAAATGAAAATCAAATTTTGTCTTCAAAATATCATTCTTCTATCTTTTTCAGTTATATATCCCAAGTGGTTTATATTTCACCTTAACGTTACATTTATTTACTGTATCCAATAACAATTCATACTGGATAAATTAACAAAAATCATTTTTCCTATATTTGAAATGTATTAATTTTGACACTAAGTTCGGCAACTGCTAAATTGTTCTCTTAATGAAATTGATCACTAAACAGTGGATGTTGATAACCTCAGGGATATATTATATCCTGAGGGGATTTCGGTGAATTTATTAAGCAATTGTTATGTTTTATCATACTTTGGCGTCAAACCTTTATCAATAACAATATGTTTTTGTCTGATTCATATCTATCATCCGTAAGAGGGACTAAAATCATTAGAAACAAAAAAATTGTAGTCGGTGGTAATAGAACCCGCCTGCTACCAAATACGCTATGGCATGTACCTACATTCAAGTCTAACTGTCAGATTTAACAAGTTGATTGGTAAGTTTTGAATCCATTTTCTTCTGCAACAAATTCAAATGAAAGTTTCGTTTAGTTAGCTTTCAAATATTGTTCATTACTTAATACAAACAAATGTAGGCTCATATCAAATTAACTCGAAAGTGTTACTAGCTAATCAGCTATTGCTGTGATCAGACGGAAGTATCCGAGCCATCCAGGAAAATAGTATAGCCAGTAGATATTTAAGATTTCAGCTGTTTAGAGGTTAGCAAGAAGAATTGCGTGGGTGATGTACCTTCCATAGCGTAGGTATTTGCCGCTTTGCTTCACGACCCAGTGGTGGAACGTCTTCCTGCGGATAAGTTGTGAGTTCGATTTCCATCGGTTGGATATTTTTCAAATTTTTACAGTTATGGTGCTTTCATACTTTTTTGACACAACACATTCTGCAAACAGTGAATATAAGTCACAGCGCGCCATTGTTTTTAACACGCTTGTATTAGCTTCACGCTTGACCGGTATCGGAATCTTTCATCGTAATATGGAAATATACACCCGTATTAAGGACGATAATGTAATTGAAAAAAATGAGCAGAATAATTTTAAACGGTTCATTGAAAAATTTAGATTGAAATTTTACGAAAAAATGTGCAAAATGAAATGTATTCTCGGCTGTTACATGACAAAATAGTCGCATCTTATAGTTATATTATATTTAAGTTCCTATTACGATTGAAGAATAGGTTATAGTAGGATAAAAAAGTAAAACACGATTCAATAGCAAAACGTACTAAAAAGTAAAATAATGAGGTTTTG
Source organism: Bruchidius siliquastri (assembly GCA_949316355.1). Lineage (NCBI taxonomy): Eukaryota > Metazoa > Arthropoda > Insecta > Coleoptera > Chrysomelidae > Bruchidius > Bruchidius siliquastri. The sequence continues at coordinate 23,579,903 of OX438536.1, read as the reverse complement.
TTCAACAGCCATAATAAATTCTGCTAATATAATTAAACGATTTTAAATAAATTTAAAATTAGAATAGCAATTAAAAAATTATAGAAAGTGCGTTGAGTTGATTTAATATCTGACGCTGTAAACAGTCTTTATAATCAAAATTGATTTTCACTTCATTACAGTATGCGTTTTTAAAATTTGATTAGACCAATTTATCCATACACAACATATCGTTTTCATATTCTTTAGGCTAATTTTTAACAACTAAATACTAATTACATATAATTAAAAGTGTAAAGTAGGTTCAAGTTAGTTCTAAAAATGTTTCGTTACGATATAAAATGAAGATTGAAAAAACCGTCGTTTACAAGCACTAATTTTTTCAGGTGTTGTATTGAGAATTTTCTCCAATCAATGACAAGTTTTCTGTATTTATACAATTACTATAGTCGGTAGAAACAGCATTGTTTCTACCGACTATAGTCTTTTAAACTAAAGCTGTCTCAATTAGACTAAACAATTTTCATTAAATGTTCTAAGGCGCTATAAATCTTCAGTAACCGAGCTCAAAATTGTCTGATTTGATCCGACTCAGATATTCCAAGGCAAGCACTGCAGATATGTTTTATTATATCCACAATCCTATTGAGCTCATCTTTTACCACGCAAGACTGATAAATTATGTTTCGGTGGTCTTGACAGCCTCTTGATAATTATTGTTATTGATATCATATTTTAAAAATGCGAGTTGATATATTTTCTAAATTCAGATAGATTTAGTAGAATGCTAAACAACTGCACTATAAGGTTTTTCTATAAAAAATAAAGGGCGAAAATAATTTATACAAGTGGCAATCGAACTCGCGGTGCTGGCTTAGTAGCTACAATGATTGAATGATATATGGAAGACGTGGGCATCGCTTGTCTGTAGCTACCTAACATCTACATTTTCCCAATATTTATTTTCGTCCGGAGGCGTGAGTATGAAACCCTCTCAACTCAACATAAATTGTGTATCAGTACTACGTTACTGTGCTTACATGATCACGAATGATCCCCGGAAAATTGTTTGTAAAATTTAAAAAATATATTTTATCTTTAAAATGAAAATGTATATTATGAACCTTCTTTCCATGATTATATTCGCATTATCCCTATTGCAATTCGAAACGAGAAACATGTTTATTCGAATTTTCTACTAATGTACAATCGTAAAGATGAAAAACTATAGCCACATTGTAATTGTCCATTGGAAAATTTAGAAATGGAATGAGTCAGAATACATGAATGCATTTTTTCCAGTTAAAATAATGTTTAAATAATATGCCATTGGCATTAAAAAATAATGTGCAGTTTGCTCAGGAATTATATTTTATAATATATGTATATTTAATTTGCTAACAGGATTATTTATTTGACTTTTCAAATACACCAACAAAAAATTGTAATGGATTGGTTTCGCCCTGACATTATAATTTAAAAATTACAAAAATATCGAGATAGATGCTCATTGTAAAATTCAATGTAATGTGGTATGACAACAAAATATATATAGCTATAGTATTTCTTTCTCTTCCAGACGTAAAAAGTGAAGACTACGAAATGACTGAACTCAACGAAATCGATGAAGTACTGTTGGGTGGGTCAGAATCTAACGGCATCCGGAGGACCGACAACGAAATAGACCCGGAGTTGCTGAAACTTCTCGGGGACGAACCCCTTGGCAAGGAACCAGAGTTCGGACCAGAAGTAGATCCCCAAATCGCAGAGAGATGGACAGACTATCTGACCACTGGACCAGCCAGAGATGACAAGGAAGAGGTGGCCAGAAAATACCCCATCCCAAAGAATCTCCCCCATTTGAAGCCCCCGGCGTTGAACCCTGAGCTGGAGATTCTACTCCAAGCCAACTGTAAGAAGGAAGATCGCTACAAGTGCAACATTCAGTCGAATATGGGAGTTGCCCTTGCTGCGTTGGCTGGTACCATCGATACTTTGCTTAAAAGTGATTTGCCAGCTGATGAAATGAAGAAGCAGGTACTGCCGAACATTGTAGATGCCAGCAAGATTATATGCGGCGCGTTTAGAATGTTGACGACTAACAGGAAGTACGCTGTGGAAGTCAGTTTAGACAAGTCCTTGAAGCAAGTGATCAAGGAGTGTAAACCTGACGCCCAGTACTTGTGTGGACCCAATCTTGGTTTGGCGCTCAATGTGAAGAAGCTGCCAAATAGGAGGAACAAAACCAAGTCTAAAACTGAAGTGAAGACTGAAGCTAATACTTCCGCAACTGATGTTTCAATGACTGACGTAAGCCAAACCGCCGAGGAAGGTGAAGGTAGCATTACCGAAGCAGCCGTGGAGGCCCCGAGTGCTGATGATGACGAAAATGCAGCGGCAAATGCGGACCCCGATTTGGCTAAACTACTTGGCGAAGAACCAGCTAAAGCACAAGGACCAGTTATGGGACCGGAAGTTCATACGGCTATCGCCAGTAGATGGGTAAAGTTCCTGACTCGAGGTGTTGAGAGAAAGGACATGGACCAGTTCAATAAGAAATATCCGATTCCTAAGAATATACCTGAATTGAGGGCTCCCAAGCTGAATCCCCAGCTGAAATCGAAGTTAAACGATCAAAGCAAAAGAGAGGATAGGTATATAGCCATGATCCAATCCGGTTTGGGAGTTGGTCTTACCGCGATCGCCGAGACAATTGATCAAGTCTTGAGGAATGAAGTAGCTGCAGGGGAAGTGAAGACTTCCCTCTTGCCACGTATCGTCGACGCAGGCAAGATAATGTGTGGAACATTCAATGCCTTAACTACCAACAGAAAGTACCACATTGAATATAAGCTGGACAAACAGTATAAGTACCTAGTGAAAGAGAGCATTCCTGATGAATGGCTCTGTGGCAAAGACTTTGGTACAAAAATCAGCCTCATCGAGAGTCAGTTTGATTCCTTGAAGCAGCTGAAGAAGACAGACTCGGTGAGTGGCAATCAGGCGAATAGACCCGCCACTGGAGGTCAGCAAAGACCCGGGGCAAAACCTGCCACAGTACCAGCCAGAAGTGGGGGCGCGCAGACACCTAGAAAAAGGTGGCGATCCAGGACTGGACCAAAACCTGATTGGAACAACCAAGGCCAAGGCATCAAGCGTAAATCCAGTGATTGGGCAAACAGACCAAGCAATTATAATGATTGGCAGTCCAGACAACCTCAACCGTTGATGTCTGCTCGTCCTGCTTGGAATCCATGGATGTAAAGTTTAAAAGTAATGCGTCTTACTGGTCGAATAGTTGCAGAGTTTGAGATCTTCCCATACTGTATATTTTTTAACAGTAGAGCTGGTAGCTTTTGGATTTGCGTAGCTAGATTTTCACATTTTGTTTCTTCTGGATTTTAGCAGCTTTCCAAAAGATGTAACACCGATGGTAAATGTTTATCATTCCTTAATTCCTGGCATTGTATGCCATGTAACAATGTTATGAAACGATCTCAAATCTCAAAATATTCTTTCAATATCCAATCACTCGTTAATGCAATAGTGGGATTTCTAAGGTTCAAGTTGTATAGATTGTATACAGAACAGTATTGGCATTCCAAAGTAATTTCATACTCTATAGGGCAAGCTATAACTATCTCGAGTACGTTTATCTTTCATAATGTGCTTTGTGGACAGAAAATATCCTAAAAACTATTTTATAGCTCATTTTTTCATACGAAGCCCATTAAAATTAAATCAATACGTGTTTGTGTTGCTAGACTTAATGAACATTATTTCGAGCTGGAAAGTAAAATATCTCATTAAAAATTATAGTTATAGAAGAGCGCGTGTAATCCGACTTAGGTGTTTAAATCTTGAAAAGTAACACTGTTGGTTTGAATACTTTTTTACTAATGAACTCGTATTTATGTATGTGTATCGTTTGGTTGAAATAAATCTATTATTTCACTGAAATGTGTTTGTTTTGAATTCCAAATTATAAAACAAAAAGAAATATTTTTATGTTTATCTTGTACTCAATAGTCGAAGCACAAAACATATCTTGATTTTAAGATTTTACTATGTATATGTAGCAATAATACATATATAGATTGAAGCTACTCTTACTTGGTAAAATTCTCATCATTTAGATGAAATTGTACAAGTTAACCACTGATTGATAAAATTTTCATAATTGTAAATGTTTCTATATAGATTTCCTTTGATGCGCCCTCTTGTTCAAGATATTAGGTGAAGACAATATGACTAAGCAGAAAAGCCAAGATTAAGAGACCAAGATCATTTTTGCCGTTGCATGAGACGTCAACGGTCAAGATCCATTGTACATTTGTTTTCAATCACTATTTCTCAAACTGGTTGAATCTTCAAGGTTTTATAATTTGTATAAATTTTGACAATTGAGATCAATGCAATTTGATATTCGTTAAAATTAGTGAAAAATCAATGTAGATAAAATCTTGAGCCTTCTCATTTTCAACAAATTTTCCACTGATTAATATAAAAATGGTGATATTATGTTGAAAAAAATATAAATAACATACGATACAGTGTGGTGCATTTCAAATTGGAAAAAATGGCAGAAAAAAATAAAAATTCAGCTCTGAGTTTCCTCAATAATTTCGACTTTACGCTGAAAGATCGTGAATACAAAGTTTTTGGATCATTTACTGCCCTGCAACTTGTTCATTCAAGTTCTCAAGCCCATAAGCAATAAATCATTTTTTACCAAACGGAAAGGTGCAATATGGAAACTCGATCAGCACTGCAAGATCAGCCTATAATCACTTACCCACACGTAAATTAAATTGGACTGATTTCTCAATGTCTTCAATTGGAGCACAGAATGTGGTACTTACCTGGCTGAGGCTGATTTTTGTACCAAAAAAGCCAAGATTAAGAGACCAAGATCATTTTTGCCGTTGCATGAGACGTCAACGGTCAAGATCCATTGTACATTTGTTTTCAATCACTATTTCTCAAACTGGTTGAATCTTCAAGGTTTTATAATTTGTATAAATTTTGACAATTGAGATCAATGCAATTTGATATTCGTTAAAATTAGTGAAAAATCAATGTAGATAAAATCTTGAGCCTTCTCATTTTCAACAAATTTTCCACTGATTAATATAAAAATGGTGATATTATGTTGAAAAAAATATAAATAACATACGATACAGTGTGGTGCATTTCAAATTGGAAAAAATGGCAGAAAAAAATAAAAATTCAGCTCTGAGTTTCCTCAATAATTTCGACTTTACGCTGAAAGATCGTGAATACAAAGTTTTTGGATCATTTACTGCCCTACAACTTGTTCATTCAAGTTCTCAAGCCCATAAGCAATAAATCATTTTTTACCAAACGGAAAGGTGCAATATGGAAACTCGATCAGCACTGCAAGATCAGCCTATAATCACTTACCCACACGTAACTTAAATTGGACTGATTTCTCAATGTCTTCAATTGGAGCACAGAATGTGGTACTTACCTGGAAAATAAAACATATATGAAAGTATTTTTCATTAATCAAATTGTGAAAAATGACACAAGTATAATAATTCAAGGCAGTGAATAGCTTATCTAAAATAAATCCGCATAATTTGAAAGCAATAGATTATAAATAAATATGAGTAGGCCTAAAGTATGGATAATTTATATCGCACACTCAGAAAATTTTTAGGTATAGCACACAATTGATAAAAGAACACTGGAAACATATTTAAAAAAAAAGTCGACGAATATGTGTACGCAATACTGTGATTATAAACAATCAAATATGTCCTGGCTCTTGATATTTGAATTTTACATACATGTCATTATTCAGTGGGTAAAATAATCTCCCTACGCCGCTGTTGATTTCGCCGGCCGGCATGACCTAAGCCTTCACCCGGAAAAATATCTGGCAACTCTGTATGGCATCTGGCAGCGCATGCTTTCTAGAGGCTTCGTCTCCATCTCAGTTCCTATCGATTTCGCGGCGTTGTCAGATTTAAAATAAAAAGGGAAATGCCAAGCAATATCACCGGAGCATGTCTAAGTCCATTAGTTGAATAACTAGCCGAAAAGGTATGATAGAAACATAAAGGCACAGTCCATTGTTGAAATGTCTATCTGCATTGGAAAACGAAACATACATCAGTGTAGGCCTAGGGAAAACAAAACGCTTCTATTTGGAATCCAAGAACGAGCCATATGATACCCTGAATAAAAAACTCATATATGGGGAACATTGATTAGATCCTTCCCAGAAGAATAACCAAATTGGACTTCAGTCGACAGGAGTGGGAAAGACGATAAAACTTTATATTTAAAGGCAGAATCTTTCCTCTCGATATTGTTCTTCTTTGTGCGTTTCGAATCTAGATATAATTTTACTCTGTGTTCTATTTCGCAAACGTGTTTACCAAGTGATGATGTTGTTTTCCTCTCCAATTATATAATATTCGTAATCCTTTCGCATTAATGAATTGAGAAAAATCCCTTTAACAAGAAGCCTTTTTTCATATTTTATTCATACTACAAATAGCAGAAGAAAATTGAAGCTGTCATGCAATAGTTTTTTCCTATATTATTCTAGAAATATTCCCGCAATATCAATTTGTTGCTCTTATATCTCTTTTGGTATTCATAGAACTATTTTGAGGAAATTTGCAAAATAAATCTGACAATAGTGTTTAGTAATTTAGTATTTCCACCAGGTATTGTTGGCAGCCCTATTTTCCCCACACATGATAGCATCATTTTCCGCCTCCGTCATTGGTTGCCTGACGCCGGTCAATGTTTCTGTCATTTGCTTCTGCGCGTTTACACTTTACAGCTCTAGAGCCAAGGAATCTATTCCATTTTCCAATTTCGAAGTGTTGTTTCCAGTTACTTCCACGTTTCCAGTGCGCAGAGAGAAATTTGTGAAAAGAAATGGCGAAACGGAGAGCAGACGAAATCAGCAATGTGGAAGAGAAAAGGGCGAAGGTAAACGACGCCCAGAATTCGCATCATTCAGATGCGATGTCGTCCATAGGTAAAATGTTTAAACCTATAACCTATTCAATGGCTGCTGGCTAAAAATGTTAAAGCAGGTCCATGAGCGACGTAAGATCACCCACGAGATCTAATTTTACCTGAGAGGATTTTGTTGTGTAGCAGTCAACTTCATAATGTTGACGTTCAAATGTTTGATTGGTCATTAGACAAGGGGCGCCATTGATATTGCTAGGAATTTTCCATGCAGATCTGCACTATTTTACGATATTTCATACACGCGAGATTATATCTCTGCAATTAAATATATGGGGTTTGTGTATGATGGCCTCTAGGGAGGTCTATACGAGATATTTAGTTGTATCTCATATGAAGGACAACTAAGTGGCGGCGATTGCCTCAAAAACTTAACGAAGAGTTATCTGCGATTCGAATAAATATTCCCAAACATACAGGTGTGTAGTTGGTTTTTTAATTATATATATTTTATATGTATTTTATTTTCCAGCAACTTTTAAATTTGAAGTCTAGTGTGTTGTGGTTAGATGAATATAAATAGCACATGTTCAGGAACAAATTTTTAGTCAAAATAAAGTTAACCATGTTTTAATTGACTTCATCGGTATCTAATTTAATATCATAATAACTGTCTTTACATAGGAAACCATTTTTGTTGCAAAGGAATGTGAATTTTTTACTTTTAACTAGTATATTTAGAAAATTTATCACTCCAGTTCAAAGTCATCATGCATAGTATAAAATTAAAAATCTTGGGATTGCTGTCAAAAAGTGTAAGCTGATGCAGAGAGCAATTCTGTTGAGGTCAGGCTTTTAAAAATGTTTTATCTTCTTCAGGGCTTACTTCAAAGATTATTAATTATTTACAGCATATTCAATGTGAAATAGAAAAACACATGCAATACAGGATCAGTCTAGGAGAAACAAAAACCAAATAATATAGAGATATGCCCGACATACTTGATGCATACAATACTAAAATATTTATTAATTTAAATTAATTGGAGTTATTATCTTTTTATATTTTCAAAAGCTTGATCTCAAGACAGAGTCACTCTCTTTATTGGCCTAAACTAGTGCTTTTTTTTAACCGCATACTCGATTTTTGATATTATACTTAACTAATGAGTCAAGACTATCATGTGCTCTTTCTTATAAGATTTTAAATAGTGCAAGTTTATTGCTCTCGCCAAAGCTAACAAGGTCAATATCATAGAAGCAGGAAATATTTTTTCATTCTGTTCATAGTTTGATATTATTTATATTATATATAATGGGTATATTGGAACACAATGTACAAAATATTGGGGAAGTAAAAACAGCTTGTTTTTCATGTAGATTGTAGATGCTCTTACTTGGTGAAACTCTTCCATCACACAGATAAAAAGATTGTGTAATTAACAAACAGTTTCACAAATCAAACTCAGTGAGGCGTTTCAATTTCAATATAAATTGAAAAGCATCACTGAAAGAAAAAGAGTTTTATTTGTGTAACTGTGAGCTAATTACACAGTCTTTTTATCTGCAGCTCGTTTTTTATGTATGTCACTGATTGAAATATTTGTTGTACGATATACAGTTACCAGTTACATTTATCCAGTTCTAACTTTAATAATGATTTAAGGATAACATGGAGGAATAGTTTATTATGTGGAAAATACAATCAAAATGGTTTGTTGCACTTTTGGCAGAAAATTGAAACCACATCTGTGAAGATCTGACTTACTGCTTTTTTGGCTGCCCCTAACATGCTTTCTCAAAAGACAAAAATAATTACATAAATCTAAAAAATAATCACATTACCATAATTTTAATTACCTTCATTTTTATTCTTTGATTAAGACTTCAGAAGCACTTGATGCATCAGGGTTAAGCTAATTTAATAATGATATATGATTCCATCACTTGGAATGAGTGCAATGAGTCAAAAAAACCATGGGATATGTTTTCCAAAAGTATCTGTGGATTTTTTGTATATTTCTCTGTGGCATTGACTTATACAAACATTTCTGGTTGCAATACATATTTCTGATGACAAAAAAACAAGAGATATTCAATATTACAAAGAATGACTATATACTCAAAAGAATCAATTGATACAGTTTGGTGTAAGAGTTAAACTAGTATTGATAAATTATTACTTTAGAAAAATATTTTAAAATCTAATGATCAACCAGAACTGAGTTCAAACCTTATATGTCTTCCACTATTCATTTTTTTTTTATAGCAAAATATTCCTGAAACTACACCTCAGATAAATATTTGATCCTTCCAAAATAATTTATGCAATAAAAAATGATTGACATTAAATAAAAGTAACACTCTGTGGTTCAACTTACTGGCTATGGAGATCAATGAGGAAAATATAAGGCAGGATGTTGGGTAGTGAATTTATTTTTCACAATTAACTAGTTGCATTCTTGAAGAATTATATATTTTCATATCAAAAAGCAATTTTTGAAATACTTTTGCAGTAACAGGATACTTCAATAATATTATGTGATGGATCACTTTTGATAACCTTTAAAGTGATATACATGCCAAGACATGGGAATATCAAATAAGAATTATATTATATTCAATATAGTACATGCAACTGGCATAATAATAGTTCACAGCAGACTATGAGCAACAATATATATATTACTGGATGTCAGCCAGATCAGAAAATCCATCCCCATACTACAGAGCTGTCTGACAAGGACATTAAACCACCAATTAAAAAGATTTGAGATTGGATTTTGGGTGACCAGTCGCAGTCACAACAGAACCTGCTTAAGCATTTTTAGAAATGATCCATATGATATGTAGAAGTAACCTCCTTATGAAAGGATTCTGGTTCCTTTATACAAGCCAATATACAACTATGCATACCAGCCAGTATTAGCTATGTTATATTATAACACATTGTCAGAAATGGGATGAGTCCAGTGGAGGAATTACTGACAATTTTTTGTTTGTTTTTTGCAGCAGGCTTAGACAACATATTTTGATAACCTGTATCTAACATTTTGGATATTTATTCATATATTATATTTACAAAAAGTAAATTCGTAAATTTTTGTAATTGTTATATATATTTTCAACATTTGAACAAAAAAAATATTTCACAAATAATCTCAAGACAACTCTGAAAATTGAGTACAACTAGTATACTTTTTGATATGCTGAATGTTTTTTTTCTTCTATAGCATAATATTCATGTGATATTCAGAACTCTTCATTTGATGATTTGACTGCTTGCTTTGGAATCTTTGTCAACATCTACAGGCAGCAGAAATTGTAAAATGCACGGTGTTTGACAGTTTTTAGTTTTTGACATTCTTTCTAAATAACGTAACTTGTCTTGAATTTGTTTTGAACATTTTATTACAGTCAATATTTTTGTGCAAGCTTTCAACTGTCGATCTATTTGACAAGAACTAATATTACCAAAATTCAATGTTTTCCTTTGACCACAGCAGGAGTAATAGTAATCCAAAATATGAATTCTGCATTGCCAGTTTGAACAGTAACATTGTTATTTGCTTAGATGACCTCTAGTGACTTTTGAGTTTTATAGATATTGACCCACTACACAAAAGCATTATGTTTTGATAAGTACAATGCTATTAATTCAATAGAAATTAAAAATTTGGAAGAAAATCTGATAATATTTTTTAATATATGTTATTAACTGCTTCTCAGTATATGTCAAAATGAATATATTCACGATTTAAAGGATTTGTTATTCATTTACATTCAATGAAGTATCGTAACATACTAAACTACGTATTAAGGGCTTACAGGGTTTTTTCTTAGTTCCCCAACACCCCGTTTTCCAGGCAGTGTAACTGATTTTATTCTTGAGATCATGCCGAGGATTCTCGACTATAAATTATAGATTAAAGAACGTGCAAGTGTAGTGCATTGAGTACATATTTTAATAACTGACTTCATTCCAGATCCAGAACTGCTCAAGCTTCTGGGCGATGAACCATTGTCCGACGATCCTGAATATGGCCCTGAAGTTGACGCTGAACTAGCATCAAAATGGAACGACTACCTTGTTAACGGTCTGGAAAAAGAGGAGAAGGATTCTGCTAAAAGGAAATTCCCCATACCGAAAAACATTCCTGCTTTGAATCCGCCATCACTGAATCCAGAATTGCAGATGCTGGTGAACACCTCTGTCAAGAGAGAAGATAAGTATTACTGGAACATCCAAGATAACCTGGGAGTAGGATTGGCTGCCTTATCTGGAGCCATAGACAAGCTTATCAAAGGGCCACCTCCACCAGAAGTAATAAAAGAAGATATTCTACCGACGTTGTTGACTTCTAGCTCGGTCCTATGCACTGCATTCCGCATGATGACGTGTAGCAGGAAGTATCATATGCAGGCCAGGTTCAGCAGATCCGTAAAGCATGCTGTGAGAGAATGCAAGCCGGACGGGGAGTACTTGTTTGGCAAAAACCTAGCTGAGGTGTTGAAGACTATGCACGATAAGAAACCGAAAAGGAATGATAAGCCAAAGACCGAAGTGAAGGAAGAGGAAGAAAACAAGGATACTCCAACAACTCATGATGCTGAGAGCATGCTGGAGGAGGCAGCCAAGGAGGAATCAACTACGGATGGAGATACAGTAATGGATACCAATGACGTGGATAGTAGCGTGAAAACTGAAGATGAAGTGAAAACTGAAGATGAACATGCATCCATAACGGAGGAGTCATCAGTGTCTGCCGCTCTTGGTGATGATACAAATAAAGAAGCTGATTGGGGAGCAGATGTTCACCAAGCTATCGCAGCTAGGTGGTGCAAGTTCCTTCAGCATGGCGTTGAGAGAAAGGAGATCGACGACTTCGCCAAAAAGTATTTAATCCCGAAAAACATTCCATATTTGAAACCGCCCAAGATGAATCCAGAGCTCAAGGAAATTCTTAGAGATCAACCACGCAGCGAAGATCGATTCATGGTCCATATTCAATTCAAAATGGGAGTGGGACTATCTGCTATCGCCGAAGCTGTTGACAAACTGCTCACCAACGAAGTGGGACCTGAAAACTTCAAAACCGCTATGCTCCCGTTGATTGCAGATGCTGGTAAGATCATGTGTGGTGCTTACAACGCGGTGTCGCAAAATAGGAAGTACTTCATAGAGAACAAGTTAGAAAAACCGTTTAAGCAGGCGATCAGAGAGAGTATTCCGGATGAGTTTATCTGTGGCGCCGCTATTGGTCTGACAATCAAGCAGATCCAGGATAATTTGCCCGGGGCGCGCTCAAAGGACAAACTTCAAAGAGGGGGAGGCCGCTCCAGTCAATATCGGGGAGGACAGTCAAGAGACAGGAATAGATCCTGGAGAGGAGGAAGGCCGAACAGGCGCAACTATTGGTAGGAAATAGTCTCAAAGCTAGAATTAGGACAACTTTCACAATGTTATTTTAACCATATATCGTATTGACAATGGTTCATTTCAACTTTACAATGTGTGACACTTTTTTGTTTCAATCATGTTGACGTAATTTATGTTTATTCGGTGACCATATATTTAGATAAATCGAATAAAAATTAAAAAATCTTTGTGCATTTTCTTGTATGCTCATAATTTTTTTTTATTTGAAACATCTATTGACATACAAAATATTTATGATTTGTTTATATTTAGTTTGTATTATAAATGCAATAATTTGTTTTATAGTCGATGTAATTTTTTAAAGAAAGGCGATAAAATTAGTATTTCAATGTTGATTGGTAGATTTTAGTTGAGCGAAAATCATTATTTTCTACTACATATTTCATATATCATATGAAGAAAGAATAAAAGATTTCAAAACCACACTGTTTTTAATACCTTTTATTTTTCAGGAAAAAGTAATTCACAGAACTTATTACAGTTTCCTTTTTCTAAGAAAACAATTTTTCACATTCCGTCAGTCTTGTAACTTTTTGCCAACCGTTGCACAAATTTTTATGAAATTTGGCTGGAAGATATGTAGGCACGTGGTAGCTTCAGCTGCTTCCCTTTTTTTGGTTAGTGGTGGCAGATTAATGAAATCAAAAAAATAGCAAAATCACAAACGTCATGCCTTTATGTACCTATCTCAGTTTCCAATCATCACTTTTGTTCGTGGTTGAAACATTTGTGATTGTTCAAGTATTTTTAAAATTATTCAAACCACATTCTTATATGTTTTAAATGTGTGTGAGCATCTTAGGTTGTCGTATAACAGTTTTTTTAGGAGGCTCCACTTTCTTTAAAATCAAAAAATATTTTTCAAGTAGCGGATTGCTTTATACGTGCTCAAAGACATTGATTTTTATTTTTCTTTAACTGCCTGGCTATTTTAAATTGCCATTTCACCTTATTTAACTATTTTTTTCTTTCTGGAAACTTAGTCTATCGAAGAATGCACATCGTATATGAATCAAATATAGATGGCGTAGATCAATTCGATTTCTGAAATCATAAAAAAGGGCCAATGAAGATGTAACTCTGCCATAATGGATTCAAAGGGATATATGATTCAAAACCTCATTATACCAAACACGAAGATATACAGAAAAAGTTAACATATTCACTCACATTCACTTCGCTTAGCAAAAGTAAATCGCAAAATATTTCCGTTTGTTTGTCCGGTAATCCTTAGGTTTCCTATAACTTTGAAAGTACTTTTCGGATTTTCCGACACCACTAGGTGACTGGTGTGACAGGACAGATTTTAATTCTTAAAAATCGATACACAAAAAAAAATGAAAAACGCTCCGTTTTTGGACTTTAAAAAGGCCCCGAAAATTTCCCTTTTTGGTAGGTGTTGGTCTGTCATCTATGAAATTTTGACTGGTAATATTCCGTATTTGTGAAATTTTTGAAACTTATCATGTGGTTGTCTCTCTGTTTCATTCTATATTTACTAAAGTTTCGGCTGCCTGGGCAGCCTTTATTGAAGTATCAAATGAAAAATTGAATTTAGAAATCTTGATACTGACATTTCCGAAAGCTTTCAAGGGAACAACTTTGTTTTCAAATAAGAGTATAACATATGAAAGGCTATAATACATTGCATTGTTGATAAGCCAAAGTACAATATCCCTCAATTGGATCTCCATAAGGAGGCAAAAAAAAAACTTATGGTCCATTTGTAGGTTTGGAGAACCGTGATCAGATCTTTTAATAAAGCACATTCAACCAAACTGAGTCAAGGATTACTGACGAATTAGAAATACAATCAACATCATTCAACTATATTAAGGTATATTAGTAGTGAGAGCAATAGAATTTTAAGCTTAGTATGATCAACACACATTTGCATGTTTTCTAGAAATCGAGAAATCTTCCTAAATCACCTTCACTTTTATTCAACTTTCAATTTACCATATTTGAGTGAATCTACAACAGTTGCTTACACCACATCTATGGATAACGAATTCGCGAAGATATGCGTGAATAGTATATTTTCACTTTCATCATAGGCGTATGCATACTTATGTAAAGCTTATACAAGAGTAGAATTAGCACGAAACTTGCTTAAACGTGGATGTAGAAGCAATAGATGAATATTGCTTAAAACTTTGAATCTTAATGCTTGAATAACAAAATAGATCTCATAATTTATCGCCGGTACCTTAAGAACGGGGCAAATTCAATTTTAATGCAGTGTCTTTACAAAAATTTGCACGTTTGCCTGGATTTGTTTGGGTATGCTCTGAGACTAGTATCACAACAGGCAATTGCGTGAACAAAAAAGTTATACATTTTTGTCTGCGTTTGTATGATTTAATCATATCTATTTTTTCAGTCGATTTCTGATTGGTTGATAGGACATTATTTTAACCTATTCAATAAAACAGTTACGCAAAAGAATTTATAAAAAAAGTAAAAAAATAAATAAAATAAACATTGTCGTTTGAATTAAAATTTATTAAATTCTTTCATTTCTGGGTTTTGAATCCCCCCCCTCTCTACGGGGCTGCTAATAAAAATGTTCAGAACATACTGCATCAGATTTAAGTCATGGAAAAACTATGTGATATGTATTTGATAAAATCAAAATTTGAGTTTCGTTTGTTTTCCACAAATTAATTTCAAATTTTATTTAAAGGTTGACTATGCAGTGAATGATGGGCGCGTTGTTAGGAACAGTTTTCGCTTATTTTGCAATGAAAAAACGTAGGTTTAAAGCTTCAGACTGTTCACAGAAGATGGGAAGTCATATATTACTAAACCAGTTAAGTCTCATAATGAATATAAAACTAAAGCAGTTAATATATATATATATATATATATATATATATATATATATATATGCGACTGCATTTGCACTAGGGTTAATGAAAACCTTTATATAGCCAAAACCATCGCCATAAAGATGTCCTTAAGATATTGTATTCCTAAAGATATTGCATTCTTGTAATAATATATTCTGTATTACAAGGATAAGTTAATATACTCAGAAATATATTAGTCAGGTCACAAAATCTATTAAAAGAATGCTTAATGACTATTGCCCTAAAGACGCAGAAAAGACTAAAAAAAATACAAAACAGTCAGTAGCTAAACATGTTAATATAAGTATACCTAATAATGGTAGATTTGAGAACTGTTGATATTAATGATAGAAAGGTACTTGACAAGTTAATATGAGCAGCATTTGTAAACAGTCAATTCTGACGATCGTCACAGAAAACTTTCACTCATGGGACATTGAGTATAAATTGAACAATTCAATCTCGATTATGAAAGAGTTTTTACCAAGAAAGAGCATTTATTTAACAACATAAACAAATTGTAGACTATAATCCGCCAAGGTGCTGATATTTAGGAATTTAAAAGTGTATATTATCGCAATGTATAGGGTATTTCTCCACAGCTTGATGGATGGATTACTCAAGATAAGTATTATGGCAGTAGTTTGTATAGTTTATCGGTGTTCCTTATGTCTTCCACAGGCACAGTAACGGGTAGAGATCGCAGTGAAGATTTAATCACAGTACATGCATGCACACAACGAGGTGTTCGTGCAACGACCAGGAGAATGGCCATCATTAAAAAAGATGTATTTCTCTTGCAACTAATAAATATGTTAATTCCAAGTTATCGATGTGAGAAACAGCTTGCGTACAAATAGATGCTCCTCAACCCGAGTGCTGCCACGAAAAATACACGTTTTTACTCCCGATTTTCAACGATTCCGATCAAATTCAATAAACTGGACGTGAAATACAGGGTCAACCTATTTAAGGCTTTTTTTTAAAGGTCAGATAGAACCCGTAATTATTTATGATGATTATTTAGTTAAAATTAAGTTCCTGGAGTCGGAATGATAGTAGTTTCCAATATAAAAGCGGTGTTTTCATAACCACCGATTTGCGGCGGACAGCAAAATTCGGAGTTTAGTTCGCTTGTATCTTCTCATTTTGAAGATAAAAAAATGTGTAATTATCACACAGTTTCACAAATAAAACTCCTTTTTTTTAGTGACGCGTTTTGATTTTTTTTAACAATGTGATAATTACACAACTTTTTATCTACATGACGGAAGAGTTTCAGCAAGTTAGAGCATCTACAATCTACATCTTCTCATTTTGTAAACAAATGGCGCTGTAGAACACGAAGAACAACTGAATACGTTGGCATCGGCCGCACTAAATACATTTAATATCAGCATCTAGGAGGCCACCTCGAAAATTTTATTATACCAAAGAATGATATTTTCAAGCAGAATTCTGTATTATTACAGCGTGGCAATCGATCTACTTGACCACATTTTTCATCCTGATAAATAGGCTGGAAAAAGGCTTCAAATCGAAAAATCAGCTTACTGTTAAAAAATTGATGAATTGGCGAGCTTATATACCGCATTATTTCGATTTTGAATAGAGGTCTTTGATGAATATTATAATTATCAGGTCACCTACAAGGTGTAAAAATTAATGCTGACCTTCCTCTGTATAGATCCTTACTGTAGGTAACCGGTATGTTTAAGTCCGTTCGAGTCACAACAACCATACTTCGACATGGCAGCTACACTCATTTCAGTCACTAAAATATATTCACTGCACGATTTATCACTATCACTGACATTTATTGCGGTTAAAATTGCTCAAGTTCCAAATGAGGTGAATAGTCTCAATCCTCTGATGTAATTGTGGATGAAATTTCGGCGTTCAATATAAACCAAATACTGGTTGCATCTGGTGCTGAAGAACGAGTGAACTTGATTGTCTTTCAGGTTTATCTTATATATTGTACTGATCGCCAACTAAAACCATATGCCATTGACCGAAAAGCTTCACCAACGTTTCCTCGGCAGCTTTGATCAAAGTACAACGTAAAAAGAGGTAAGGGAAGTTGAGGGATCTAAAAAGTACTATATGTAGGATTTGGGATGGTGCGGAAAGCCCTGTTCTGCAGGTTCCACAGACTGCATATGCGCCTTAACAAGCATATATCAACCCTCTCATGCATAAGAGATATCTAGTCTATAATTATTATTTTTTGGAGTAGAATCCTAATTTGGAAGTACTACATAACATATCGAAGAGTCACAGACACACAATTTCGAATTTGGATTTAAACGCTTCAGTGTGTTTCTGCTAGATCATCCTCATGTAAAGCACCCCAAGGTACCTGGTACAGTTTTTACATGGTATGCCAGCTTCGTTCACTGATGCCTTTTAGATAGTTTGTATTTTCGGATGTTTAATTTTGATCAGTCACCGATTGGCCTATTCTTATTGATCCTCCACTGCGTTCTGCAGTCTGTCAAGGACCACGTCACCACACCACAACTGAGCTGCAAGTGTAGTTTCGTTAGCATAAAGATAGTCTTTACAAATCCGCGGGTAAGTGAATAAGGTATGGGTCCAAACCGGTCCTTATGGTCCATATTGACAAGATATTCGTTATGATTCGAAATTTTCTCCGATCGATTAAAGTTTTCAAGAGTTTTAGATAAAACGATAAAGTGGTTGAATATAGTCAATCGGAAGGATGAGCGTGCAGTAAGTATGCTTCTTTGCGCTGTGGTGGCGAAATGCAATTGTCTATCAATAATCTAGCCCATCTGTGTTGAATGTGTTAATTATTGAGACAGTGAAAATTGAAGGTATACTCCAATTATCGTATAATCTCCTTGAATAAGGAATTGTTTCACAACTTTAGTAGTTTTCGAATAGTAAGGAAAATTTGCGGTAGTTTTGGAATGGGAAGCAACCCCCGGCACACCATACCTCAACACAGAGGTTCTCCGAAAGAATGAGATGCAAAACGCTCGCACGAAGTGTTGAAAGTTCGACCTGGTGAGGATGATAACAGATCGAAAAGTGTCCAAAATGATATTTTTTGTGAATATCTTAATACCAAAATCCGAAAATATAAATATTTGTTATCTGTAATTTACTGGTTCTTCGGTCATTAAAACAATTCAGTTTTTTTCTGCGTACATTCCTTTTCAGTACATAAAACAGCTGCCCCCTTTATTGTTGATAACAGGTGAATTTCAATGAATTTTAGCTAATCCTTAGTAATAGTTTTTGAAGAAGTGAAGAAACAAAGACCCGGATAACAATTAAACGATGTTTTACCAGCATAGTAACGTTGATAAAATGCAAAAACAACTCAGATTATCATAAATCCAACTATTTTGCCAACGTTGAAGAATGAGGTATAAAAATGTATGTATAATACGGTCAGAACGTTCAGAATTAATGAATATTTGCACTTGATAAAGTTTTTTTTGAAGCTAGGATAATAAATTATCCAATAAAATTTGCTGAAACAAACATAACGTTGGATTGTACATTTTATCGGATACTTCTGTGGTTTGATTAATCCGTCAAACAAGAAGGATTGTGAGAAAACCGCAGTCTAATCAGAAGGTAAAGATAAAAAAGATATTGTGTGCTTTGTCAATTGTCCAAGTCGAATATTTTGGAAACACATCTACCAGTTAATTATAGAACTGAATGACTTCTTCAAGCGCACGTTCGACCGCGGAAGACAGACCGATGACGTTCACCTCTGTCGTTTAAAAACCACCGTTCGGAACTAGGAAGCGGAAACCGCGCGGCCGACGTCGCGTGCTCAGCGCTACGATACTGCGTCGTTTCCACAGAGGCTTTCCCGCACGATACGGCACCCAGGCTGAAATCGGAAAATAAACTGAGATATGAAAGAGATCCACACAAGAACTGGAGATTTGCGACCTGCGCTGCCTCTATCTTATTGTCGATGCACCGCAACGCTTACGAGATTTACCGTAAGGACCATCTTTAGCGGCTGCAACTCGCCTTATTGTTGCATGACAACCTTTTGATTGTTATGATGTTACTTAAACATCCGTGATTTATTGTGAAACGAGTCCCAATTGCGACTGCAACAAAAAATTGTACACTCGCAAATTTCATCTAGGCAGAAATTATGCACGTGCCAATATAATATGCAGTGTAATTCATCCCTTCCTAGGGTTGTCAAAGATAATTTTTATTAAAATTGATATTTCGGAGACTTTCCTCATTTCGAAATAACTATTTAACCACTCCTGCCTTTAGAGGAAAACCTTTTAAACGGATAATATTTGTTGCAAGAGATTCATACTTTGTGGTGAGAAGGATAAATCTATACTAGATGAGCCTCGCATATTTACCGATCAGTTGAACAATTGTTCACTGCCATTTCCCTTTTAAAAAAGACATTTTGTAAATTCATGACCTAAAAAAATCGCCTAATTTTTGCGGATTACTGGTTGTGGGGTTATTAGGGTTATGAGGGAGCAACTTGATACCCACAGAAAACCAGAATAATGCTGTGAACAATTTGGAGGAATAGTGCGTGATTGAGCAGCAGCAAAATGGATGAGACATCAAACCTTAGCTTTAACCACTATTGGAAGTAAACCCCAATGTTCTACAAATAGAATTTCTTTCACAGTTTGTTGTTCTGAATTCTTAAAAACTATATAATATGCTGAAATATCTTCCTTATTTTATGATAACCTTATATATTCAGATGTATGACCACATATTCTGAATTGAATTTTAATAAAATCTCACAAGGGTTGAGTGTGTAGTTCATTGTCTATTCTGCATCATACTCAATAAATGATAAAACCTCTGGAAATGATTGTGCTATCTACTTGCTTGCATGATATCAATACTACATATTATGGACTAGAGGCACACATGGGAGACAAAAATTCATATATCTACCTATCTCCTTTTACACAAAATATCAGTTCCTGACTTTGTTACAACACTGAGTATAAATTGTATATACTTTCACCTGGTAAGACTTCCATCATTATGAGTGATGTTTGCTACTCTTACATGAACTTTACAAATACATATTAATGGTGTGATATGTTTAATCATATTTACTAGCATCTTTACACTGTCAGATAGATTCGAAATGGTTACTCATGTGTTCTAGTTAAAGTCTTAAATATAAAACTGGATATAAGATAAGCAGTAAAAAATGTTGACAAAGATTGTCAGCATCGGACCCTTGGACCTGTAGTGTCAAAGTCAATTGTTACTCCACCAGACTAGTTCAGGAGCTTGGTAGAAATTAACCGCTCAGCTCTTATGGTTTAATAGCCATATGGTGTCAAAAACTGTATATGCAAAGAATACCTGAATTTTGAATAGTCATTTGATAGTAACAACCAGTTGGCATGCACAGTAATCAAGTTCTTCTATTGCCTACATGGTAGCAAATGGTGGCAAACTTTAAACCACCCACTAAAAAGCCATAAATCTAGTGGGGATAAAATATCAGCTTGTTCTTTATAAGGATGTGCTATATATTCCCAATATACACTATTTCGCAATTAACACATTATGAGTACCTTGAAGTATAACATTTTGGGGCTTGGGTATAGTGAATTTGCATATAAAATATTCTTGAATCTAACTGTCGGCAAACATGCACTGTCATGGATGTTATGTGCAGTAATTAACATTTAGAAGGTGTTGTTATCCTTAAAATACTGGACACATTAAAATGGGTTATTTGTGTGTGTCTGATTTTGGAGATTTCATGTTATATGGCAGGATTGGATCAAAACTGTTGCATGATTATTTAATTAGTTGACCATCACTACACAGCTGAATAATGGTGTGCTAAATGATTGGATCTATAGTATATAATTCATCAAAATAGAAAGTATATCTGTCTTGAAGAAGTAAATGGAAACTTTAATATCATATGTACAATTTACAAAGAAATCATTCCCATAAGTTTTATATTTGTAACATTTGAATCAATATGTTTTATTATGTAATGCAAAATGCTCTTAGGCTGACTAGTTCAATGATCAAGAGACTAGCTGTCAAAACTGGGATAAATAATTTGCAATTGCATCGTACTTCTCATGCAGAATGACAGAAGCTTTTCTGTGTTCTGTAATTCTCTTAGTTTAAAAACACTGAAATGCTTCAATATTTAACACAACCAACCTTGTATTCACTATAAAATTAGGTCCAGGTCTGTCTGAGTTCTGTTGCCTGTGTCTAGTGAAGGTCTCTATCACTCAGAAAATACCCTTCAGATCTTGACCAAATTTTGCAACTTGATTACCATTTATAAACAATATCAAAAACCATTGTATTTAGATACTAGAGCTATAACTACATTCAACAAACATAACAAATTAAAAGAATGCCCAAATTTTGTTTTTTGTGTTTTGATGGCCTCTGATCATTTTATACAAAATTGGGGTCGAAAATAAGTAGTGTAGAGAGAGGGGGAAATTTCAATTTCCTTTGATCCTAGTAATCCACTGTATGTCATCGAAATAAAGGAATGTTTTCACAATAAGCGCAAAATGAAGTAATTATTTTGGAATTAAAAATTTTTGATTCATTTGGAGAAATTTGAAAAATATTTGTAATTCTGAGGATATATAAAAGATTTGAAATGATCCATGTTTTTTTTAAAACTTAGTCATAGTTTTAGATAAGACTTTAGGGTCTAAATTGGTTGAGGAATATATTTTCTTAGCAATCAATTAGGTCAAAACTTCATTTAAGTATTTGGTGGATCGAGTATTGGTTGGTTGACTTGTCTGTAATTTAAAATTATCTAAAGTTAACATACAATAATTATTTAGCAAATGTTGGCTTCTGGAAACAGCAAATCCATTTTACATTTGAATAAGACATGAATCACCAAACAAATTTCTCATATAGGTAGGCGAGCACAACCTACACATTTTTGTTAATATGATTTTTCGAACATGATCAAAAGGCAAGAGATATAGGTGCAGATGGGTATTTTTTGAGGGATAGTTCAATATAACGCAAATAGGTTATACAACGGACAATGTCATAGTAAATTACCCATAAACGATGGCATTTCAGTGAGTATGAAGCAAAATTATTCCAGGGAATAACAAGTATCCCAATAGAATAGAAAAATGCCAACAAATATTCTGGAAGGTTAGAATATTGATCTTAAGAGGTGTGCGTTGCGAAATTGTATCTAAAATTGGCGGTAAATATTAGCTGAATTCAAAAACACTTACCGTATAAAAAATTAGTCCTCAAATATCCTTGAAATTTGAAGTTATTTTTGCAGCTTATCGTTGTAAACACACTACACCACAACCGATTTGACGTTTTCTGACAACTGATTCATTAGATTTAGATTGTTGACAGAGGCAGATGCCTTGTTGCTGTCAAGTGTTATAGAGGGCGCCAGACAAAAAAGTCAGAAAAATACAAAAGTTGGAAAGTGGTGGGTCATAATATAATACATACACTAATTTAATCACGGAAGTAGTGATAGTATATTGCATGAGACATCTTGATGGGGCTGTCATTTAATGTTCGTCGACTGTTCAATGTTTTGTTTCGGACGGGTACAACATACAGGCAACCAGTTATACAGTTTTATTTATCCCTCATAATTAAATTTTGGGTGACTACAACACATATGCAACCAGTTACAGGGGATTGCAACCAGTTTTCATAGAACTAAGTACTGGTATAAATGTTTTAGAAGGCCCACCAAAGTTGCCACGTCTAGGGAAATTTCTCTAGATCTAGCGATTTGGCACACTTTAACGGACCCTATAGTTGTCACTCTGGATCTACAGTTTTTTGTAAACCTTCCCAGTTTTCAGTTTGAGCTCACTTTCCGAGTTTACTCTCACAATTCTTAGCGCCATCTTTTTCATTTAATTCCTAGTCCGTATATTCACTAAATATGATATTTACAGTTTCCTACATATTTTTTAAGCAAGTATCGTGTTTTACACTAGGATGAAGCTGGCAACAGTAAGTTGGCGACACTGATTTAGGTATGTTATTTATAAAACATTTGATTCAAATTTAAATGAATGCGGTTGAGATGAAGGTAGGATGAAAGTAATTCAATTTCTTGTCTTTAAACAACATAGCTTATGCTTTTCATACCGATATAAGCTTCTTCAAAGCATTGAACCCTTTGAGGTTCAAGTATATTCGATAGGCTTTGTATTTTTTATATTTTATACATATATTTGTGGTAGGTTTCATACAAAGACATATAAAATACTATTTTGTTACTTTGGTTTCATATGTGAAAAGTGAGATGTGAGATAGGTACATATAACATGTTCAATGAAAATTATATTGTGCAATTTATATACAAGCTTTATGATGCGTTTAATATTTAAGGACACGACTGTGATCTATATCAATTGAATTATTTTGTCCTGATGACGGAAGAGCTTCACCGAATAACATAATATATAATCTAATCTTCAATGAAGCTCTAGATGTTGGCGGTGTTCATGTTCTGCGAAAGAATTGAACTCCATAGAAGTGAACAGGTATGAGCTCCCTATTAGGTTCATAAAAGATGTTTCATTCAACCAGATATGTAACAACGCCTTTTAAACAATGGTTAATAGATTTTAGTTCAACAACAAAATCAATATGAAGCTATATTGCAACAAACTGTAGTGAATCTGTTAAAAAAATATTAAGATTAAATGAAAAATCAGCTCCACCAAACAGCATTACCTTTGGGATCAGCCTCAAAAATATTAAGACTTTTGACACTATCGACTCAGTAGAACAAACAGCCAATCAGTTTTGAACTTGCTGCTCTGCTCTTTTGTAACTATTGCTATCTATGTTTGCTATATTTAATTTAAATTTTCTGTATTCATTTTTTTTATTGAGTACTTTGCTCTGTATGAGTAATAAAAATGTTGATTAAATAAGTGATCCATAAAATGTTTGGTTTGCCACTGACTGGTTTTTCTAACTTCCATTATTCTGAGGCTGTCATGTGTGTCAGTATATTCTGAACTGTGAAGTCACTGTCTCCTAATCTATAAAGACCAATACTATAATGTACTATCATATACAGTGAAATGCATATTTTTTAACAAATCACTCCTACTTCCATCTCAATGACAGAAGTAGAGATCATGAAAGTTAAGATTGTCATTCAAATATAATCTTTATAGCCTTCAATGACAGCTTGAACAAATTGTGGTGCAGTTGACTTCATTTGAAACAAGCTCTTATGATTGTTGGAAAAAATTAGTAATAAGGCATAAGTAGCATTAAAATAACCCTCAATTTCGATATACTGAGAAACCTTTTTTTCTATAAGTGCTTTGCCAGTACAATCGATGTCATAGGATTAGAGGATTCAAGATTGGCTTCTGCATGGAATGAAAATCACAAACATTTCTAATAGTTGTTTATTTGAATAATCACTGATATGTTACTTGACAATTATTATTTGCAGAGATTCAAATGCACAACAACTGAATCACATAGGTATTGCAGTAACTATGCACTTATTAACAACTAATGATAATGTGCCTCTTATACATTTAATCTGGAATGTTTGAAAGATTTTTAGGTCAAGTGTAGATGAATGTTCAATTCACGAATTGGACTAACATACTTGTTACTTCTTAAATTCAGTTTGTGTTTTCAGTATCTCAATATATATATATATATATATATATATATATATATATATATATATAAATATTTTTTCGGATCAAGTACAAATTTATATAATATAATTCTGTATAGTCAACACTAACTTGCATTTCAAAATGCTTTTCCAGTGACACAATAAGAGCAGTTGATGTAGCATTTGTAATTTATGCTGTGGTTCTCCCTTTGATGATGATTTTAAATAGGAAATAAACTTTCATTTCAATTTTTCGTTTTTGATTTCAGGGTACATTCAAAGGAATATTATGAAGTAACTTCTGAAGTATGACGAACCTATACTAACCTCAAAGCAAAAGCAGTAGTGGATTAATCTGGACATTTCCTTGAATCAATGGTACATACTTTACTTCTGTTTAAGAAGGTTAGTTAATATTTTATAGAAACACTGCTTCGGACTCCCATATTCTCTCAATATTTGCCATTCACAACTTTTCGATTGATTGTGATATGCCCAATCATCTTTGGGTGAAGTTGAAAACGAATGGTTATTCGAGAAAGAAAAAATGTGAAACGCAAAGTCCTCAAGCCAAATGGAAGTCCAAAACATCTACATTGTTTACACATTTTGAACCACAAATCTAGTTTTACTAGGTTAAGGTTCTGAACCTCCAAGAGATCAGATGATCCAAATACATCTCTGCCAGTTCAATGTTAGATTCAAAAGAACATACAAATATGTCATACCAATGTATGATTTGAACCTCAAAAAGTATTCAAGATTATCAATAAAAATATACGCAATTTGTAACACGTGAAGAAATGTAAAAATATCATTTTATGCAATGGTACCTACATATTCTATTTATTTTTACAAAAAATATAGTTGATAGTAGGTATAGGGGAAAAATCGTGTTCAGATTTTAGTTGCCAAACTAAAATAGAAAAGAAGTTTTATATGAGATGTGAGTTCTGACAGATTTTTGGTAGTCCATGCTGATCAGTTTATGTATTTATTCGCCTGTACAAGGTGTTCCTGTAATAAAGCACACTGGCTGTATCTGTATTCTGTTCACTGCAAAACTGTGATGTAGAATATTTATTGAAAAAAATTGGCCATAACTCAAATTCAAAATAAAAACATATTTCTTATCCATTCTCAAAATATATTTAAAATATTTTTGAAATACATCCAAAATGTAAAAAGAATGTTGTTTGCCTTGTATTGTGATTCATTGAGGGAGGAAAAATTTGAATGTTAGTTTGAAAAAAGTAATATGATTATCTTTGACTGCATTGATTTTCAAGATCTTTATTCCAATTGAAATGCAACCAGAAACTTTCGTTCTTTTATAAGTCAGTAAATCGCGCTTGGTGAAGAAGTAACACATACCGGGAAGTTTTTTTATCATAGCCAATGCTAGGGTGTTGTTATTGTGTCGTCTTTTGGAAACTGTAGGAAAAGTCCTACAAATAAAAATATTTAAATTAAAATGATCAAGGTACTCACACAGCAGCTCAGAGAACAAGTCACTTCGCTATAATATTGTTAGCCTGGCCGCTCAGTTATCGCGTGGTATGTATGGTTTGTGTTACTCACCCTACTTTTCTACAATGAGTATTGTTACAAATATTCAAAAAAAATTTTGCTATTGTTTTTACGTATATTGATCATAGATACTAAATACGATATTTTTGATTTGACGGTAAAGTCACCCTTCTAGGGGTTACTCCAAGAACTAGAAATCAATTGGCCATAGACATGCATGTTTCGTCCATTATGAAGACTCGTCAGTATTGTTCGACGGCCAATAGTATGAGAGAAACATACCCAATCACGCCTCAAGAAGTCTATGCTCCTAACTATTAATGATGTTGAAACCAATAACTTCGCGAAACGTTACTATGGCGACTCTTGGAGTATTTTGCTATCTTTATTTTCTCAGATTTTCCAGGAGTTCTATTGATGTTTATTCTCATCGTAATGGAACTTCATTCAAATGCGGCTAGAACTCACTATCACATACAGTATTGTACGCGCTTATACAAAATTAATAGAGATTACATGTTGTGAAAGCGAGGGACAATTGCATGGTGATTATTTTTGACTACATGAAGCTCATTGCCACGTGAAAACATAATTGTACAATACATAAAATATATATAAAATATATTGCCATACAAAATACAAATACACAAAGCAAATAAAAGATTTAACGACGCCAGTCATCAAATTCTTTATTAATTGTTATATGAGTATCTGAACATCTAACTTTCCAAAGTATGGTTGAGCCAGCGAAGTAAGCGTGGTATCATGAAGATGTTCTGTTTTGAACTAGATTTAACAGTACAACGAATCATAGTGATTATTGTTCGCGTTGATTGAGTAATTTTTCAAATTTTTTTCATCTACGGCATTGCTGCGATTTTCATTATAGAGTATTTGAGATGCACAATATATGTGATCCAATCTATATGAATCTGTTTACTTCGTGGTTTTGGCGTGGTGGTTTAAAAAATAAATGACTTTTAACCTTGGGTAAAATATTACTGCTCTATTTCCAATGTTCAATAGCTGATTATTGGTTATTTGCTGTGTGATACAAGGCTATAAAATGGCGTAAAGTAGGTTGACTGTGAGCTCACTGTGAAATGGTATCAGTTTAAAAAAAATGCGTGTCACAACCCAACACCCCCTCTCCAAATTTGACGCCCTTGTCAAATGTTTGAAAATTAAGTTCACTAACGAGATCACGAGAAAGTAGCATGTTACACATTTCTTTCTGCCGGTCTATCTGTCTTTTTGTCAGCCGTTTTGGATGTTACCCAAGCTCCTGAAATGATAGATTAATTCTCAATAGCATGAATTTAGAATTCTTTGTTAAATCCGTCTTATTAAGTTCTCAATGCATTCCGTATGTTTTCTACCAATTCAATCCATTTAGTAAATGTCTGTAGTAGTAGAGCATACATAATTTTTTATCGGGGTTACTTGGCTACATTTCTGTTTTAGCAGCTACTTGTATGGATTACTGTCTTTCAACTGAATAAGGATCATGAATAATGAAGGAAGTGCCATTTAACCTAGTGAAATGTCGTTATATAGTTTTTTTTGTATTCTATGCGTAGTAGTGTTTATTAAAGATGTTGATCGGATTTCAGAACTGTTGGTCCACTTGAGAAAAGCACTGGACATATTGGAAAGTATGGAGAATATCAAAATTCTTGTAATTTTTAATATGTTCAATATCTCCTAAATTCAATTCGAGGTTCCAACAGTTGCAACATCCGATCCAAAAAGCTTAGCTTAAAAAGTTACTATTGCCTGGGAACTAGAAGGTCGACCTAATCGAAGGTATTTTTTTAAGATATCAAACTCACTAAGCTCATTATTTGCATACACACATAAAATAGTAGTATGGAAACTAAGTAGCATCTACTTGCTGACTCAACCACAAGTATAATTTATTTATATTATTCGTACAGACGATCGACAAGCTCATATATTCATTTTTTAATAAAGATCTGCCCACTATTACTATCTAATGCTGATGCTTCTATAAGCAATAAAATATACAAGATTAAAGTAGAATTATCCACCAAAACTTCGGTGTATGATTGCTGTTATCTGACATGTTCGTGCTATCCACACAACAACAAAAAAATCACTAAATTTTTTACAAACCTCACGGATCTAGATTGTAGATGCGCTTTTATATCATGCAGACGGAATGATTGTGTATTCACACGCAATTTCACAAATAAAACGCTCTTTGTTACAGTGACATAGATTGCAAGAGTTTTAAAGTTACATACCTACATTATAATGGGTGGTTGACTAAAAACAAGTAATTTAAGTAGTTATTCTACTACTTTAATCTTGCATAATTACGCTATGCCTATTCCATTTTTTAGAATTAGATTCTCATACATCTTTTATCTAAGTTCCAAAATTCCACCATTTCATCGTTGAACCGTATTTTACAGGCATCTCAAATTGACTAGTAAATATATATAACATTAAATATTATTACTTTCACGTTAGAATCTAGACATTGTCTTTAATTATTGTGCCTTGTGAAAAATTCTTAACGAATGATTAAAGCATAAGCATTATTTTCCTAACTTAGTTTTCTGTAGACCACAGATATAAAAAATTCAGTGTGAAAAGTTGTTCATCATTTTATTAGGTCTACCCTTTAATTTTAGTTATATTAAATACATTTATCTTCATCTCTTTGAGGCGAATGAAAAAACTTATTGTAGCAATACATTTCTAAGACTTGCTGGTTGAGCTCTAATCATTTAATTGAATTGTGATGAATAAGCGATATAACTAGAAAGAGAAATTGGATCGGATTGTCGAACTAACTCGGAGTTTGATTTGGTTTGTTATAAATTTCCAATTATAGGACCTCCAAAATTTTCAGGATATGTGTTTGTAAAAGTTG
The DNA here is from genome assembly GCA_949316355.1 of Bruchidius siliquastri. Classification (NCBI taxonomy): domain Eukaryota; kingdom Metazoa; phylum Arthropoda; class Insecta; order Coleoptera; family Chrysomelidae; genus Bruchidius; species Bruchidius siliquastri. Next base: position 23,550,588 of record OX438536.1, on the reverse strand, counting down.
CTAAAGCATGGGAATTTTATTGATGAAAATATGCGAAATATTCCGAAAACCGTTTTCTGTATTAAAGTAAAAAATTTGAAATACCTACGGTCCAGAAATTCTGCATATTGGAGCAATAACAAATATTTAGATCGATTTCTACAGGTGTTCGCTGTACAAGCAGCAATTAGTATGATTGAATGCTATCGTGTTTTAGGACTTCTTCAGTAATTAGTATAAGGTTATTCAGCGATAGTATGGCAAGTCAAATATTTATTGTACACTAAGTTTGCTTCATCCCACCATCAAATGAAATTCAATTAACAAAGCTGACCTTTTTCAAAGGTCTGCTATGAAATAAATACTATTCATAAAACAAATATAAAACAAAATATCACCCTGTGTTCTATTTACAAGTTTGTTCCCTCTATAACTCAACAGTCTTTCTTGTCTTACATGGAGGCTGAGCTAGGTTCACAAAATTTTAAAGCATCTTTGCTTCAATCCTAGTTCAACTATCATTCCAGTAAAGTTCGAGTAAAACGAGGCATATCTTTAGTAGAGTAGTTGGATTGTTTGTCTTCAAATAAGAATTAAGTAATTTGTACCTCATTGTTTTGCATATAGTACTAACCGCGCACAATTAATCAACATCCAGGATTTTAAGCTCACATTTTAGAGGGCTGATCTTGAACAAATTATAATATTTGACAGTTTTACAGTTGACCACAGTTATAATCAGCATTATAGTCTAGAAATGAGGATATACTCTAGGTGTGTGATTGAACATGTAGTTGTCTAGAGTCTTGAATAAGGAGTAGTTGCTCATGTAATAAGTTGCTATTTCCACTGTATGTCTGTCTTAAAGTGATTATTTGTTAACATTATTTCACATTTTATATAAAACTCGGATGTTTACTTATATGAAACATGAAAGCTTTTACCTTGTGAAGCTACAGTTTTGTCTCATTCTTGTAAAACTTTTAGCAAATAATACAAAGCAGGCCTAAATCATCTATATTTGAGGTTTTTGATAATAATAATCAGTGAACTATTTTATTTCAGAATGGACCTTGTATGTTTCGTTTTACTCGACATTCAAGTAAGATCTCACAAAGCCTAGCTGTGCTGATATACCACTCTCATATGTAGTTACTATATGCTCGATACTTAGTCCAGAATCATGCACTCGTATAAGTTCTTTCGTTTAAACACCCTCGTACTTACCAGCGAGAGACAAGAATATGAGAGATAAAATTTGTGTATTAGTTACTACTACTCCAGAGCATCCAGTCACGCGTATCTCGCATATTGTAACTACGCTTGAAAGCAGTCAATAACTGATCGGTTATTATTTGAGAATCTAAGCTGGCGCATAACCAAGATTCTTTCTCTGTAGGAAAAGATGAATCTCCCTGAAGCTAGGCCTATCCACGTCTCGTCTTCTCCAACACTCGAGCATGATGTCATGGATGTCTTTGTGAGACGTCAGCCTCGGTAGACATTTGAACTGGCCGTCGTCGCAATGTAGTCTCGCTAGGTTCTCCATCACTTCGGGATCCGTGAGTTGCTCGAATGGCTGCCGTCTACAAAGCGTGAGAATCTCCCACAGTGTCACGGCAAATGACCAAACATCGCTCTTTGTCGTGTACCTGAAGTAGACAAATATTTATTATTAAGTATGGAATGGAAATAAGGGATGACGTAGTGAGCAAGTCAGAGACGGGTGTAGAACTTATTAAAAAATTTGGCAGCCTCAAGATAGATCAAGAGCGGTTACATTGTTTTGAGATCACTAGCAAAAAAGTGCATTATCTTCTGCGAAGAGGTGCATCGCGATATGCACACTATTTTGAACTTATATGAAGCAGGAAAACCATTTTATCTCCACACATGACGAGGAACTTCCTCCAAATCAATACACTTAGGCCACATGATTCATTTGTTTATACAATTATATTATATTACTCACCTTCCTTGATATACACTTTCCCAAGCCATCCAGCGAATAGGTAGCGGTGTGTTTCCATCCACCTTGTAGTAGTCGTTGACGTATAGTTCGTTGTACGTCCCGAAATCACAGACCTTGATTTGATAGCCTTTACCGATCAGGCAGTTTCTAGTTGCTAGATCACGATGCACGAAGTTCAATGATTCTAAGTATCGCATACCAGACGCAATCTGTACTCCCATGTACATCAGGCAGTCGAAGGATAGTGATTTTACGCCAAATGGTATGTTGGACCCATTGTCGGCCATTACGTGTACCTGGGGGAGACATTTATCCTATTAACCCAAACATTTGAAACTTTCTACTCCCTATTCTTTAACGTAAGTCGGACGGGGATGGTCATTTAACCAGTTGACTGCAAATTTTATAGTGCGGTCATTATTCCTAAATTTATCGTTATACAGGTTATATTGTTTTGTCTAGTATATTGTTTCTTTTTGTTGTTGACTTAGAAATAACTGAATGATACTATATTCAAAATATTAAGCAGTATGGGTATGAGTACTCCATTGAAGCTTTTTGAAAACTAGCAGAGGCCATTAACATATCGTTTGTAATATATCTATAGTAACTACACTACGGTTTCTCAAATTGATCAGCAGTATTGGGAACTGGGATAAGTTTGAGTTTTCTTTTTGATTGAACTGGAAAGCGAAGCATCTCAAAATACATATTGAGGTTAGGCAGAGTGGCAACTAAAACTCCTTGCAACTATAAAAAGTTTATCAGATAGCAACGTCATATAATGCTATCACAATCTTGTTCTCAACAAGAAAAGCTCAAAAAAACATGGAATCAAAAAGAAAAATTCTTATCAAAAACAAACTAGAGGTTACTTATGGTTCGAGAGTGCTCTCGATGTAAGAGACTTGAGGATGTATGGTCTAGAAAGCTTAAAACAGCTTTTTCTTTTTGACCTAATTTGACCGAACATCTAGATGCTGCTGAAGCTGATATTCTTACCTTTAAAAACTGACAAAGGTCACCATGGTCTAGATATTCCATAACGACACATAAAGGATCATCCTGACTGCAGATGCCTAACACCCTGGCAATGTTAGGATCGTCTAAGGCTGCTAAAATCCGAACGTCTCGGTAGAAATCTTTCCTAAAAATGGATTTCAAGTGTATATCTGCTTTGTTTTATGTTGTTAAATTTCGTTTTTGTGTTAACTTCAAGACTGATGAGAAACCTTTTTTGAATTTTTTAAATGACTAATTTCGAGAGCGACATGGTCTAAGATAATATAATTACAATAGTAATCTTAGATACATTATTCATCGAAAATTCATGATATATGTACGATAAATATTGATTGCATATAATTTTTTTCACTGGATTTGCATAGTATGTTTCAATATCATATAATACCTACTAATTCTGAATTCTTTATCTATGTATCCTGCATGTGGAATATATGTTTTTCGGTGTTGCGTGCCTTCGTGGTTGTATCATCTTTACTTACTTTTCTTTCTCTGAAGCAATTTCTCCTAAAAATTTAATAGCTACGAGCCTAGTGCCTAATGTGAGTGATGTGGAATATTCATTTATTCCATCAGCTTCTGCTATATACACCTAAAACAATAGAAAATTATATCAAGTCATTCTTCTATCCTATTTTCATGGAAAACGTATACTATTTATAAGTGCCCCAAACAAGGGTATATAGAGTACCAGGATAAGATTTTTTTATGATTATAATAGCTCAGACAACAATCACATAGTTGAATTCATGCAAAAAGTATATATAAACTACTCACAGTTCCAAAGGCGCCTTCTGACAGCTTCGATAACATCCTCAGTCTATGTCTTGGGAACTCAGCTATAGTTGTTTCCTCCAAGCGTTTTCTCAGGGCGGATAGTGCCTCTTGTTGAGTTGGAGACTGAAAAAAACAGAGGAAGATGGCGTTACAAAATTATTGCTATCTTATTTCTGCATGATTTTGTAAAGACATTTCAGGACACGATTCATTTTTTGTGCTTTTGCTTGCGATATGCTGTTGCTGATTCAAACATTTGGTTTCGTGAAAAATCGAAATTTATTATATAAAGTCACCAGAGTCGTAACTGGGAACTGTGGCGCCCAGATCAATTTCGTAATTTGGACATAACCCTTCCACACCACTCCCTAAAGGACATGGAATGGTGGCATTTAAAGCAGCTCTTGGCAGATTCACCTAACAAATAAAATAAAGGCAATTCATTGATTATTTATTTAAAAACTCTATAGAAATCATTTCCCACACTATTGCATATTTTTCTTCTCTAAAAAACTTTGGGAGCAAAAAAAACGTTACCATTTCGCCCAAAAAACCTGAAGAGCAAAAAAGTCCCTACTGACATTTCCCGCCCATGATTTTGCGCCTCATGCACATTGCGCTGGGGGCAGGAGTCCTACTTACCGTACCTCAGCTACGACTCCTAAAAGCCACAATGAAATAATCTAAAGAGGATGCGAGAGGCCTTGCTATGAGCAAATTGTAATATATCTGGCGAGGTTCTCACCAACTTATTAATGCATTAAGATTACTTACCCTTTTTCCTTCACCTCTACTCCCCTCACTGTGGGTGCTCCTAATTGACACCCGTGGCCCCTTAGAAGACATACTGCTCAACCTGCTCCTTGTCATTGGTAGAGTATTCTGCTCGGCAGAAGATAGAAGCGGTAACGTACCTGCCTCTGGTACTGCATACTCGTATGCATCTGGAAAAGGATTGCATACAGAATACTATCCATAAAATCAGTATGAAAATTAATGAAAGCTATATATATCTTTATACATAACAATAAAAAAGTCAAATTACTTTCAAACAAAAATATTGAAATAACAAATATTTGAAATATAAAGAAGATAAAAAATAAGGACATATAATAAAACGCTCGGTGAGAGCTAACACAATAGTTTACGGAATCTGGATATACATCACAGATGTCAGAGACGATATTAACATTTTTTTCAGCAAAATGTTATGCAGACTATTATTAATAAAGCAGCTGCAGAAGTTTATACTTACTATGAATTGTATTTTTTTTAGAGTGATTAGGCATTGTATCCTGCATTTCGAGGATCACCGAACTGTAGCTGTAATATGGGGCAAACTTCATCGCTTGATATGGTTCTTGATATTCATGGCCTTCGATGTTTGTAGGATGTGGTAAAGGTAGCGTGGATTTTAGGCTCGATTTCAATGTGCCATGACTTTTTCTGTAGTCATCTATCTCCGTTACTCCATATGCTTCTATAGAACTCCCTTTCTCGCTCATCCCTTGAATGAATATGTAGTAGGTATATATGGATTCCTCAAAGGACGTCAATGTGGATGTGGGAGGAGTAGGGTTGAAATTACCGGAAAATATATAGATTTTTTCAATCCGAGAAAAATATAATAGTCTTTCTAAAAGTAATCCTATGTATGTCTTTGGTTCATCTAATATATGCCGCTATTTAGAACCACATAATGGGAAAACTGTTTAAAATATATTCCCCTAAGACAGACACATTAAAAGAAAAAATAAAAGAAATCGAAACGCGTCACTGAAAGAAAGAGTTTAATTTGTGAAACTGTGTTAATTACACAACTTTTTATCTGCATGATGGAAGAGTTTCACCAAGTAAGAGCATCTACAATCTACGTGACACAGATGATTGTTAATACATTTATCTTAAAACAGCGAAATGATAGACTAATTGCAAATAACTGTAAATTATACTATACATTCGATTTACGTTCATACTTCATACATTTTTAGTACAAATTGTACAGCATTTTAGGGTGTAGTCAACTTTTCTTTCTAAAGGAAGATCATTTGTTTTTTACGTACATATAACAGTTTTAAATTTATCTTTTTATTTTTAAATTCAATTCCGAAGGACCAAACCTTCCAAAATACGATTCAAATATTCATTGATACATTTATACCATTGCATGGGAAATACAACGCCAACCTTTTCTCCATTTCAATATCAATATCAATAACATAAACGTTGTCTAAGCAGTAGCGGAGTAGCTCTGCCCCTTGCCCCTTGACCGGGTACTTCGATTCTACTTATGTTAACATCTGGAGTTAGGATAGAGTTAAGCTCCAAATATTCAGTAGTGTCACTTACCATATACTGATTCTGGTTGCATGTGGGGCAGAGTGTTAGTCGGAAAGCCAATGTTTGAGGAATTAGGGCTGCGGAATAGCTTCCTGTTTCGGAATCGGTAGATTACTAATACAATAGCACCTAAGAGGAGTATCACTAGAGTTAGACCTGGAAAGAAATGAATAAGTCAGCTGAGCTACTAGTGGTCATTGTGTCCATAGCCACCAATCCAATGATTATGAAAACACGTATCAAGGTACTGTTTCATATGTGCACAGAATAATTTCCATCGTATTGATTGTCTTGACGTATTGTCAGAGACACATCTTCAGTTGCTATAGTTATTTTCAACGATTTCGACAGTACATTTCTGTTCTATGTTTGAATGGCCTAACTGATTTGCCATCTCTGGGTGGCCTAAAATGTAGATAAGACATAATTATAATTGTATGTTGCCAACTTTGTCCATGAAATTCATTTTTGATATGCGGTTCAGAAAAGTGTTTTTTCGCAGCTTACTTGTGACAAATTCTAGTTCCAATAGAATCATATGATCTCGTTTCTTGGAATGAAAGCTATATAATTAACGAACAACAAGAAAGACTTTATGAACAGTGAGATAGTATTCCAGTTAATTAAAGGAAATTTGATCCTACAGTGTGTACGCGGCAGGCGCCTTGAACATCAATCACAGTTGCGTTTAATTCCAGTGAAATTCTCGTTTTACCGGTGCAGTCTTCCTTCTATGCAAATAATTAGCTTACATTTAATAAGGAAGTTATAATATATTAATTTGTTTTCTGGTAGTGTAGCTCCTGCAATACTTACTTTTACTTATTTGTTCCGAAATATTCCGAAAAAACAGTACACTTCAAAACATTTATTCATAGGCATTGTTCCTTCTATCATTTCCGTTTTTTATAAATTGTTGGCAAGCGAACTTTTCCTGAACTAACTGCGTAATATTTTGCCTTTTACAACTAGCGAGGAAAAGTAATAACTCAAAACTGTCATCAGTTTTCAAATGCACCACTTTACACTCAAAATAGGAAAAACCTATGTTTGGTGGAGATACTAAATTTTTCCTTTGGCTAGCTCTGTGGCTATTTATTTCAACTAGTAAAAATAATATTAAAATACTAGCAGCCTCCAAAGACACCATCTTCTATAAGGTTCTAGAGGCTCAGGATACCTTTGATCTGTGATGGATGACCAGAGTCGATGGGACATTCCCCGCCAACCTCCAATCGTCAAGCTTGCATTTAAGAACTCTATACATCAGGACCTCCAACGGGCGGTTGTGGGGGTCTGTAGAAATCGTTTGCAGCAACTCGAGTCAGCTTGAGACAGCTGGTAAGCCAGCGAGCATCGTTTTAGAGCTTAATTTGCGGTGCTCATGAGAAAAGTGTGTTTTCGCGTATTGATACAATACAAACAACACAACCACGAACAATCAGCTGTAGTCGGCAGCCACAGGTAGTGCAATAAATGCCAGAGAGAAACGGTTGTGTGGGAGAGAGAGGATTTTGTAACGTTAAATTGAGCAGGAGCGAGTGGTGGGAGTATCTTTATGCACGCTGGAGACACTGCGCTGTATCGTGCGTTGGAGGTCCTGATCTCTGAGTTCTTGCCTGCTCTATTCCACAGAACATGGATTACTGTCATGATTTGAGACTTTGGAATCCCCACGCGGTTCCAACTTTAGCTTTCATTTTCCCTTTTCTCTTCAATTTGCTCATTTTGAGGCTGCAAACCGATTTGTACACTTTTTGCACGAATAATAATTTAGCCTCACCTATGATTATTATGGCGATAACAGCAGGGTCGTTGATTTCGTTAGGAACAGGTATTTCAATTTTATTATCGTGCCTTTCCCCATTGTGAGACTTGACTTGCGGTGACACAGTAGTCGGTTCTGGCTCTGGCGTGAAATTTCCATGAGCTACCACCGAGTCAAACGAGACTTCGCTGATCATTATCCACTTTGCGGCGAAGAACAGCTGCAGTTTCACGTATTTTCCTACTCTGTGGTGCAGTTTGATGCTGATGTTCCTGGCGTTCTCGAAAATTCTGTCTTCAATGTATTCGTACGTGATCGGTTCGCCTTTGAAGCGTTTTCCGCCAATGCTGAACAAAATTTTTGCGATCGAGAAGACCTGGAATAGAAGTATATAATTCATTTCAATCTCATTCAAATGCATTCAGGATTTGTTTTTGGTTGAGATATGGGGTCTTGACACGTTATAGAGTGAAATATGGGTGATGCCCAGTGGCCTTACGTTACGTCGCTAGACCGATGTAATGAATTCTCAATAGAGCTTCCAATTCTGGACGTAAAAAACTTGGCCTAGGGATCTTCGGGTGCCAGGTGGTTCTGGGAGCGAAACTCAGTTATTCAAATATGCTGCAGCTTCTCAACAGGTCGAGTGCGACCTATACCTAAGAACGACAGGGAAAATATACCTAGCAAAGACCTGTGACTCTGCTCTGCTTCACCTCCAAGGTTATGGAGACTGTTCTTAACGTTTAGCTCCTCAAGTACCTGGACAAATGCTTCCGATGTGTTTACCATCAATGCGGGTAAAACTCAACTTGCTGTATCAGAATCGAATTCAGCGAATCAATAGACATAGAAAACATGGTCTGATCCACAGGCCATATTCTTTTTGTCTGGCTGTTTAATTACCATTTAGAATAATTAACGACAGAAAACATTTACATCAGTTTTTTCTAAAAATGGTGTGAACACTCTACTTTTTCAAGAGCATTTGCAACAACAGATTTGCCTTTTCGCGAAGTTTTTTTTTGCTGATATCGTACTAAAAAATGTTCAAATACTCACTTGTACTTCCTTGGTAAACTGATTATTGCAGTAAATATGCACAGCTGAAAACTCTCGAACCTTGTCGAATTCGAATTTAATCTCAATTGGTTTGCTGTGCCTGGTTTCGTTTTTCCATCCTACCCAGGTCTGGACGTCATAAAAATCTGTCTTGAAGTCATCTTGGCCGTATTTTCCATCGGTCAGCACTCCTAGACCATGTTTCAGTTCATGGCCTTCCCAATGGCCATCATACCTACAATTTATTACAAAAATGCCGTCAAGTAGGTTGGCACTGCACTTCCCACGCAATTGCCTCACTTGGGAAATGAAGAATGGAACTGGATTTTGATCTTTTGAATTGCAATAAAAATATTGGAACGACTGAAAGACCTTATGTCATGATTTAAAAAAGTTTGCTTTTCTCCACATTGATGTCCTAATCTTTTTTTCTGTTAATAAATAATAATAATACCTGAGAAATGGGATGGGGTTTGTGAGATTTAAGATGTTGATCATTGTGTTTTATTGATATTTACGTGTTAAGCAAAGTGTTAATACCCGAAATCGTAGAACTCCCAGTTGTTTCCTCTCTTGTCACCTTGAGGCATACTGTAGCTGACAATACCGTCAGTCCATCTGCAACCATATACTTCTACCCGCATACACACCGTGCGCTTGTGGTAGCTGTACGGGAAGAATCGGATTTTGCTCGCCCATAGAGGTGGGTCTAGCTGCTGCTTGGACTCCAAATACGGGTTCACGTTTCCTTGGAATACCTGTAACAACATTAGTATTGATCATTTGATCTAATAATTATAAAGACACGGTTCAACCACAATTAATTTATCTTTTAGTATATTATGTTTTCTCATATTGGGATCCATAAGAAACTACTGTATAGTCTGACGTATGAGCTATAGTCAATTTAGCATCATATATTAACCGCAAGATTGATTATTTTTATAAGAGACGAGCTAAACATCGCCCATGAGTTTCCTAATAACTTGGTTAGACAGAACATTACGTTGGGATAACCTAAATGTATTGTAAGTGATAGTCGAGATGACAAATTCTATATTGATCTCAACCAAAAGGCGAAGACATTAGGTTTTACGGGAATTACGTTAAATGGAGGTGTTGAGGAGTATACTGAGAACACCACATCTTGTAGGTATTATACTAACAACCCCCAACTCTTCGGTTGTAAGAATTGCTCTGTTTTATGATACTCGCACTTGAAAAACCGATGCATTTTTTATATACGTGAATTCATAATAACAGTAGTTGAACGTAACTGAACGGCAAAAGGCCATGCATACATGCATGCTGATGTCGTCCATAATGGGCACGCACATACGGTGTATATGAGTAGATGGTATGAATACGTAGTTGGCACAGACTGTCGTGCACAGTACAACTGTTAGGGTTTAATAGTAACAAAGGGCCGTCAGCGTCGCGACGCGACGGCTAGTCGGTTCTTGGTCATAAAAACAGCGATAAAAATATGCACACCTACACATATAGCCCAGTCTTCAAGGAATTAAGTTTTATTTGTACTGTCCGAACAAGGGTCAATTTCCGGCCGAAACAGAAGCCGAATAATTGGTTGTTACGGCTGAAACCGAAGTTTCTATTCAAAATTAACCTATTATCGAGTGGTATGACTAAATGTTACTATCACACCCTTATCTGGGTTAGTTCCATCAACCCGCCGACCACTATGAAGATGAAACATGCGTGTCCATAGCACAGTTTGGGGGAAAATATACATAATAAATAATGGCAATTTATTGAGATCGATAAAGAATTAATGTCTTTCTCTAATTTTAATATATTTTTAAATTCATACCAAAATATCAGCATTTACAAAATCCGATCAAATCTTTGTTTCTAAAATGATACCATTGTGTGGAAAGTACAGTATCATCGTACTTGACGCTGTTTTATTATATTGAACTAGGCTTCAACATTGTCTAAATTGAACTATAAAAAATGGATTTAGCTTTTTGTATTTGTATAAAATGATTAATCAGTTGGTAAACCGGGCACTTTGGAAAACTAACCTTTTATCACCCTGCATGAGCAAAATAATTTTAACTTTTGGTAAGTATTAGCCTTGATTGCACCATATATAGTATTATTGGAGAGCAGTGCTCTGAGAATTTGAGTCTGAACTCGACCTTTTTATCTTGAAAGTATAAAGTGCATTTACTGCGCTATTCAATTAGTTTTAATTTACCCGCGATGAACTACACAACCTTCGAACTTAATATTTAACGGTAATGGCGACCTATAATATAATTTAAACTTGAATTCAAACAGTAAAAACAAATGGAATGAGGAATACACCATGTATCAAGGTTCAAGTACATTACTGGACTAGCCTGTGAGCGAAACAACGAAGAACGAAGTCAAAACCAGCGTTCCCGATTTTCCGCTAGATTTAGAAGAGCGGAGCCTCAAAACCATTTTAGTCGATTGCGAGGTTCTTAGCGGCTTTATATGATCATGAATTGGTTCGGGGGACCGGGCGGTTTGGGTGTCCGGATTCCCCTCTGGATACGTGCCTGTTTTAAGGGTTGATTTGAATTTATGAGTGTATTTCAGGCAATTCAATCAGGATTGATTTCAGAGAGGCGTAAAGGAGACCGTACCTTACATATTAACTTCTCTGTATTTTAACTAGTTTTTAAAATTATACTGTGACTATTCCTATACAGGTGTCTGTCTTTTGGAAAAATAAACAATAACAGTAACAATTCGTCTGGTCACTTGATTAGAGTGGCCAAGAGGCTACTGTTTCAGCCTCGAATGCTGGAGCCGGGGGAGAAAAATCTAGAATTTTGTTAGTCTAATTTATTTCTGTGATCTCCCTCTCATACATCGATTTTATTTGGAAAAAGCTACAGCTTTCCTCGGCCCATAAGGGCGCCTGTGAGACTCCCCAGTCGCGTGACCGGCAGGAATTAGAACGGTTCGCATGTCGCCGCCTAAGCGACGCTGACGTTGTGGGAATGATAAGGCCATCAGGACGCGAACCCCATGCGTACATCGCATCCTATTGGCGGAATTCTACAGTGAAGGAAACTTTCGATTTCTTCTGAGAACCCCTTCGCTTTCAGTCTATCCAGGATCATTACTTTAGAAACAGTAAGAAAGTTCATTTACCTTCTTGATAGCAAGCATGAAACCCTTCGTTTTCGGGAAAAGTTGACCATCCTGCAGCAGTTTATGACTTTTGTTTGTTAATGTTGTATTGTGTGTCTGTCTGCTGAGTGATTCGGAGGATTGAAAAAAAGGGACAGCCGAGTGGCTGGTAGACCGATATATACGAGTGACATTGATTTTTTTAATGAAAACTATCTAAAAACTTCCAGATCTTCCGAAATAACTCAATCGTTTTTCAATTTCCAGGATATAAAATATCTGTGCAAATACAGTGAAACTATAAAAGTCCACCAGATCCAAAAGTTGATGATGTAGGTGAATATTGGGTTCGCTTCAAAAGTTTACCTTCTGATTCTAGCTTTTTTCCGCCCGATTTTTTTTCCGAAAAATTGTCGTTAAACATTCACTGGTTTGTAGCTTCAATACAGAGGACGCTTTCATTCGGATTTCCTGTAAAATTTGAACAATGATGAACTTATTAGTAATATGAGCTTTCTGTTGGACCTTTTTTGGGGTAAGTTAGAAATTTCTCGGCTTACGGGATCGTGTAAAAAGTAGACAGTAAGTTCTACAATTTGTGTGTTTTGACAGCACCACACCGAAAGTGCGAAATAAAAACAAATTGAAAACAAATTCAAAATAAAAATGCCTCATCTCATGGCGTAGCGTACGGTGGCGCTGCCCATTGGCACCTCAAGAAATTAGGGTACTAACACTTAACTGAGTTGAGTACATATACACCGTCAGGCGAGACTGACAAGTCTAGACTAAAGACGAAATATGCAGGTCCAAGGTATAGTGGAGAGTATACATTTGATAAAAAATAATACATTGCGTATTTATCGATCAAAGCGAGTCATTGCTGTAGACTTTCCTTGGAGCAAAGTCTAATAATATTAGAAGTAATGATCCAGTCTCAAAGTTCTATGCCCAAATATCTATCATCGTAATGTATTACTTTTAAACGGAAGCCTTTTCTCAGAGAAGTCTACAAAAGTGCATAGCACTGTTTTGCTTAATAATAATGATAGGCAGTATACATTTCAACTTACTGAATATCAGCGTCAACCCCTAACTAGCTTAAGGACATTCAAACTTGCCCAAAAAAAGGCATCAGTGTTTTACCACCTAACCTCATTCCCTGATTTGAATATTGTGAACTAAATCTTCTCAATGTAACTTATAAAATGTATTTGATTTTCGTCTTTTTTATACGTCGTCCCTGTCATGCCCGAAAATTGAATCAATTATCAGTTCTAGTCCCAAAAACTTGATTTCCTTTTTTTTTTGTACATCGAAAAAGGTATTAGAGCGCCGAAACATCAATAAGGTTGACGTAATAATCAAATCTGGTTTATACAGTGCTATGCTTGTTTCTATTGAATTATTCGCTTTGTCTCACACTATATACCAGCCCCTCCATGAACAAATAATATTTATTAGTTCTTAATGAACCATCTTCCGCACACGATACATCCATTGAGGAGTTACTTAATATTTCAAGTGCTAATTAATAAATATTTCATCGTCTTTATTCATGAAGGAGGTTTTAACACAAAAGCTGGAAGGTGTGGTACACTGCGGCTTTTAAAGGAATAAAAATCGATATACAAGGTGCTCGCGTGACAAACCTAATAATAAATGAGGCTAAAATCGTAGGGGTTCCTACACCATCAGAGGCGTCCCAGTGCTTCAACCCTTCCTATTCAGCAGCGCACGAGGACATGAAGTCTGATGTATTCAGACTAATTATTTCTTTGCAACTAAAAATAATAAGTTGAAGACACAATTGTTCATTTATATGAACGCATAATATGTTTCAAGCTAGCTATTTGTATACCAGTTCTAGATAATGGCAATGCCAAAAAACCAGATTCTACAACAGCGCTTCAGCTACCGATAATAGCTTATTGTACTAATACATGTGTCAGATTTTTTAAATGTATAGTTTCATGGACGATTTGTGTATTATCGTAGTTTGGATACAGTTCCCTTCAACCGAGTGAGATATGTCATAGAAAATTGTCAAAGTACAGATCTGTACTGAAGTTACTTTCGATAAAAAAAGAGCCGACGATGTTCTGTTCAATGATACCTGCCCAAATATTTTTCTGTGGATATTATTGTGGATTATTATCTAACCAGAATTGACAATTAGGTCAGTTCACCTAGACGTTCAGACTTAATGTAGATTTGTTTAAAAGCATAATGGAGGAAAAAAGTTACCATTTTGAATTAACATTACATTATTTTGCTGAATTTAAGTGCAAAGTCAAATTTGTTTTCGCTTAGTTCTTGCAACATATTAGATCGTGCATAGAACCTGGCTTGCTTCAGAAATGTATGTGCGGCTCCTACACTAATATCGTGATTTGAAGCTATTTGGCCCACCGATTCTTTTGAATTCTCAACATTTTTGTTAACATTTGTTAGTGATATTTCAGTGAAGAATGGAATGTAATTGAATACTTGTCAGCTTAAATAGTTTTATTCAACCCAATAGGGATGCACGGTTCAACCAGCACTTGTTTTATAGCCATTGAGTGTCTGGGGTTATCAAAAACAGCCATATCGTCAACGCTTTAGCACTGATTGCTTCGTTCACAATTAACAGTCCAATTATAGTTCATAAATGCGCTGTTTTTTCATTTAGGTTGGACAATAACGTAGAAGTATTTCATGATTATTGGTTTTCCTTCACCAGTAGAACAGCAATCAGAAATACTGCTCAGACGTTTTGACAATTCGCTTACCAAAATTCTACAAAGAATAACTAATATGGTTTTTTCCGGAAGACAAAGCGATGCTCTCTAGATATTCAGTAAAAACTGAATGTCAAGTTAGATGATATTGTGAATAATATATGTTGGTTTTATGAAAACCTAATTATAGCAACCCTCCAGATACACGAGTTGGTCGTAGTTGCTTTGTAAGAGCGTATCATTCAGGTATAAATACGCTTTCAATATGTCTTGCACATTCATCCCTTAGTTTCTGATGTTTGAACATCTTTAATCTCTGTGGATTCTCGAGACGGGGAGACAAACGAAAGACAAACAGCGCCAGCAAACGGAACTTTTGTTTGACTGAAAGCAAGAGTGTGCTGTTGAACTGCTCCCAGGAGAGACTGGGGAGTTGAACTTCGTCGTCAGTTTCGCTAAACGCTCCATAATGGCTGGATAATCCTTATTTCCACCAGAAACTTGAAGAGGGTAATGAGCTTCATTTACTGAAAATATTATCAATTTAATTCATGTCATGATGACTCTTTTAAATAAGAATGTTTCGAGTGATCCACAGATACTAATTATACCTTTTGGTAATTTGTACCGTGCTGTCAATTATCAAAAACAAAGTTAAAGGCATAGTCTTAGCATTGAGTCAGTTCCCTACAAATATGCAAAAATAAATGAAGCTTATAAAGCTTTTTATTATGAAAGATTGCAATTAACGTAGTATCTGTTCACCATATTGATCACTAAGCATAGATTTTCTCTAGCCTTTAGCGTTCCTTCCTATCTATCTGGGAACGAACCACCAGGAAGCCCATACCACAACGCTGGAGTCTCCAAAGGAATGGCTTTTGGAAGAGATCCGCTCGAGGTTTTGAGGTTGAGGTTGAGTATGTGTCCGCTGGAGTCCCCTCTAGTCCTCCTTATACTGATAACTATAAGGTCCGGTATGATAATGTCCGGTTGACCGAAGGTTGAGTCTCAAACCGATCCTTCACCGTGGTTTCAAAATGTCAACCGCTAGTTGGAATTTATTCTAACCCCAAGTATAAAATGTGTGGTTCGATGTGATTGTCAAAAAAAAAGAGAATTAATTGCTGTGTTGAACCAGACCTACTGCTATGGAGATATTCTCTCATTGTATAACGCATCTTGAACCATACTACCACACTTATTTGGACTAATGTCTACACGACTGGTTTATATGCAAAACGTCGCAGTTCTTATACTGAGCGAGAATATGGTTATCAACATAGTTCATTCATGTAATCTTCTTTAAAAAGTGGTTTGCTCCGTCCGATAAGTTTTCTCCTCTATGGGAAACACACGTGCAAATTTACGTGTCTTCCACGCTATTTTTAGTGAATTGCGAGAGCACAGAAATAACGTAACAGGAATCTTTTTGAACACCGGATACAGCTCTTTTGACTGGCTTGCTTTGCTCTCGTGTAAGTTTCTTTGCATATGATGGACATTTAACTTCTCTGAATGTACTTTTAAGTGCCGCTAACATTGTGTCCAATTAGAGGATCCTCCCACGCAATTTAAACTGATGTGGCAATAAAAATACCTTGCTTCGTGCTGTGCTTCTATTATGGATTGCTTAATGTATAAATATAGCAAAATTTCTCAGCCAGTAATTCTACGCAGCTTAGAACTGATAGTGATATCAACGATAACTATTCAAATGAGTGATCATTTTTTCATTGAGTTATTCTTCTCTCTGATATATAAACATGAAAATTAATAAGAAACAATTTTTTTAAGAAGCGTTCATACTTCATAGGAGACTTGCTACACAAAGCATACTGATAGCAGATGATTATTTTCCTTGGAGTTCTCTTGACATTTTTTAAGTATATTCAAACTATCTTGTATGTGTACCTTTTTATTACAATTAAGTTTGAAGACTTACAACAATAGTGTTATGAAAAATAGTTGATGCGTTTCCCAAAGTTTGATCGCCGGTTATTACCTACTTTCAAACTATATGACAATATGTACTACCTTTTGCTCGATCCAATACTTTTTTTCTCAAATTCAGATGGTTTTAGTTTGTGTGATTTATGCATAATTCCTTATGTAGTTTGTATGGACTTCATCGTCGACACGTGTGATATAAATTCTCAAGACAATGGAAGTTTCAAGCAGTATAATTGTAATATTCCATTTACATACTGCAGTGGAAATCATTTTTGTAAGAAAAAAAATCATTTTAAAATAGAAAATATGTATGGACAATAATCTTAATATGGGTGCGATTGTGCCCAACACAGAATTCAATGGAGGTGGATAAATACAGCATTTAGGGGAGTGAGAGTGTTTTTTTATGTTTTGAAGTGAAATTCAACTTCATAAAAAAGGTGGACATAAAAGATGTGGTACGTTGTGTAAACGTTATCCTTTTTAGTTCTTGTCGCCCATAATATAGAGTCGAATTTAATGAAGATTGTCCAAAGAAAGACACTATGTAACGTGATTAATAATTAATTTTTCTAAATTCTTAGTAAGCATATCTTTATTTTAAGATGGTGTGGAGAAATATTGCTAAAAATATAAAAAAAAACAATTTATATGAATTTTACAGACTTGTCATTTTTTATTGAAGTAAAGGCTTAAAATTGATAGAAGTTCAAGGTCAATATAATATAATTGTTAATTATAAATATGATTAAAAAATATTTGTTGAACGTATATATAGTAAAAAATATATAAAGTAGATAACTTTATCTTAATCGGCAAACATTATTTCAATGATTTGGTTTGACTTTCACTTCCCATGAGAATATTCATTTGATTTTTGTCATTCACTTTCAATTACATCGAATTTGAAAATAGCTTTATTAATAGCTATTATAATTTTATATCTATTATTTTGAATAACAAATTTTAATAACGTTAATTTTGACATAGAATGAAATTAAAAAAACAAATTCATTTCGAAACGAAATATTTTGAAATCAGTGAAGCCTCCATTTTCAATATTACATATTTCTAAGTTCCTTGTGAATGTATTAAATGTTGGTTAACGTTATTAAACATAAATAAACAAATCTTAATATAACATTCCTATCGAATGGTAAAATAAATTAATGAATAATAAATTGACTTCTTTGTACCCTGCGTACCTACACGTTATCAATAAAATTTCCAATTATATATTAATCAATAAACCAGTCATAATATAACATTAATGAATTAATAATATTTTTAAATAACACATTTCCAGACCGCTGAGGGTTCAAAGGGTTTTCCATTATTTAATACTCATTTGAATTTGTATTGTTCATTAGTTTCAAATGTTGGTGTGAATATACAATAAAACATTTATTGCCGAATGGAAAATAAACTATATATTTACATGTATAAATATTTTTTAGTTTCCACAATTTTAAAAAGTATGCACAGTCTGGTGTATTACCGATTATATTCTAAGCTACTTTGAGTCCGTCTAATTTTGTGTTGCTGGAAAAAAGTAATCCAATTAAGAGAATCAGATACGCAGCCATGTCGCACGCATGACCTCGGGGTAAAGTTAAGCGAATTGTCGAGAATAAAAGGAAACGTGACATAAAAAGATGATGTCTGCGAATGGCTACGCGTACGCGTTCTTTCAGTTAACGAGATCTGCTTGCGTAATTGCTCAAAATAACCTAACGTTGACTATATGACTTTATACCTACTGATACTCAGTAATCTTCTGTACCTCAAGGCTCTTTGATTTTTTTCCTTTATAAATGGCATCTGCTTCCATTTCTGATGGAAGCTTCTATATTATAAATCAATCAAAAGTATTTGGTATTCCAATATTCTTATATAATTGAATAAAATACATATCTGATTACTTTGTGTTAGCGCAATTTAGTTCTTGAATAGTTCATTCGCTCTAAGGTTGAGATAAAGCTCTAGAAACTCTCAACCATCATCATCACAATTAACGAATATGGACTAGGTGAACGCAGTAAACTAGAAGTTTATCATTATCCATTATCACCTATTCAGAATTTATTGCTCTGGGTCCATACTGCAAGTAACGACGCGACGTTAGGCTTTCCTGTTGGAAGATATGTAATATTTTCAAAAATATAGAATTTTCGATATTGTTTGCTGCCATATATTCGTGTCCAGTATAATCATTTCAATATCTATGGGTTTTATTAGAATTGATAGAGAAAGGATAATCAATTGCCGCTGGTATCGCATTTATCGTTACTTCAAATCATCGACCATCAACCTCTGACCGGTTTCTTACCATCTTTAATTGTCGCGAATTTCAGTTCAGAAGCTTTGTCTTCCTAACTACACAGATAACACTATGTGATCGTGAATCATTAATCTCGTAAGTGAACATTGTTCAGTTTCGTTAATAGACTCTCAGATAAATACTTCAATCAAGCAAGCGAAGAGGCTTTGACATCCTGATGACATCCGTACAGCGAGGAATATGTCTAAAAAGTGAGAAATATATTTTATGAATTTCCTAACGAGCAATGGAATTACTATCAGGAAGGAATGCTTGACCCAAGTATTCCTATGAAGGGTAGCAAGATATTGTCTCCAGAATTGAGGAGATAATGTGAAGGTTACTAGCGATGTCATGGAATGACAGTTTTTTCCCAGTTATGATTTGCATACTGATCTCGATGAAAAATGAAATACTGCGTAAGTAGATATTCCAGAGTAAATTTATTATTATTCTTGGACAGAACCTTCACACAGCACATCAGCCGAAACCACTGAGATCCTGGATTGTACTCCAGTGGAACTACTAGGTCATATTGAAGAGCCCAATGTGCAAAAAGCACCTAGAGAGGATCAAATCACCAACTGGGCACTGAAGTTATATTCGCTCCAAGCATGCACTTCTTTTCTGTCAATAATCAACGTAATGTTTAGAACTCAGTACTTCCTTGAGGTGTGGAAAACCGTTGAAGGTATCAGGATTCCAGAGGAGATGGGTTCGATATTTTCTCAGGTTTATTGTCTCATCAGTCTCCCCTTCTAAGCTTGCAGAAATTATCGTCATCGTAAGAGTTACTGATCAGATCAACCGTTGATTACTGACGTGCAATTTGGGATTTGATTTGAGCATAATATAAAGTTACAGGCAGTCAGGCCAGTGGAGTACGTAACCAGGAGATTAACCCATATTTGATGTCCTTAAGCATTTGACAAGGTGTGGCATGCTAAAGCTAAAAAGTCATTCCTTATGACTTCTAAATGGCTTGAAATCCAATCTTCAAAGGACTACATTTCAGATTAAAATGGACAATTTCATGTCGATCATATCGGCATCTCTCGGAGCTCGATCTTTGAACCAATCTTTTATTCACTTTTTGTAAATGATATCCATTACCTCGGCAACTGTGAATTCTATCTCTATGGTGATGCTGATAATGTACTTGTAACCCAGTCGTGGTTGCTGATCGGTGACTGATCAAAATAAATAATTCCACAACGTATAGTACGAAGAAACATCGTGGCGTCTCATCTGACGGTTGAGTAAACAGAGCTTGTGTACCATGGAAAAGTTGTACAGGGAACCTTGGTGCCATTCTTGATAAAGAGCTGAATGAAAGTGACATGAAATAACCACCCAACAGCCACGTCGGCAGAAAACTACGTCACTCAATCGCCGTTTGAACCAATCAGAGCTAGCCACACAAACGACCTGCCAGCCAGAAGAGTATAAATGACTACGAAGGGTCATGTTTGTGAGTTCACCAGAAGAGGATAGAATAAGAGTATCTAAAAGGGGCGAATTTTACTATCTACATGATAAAACAGTTCGCCATCAATATAATATACATTTTAAACATCTACATTATCTAAACATTTCCAACTGTGCTTATTCACTTGTTGTAAGAGTACAAAACCTTTGGAAGTATCCTAAAATATGACGCGTAAATATAAATTAACCATGTAGGGTGCCATGCCACGTTCGTTTGTTAATTGATACAAATGACGCGATTCGTTGGCGACGTTCGAAAATGGCGGACTGATTATTTTGATAAACTGGAGCGATTCTGCGGTGACGGCTGAACGGGGGAAGTTATTGTTTTGGCCGATGATTTGCAGCTGCTACAGGTATAATTCGGATGAAATATGAGCTGCTCGCAGACTGAACCAACTATTGCTAATGAATCCACGATTGCTAGGCTGTCACGGGGATGTAGTCATGTGCAAAGTTAATTGAAACAAATATGTTCAATATAGTTGCCACAGTTGTATCATACTTGCTGAAGGTATTTAGAAAGATGAAATCTTCAAGATAATTGATATGTTGTCATCTCACCTGCCGGCGTCCTGTTTTCTCCCATTATCTAGAACTTCAATAAAACCCATGAAATAAAGTAATGAAGGCGTTTAACGGCTTTTTAATCACTTCTTTTCATTAATAGGTGAACGCTGCTCCCTTGAAAGAATCTAAATAAGAGAATGAAAACAGCACGCCTCGCTGTTTAGGCTGTGTGTATGATAGGAGAACGTTATGCCATTTTGTAATAAAGATTCTCATTAAGCTTAAGTAGTTGAAATTCTCGATTCCGAGATCTCTCCGTTCAGTTTAATTTCTTTAATGCTCGCAATTGTGACAATGAACTCTGGCCAGCTAGGTCGGCAAAAGGGAAATTATTAATTTAGGACTTTTTAATTCGATTTCTCTGTTTGATCCACCGACGCTGCAGTCTGAGGAACTTCTGTCGATCGTTGAGAAAACTTATGCTAACTAATTATGAGAATATAAAGTGATGCTAGGATTGATAGAAGCATTGATAGATAGATTGAAATAGATTATTTTACTTCCTGTACCTGGATGCAGAAACTTATATTTCTCATTTCGAACTTCTGTTATACAATTTTGTGATGTTACAAAGTTTTGTTCTTTTAGACAGAAGACCCTTGATCAGGCCAGAAGCTCAATAGAATTTCTCAATCAGCCTTTCCAGCCTGAAGCGTGAGACTCACCGATGATTTCGCATATTCACTAAAGCCTCTCTCTCTCTCTCTCTCTCTGATACTATGCTTCCTACCACGGCTTGTTTGATGCATGTTCAGGCCTATTGTTGGCTTTTTGGACTATTTCGATCATCATATACCATCATGTCCAAGATTATGATGACTGTTTATGATGAACAGTAACAATATCAATGATTGCCAATATGGATTCTGCGAGCATTGATCCATGAGAGAGCTTTTCACCCATATCTGGAATACAGCGGTTGAGTTTTATCGAGGGATTTGAGTCATCGCGTTGGTTTTTAATAGCGTGGTTCGAAGCTTTCTGCCTATCGGCTGCCACCAGGTTGTAGAGTTTCCTGGGAGAGATTGGTGGTGGATGGATGAGTTTCCAAGATATTTACCATCAACGCCAATGTTCTTTCTTCAACGCTGTACACCAACGATCTGCTAGAAATTACATCCAATCTAATGTATAGCCTCGCAGATGACAGCATTCTGATTTCCTTCATTAAACCTAGTGAACCATTACTCTCCCCAGATACCTTACATCGACGAGAACATTATGTTTTTCATATTTATAAAGAAATCGAAATAATTGTTGGATCAAGATCAGTTTAACGCATATAAGACACCGACAACAACCCTGACCAGAAAGTCACTTCTTGGTGTCTCAGCCGTGGAGATAGAGGGACACCTATTACTTGAGTTATCTTCCATCAAGTTTCTCGAAATTAGCATCAGCCATAAAATGACTTGGAACGATCAGGTTGCCGGCCTTCTTAGGTCGGCGTCTCAGGAGATGTGTGTGGATGGGTTCTACAGCACACCCTAAAGCTTCTGGAAAGAATCCAGAAACGTGCTATATGTCTGGTGGATGCGTTCGACCTTACAAAGGACCTACACAGTCTGGAAGGGTGGCTATTCTGTTCCTACTCTTTAGATAGATTACCATGGTAAATGTTCAACTATGCTGTTTCGCATAATAATACCAAGACTCGCCGGTATAGCAAACACTAAAGAGGTCCAATGGATGCATCCTTACTAGGTTGAAATTAGGCCTAGAACGAGTGTCAAGCAAAAATCGGTCTTTTGGAGAACCTCGCTTTTATGGAATGTGGTGTCCAGAATGAGTCTGATTTCTCATTTTTATAGAATCTAGTGCTACCTTGTAGTCTGAAAGAATTACTTAAAAAATATGTATTACCTTCTCATCAATGTACTGTCACCCAACATACCATTTTTGATAAAAAACAAGGATTGATTGCATTTAATCCATTAGAAATGCAACACTGCTGAATTTGGAGGTGTATGCGATGATTGTCATTCATATGTTGAGTGTATCCCACTTCCCTTAATCCATAACCACAAATTTACTTTCATTTCACTCTACCCACTATGCCAGTTCTGAACGATAAATCTTACGTCTGCCTTCGCCTTGTTATTCCCTCGAAAACAAAGCTTATTACGATTCTCTTTGCGGAACAAGCAATCAAACTGGGATCCTACAGAAATGCTTTCTGTCAACGACCGCTCATGAAAGTAATTACTGAAAAATGATAAATCGCAACAAAATAATTCTCAGCTCAGAATCGTAATTGTTCTAGAAGCCCCGTCTGCCCCAAGGTGATTAATGGTGTGACAGCCTCTATAATAATTATATAATTACGATGATGAGGCCCGTGCAGACGCAGTCAAAAATCGCGATTGTCTTCGCACAAAAGGCGGTTGTGTTGAGGAGATCCTGAAATATTACACTCATTTATCAACACGCGATTTTCCAGATTGATATAAATTGGTGCTGCTTAGTGACTCGAGATAATTGAACTACATTGTTACATCGATCGTCATGGTTTCTTAAGCAGTGAAGTGTATCTGATGCAAATTTACTTATTCTGGTCCTTAATTGGACCCACATAAGGCAATGTAAAGAAAGTCCCGGCTGCCATGGTCGCGTTTGTCTAATTGATCAACAGTTGATAAACTAATGTCGATGTCATTGTAATTTAAAAACTTGATTTTCTCCCATTTTGTACTTTGATGAAGGTGGTTATGGCAACCAACACGGCGTTACTCCGTTCGAACTTCAGCTTGAGTCGCGCACTATGGCGCTGCCCATTAGCAACCTATGTGTGTATGTTTTCATGAAGGATCTTGTTTGACACAAATTACAGGATGAAATGCTTGAGGTGTTGTTGATGAGGGCTTGTACGGAGCTCACAGCTGCTGGCACAAAGAGACTTTCTGTTATTTTGTCGACGATATGTCACTTTTTCAACGCTTTCCTTGCTGTACATAAAAAACTATTGAAATGATATATAATGCAATCTACAGCATGACAGAACCACTATATCTTGCATCCAATCAGACAAATAACTACCATCCCAAGATATCACATCGGCAGCAGCAATGTACTTTTCAGATCAACGGAGATAGAATGGGGGTCCACAAATAGATTTCAGATCAGCACAAATATAAATTAGGCACCTTGACATGGAAATAATACAATGTGGTCTACCATCCATGGAGAGATGATCCGGACTACATCTATGTGCCATCAAGCTACTACCAAGATGCCCTGGCACGACTACATTGGATACATCAATGCCATCAGTAAATCAATGTCGTTTTAACTTATCCATATCTATTTGACTTATTCAGGTTACGAATACTTCGGCAGCAATGTGTTGTTAATCTTAGGACTCATTTTTCCTTCTATATTAGCATGCATATATCGAGTAAATTGCCGATACACCAACTGCAGTGACTCCTCGAGCATCTTGCAGAATGTTTTCGTCATCTAGAGACAAACGCATGATTTATGTAGAAAGAGATGATGACTCATGAAACAGGGAACAATTTATTATAGAGAATGTTACCATAGACATTAGTGTATTAGAAGTAGCCAATTTGTGAAAAAAATAACATAATTGTAGTGAGGACGGTATCGTTATTGATTATGATTTTGTAGTATCTGTTCACAGAACTAGGCTACTCACCTCCTCTCCCACACTGTTATGGTATCGTATCCATTTTCCGAGTCGGGGCCTCCAATACTCTATCATGTACGCTTCTGCATACTCGATTCCTTGGCCGTTGCCAAAGCGCCCTTGTGTTTCCGTGGCTGTGATCATGTGGACGCTTCGCAGATCGATCTGGATCCATTCTTCGGGCTCTTCGGTAGCCTGCTTCAATGGACACCATGCTCCACCATTGCGATCGGTACGGACTCTGAAACAGATGAATTGGAAGCTGTCAACATAATGTCGATATTATCAATAATAGGGCCAAAAGAGGGGCATTGGAGAAAGTGATAATCGGGTGTGTAAGAGAAATAACGATGACATCGTGATCTCTCTGCATTCATTTCAGGGTAGTTATAGAAGATGCCGATAATGGATCATTGTAGAATCAAATGGATTTCCAATACCACTTCATTTTGGACAAGGATGTCATTGCGCTTCCTGATGAAATGCATGTAAATATAGAATATGTTGCTCAAAAAAGAATACAGAAAATTAAAGTAGAAGCCCAAGAATTATTGAGCTTGAAAAATACATAGAACAATGAGATAGAACTTATCAAGAGCAAATGTTCAAGCTGGTTGAAATACTGTTTCCATCAAACAGAGATCAATTCTAAATGAATAATACATTCTTAATAGACCCGACGATCAGAGTGGCTTGAAAGAGCAGTCGAGAAAATTAATATAATACCACCAGAAACTCTCCTACAGACACTGCTTCTTGAAAATGGAAAACGCTAGATTATGGAAGGTTCATTATCACCAAAATACATTATCAGCATACATAAAAAGATGTCACACGAGCCCTCAAATCATTAGATTTGCGGGTGATACAACCTAGAATAACTTATCATATTTTCCCATAGAATACGTTATAAATAAGTGCTTCAGCCCGAATTCCTCACCATTGTCCCTTTTTCTAGTCTTCAATTCATTTTTCTTATCATCAGGATATGTACGGGCGACTTTCCACACAGATGGAGTCGAGTCGTACAAAAGTCATGTTCATTATTACAATCTGTCACATAAGGGTACTTTGCATTTTATACTTCATAACAACATTTTCTCTAGGAATGCTGATGTTTCTGATATATGAGAGCACTGTTCATAAAAAATGGTGAATGTGCATTATTCCATATTTGAAAACATAACCCATTCACCAGTTTTTCAAACATCTGTCGGACTCATCCACAAAATTTACCATCCCAATTTTTATCCGTTTTCTTATTGAAGTTTTATAGGTGGCTGGCCTAAACTAAGAGCAAAAGTGAAGTGTTGAAATATTGGTATCGGTGGAGTAAAATACCTGGACTCTTAGTTATGGACTTGGTTGTTCCGGATTTGATCATAATATCAAGCAATATTATGTACAGAAAAAAGCAAGATAACGTAATATCCTCTACCTGGTCTCAGAATATATTGGTTTCAATAATGTTAGATACAAAGTCAGTTGGTGTAAAACAGTATTTTATTTTATCATATTTATGCACATACAATGGTAGGTTTTACATGAATGTCAATTTAATTTTACATTTTTGGATAATGGATTTTGTATAAAAATACAATAACTTATAGTGGCCACAATAATGCTATACTTAAATGTAATTTCTCTGATGAGAAAATTAAGCTACATTTAAAGTCAAATAATGATATCGTAGGAAATTTGTTGTTTCATAATGTTCGTGTTTTATATAGATTGTAGATGCTCTTACTTGGTGAAACTCTTTCACCATGCAGATAAAAGATTGTGAAACTGTGAGTTAATTGAACAATATTTTTATCTGTTCAGATATATGAACACACGTTTGAGCAGTTGACAGCTCTGACTTCATAGTTAATAAAGCCAATCGACAGATATTCTATTTTTTGTGAAACAATCGTGGAGCTATTTCACGTTCAACATTCTGTTTTTTGGAATATTATTGTTCAACATTATATTATGTTTTTAAGTATCATCATGATGAAGATTATAGGAAACAACATCAAACAACAAACATAAATTTTGATGTTATTTCGCAGAAGTACGTCAACTTCCACAGTGTATCTTTTGTAACTTTCAAATATATTTTTGAAAAAATGCATGAACGATATACCGTCGTTGCTGAAACAAACTAAAAATGAACATCCAAGTCGGATGAGCTTTCCACGATTTCGCATGCCAACAATGGCCAATTTTAACGATTACTCTAATTCGGTCAACCGACCCTAAAAATTCGCCAGATCGCGTTTGAACGGCGTCCCACGGTTGGCGCCGTGGACCGTTGAGCGTGGCGCTCCAGTTTCAGAACGGGTCGGTTGACAGTGCAGTGGACCAAAATTATGTTCTGGGGTGGATCATTCCCGAGAAATATGGAAAATTCCATTAGGATGTCTCATTTTTTTTGAACGCGGGAAAAGGCGTTGGTAATAGAAACGTGTTCTCTAAATGAGGCAAAATTCACTACGTGAATCATCACCCATGAACCATAATTACCTTTTTTCTGACATCAACATACATGAATATTTTTTGGCTAATTTCACTTGTATTTTTTACTTGATAGAAATAAAACAATGAGAGTAATGAGGTCCATTTTTCATATTTAATTCTGCCAGATTCAACTACTGTATATTAGGATATAACTCACATAAAATCTGGTCGTTATCAGAGTTAGATATTTCTTTTCAGAATAATGACTTGATGAATACTAAATTCTGCAGAAGGTTCAAGAGTTTTGAAACGGAATGCTTTTTCCTTGGTTTATTAATGGCTGCTTTTTCTCAATGAAATTTGATAGCAAAATCAGTTGGGGAGATTTCTAGTAGATTATCGATTTAATCCGAGCTGTAACTACTGCTTAATTTGAAACGGAATCAAGAATGACTATGACTATCATGAAAATTGAAATTGGAGTTGATGACATTTGAATAATGTGAATCCTTAGAAGGATTCCAAAAGTGACAAAAAATATTTTTAGAGCATATTGTCAAGCTTCGTAGCATTTCTACAGCCCTGTGGCTCTCTATTAAAAAACTAATTGTAAGTGTATCTTCTTCAGCGCAAGTGTAGCACAAATTGGCTATGGAACTCATAATTAGAAAAAAAATGTTTGGTGAGGATGAAACGCACAACCTCCTATATTCTAGGCTTTCCAATACGACGTACTATGAAGAAAACAGCTTAACACTGTAGTTTTTCTTTCTGCGCGGTGGACGTATTTTCCAAAGCGCAATTGCCAAGTTCGATTCCTCACAGAGCAAACATTTTTCTAAGTAGAATCCAATAATAATATATCATAGTCTTTACGGATGAGGAGAGTTTGCGTATTTGCCTCGACAGTGGTGAGATCTGGGAAATAATGTAAATTTAGCATCAATAGCTAGCCAGCAGATAAAAAGATTGGGTAATCAACACACAGTTTCACAAATGAAACTCTTTTCTCTTTCAATGCCGCGTTTCTATTTATATTTAAATCATCGTCGGACTGTCAGACGCGTCATTGAAAGAAAAAAGTGTTTAATTAGTGTTGATTACAGAATCTTTTCATCTGCATGATGAAAGAGTTTCACCAAGTAAGAACATCCACAATCTACACTATTGCTATGTTATCTGGATCATCCATTGGATCAGAATTCTGAAGAATGTTTTATGTCGTTTCCGGACGCCACTGCATATGAAACGAGGACGACGGCGAGTGTCCTTCCGTGTCGAATGATCCGGAAAAAGTTTTCCATTCATTATTGGCCGGACTGTCGTCTGCAACCCTTTCCGCCAGTTCAAATATTTAACGAGGCGCTTGCCGGAACTGCGTCCGATGAGCGCACAATGTCACTATGAAGCGCTGGTATCTGGTTACCACTCAGAGACATGCAAGACGACAACGTGGACAATGGACATGCTTGAGTTTCAGTGGAATGGGGCAGTTTCGCACTAGATCGTATTACTTAATTCAGACATTGTGTAAACGATATTTAATACTACTGTCGATTTTAAAGGTGGAATTACGTACGTGACTAGGTAGAGAAATACAATTACATATATAATAGTGGGTAAAAATAGTTAAACACAAAATGTCTTACTAGGTTAATGTACCGGAAAAAATGAAGACGATCTACAACGACTTTTACATTGATTTAGCTGCATTTCCAAATCATTTAATATGACGATATCGGCTCAGAAGACTAAATGCATGACAACATCAAAAACATCATTAAGATGCAAACTGAAAGTTGAAAGCAAAGTTATCCAGCAGGAGATGAAAATTAAGTATTTAGGCTTAGAAATATCAGGTTATGGTGATGTTGAGGCGGAGGTAAGAGAACAGACAACGAAGACAACAAGAATAGCAGGATGTTTGAATGACACAATATGGCGTAATAAAAATATTAAGGTAGAAACCAACTCAAAAATCTACAAAGCAGTGGTCAGACCAATTATAACATACACTGCAGAAACTCGACCTGACACAGCGAAAACTAAGCAACTACTAGAGACAACCGAAATGAGAGTACTTTGCAGAATGACTGGAAAAACGCTATTGGACACAGAGAGGTGAGCATATAAGTAGAACATGCATGGTAGAAAATATTAATGAGTAGATAGTAGGTAGAAGAAGGAGTAGAACGAACACATCAATAGAATGGACAACAGAAGAGTAGTCAGAATCGCACGCGACAAATCACCGTTAGGTCGTAGGAGTCCAGGGCGCCCTCGAAAACGATGGAGTGACAACTTGGCGATGTAATAGGCAGAATGGCGACGAAAAAAAACAGGTGATTTGTCTATACTAAAAGGAAGAAGAAGAAGAAAAATATACCTGGGTTGACTGTTTGGTTAATCTTGCCTAGACTAGCTGCTAGCAAAACCAAATATCACTAATGAAATAACTTTTATATCCATTTGGTTATAATTAGAGGCCAATAAAATATATAAGGTTAACCAAGAAGGCAACCACAAGATTTCAGCCGAACTTAAATCACAAAGATATTCATAAAATAATAATTTAAAAACAAAATACCACAAAATGTAAAGTCACCCTGAAACAAATTCTAGAGGTGGGGGAAAGGGAGCATGCGCCTCTGGCGGTACTACTAAAGGGGTGGCAAAACGTATACATGGGGACAAGGGTAGAGCAGGTGAGGAATCTTTTATAATTTGTTTGGCCTTCAAATGACTTTTAAGAAGTATTAAGGTGATTTTAACTTTACCGTAGTCATTACTTTCTCCCCCTAAAAAAACTTCTATACGACAGTAAATCACTATCATACTTGAATATACAATTTAAATTTATTTTGTTTTTCACGACAAACGAACTAGGCTTCGAAAAAATAAAAATAATGTTATATGATAATGATAAAATTGTAGAACAAGTAAATATGAAGCCTAGACAGTCCGATATTTTTGAATTCCCCAAATAGCTTTTTTTGGATATGCCAGAAAACGATCAGATAGTCGAGAAATTTTAAAAAACCATGTTTGGAGCAGATACTACTTTTTTTATTTGCGAGTGATTCCGCGGCAATTCAGGATTTTTATACAGAATTTCATGAATGAAAGTGCTATTTTCTCTTTCATCCTTTCTCTCGCTTTCTGTTTTTAACGAAAAATTATTTTTTTGCCATCTTTGAAGCATAAAATTTCTTGTTATAACGATTACGAACTATCTTTCACTTTTAACCCGGAATCACTCCACACAGCTCCTTGTATATGTATTAAAAGGTGTATGGTAATTTACTGGTTTCCTGCTTGCTTGCGGTATTTAACTTTAGGGGTTTTTCTGACTTTTTGTTTTTATTGTACGTTAAAGCAGTTTCCAGCTGTATTGACAAAAGCGCAATTTTAACATAATTACGCTTAATTTGACAGCGTACATGGAGCAAGGTCTATGAAATAACAAACAGCCTGTCAGAGTATTCGCTTGCTGGCTCTGGCATGTTTATAATTCCATGAAAAATATATTTTCTGCATTCCCGGGTTCGCTTTAACTATTTAGCGATTTTGGCGATTTACTGTGAATTACTGTAGCAATGTATGGCCTGTGACTGAGCTTTAATGAATTAAATTTCATTTGGCACAGTGAACTATTTTATATTAGTGATTTCCGTTATTAGTGATTAATGTTGAAGTTGGTCATGAAAGAGCTTTGAGAAAATGTTGTTAATATAAACATGTATTGAAAAAAGTTTTTTATGTACTGTATGTATCTGAACAGATATACATCGATTCAGTATGTAGACTGAGAAACTCTGAATTCATTATTATAAAACCATTATTAATGTGTGCATGTATTTATGTTAATAATCTGGTAATATTTGCCAAAATAGAAAGAAATATTTATAAAAAACGAACAACGAATTATAATTTTCTGCAACTCTCTGTGGAGCTTTTTGATCGACTGGAAGTCGATTATATGGAGGTGAAGAAGCATTATTTTTGTATCTATACTGAAAAAAAATAATGCAATTGAATGTAAACTAAACATATAGAAGAATGAGCACGGTTTAATTTTTTGCTATTGAAATTTCTGCTGCTCTGGCAGTTCCATATTCATTTACGCCATTTTCTCCACTTGCCACATGAGACTTCTTGCATGAAAGAGAGAAGTTAATGTCCATATTAACCCCTAGGGGTCTATTCTTTATGTTTCCCATAGTATACAGTATAGATGACACCATTGTTATACCTCGAAACTTCGATATCGCAATCATTGTGAAATCTATTGTACAGGTAGTAGGAATGTGCCAAGAATTTCAATAATATGCAATCAGTGCGCTGTGCTTTGTTGAAGCAACAATACCTTGGGCTGCGCGCTTGGTTTCATTTTCTGATGTGTATCCGATTAGTTTGCATTTCCGCTATGAGCGACGGAAAGGTAGAATGATGGGCATTTGGAAACCTGAGCCGCTTCCAATCAGGCAGATTTCCCGATAGCGGTGATGGATTGATTCGCCATTCAAATTATACAGACAAATGCATATACACTGGAGTTAGATGTTGGATATCATGATGTCACTTTATTATTATAATAATATTTATTTTCCTTTAGACAAATTAAACTTTGTACAGGAATCGTCTAATTTATAGAAAATAATCGTCTCAAATTACTTTCAAAATATTGCATTCATTTTTTATTTGAACTTATAATTTCGGAGGTTGAACTATGTCCTAAACATCATATCGTTGTGTTGTCATCATTCCTTAAGACATATGTGCAAATGTTCATATGAACAAGACGCCTTGACGTCGTTTAAGATTACGTTGAAAGATTCTGTTACATTGATAGATAGATATGTACATACAGATTATGTTTATATAACCGTGTTTGCCCTTTTTACAGTTGAGAATTTGATACGTCCCTGTGTAGGCAATAGTTACCTCTACATGGTTTGCGTTTCAATGCTGCATTCTCACAAATACCCTTTTCTCCGGTTTTTTCTGCTTTGCCGACATGCATTACCTCCAGTCGAAAAGGTTTTTAAATTTGATCCCACGTAGTCGAGGGAGGCGTATTTCCCAAGTTTTCGGAGTAGTTTTTATTCGATAAGTGGAAAACTTTCGCTTTGAGTGTCTCACTTGACTTTTCCTTACACCGGCACTTTCAAATAAAATTAAAAAGTACTCGGATTCAATCAATAACTCGCAAAATGTAATTCCGCAGTTAAACAAATACAGGCAGAAAATCGAAAACGTCGCCGTCGAGCCAATTTTCTGCTGGATTGAGAATGGAAACGTTTTATCAAATTGTGCATTTTGCTTTTCCATACTACGTAAAGGGGAGTTTCCACCTACGCGTATTTCACTTTTCATAGTAGTATAGTCAACTAAGCGCATTATAATAATTGATATATAATTAATGTCCAATTTGATAGGCTGAATGTATGTTTATCAGGCAAACTGTTCCACGTTTATTTGATGTAACCTACATAAGATAAGTTGTATCGTATCATACGAATACAGGAGTGAATTATATTTTTGATAATGCAATACTTGAAATTGTCAAATTTGAAGCTTAAGCAATTGATCTGCCTTGGAGTTCGTACTAGTTACACACCATTTTTAATTTAGAGATTCCCAATTATCCACCAGCTTTCTCTACCTGAAGTTTGAGACTCTCGGGATATCGACATACCCACTATCATTGGGTACTCTATTAAACTTTCAAAAAAACAATGAAACTACGAGAAAGTATGATAACTCAAATCTCACCAGGTATCTTAACTTGATAATATTCTAGGTTCTAAGGTTCGTGTACACTCAGAAAAGAGCAGCATAGTTACTCTCGCAATCCACTAGTAGGAATGCTACCATACTTGATTACGCAGCCACACTGTATTTTGTTTTCCTGCAAGTTACACTAGCTAAATAATGCAAATTTAATTACAGTCTGAAAACATGGAAGGTGAATATGACGGGATTCGGGGAATTTATACCGGCAGGATTGTTCACGCCATCGTGTATGAAACAGCGGTACTTTGAGAAGGGTTTATTCTTACTTCCGCATCTTCAAACTGTAATCTCTCGAGATTCTAGCGACTTCTAGTAGGAGTTGGATTGGTAAAATCTTCGGATGTTGTGGCGATGTGACACCTTGCGTATTTTTCAGAGTAAACTTAAATTTTAATTATTTGATCGCCTCTGCCTTAAGATCGAGCACCCGAACATAATTTCCATACTGTTCTCCAGACACGGTGATAAAACTCTTGTGCATAAAGCGTTTGCTTCACTAATGGGTATTGCTCGCCCTGCTGACCTTCACTGATAAGAAGCAGGAAACGATGTGACCAAATCTGTCCCTACGTATTGAAGATGCTGGTTTTATAACGAGTGTTTAAGAAAACATAACTGCATGATTTCATACCTTCCATGTTGTGGTCCCACATTTCCACTGTCAAATGAAGAACTCGCTGATAGATCTGAGTCCTTTATTTGGCCATTCTCCATGCCCAGAGGTGCGATGCATTGGGCTGAAAAAGAAATAGAGAATAAGACGGAAAGCATAGGCAAAATACATTATCCGATTTATGAGTCCATAAGTATATTAATAGTATCAGTCCGATGTAGTGCTTAGACGAGTTTTTGCGATAGCATATGAGAACGCTGAGGCATGATACAATGCATCATAGGTTGGTTTTAGGTGAAGCATTTCCTGAAGCTTTTGGAGACAATCCAAAAGCAAGCAAACGTCTTGTGAATGCGCCTGATCTCAAAAACGACATACACAGTGTGGAGCATCGAAGAAGGGTGGTTGATTTGTCTATATTCTATACATATCATAATCGCAGATTAGAATATCATAATAACTCCAAGAGTCTCTAGTGCACCAAATATTCGAGGAGCTCGTCGGGCGCATCCTAACCAGGTCGACCTTACAACGTCTCAAAGAAACCTGTTGGAAAAGTCGTTCTTTTGGAGAACCTTGGCGTGGTGGAATGAGATACCGCGAACTTTGTTCCCCGATGGTTAAAATCTACAGCTTTTCAAGGTCAATGTGAATAGACATTTATCCTAGCGCAGTGCTTAAGAAGCGCGATAGGAACTGCCAACAAAATACAATTAGATAAGACATTCGGCAGTATATCTCACAATTTCAAACTTAGGGGACATAATGAGCTTATCTTAAATTAGATTCAGTTACGTCTACTCACACCTAAGTGTCGCCCTCTATGGGGATGCCCATTGACATCTTACGAATCCAACGATCATAACACCTGAACTGTTTGCGTGAAGCGGCAACAGACATCTGTCAACAAGAGTGAGCTGATTTACAGCGACATCTCTTGTTCTTCGTAAACACTTTTACGATGTATCGTATCTCGGCTCATTCATATCAGAAGCTGACAACTCATATGCATGTTTCGTCTTTAGCCTAGACTCGTCAGTATAGCCTGGCGGTCTAAGTGTAGAGAGCAATCGAGTGGTATATACGTAACCCAGTCAAGGGTGTGATAGCAACATCAACTCACCTAAGTGTCGCCCTCTATGGGGACGCTCATTGACATCCTAGAAGCCAACAGTCCTAACACCGGGACTGCCTTGAAGCGGCAAAAGATGTCCCTTGCGATATAAGTTTTATTTGTGTAAGGGTAGGCCAGACCAACATAAGCAGCAGAAGAGTACTAGGTAAGATATTTGCTGTTTACATAACAGGAAATCTAGCTATAACAACTTTCTCGAACTACGATTTAGTTGTTCAACATTAATCTTGCAATAACTTGGAGCTTTATATGAAATTTATCATTAATCCGGACGGGTAGGAAACTACCTATTCCGGTTTATCCCGGCAGTTCTGTCAACAAATCTTTCAGTTGCCTGTTCCCTATAAATTATCCTTTGTTTACCGTCGGCTAAGTCCCAATAACGACACGCCAGATCGATTTTTCCGTCGATCTCTTCCAATAAGTGATCGGTTACAAGAGGATGATGGATGAATATACCGCAGATGATATACGAGAGAGGGCAGAGAAGTTTTTTAGTGAATTGATACAAAATATATGAAAGTTTACAGGGTGTTACGTAAGAATTCGGACGTTCTGTCATAGATGTGCAAACTTAACTAGTACATAGATACAGAAACTGCGATTTTACTCATTTAAACAGCAAATAATTTTATTTGTTGATTCAGTATGAATTGGTTGATGTATCTCTAGTGACCAACATGTTATAGAGTTTCCGTTTACATTTTTGATGATACCATGAGACCAACGTTAGATGTTCAATAGAAATGCAAGTGAACTGTCGATGAAGATCTTCATAATCTTGTGCATCATTTGTTAATCGACGATCATTCTTGCGCACAATTTGAGTGTTCAACAGTGAGTTGCATGTATAAATATCTTCAGTATTCAAACACTGCATATCTCATTCATTAAACACCATACACATTACACAATACATTGAATCGGATCCCTGTAATGTAGTTTTATATGTCCCAGTCTCAATTTATTGACCTACAACTTTGAAACATTTGTATATCTGTCATGATAGGAGGCTAAACAATTATCCATGAGGTAGTCAGTTTATCAAATGTCTTGTGACGAAGTGATGAATTTGATACACTGGTCTGGAAAATTCTTCGAGATATAGCATTTAATTGCTATTGCGGTATAGGTTTTTCTTTCCTGAAGTGGCAATATATCAGCGTAATCGTGTCAAATTTATTTTTGTACGTGCAATTCTATATTTAGTTCACCGAGGAAAGTCTGACTATACATGAAAAATTACCGCGAACCTCAAGGAAAACATTAAAGTGCACGTATACAAATAACACATGATCAATATATTGTCACTCCAGGGGGAGAAAGTCACCCTCGCGACATGCTGGTGATGCGTTTGAGACGTTCAGCCCTTCTACGGGAGGCAATAAATGCCATTATCGACTGCTTAAATATCACTTAAATGCGTGCGGGTATGAAGAAAATTTCATAACCTCTTAGTTTTGTGTAGCATGTTATTTTAACCCCAGTAGACGAATAAACAATGAAATTGCTTATAACTTTTTGTTTCATCAAGATGTGATGGTGCGGGAATCTGATTGGAAGGCAAAAGCGTGGAGGTTAGTATTGATTGGGTCTTCCAGGCAGAGACAGTAGCTGTACCAATGATGACAGATTCAGCGGAAGTATAGCAGTGCACAGATCAGGACATATAGGCGCATATGCTCCTATAGTTAACTAGCTGGTCCAGGATCGTTAGACCTTCCTCCAAAACTTAGCCCAATCCAAGTACATGCCTTTTATGTGGGTCCCTGGACACAATCCTGACACATTGGTGGATTTGAAATAATACCACCTGGCAAGACAAGGTACTAAGAGCTCATGGATTAACACCAGATCTATGCTGAGTATTAGCGGACGTAAGATCACTACTGTTTTAGAGTTCCGGCGCAAGGATGGCTGGATAGGGACGACTGCAAGCAGGTCAAGAGGCTCCATTGTCTCTGACAAACGTTGGTAGTATGATTGTTGTACCAGAGTAGAGAATTGCCTAACTTCCTAGTAGGGATTCCCTAAGGATATCTAAGAATGAACATCTGTTCACAGGCATCTCCCTGAACCTCAAGAGAGTGGGAGAAGGCACTGTCTGCACCAGGTGTCCAGAGGAGGAACAAACATGGTTAGCATTTTCTAGGCTTGTGTGTGTGTGTGTTTATGGTTCGAGATATTGTGGCTGAAGTATTCGGTATAGTGGAAATGACAAATTCTATTCAACGGTCTGGTTTCTGGTTCTAAAAAAACTACCATATTAATTTTAGTGCTGGTACTCGGAGTTGGGCCAAAGGTCGACTACTACGATTATTACTATTACGAGAACAATATGTTTGCATTTGTATTCAGCATACCAAAATCAAACGAATTGCCTGATAAAACTGCATCAACTCATTTTACATCCCCTGGTAACTTGCCGTATATTTGAGGGAGATGGAGCAGCTTCAGGGCAACTCCGACCACCAGGGGCTCAATCGCCGGTGGTGTATATGCAGTAATAATCCGGTGTGATTAGCAGTGGCCGTAATTAAACGGGATTAGGACGTCACTCATACGTTCCGCACTCGCTAAATGCCAGCTTACACCGTTGCCGCACATTTGATATTTACCCGAGTGGAAGTTACATTTTTGATGGTCGCGGTAATCCTTGATGGTCAGTTGGAATCCTCACTAGATTGGAATTGTAGACTGTACTGAGCATAACAGATAATCACACATTGATCGACCATTTCCGTAGGTGTTTACCCACTCTCAATGGAATACGTATGTGTGTGTGTTGGAATCTCAATGCGGTATAAATCACATCATAGGTATTGTGTTACTGGTGATTTCCAAGACTCATGGAGGCTGCTGTAGTTTGTCGATATGGTTATGAGAATAACAATAAATCCTTAGAAAGAAAATGTTGGATTCATCCTTACTTGAAGCAAATATTATTCGTCGGCAACAGGAACATGGTATGAGGACAAACCTCAAAACCAGATTCGAAACTACCTATCCAGTATTCCAAGCCAAACGTATGTCGCACCCATATGGAAGTCACTTATAGTTAGACATTCGGAAGATTTACCTGAGGGAGTAAACCTGAGATATCCCTCTTGAATCCGTGTGCTACCAAGGTGGTGTGAGTCTTATGAGTTAACGCGGCAGGCTGGAATGATATGTGTGTTGGAATTTTAAGTAGTATTGCTTGCCAAATGTCGTAAAAAAGGTATGGTGTACTCCGGAAATTATGTAGCAGATTAAACATTTCTTGCCATTACAGCACCTTCCTTGCTAATGGAAGAAGTCAAAAAGCCAGTTGCTTATCATACATATATTCACAAAAATCCTTTTTAACATGCATTCTGATCACAGCCAAATGCAGATGATCTCGTTCTGTTGATTTCGAAATAAATATCTATTATACTTCATTTGTGAATGTTTACATCAAACAAATCAACATTCTATGATTTCGCTGAGACGAAATAAACCGAAATATATCTAATAAGTGAGTGATGTACCTTGACTGCCTATCTGTAAAAGTCCACAAACATACTTACAAGGATCGACAGCCAATGCTCCTAACCCCATATAAGCGAGAGACAGCATCCAGAAGAGACGGTAAGCCCAAAGATAGCGCCATAACGTCCTCATAGTTGCGCTCTCGCTGAGTAAAACCTCGCTCAGGACATCTTCTCCGTCTCTGCAACAAAATAAATGGAAGTTTAATGTGCGAAGGATCACGAAGGAATTTACTGGTGTTTGCCGGGGAGTTTTCTCCAATGTTCGAGGCGTGACGAACTTAAATGAAGGGATGTCACGGGGGTAAATTAGGCGTGAGAAGACATGTGTATACAAGCTAAGGCTTTTGCATGTATAGTAGCAGCGTATTTCGATGTATTTATTTAGTCGTTATATTCTCCATGAATCTTCATATACATTCGGTTTTGAATCTATTAATAATATTCTGTATTGAATGAAATTCAGTGCATCTATTCTTCAATACTTATTATGCCAGTAGGCGGGGAAGTATTGTGATCGAAAAATAAAACCAATTTGAGATGGTATATCTTCTTGATGTTCACGAAAGTGAATGTCACTCATTTCTGTCGGTTTCTAAGTTTGTCTTTTCTCCGGCAAATCTGGAGACTTCTATAACCAATTTGGAAAGTATCATTTGGATTTTGATGAAATTTGGACACCATGTTTCTAATTTGGTCAGGCCGGAGTAGTTTTTAGTTTTTGAAAATCTATGGGGTGGTTACATTCAAAAAACCAAAAAAATATAAGACCTAGGCTCTTGATAATTTACAAAAAATGAGGTGTGTGGGTGAGGAATAAATAAGTTTTTTAGCTTTGGTAAAAGGCGTTGGACAATCGTACACAGGTACACCTTCAAATTACCAAAACTTCAAGAATCTAAGTATTCTACAAGTTATACGGCATATTATAATGTAGTAAACTTCGTTTTAGCAGGCTTTTCCATTTAGTCCCTGTTTTAGCTATTACTACTACAAATTATATCGGAAATTCTGGAAATTATTATAGATTCTGGAACTTGAAATGCTTTTTTACATCGGAGGATACATAATTAAAATTCCTGAAAAGTCAATACCTTCTGGATAGTAACGCCACTGAGTCTCAGCACTTTCATGCCATCACGCGTGTACAATAATTAAAAACGCTTCCTGTATATAAAATGAAATAGCGTTCGTTAGAACATAAACTCCATCCCACAAAATTTGACAGGTCACGCTAAAAAATTTATTGGCTCGTATTTTTTGCATGGCATATGATAATGCCCTTGCGTATATTTATTTAGTTAATCTGCCAGTTAACATGTATTTAGTATTCACGTGTGTTGATGCTTTCACAAATTTTTTGGAAGCTCACTCATGAATATTCAAATCGTATGTATCATGTGAGGTGTACTGAATTTCGAATTTCTTACCAAGAGGCTACTTCCCTGGACTTGTATGGAGACGACGGACAATGGTTTTGGTGGTCATGTGATCATCTATTAGAAGACATTTCTACAGAAGTTACAGATGAACGTGGATTCCGTGTGCCAAACAATATCCTTGTACAACTGTATCATTTGAGTTTCAGTTTCATATTTCAGAACAAAAAAAACAAGAGTTTATCCCAGGAAGTCTTACGTACAGAGAGGTCACCCATCAGTGTCCATCATCCACACACAGGATCCTTCATGAGCAGCTGAATCTATACAGACATCAAATGTCAACTAACAGTTTATATTTTGACATCTGGACCCTAGTTGTTTTCACTGTAAGTGAAGTACTTCCAACTAAACGTATCTTCTGGAGACTGGAAGAAACTAAGTCAAATCTGACAGTCTGACGAGGATTTAAGTATAAATCGAAACGCGTCACTGAAAGAAAAAGATGTTTATTTGTGAAACTATGTGCTAAGTTTACGATCTTTTCATCCGAAACTAAATGTGTTTGGTGTAAAAAAATAGGTAGTAGTGTGTAAGCGAACTTGTACTGTGTAACGTATTGCAAAATTTTAGTTTATATTTCCGTTGGACTTATTCTAGGTCCGAGAAAGGATAATGAAAGTCGTCCATATTTCGCCGGTAATGTCAACCAAATAAATATCCCCAGCCTACTGCTTATTGAATGGGAACGGGTTAGATTTATGCAAGCGCAGCGGCCAGAGAGCGGCTGCGGTCTGTGTAGATGTGAATCTGTGGGCTTTGAAAGTGAGCGGTTCGCACGCACTGCGACTTTTCGAATGCACTTTACCTACACTCGACTTCCCAGAATCGACGGCCGCGGCATAAATTGTCAATCCGGCGAGAAAAGAAAACAGAATATATGTGAGGTTGACAATCTCCTCGTGGAAGAGCAGTACAGTGTTGCCTGACTATTATTTGATAAAACTAATTAATGATTATTAATGAGAGAAGTTTAGCCTAGACTATTACTAATCTACTCCACCTTAGGTATGCTATACCGAAAATAAAGAACGACTTATGTAAAAAAACATTAACTAATACATGAAACATAGGTATATGTAGTAAAATCGATTGGAACAAAATCTGTATACACACAGAAAATGGCAGTTCAAATCATATGTAAATTAATTAACAGAGATGTTTTAGAATTATTTTGGCAAAGAATTGTTTAATAAAATTGCATTGAATGTTGAAAACCTATCAAATAAATTTTGCTCATCGTATCAAGCAGGCATATAAGCCGAAATGTTGGGCTTCATTCTGAATTTTGTTCATCCTTCAGTATATCAGGTATTTTAGCTCGTTATGTGGAAAACTGCTAAACACGGAAAAATTGCTTAAACAATGATAACACTCACCTCACTTTGGCGCGGATTTCACTGCTTTCTTCACTACTTCTGGTAATAATTTATTGTTTGTTGGAAATATTGCTGAGCAATTTTTCTCAGAAATTTTATATCTCTGATCCTTGTGATTGGCATCCTAATGGTGACATATTCAGCAGAAAGATAACATTGCACGGAGGATGACATGCTCCGATAGTCAGGCAGCTTTAAGAGTGGTAGAATATCTTAGGATCAGATTACAACTGGTCCAGGAATTTAGCGCCACCCTCCAACGCTTAGTCCAGTCCAAGAACGTGACCATCATAGCGTGGTTTCAGGTAACGAGAAAGCAGACTGCTTGGCGAGTGTGCATTGCAAGGGGCACATGCGGCACTGGCGGAAGCATGGTTGGAGAGACATGACTGCAGACAGTCCAAGAGGTTCATAGCAGGCCCCAACAAACGTAGGGAGCTATTACTATTGAACAGGAGGAGGGTGCTCTACTTGTTGGTAGGGATCCTCACAGGTGACTGCTTGAACAGGCACCTGTCACTCATAGGAGTGGTCAAAGGACCAATCTGTCAGAAGTGCTGGGAGGAGGACGAGACCTCGTTCCACTCCCTGGGTGAGTGTGCCCTATACAGCGGCCTTAGGGCTGAGGTGTTTGGCACAGCAGAGTTTGACAGGGAAGAAAGCTACTCTGCGGAATGGTCGGACATCATGACCTTTGTCTGGAAGGTTTGACACCAAGGAACTACTAGGCCTGCGATAGTTCTAGTGATGGTTCTCGGGTCAGCAAAAAGGGCTAAAGATGGCCTACTTGCCACGCTTTGCCTCTCCATTACTACTACTATGATCCTTGTGAATTCTCTTCTCCTATACGACACTTATTCCGTTGTCTCTCTATTTCGTTACTCTACAATGCTATTAAATAGTTCAATCACAATAATAATGTCAATTTTGCGCTTGGATGTTGCAGAGTATGGCATTATCATAGCTGTTCCTGGATTTCGCGGCATTGACTTATATGATTTTTAAGATAGACGTTGTCTGCCTTTTTGTTTGTTTTCCATATGGTAGTGCTTTTTTGCTCTTGTCTCTCGAATCAGTCGCCGAAGAATGGATTTCTCGTTTGGCCTGACCTGTGGCCCAATTTCCTGGTATTCTGAACAGAACAAAGTTTCTTTGCAGACCTTGACTATATGTCCACATTCTTCATTGTATAGCCACTGGCTTTTCGTGTCTTATTTGATTCCAAATGTGCGATGTCCAAACTCACGCAATTATCTCTTTGAATATCAAAAATGACTGGGTGGGGAAGCGATAGTCCTACAAAATAGAAGCTACATTTTTGCTTGTAATAAAATGTCGGCACCGGATGGGGGTGTAAGGAATCAATCGACTTGTTCAGATAATTAAATATTCACTGTGAGAACCTACCTTTGGTCATCCAAAGTGACTATTATTTGGATAAACGCAGACGAATCGGTACAGCTGACAACATTGTTGATTTTTCTGCATTGTCAACCCCCGATCGCAAAACAACGTTTGAAAGTCTAGTTGTCGTAATTGCGCGCCTGGGAGGTAGCGTAACTGGGCGTTGATAAGGTGTTAAATTAAAATTTGCCATAAATTATAGACCGGTGCTGGTACACCATTGCTTGAACATGTTTAGAACGTACCTGTTGGATGAAATCCCAAGATGCCCACACGCATTTCTCAGCACGGGAGGTGTGTCTGTGATTTGAGACAGGTGTACCAAAGCAAGTAGTTGTTGCAAGTTGATATTACCTTTGACTACAGTATGCGTGAGGAACTACGCGGTCATTTTATTATTATTATTCACAAGATTTAACGGTATCATTCTATTTGCGATTGCATATTTAGCCACTTTGCGTACAGTTTTTTTTCCCTAAAATATTAAAAGTTAATTTTTCTACCTGACTCGAGAATGTTTGAAAGCATTTGGAATATCTATCGAAGGCAGGTAACCAAGTCTCACTAGTTCCAACCCACCGAAATAATTATTTATGAAACTGTCTACTAATTACACAATATTTTTATCAACAAAAAATATTCTTGTTTTGATAAAATGATATCAAGAAATATTGA
This sequence comes from Bruchidius siliquastri, assembly GCA_949316355.1. Classification (NCBI taxonomy): domain Eukaryota; kingdom Metazoa; phylum Arthropoda; class Insecta; order Coleoptera; family Chrysomelidae; genus Bruchidius; species Bruchidius siliquastri. Next base: position 23,507,443 of record OX438536.1, on the reverse strand, counting down.
TAGGCTTATTCTTAACACTATTTTGTCTACATTGATTTCATTTATACATCATACACTTTTAGTACCTATGAATGCTCATTATAATGTCATACAGTCATTCCCTTCTTCTTGATCAACTGCGAAGCACCTTTTCATGTAATAATATTATTCTGATACAAAAACAATTCTGAAGCCTTCCAACTGCGTAAATTGATCTACCATATGAGTTATTAATTTCGTTGGCTCATCGCCTGGACTATGCAGAAGACGAGATGTACAAAAAACCAGCTCCTTGTCTTGGATCCCAGGTCTCCTTATCTTTGCATATAATCCAAAACATCATACCATTATTAACACTTTCCTTACACGGCATGCAACACCAGTAATAAATTATCAAAAGATATGATTATAAACGAACGTCGACTACTATGCATCGCCAGTGGTAAGTGAAGTAGGTAAGAATAACATACGGACCTATGGCGATGTATCTACCTACTGCTGGATTTCTAGTGGAGGCTTATCATGATGAATTAGTAGTAAAACAGTGAACTTGGAAGCTATATAACATCACCAATTGTATCAATGAATATGGTGGGTATTACACAATAAGATATCACCTTAATCTATCTTCCATTCAGCTATCTATTTTTTTATGAGTTGGGTACTTCCTCAAAGGTAAATAATATATTTGCAGCTATAGTTTTCAGTTAATTGATGTCACTTATATATAACTGAAATTGCTGAGTTGGCAGGTTCTACTTCCCAAGCCAATACGCAAGAGAAACATTTCATATTCCAGATATGTAATCTTCACTTTTTCGGTATGTCTATGTATATGTCTGTCTGGCCGTTGAGGCTTACACCTCCATAGCTCGAAAAGTACCGATTTTGAAGAAATCTTAACTTCTTTACGTAGTTAAGTGTATGCTTTCTACAATGCATCAGACCTGCATGTTTGGTGTTTAGCCTAGACTCGTCATTATAGGTGTTAGGGCCGTTGGCTTCGTAAGATGTCAATGGGCATCCCCATAGAGGGCGACATTTAGGTGAGTTGATGTTCCTTACGTAGGTTTTGCTATATCCAACATCATCCATGATATTCACTTGTTTATTAAAACAAGACGCAATGCTGTTATCACTACCGTTTGTCCAAAACCGTTTAACGCTCGAGTACCAATGGCCGGCTCTCTTGTTATCAGTAGTCGGGCACCAGGTGGATTTTTATTTCCCATACAACACATCATCCTCTCAATGACGAAAAGTATACAATGTTTATGTTTACAAGGCCACAAAGTAAAGAACACTTGAGAACTGTCAGTATCGCAATACTATTAAACATAGCATTGTTACGGAAACCTTCACAGTAAGAGGGTAGATTAAACCGCAGGAAATGCAATCCTGGATTTGCCTAATACTATTGAGTGTTACAAATTTGCACTGTTTTGATTCATCCGAACAAAGAGGTTCGAAACTAGACCATGAAATGAAACAATGATCAGCTGCAATTGTGTAGTGTTTATTCACCAATTCAAGCAGACATTAAGTACATATGGGCGGGAAAATATTTTGTCAACATAATAATGAAGATGGTTTACTGTTTAGTAGTAGAACTCTAAACAGTATAAATTCAAAATATGTTTAGTGATTATATATAGGAACATTTTTGTATTTAATTTTTTTTACCTGGTTATTACCATGGAAATTGTAAACGATACAGTATTTTGCGGAAGAGTATTTCACTATAAAGATTAAAAGACTTAGTAATCAGATATAATCAGCTAAACAATTGGAGATATTGTGATTTGAGGTATCGTGGACTCGCAGAAATAATACGAACGTTGTAGTAAAAATCAGTAGTTAAAGGTCAAAGGTGTAAAAACTCGGTTTTACTTATCTTAGAAAAACTGATTATTAAAAAAAAACAGCGTGACCGATACTGGTATATTTTTTTACATATTAATTTTTTCAAATTTAGTGATAACTTAAGCTATTCTTATACTGCTACCGACAACTACAATCCTTAATTTCGCTTTTAAAGGTCTGCTCTCGGTATCCAACTAACGTCGTTGGTATTTCTTCGACCCCTCCTGGTAAATATTAATGAGGAAAGGAGGAAAGAAGAGTATTAAGTCGGTCTAGAATAAAGAGGAACACTTCGGATTATTGGTGATTAGCGGTGGAAAGCCTGGCGAACCGTAACATTATACTTTGAGACAGCAGAGAGATGTGAAAGGCAACCTTTTTAGTGTTCAATAGAATTCTAAGATGACATAACAAGTAATCCTTTATATCACGCACATTTTGGTGGTAGCGTGTAAACTTAGTGAGGGGAAATTAGAGCGTTACAGTTCGTCTGTGCTTAAATTGCTGTAACGTGGGATCTTCGCCTATAAGTCACGCGATTATCATGTTAGTCATCTCTGGGCTTCCAGAAATCAAATAAAGCAAGAAAGTTGGAAGAAACAGAAAAATTAAAAGAAGGGAAATGGCATAGGTAAAAATCTGTGTAAATTTATGTGACCGATAATATGTTTTGATGCAGGACATTCAATGGATTAAAGTGTGCAAACTTTTTTTCGGTAGGCATTATCAATGGTTTGATAAAATTATAATTTGGTGTGCATGAATCAGCAGCTGAAATAGATGTATAGGTATGGTTGTATATTTCCTATTTTTTGCAGGAGAGCAGGAATTACACAACTTCAAAACGACAGATAAATTTTGTACCCTTCACATCAAGGACCGGTGACAACTCAATAGTTTAATACATTTGCCCCATCATTGCTTCTCATTCCCAAATTCTTTCTGATAAAAATTATTCTAGCGTCATTACCGGTGAGAAGTCCGAACATCAATACGTATCTAAACGCGGGATTATCTGTAAATATAGTCTCCCTATACTTATGAACTGCTATCTGATAATACTTTCAAGCTAATGGCATACTGGCCAAGTTCGGTAATTTAGGGTGATTTCCTAAATAATGGTGTCCTATACAAATACTATATATTAATCCTCAAATATTCTCTCATTATCCTCATGCTTTGCAGTTAGAAACGACGGGGAAGCAGTTCTTAAGATATGCATGAGAGTGATAATAGCAGAAACTCTAAGAGGGACTCTTCTTTCATTTAAGATAATTCGAGAACCAAAGAAAATATGTACTTGCTTTTATCTAATAATAATAGTATATAATCAATTATTATTTTCATTGATGTAACTTTTGAAGCTTGTGGTTTCCTTTATGCTACCCATTCCTATCGCGTAGTTTTGGAATAGATAAAATATTAATATGGATTGAAAGCATTGTAATTTTTTCAGTTAAAAGATCAATAGTTAAATTTTTACTGGAAGCTCCCTACGATCAGTAGGGCGCGATGTGGCGACAACGCAGGGATAATTCAAGGAATACTTACGATCGTCAGTCAACACAGGTATTCCCCTGGAGGCTATTCTTGTTTGGTTTATCCAAAAATGTGGGCAACGGCTTCAATAGCTAACCTCCAAACAGTTTTTATCTCCTGGGTTCTTCAATTCGTCTGGGTATCCATTTTTCATTAACTATTGAACAAAAAATGCCTAGGTAGCCCTCGGAAGGTTTTTATAAGCTTATACAGTTCTTGATACTGATCTTTCATTAGTTTCCTTGCATGTCACAAGGTATTAGAAAAATGAATAACCGTGATACATAATATTGTTATGTTTAAGAAAATTATATTTCTAAATATTTAAGTTGAAGTAAATCGAATTGTGTAGATTGATAGTTAAACAACATTATGCGGCATATAAATTCGCATGTTTACTAAACTATCTACTAACAATAAATCACCATGTCAGTTTTCAATAACAGTACATGCTTTGTACTAATAGCAATCAAAATTGCTTAACTTAAGAGCTACTTTTTGAGTCCTTGGTAGTCTAGCTCACTTCCAAGGTCACTGGATTCCGGAAAATCGTATATGCCAAGCTTCGCTTGAAGGCAAAACATCGCCAACTTCGATTGCTGCGGAATATTGATTTTGGGAGACGAATTTTCTTCTTCGATGAACATCGTTGGTATATCCTGACATTTTCCTTCTAAAGAGTATCTTTATTTTCACACATCACCGGACTACCCTTTGCAAGCCGAAGTTTTTATTATTTTTATATTGCTGCTCAACCTGGGCAAAACAGATATACCACGATTATTATGTAAATTTACCACTGTTGAAGTACGTAGTGTGCTTGGAAACACATTTATTCTTGGTTTGTATTATACCACTTTTTGTAGGAATTAATAACGACTTATTCTATTCATCGTATTCATTTCGTGAAATAAATCAAATAAATATAGATTTTAAAACACTTTGTAAGGCAAAGCTTCAATTTGGGACAGATACTTAGTCTTATGCTATTCATAGTCAATATCGAGACTTTAAATGACATAATTAAGGAGGATGTATGTCGACTCAAAAATATTTGAAGGGGACAAACAACATTTTTTTAAAATCTGAGCACGTATATTTAGATAGAAGTTTATACTGTTCATAATTGAAAAGGTAAAATACAAGGAGGATGCCCTTTGTAGTACATTTTTTGCAATAGTTGCCAAACTGTAAAACCACAATATTTTCAGCAAAGAGAGACTATGTTCTGATTGTCGAATAGGAATCAACAAATTAAAAGGAGCTAAGTTCAACGCACATAAGACTCAGATAACTAGCCTGACAAGAAAATCTCAAGCTGGTATGTCTGCCGTGGAGATGGAGTGACACCCAATAATCAACTCATCTCCCATCCACCATCTGGGGATCAACAATAACGTCATAAGCATCATGATACTAGCCTTGATCTATATCAAATCTACGTGGTAACATTCTTAGAATTTGCTGGACTTGTTTGGTACCTTCCAACGTGGTCCATTGGAAAATATATAAAAACAGGCTACGCGCATTTCTAATGTTACTTGATGTCTTAGCTAAGAAATAGAATTGAAACTCTTCAAATTTTACATTTCTTTTGACACTACTTCTTGCTGGCATTTTTAGGTTGACATTCCAGAACTTGGGAGTTCCCTTCAGTTCCAGAAAATGGTCTGCAGTACCAGACCAGCTACTACTACTCTACATGGCTCAGATCAGACCTTCTCTGAAATACTGCTCGTATGTGTGGAGATGGGGCGCACTCTCTGATGCTCTTGGACTCAATCCACAACAGAACAGTAAGTTTGGTGGACATGCCTGTCCTTTCAAAGCACTTCCACAGTATGGAACATTGAAAGAAAAGTGGGTCACTATTCTCTAGAATCTATTATCGTAGATGTTCGACCAGCAGTTTCACATAATTGATTGATTTGCAATACAGAAACACGACCTCCACTTATTTGGATTGAAAAAACTATACTAACGTTCCGGCTGCTCATACAATATCTAGGTACACATATAGACCAAAAATGTGACCGAACATTTATTGTTGGGTTTGCAATACATGTAACCTAATGAAACCCTACTGGAATCATTCGTTGGTATCCGCCGCTGCTCTGTCATTGGCTGTCGCCGTAAAATTAGCAAAACAGGAAGGCTGACACGGAGCGACGTGTTCTTTTGTTTGACTCGACGTCGCGGTGGCAGGGTCACGTGACCGGAACGACGGATCGTCATTCGGAATACCAATGCCGTTCAGACGGTTCCGATTCCCGGTAATATCGAACTGAAACTGACTTGTCCGCTTCCAAGATCTATGATCGCACATAGAAATAAATATATGCACGTAGACTCTGACCCGAGTCATTGAATTTACGTGTCTGGGTACTACCCGCGCAATAGTGGGAAAAAGATTCAGGATTTTTTGTTTTGGGATACATCCATGAGGAATATTATATATGAATAAAGATTATACATAATAATTATTAAAGTGCGATTGAGCTTCTTCAAAAATAACGTCAAGTTACGAGTAGTTGAACCCGGATTTCAACTGCAATGGTACCTACTTCTTGAAGATTTTGACCAGACGTGAGAACTCGCTTTGAATGGAAATTTTGGAAACTCGAATGACTTATGAATCTTTGAAATTATGAAATACTGGTGGTTTTTCAATTTTTGTATAAATTTAATAGTTTTGACCAAAACCTTTGTTCCATAGCTGACAATAGCGTTTGAAGTGCATCAACCTACTTGTTGAACAGTGACCCTTACTTGACCACTATGTTGTTAGGGCGCATCCATTAATTACGTGAGGCGTTTTTGACGATTTTATAAATGCCCCCCCCCCTGGCAAGGTGTCTTGAAAATTGGCTCGACCCCTCCCTCTGCATGATGGAAGAGTTTCACCAAGTAAGAGCATACAAGACTATACTTAGACTATACTTTGGTTCATCTTATATTTGAGCAAAGATTTGTACTTTGATAAAGGGCTGCCAAGGCAGCCTAAATTTTAGTATTCGTCAATCGCAGGCGGTTTTAATTAGTGACAAAAACAAATACAGTATCATTTAGAAAAACAAAGACAGGGCATGTTTCAGAAAAGTTACATTAATTGAATATCGGTGGGCCAATAAAGCAAGACCACCCTTTGTTTAGTAAGTTTTGTGACGTGTTATAGTCTATTGAATTCGGATAGAACTTTTAAATCCGATTTTTTTGTTTCTGCTGTCTGAACTAGCTAAGTTAATCTCTCATTTCATAGCTGAAATGGATGAAAGTTCAGCTCTTGGAGTCAGTTTGTTCATCAACTACAGAGTTTTTTGAAAAATTATGAGTTTTTAATGCCTCAATCAATTGTTTGGTTCTCAGGGCATTCGTACTTACTGTCGTTTCCTGCACTGAACTTTTTTTGAAAACCATTTACACAGCTTGAAAACCATATAAGTAAGAGACCAGTAATCTCGATCTAAATTGCTTCATGAAGAAAACTGTAAAATATATTCCTCAACATCAATCAATGTTCCTCACTGTCACCATGCATTCTATACGCAACAAATTATCTCAAATACCACAGAAAGATTCCGACCACATCGACATTGAATCTCAGAAGAGCTAATCAGATAAAGACCTGTTAATTCCCCGACACATTGAAAACCTTTTAGCCTGATTGAAAATTATGTTACAACTAATTAAGCGACTGGCAACAGCTTGGATTTAATTACGGTAATTAGAGCCAGAGTCGAGACTAATCTGACACAAAAGATCACCGTTTGTAAACAATGAGTTCTGTTGATCGCCGTTTATTTCTCTATTAGCACTAAAACAGTTTCAGTGCCATGAAGCACTTAAGAAAATAACCAGAACAAAGGATCTAATATGATGTAATAAATGTAGCAAACGAGGCAATATGGTATTGGAGCGACCATAAAGGGCGTATGTGTTATAGTTGGAATTTACTTCTGTAGTTTCAGACTTCCAGTAGTACTTATAGTAACATACAGGGTGGGGCAATGGTGACACAACACTCGGTTTTTTCCTTTATTATGACTTAGGCAAAAAATCAACTGATCAACAGTTTTAGCATATAACATTCCATTTTGTGCTGCTTAGCGGTTTTTATCATCTGTCATACTTCAACGATATTAGTCATCCTGGAGTCGCAGCTGAATTCCATCAGAAAGTAATGAAATTAATAGTGATTGTCTGTCTGTTCATGCATGTATGGTTATAATTTGGTCAATATTCATATACTGATTTTGTGTAAAAGTAACATACATGAACGCAAATGGCACATTTCATAAATACTTTTTCTTACGTTTATGTAATTTTTCATCAATTTTTACAACTCTCGAAGTTTGTGCATGTGAAGGAACTACTCTGTCAATGACTGTTGGTTCTGCAAGCTTGTGATTCATTCAAGGAAAAATTTCTGATCGCCGTCCAATTTTTAGGTCTACAGTAAGACTGTTGAAAAAGTATAGCAACTGAAAAGCAACCTTAGGATCACAAACTGACCTTAGATTACAACTGCTGTTGAAGGAATAACGCCTGCAGTTATTCACAACTTAGCACCTGCTGTGTATTTGGTATTCTCTAATGTTTCATTTTATTTAGTTGTTAATATAATATTGTACGGATCGATGAGTGAATATCATCAAATGGTTATGATTTCGTTTATATTGGATTTCGTTCTCATGCAGCTGTAACTCCGAGTCTCATAAATCATTAATTTGGAAAATATTGATGAATACCGTAAAGCAACTTAATTGAGAGAAATATCAAAGTTTTTGAATTATGCTGTTCAGATATTTGTAGTGGGATATAAATGTCATAATTACACAAAATCGATATCTGGATGCTATCCAAAGCATAATTATACATTAATTGATACATATACAAACATTGTTTATATTATTATTTTCTCACAAAATTGCAAATCCGGTACTCATAAAATCTCATTAGGATGAATTTGGAACAATAATCTATCATTCAAAATAATGGCTGATGATGTCATGATTTAAAAAATATGATATTCAATTTAAATCTTAAAGAATTACCCTACAGAATATGTTATATTATGGAAAAAACTTTTATTCAAGTCACTTTTTACCTAACTCATGATAAGGGATTAAATAAAAAATTTATTCACTCGCGAGTGATGAGCCCACATGATTGAATACAAATACTATCCCCTTGACTGATACCAGAAGCTCCACCAAATCAAGATATAAAAGTAATAATCATATATATATATATATATATATATATATATATATATATATATATATATATATATATATATATATATATATATATATATATATATATATATATATATATATATATATATATATAATGGAATATCGTCAAGTAAAATCATCTAAATGAATGCATTTTTCGCATTTCTGTACTTGCAGAGCCTGATTTAAACGGTTTATGTCCGAACACGGCTGTCGGGTGAGTCCGCTAATCTTAATAAAAGTGTCATAGTCTAATGAGCCGACTTTGCTCACAAATGGCGACAGATGTTCGCCTTTGCTACATTAATTGCGCCAGTTTGAGAATAGGCAAAGAAGACTTGATTCGAATTTAGCTTCAGTCTTTGGTGATACTTGAATCGAAGGTTTTAGGTTTGAAAAACTTTCCTTAAGAGAACTTAAGGGTGTAACACCACCATCAACGTGGACACTGTGAGAGATACGTGACCCATAGATGGAGCAGAGCAATTGAGCCTCATGGAGAGTCTCAAGTCGTGCTCGATATATCACAAGCATTCAATAGAGTGTGGCATGAGAGACTTCTGATTCAGCTTGCTGCCTTTAGGCTGCCACTGGTTCTATGCCAATAATCAGAGGAGTCTGTCCTTTCTCCAACGCTCTTCTTACTGTACTTCAACGAACTGTTGGATATGACATCCAATCCAATTTACAGCTTCGCAGATAACAACTCTTGTTTCCTGCATGGAATCAGGAAAACCACTGCCATCCACTGAGATCATACGTCGACAACAACACTCGAATTAATGAGTACGTCGAAAGAATGGTCAAATGGGGATCTGCAAGTGGAGTCCACTTTCATGCACGGAAGAGTCAGACAACCATTCTGACAAAAAAGGTTCATGCTGGTCTGTCAGCCGTGGAGATGAAGAGACCAACAGTACTCGAGTAATCTTACATTCCAAGATTCAACAATAGCATGTCATGGCAAAACATGTTGCCGGACGTTCTAAGTCGGAATTCGTGAAGCTGGGCGTTATACTCACCAGAACAGCTACTGCTACTGCTACTCTACAAGGCTCAGATCACACCCTGGCTGAAGCGGATGAGCTGGACCTTACAAGGGACCCCTACAGTCTGCAACATCGGAGAAAGGTGGCCGATGTGTCTCTATTCTGCAGATACTGCCATGGTTCATGTTCGATTGAGCTTCCCAGGTCCAAATTCCAGCGACTCGAACAATCCTCTTCCAAAAGTCGTTCTTTGGAAAACCTCGGCGTTGCGGGATGAGCTGCTGGGGAGTTTGTTCCCTCGATGTTCACTATTTACAGCATTTCAAGGCCACTATGAATAGACATTTATTCTCTCGCAGCACTTCGGGAGTACGACAGACTTTCTGCCCTAGCGAGAGGTTAAAAAAATCGATAGTTTTCTAAGAGAGCGATCCTTATTTGTGATGGTAAATTGATAGGCTTCCGATGTATTTACCATTGATGCGGGCGTTCGTCAGGAATATGTCCTATTTGTTGCTTGAAACTTGTAGACAAGGTGAATTTTTCAAAAGTTTGATTTCGGACTTCCATTGTATATAAAATTTTTGAGTATTCGATGGCAGTTGACTCAAACCATTCCATGTACAAGTTGGCTACAACCGGAGACAACGGTGATCCCATAGGCAGGCCTTCTTCTTGTTTGTAGAAGTCTTACTTCTCTTGGAGATAGTTATTCTTCAGACAGAATGTGAGCAACTCCATTATTCCATCCAGTGGAAGATCTGTCCTTTTCTTCAGTTGTTCGTCTTTCTGTAACTTCTTCTGAATTACCTCCAATGCTTCTTCAACTGGAATCGTTTGTATATAGGCTCTCGATGTCGAAACTTAGGAGACGATCTTCAGCGTTGAGCTGTGTTTTGAGAGTATTTCTACAAAGTGTTTGGAGTCCTTCACATAAGATGATCGGTATCTTCAGGGCCCGTTCTTCTTGCCTTGATGCATTATATTATTATATGTCCTCTTCTTGCTACATATCAATGATCTGTTGGAAATAACATCTAATCTAACATGCAGCTGCGCAGATGACAGCATCATGTTCTGCATCAAACCAAGCATACCACTACCGTCCCGGAAGGACTTACTTTGACAGGGGCAGCATGTTATGCTGGTCAATGAGGACATCTTCGAATGGGGATCTATCAGTGGAGTTCAGTTTAACGCGCAGAAAACTCGGTAAACGTCTCTAAAAAAAAATCACATATCGGTCTGCCAGATGTAGAGAAAGAGGAATGCTCAATATTCGCTTGACCTTCCATCAAGTCTCGGGGAATTGAGATGGACAATAATATCAGTGTTATTGAATCATCAATATAGTCTTCCAGCAATCAAAATACTAACAGGCTAAATCGAGGCCAATATTTGATACGTCACTCCGACGTTTGAACGAGTACATGCAAGCAGAGTCATTTTTTCACCGGAGTGCTTGTACTATAAATTGTAGGATTTGGCTGTCACACGGTACATTTGCGTGTTCTCGGTGCACTTGGTTCGTTTATAAAAATGTGGCCGCCGAATGAACGATGGGCCGCGCACACAACCGCGGCGCGTCACTTTAATTGTCGCGCACAAGAAAAATCCCGTGCGGAATGCGCCACGAAAAAATACTCTCTCGGTTATTTATTGTGCGCCGTTTATTTTGAAACACACATGTTGGATGTTGTGGGAGGCTAGTCGTATTCTGGCTACGGCCGGGAAGATGAACGATCAAGATGTGCCATTATCATGCATTTCTACTTGGCTTACGACAATACTTCGGTTTCTAGGTACACTTTCTGTTTGCCAGCTTATCTGTCTCTATCTACAGGAAACTGACTTTGCAGGAAGCAATGGAAAGGTCACATAACGAACATGCGATTATTTTTCTGGCAACATTCTGACAGAGTTATGTAAACCAGTAATATTCCAGAATATACAGACTATATTTCATGCTTTGTCCATCATTGCCTTCACTACCACTCTCATCATATGTTCAATATTTCATCTTGAGTTAAACTTATCATACGAGGGTCACGCTGAAATTTTTTGAATACAGAAAAACTACAAGGTTTATTCTGTTTTTTAACATATGTTTTTTTGAAAGGTTGTTGATTTCCTCCTCAAATGCAGCGATTGCCTCTTCATCGGTGGAAAAATGGCGACCTCGTAACTTTTCTTTGATCTTAGGAAATAAGAAGAAGTCGCACTGAGCTAGGTCCAGAAAATAAGGTGCGTGAGAAAACAGTTTGACACCCTGTTCAGCAAAAAAATCGAGTGTTCCAGAGGCGCTGTGGGCGGGTGCGTTGTCATGGTGCCATTGAATACCCCGCAGACCAGTTTTTGGACGGCTCTTGCATAGTTCTTGGAAGACTACGGGAACACATTTGGTTATATACCACTCAGAAGTAACTGTCCTTTGATTTTCCAAGGCTACCGTTGTGATGTATCAACTTTTAGAGAAAAAAAATGCGTCCATTTTCTTGCCAACACTCTTAGAACGACGAATTTTCGTTTGAGTCTGCCCACTTTCAAAGCACCACACTAATGACTGCTGTTTAGTTTCAGGGTCATAATGATATAACCATGTTTCGTCTCCGGTTACGGTATTGAAAGTGTTCTTACTGTGCCCATTATCAATTTTTTCAAGCATAAACTATGCCCAAACAACTCTTGTTGCTTTTTGCTCACTGGTTAACAAGTGTGGCACCCATCTGGAACACCGCTTCCTTAAGCGAAGGTGATCATGAATGATTGTTCAGACCGCTGTCGATCTAATCCCCAGAGAAGCCTCAATCTCGGTGTAGGTTATATGTCGTTTTTTACCATATCTTGCACAGCTTCTACAGTTTGCGGAGTAACAGTAGTGGGCGGTCGACCTGTGCGAGTTTCATCATTGAGTGAGACCCGGCCCCTTTTAAACTCAGGAAACCAATTAAAAACTGTAGCCCTAGAAGGGGCAGAGTCTCCAAAGCAACTCGCTAAACTTTCGTGACATTCCGCTTGTTTTAGTCCCTTCCCAAAATAGCTGCGTGCTCAAACTTGTTTAAACTTGTATAGATTAGGAATATCTAAAGACTTTCAGCATGACCTTCGTATTCTTGCCGATGATTTTATCTAATACAATTATCGATCTCGGAGAAGCGGGCCAAATCAAGTAATGCTATACGCTGGACATGAAATACTCAGGACTGTGTAGTTTTTTGTGGATGGCTGGCATGTATATAATACGAGAATTGTAAAGCACAACACGTAACGAAAGACTTCATTACATTGCATTGCGAAATTGAACATTTTTGAGTGCTTCCGATAAATCGTGGCAATTCGAAGTTCTTCAACTGACTACTGAGCTCAGTTTACATTGGCTGGATTGACATATGAAACAATGCTTTATACGTTGTACACTACGTGTCAAAATTATAAAAGTAGATGGCAAGATTACATATATTGGGTAATTACAGGGATTTATTGTTATACCACCCCTATTTTTGATTGTCCTCAAGAATTGTTTCATATATTTCATAATTTAATTTAAAACTAGACCTATCAGGGACACAAATGTCTTAACCATTCCAAGACATCGGACAGCTATGTTTCTCATACCAGGGGCCGAAGATGTTCAATGCTTTGGGCAGTGATATGAAATTTTTTTTTAACTCATAAGCGCCTCAAATTTGATTTAAGGAAATACCTTCACCTTCTCCAAAAGTTATGACAGAGTTTAGAACGATAAATTCTTATTTTCGAAACATAGGTTCTTATTTCATTCCCTTTTTACTGAATTTTGTGAAAATAATAACTGTGGAGTTTTAATAGCATATAAAATTGTATTGCTGCTTATTTTAAATTTCAGTAGCTATATCATATAGGAGTTAGACTAAGTTTCTAGTTGAGTAGTTCAACCGGAGTAGAGTAGCCATTGAGGCTCGGACAGTCCGATGATGATTTAAATATAAATCTAAACGCGTCACTGAAAGAAAGATTCTTATTTGTGAAACTGTGTTTTAATTACACAACTTTTTATCTACTTGTTCCACTTTATCATTTTGAAAATAGACATATGCGACCTTGGTGCTGCAAAAAATATAGCTGATGGTTTCCAGCAACAAATAGTTCCACAGCGGCAATTGTATATGGTAATTTTTTTTCCAGAATTTCAATTTGAATTATTATAAAGGGGTGCAAAAACGTGAAATTTGATGGTAGACTATATGAACAAAAATGGGTAGAATAATTATTCTCATATTTCGTGCATTCCAACTACATTCGAAAAATTCGCATCACTAATTATTGTAAATATAATATGATATTCATCTTTTTTAGCGACTGAATTCAACTTATGCATCTTTTTGTGGGTAACCACGTTGCCATTTGGACATACATATCAATTTTCCCAATAATGTTATTGATTGTCTGAAATTTCTCCTCCTTCCTCAGAATTTTAGTCATTCCAAACAAAATGTAACCCTGATTTTTCTGAGCATTTCTTTCACTTTTTCCAAGTCGTAAGGGTTGCAGCTTAGCATAAATTCATTCATTATCTTGCTTCATCGCTTCAAAAAAATCCAACAATATGGAGCAACGTAATTGCTGCAAGTGTATATCGAACCATTTTTTTTAAATTCCTTGCATGGTTACACCTAGAGTTTTGACTACACTAGGATAGGGAAGACGGTGCATTATATAACAAACTCCAACATTTCATCACGTATGGAAACGATAAAATCCAGTGGTGCTCACATTATTTGAATATGGTTGAAATAGAATGCCCAGCAATGTGCTACAGATATTCGAGGACATAAAGATACAACCGACCAAAGACATAAAGATGCCGCGTAGTTCCGCCATTCACCTTATCTAAACCATACTGTTCGATATTATACGAGCACAATTTCCATTTATAATTTTTACGGTTCCTCTGTACCAAGACACAGACATTAATATTTCCTCGGAAGAAAACTTCTAAAGATAAGGCAACAATATGGCCTTCTCGGTGGCAGAACAGAAATCGATGCAATTGCCTGTGACAAAGTAATTATATGTTTTCAAAGGGATAGTGGAAACAGCTCATTACTCTGAACAATGAGGTTGGGCGGAATCTGAAAGGATGACTGGTACAGTCAAAAGAACAGAATGGGCGGTATTATTAGAGGACATAAAAAACCCTAGTGATGCTTTCACAGCAAAGCAATTAACTGAAGTCAGATAACTTTTGTTTGATGTAGCTTGTATATTAAAACTTGAAATCTGAGATACTGATTTTGAATTATATTTTATTTTCATAATCAATTATTTTAGCTGGCTAGAGATAGCCAACGCGAAAATTGGTTTCATTTCATTTTTCACTGATTGGTCGTCATACTCCGAACAACGTAGTGGGTGAATGGAGACTTTCAACTTAACGAAATGTATAATGGTCTTAGGCCCTTTTTCGTACCAGCTCCAGATTTTTCACGATCTATTAACTCGCTTTTACGTGATCAAATTTAAAAACGGCTACTAAGTACTTAGGGGAATTGTGGCCACTTATTCGGGTCCACTGGTTTTATGGTGGAAGTGTTATGTGTTGTAGGTAATGAGAAAAAGTGGGTGAAAGAATGTGGAACGTACTTCATATCCATTCGAATATTGATTTTTATCGATTGGGCAAAAAGGTTAAAATAGTAGAAGATGGAGAATGCTGATTGATAGAGAGAGAACCGATAACAAATAGTACCTCAAAAAGGCCCTGTTTTGGATAAAAGTGATTACAAGGTATACAATATTAATGCGGTGCTTTGAAACGAATCACACCTGTGTGATTTCTGAAGAAAAAGTTTAATGTTGAGAGTAGGTGATCTACAAAATAAATCATGACTAGACACAACAAAAAAAGGATGATTTAAAAATGCGCCACAAAAACGATTTACGTATATGGAATCTTTTGTGCGAAATACTCAGTTTTATCTTGATAACGGTTTTAAGTAGAAATCCTTACTTGTAGTATCTAAACGATAGGATTCTGATATACTCAAATCTGTACGATTTTTATTAGAGGCTCATAATAAATAACTAATAAACTGAATAAACTTCTCAGATCGATTGCACTTTGGGGTCACTAAAAATGTCTCAACTACGTCCGAAAATAAGCACGCATAAACTGAAAACCACATAAATATCTGTATGGTATGAAGTTCAACATTTTTCGAATCCTTCGAATAGTTGACTCTATTCTTGAGTATAACTGGGATCCTGAAAACGATAAATCGCATGTCATTTGAAAAGAACTTGTACCGAAAATTACTCTAATTTCTCCAGTAGCAGACAGTGGCGTAGTTAGAAACGTTGGCGCCGAAGGGCAAGACAAGACTTACCGTTGATGCCTATAATAAAGTAAGGAGCGACGCCTTTAGCGCCCATTATCTCTTGGAGCCGTGGGGCCTTGCCCCACAGGCCCATCCAGCAGCTACGCCACTAGTTAAGATATCAAGTTGTATTGGTGGAAGTGGATGCAAACCAACGACGATAGAACAACTGAAGACCTGGCATCTCATTCATACATTCATTTATGTCTATAGTCAAACATGACTTTAGGCGAGGGGACCAGCGGGGAGAGGGGAAGGTGGCAAGATGGCCGCTTGATGGGGACCGTAGTTTCTGTTTGTGAACATCGATGACATTTGGATGAATCACGAAATTTGACATGGCGGGAATTAGAAAAAGTACACAATTCTACGTACTGATGGAAGGTTATACCTGCAGCTTCAGCCTGGGTGCTGAACAGCTTACACACATAACAATATATCATCATTTTGGCAACAATAAGCAAAATTAAAACCAGATCAAACAGAGAAAATGAATAAAAACTACGATGTCTGATTCGAACGCTCACGTCAATATTCAAAGCGGTTGACAGTGACCTGACGTAGGGTGTGTGGGTTCGGTTCTGTTCAAATGCCGACATACGTTAAATTTGCAAAATATGAATGAAAAATGATACGTAGCGGCTAGTAGCAGTCAGAATTTACTATAAAGCCATGTTGCCAGCTAGTGTGTGAGGTGTGATTATCATTGCAGGTTTGTTCTAAATTATGAAGTTATTTTCAACTTTCCTTACAATTTAATGGCTAAGATATTCATTGTAGAACATGTTCATGAGATCTTGTGAACTAGCTATGTAGAAAAATTAATGTTATTGTAGTTCTTTGGTGAATTCTGGCAACTGTGCACCAATGTCTGACGGAAGTTTTTTTAAACATACCAGGTCTATCAGTGTTCTATCGGCAGTGATACGAACATTATGGAGGGGAAAAAGGCCATGTTTGATATCAAAGCTGCAGTGCTTGTCGGTACCATATTTCTCTGTATACTCTCATTGTATATCACAATATTATTATGAGCCAATCTAACGAGATTTTAATGTTTTCTGAAACTGCAGCAACGTATTGGTATCACTGTTTCGGACTACCATTGTATTGAATATTTTTGATGTAGTATTCTCAATCGCCTTGAGGTGACAGGATTCAAGACAATGGAAGTCCAAAGCTACCCACATTGTCTGAAAATTTCAAACAACAATTCTAATATCGTAAATTTGTGAATATCCATACCATTCTCCTCATTGGTAGATATCATACATTTAAGTGAAATATAGCTAGATTTAGGCTGAGTGATGAAAGAAGATATTTAATGCAAACTACGTAACTACGGAATTTCTGCGGGTCCAAAGGTAATGTAAAATTTCGGACTCCCTTGCAAAGTCAGAAAGGCAGAAAAACTCACTGGAGCCCTCACAAGAACTGGTGCGTAACAATGTGAGAAATCTAAAATTTTGACAGTTTCTATCATTTCTGCCTTTAGAGGCACGTATAAAAATTTCATTTCATTTTGTTAAAATGCAGACCCTACGTAGCATCGGTTGTATATCCTTTATGACCCATGCTTGGACTTCGTTCACATGTGCTTCCCAAATTACAACATCTTGTTCCATTCGAATGGGAAGAATTATCGGTCGTAAGGCGTTCCTTTCAAGAATAAATGCTCGGTTACTAGGGGGGAACGTAGATCTATAAAAGACGGTTGCGAGTCGAGAGTCAATAACGGTTAGTTTACACGTCTCGATATAAGGACCTCTGGACACGGGAAAGAGGAAAGTAATGAATAGAGATATTTCAGTCTACGCGAAGTTGGTGAGGTGGCTATATTGATCATTTTATCTGAGCTATGTAGTAGATTTTATGTAGAGCAATCACTTTTTAATTTTTTATAATTATACTTAGACTGACGATTCTTTTTCATTATTACAAGAAAAAAACAGTAAAATTAGATTTATTTATTATAAAATAATCATAAAACAAGTTTTGTTCTTAAATCTATACGCTCCAAAATGCTATAGACATGCATGTTTCGTCTTTAGCCTAGACTCCTGGGGGTCTAAGTGTAGAGAGCAATCGGGTGGTATATACGTAACCCAGTCAAGGGTGTGATAGCAACATCAACTCACCTAAGTGTCGCCCTCTATGGGGACGCCCATTGGCATCCTACGAAGCCAGCGGTCCTAACACCTCCTTCCTTGAAAACATCCATAGTGTTTTGTGGTATCCAGCTGGAGAATCTCCTATTCTTCCTCTTCTGATTGAACTTGTCACGTTTAAAATTCTTTATAAATATGGAATAGTATCGAACGCTTACTGATAGCCATCTTCATCACACTTGAATGCAGATTCACCTTTCTATAGTCTTCAGTGGTGTTTCTATTAGCAGCTGTTCTAAAACTTCCTCTTTGCATCTGTTTTTCTGGATGAATATTTCTTTCTGTATTCATATAATCTGTCAGTAGGACGATGTTGTGTTCTTGTGGAATGTATGTGAGCAAGTAATATTTTATTCCATTTTATCAAATCCAATTGGTTGACTTTTTGCTTATTGTAATAACTTAGCATTCTAGGTGAGCCACTTTGTGGACATATTAATATTTATGATTCATTGGATTAATTGGCCTTTTCCTTTCCGCTGCAGAAAATTAGCTCCGAAGAATTTTGAAACAATTAGAAAGTTGGTGGAAGTTGGAGCGAAGCGACGTGAACACACAGGATGAAGTGTTTTGGTAGTCATCCAAAATAATTACTGCTAGCGTAGTACTACTACAATTACTGTAATTGGGAATAGTTTCGGATTAAACGGAAAGACTGCGCAAAGATAGAGCACGGGAATGTTTGAGGCGTACGAGTTGACGCTTGGATGTTAATGTTTAACTGTTGAATTCACATCATTTGAGGGCAGGAAAGAACAACGAGGAGTTCGCTTGTAGAATGATCAATACCAGGTTTGACATTTTTAAATAGACATTTAATTCGTCTGAAACGGGTTTAAAACCAAATAGTGTCGTATTTTGAATAAGCATATCGCTGTAACATGCTGAGAAAGCAGACAGACTCTAAAGTGCCAGAAATGAATGACTAGGTTAACATTACGAGTATACTATCAGGCATTTACTTGATTCAATAACTTTGCACGTTCCAAGGTTACCCATAATTCAAAAGCAATATCACAGCTGGCAGAAAGGGAAGCTGAGACCAGAATTATTGGTTCTGAACTCCACGGTATTTTCTTAATCGTTGCCATGAGAACCCTACTAAAAAACATGAGGTTTTGAAAACAACAATTCAATTATTTATTTTTGACTATGCCCAAAAAATAGCAATTGGAAAATATACAGAACGAAGTATGGCTGAGTTCCGGTTATTGCTTTTTACTCCACCGCCAATACAGTGACACGGATTTTCTGGATGTAGATATCATAAAGTATAAAAAAAGTATTACTTAATTTTGAAACATTTGTTATCACAATATTCTGTTCGCTTACGCCTGGGCAGTAAATAAATAGTCTGAACATTTCAAACTAGTCGATTCACCGCGTCGGTGTCAACCAATTTGAAAACTTATAATTGCGGGGCCAGAAAGAACTTTTAATAAATATTTCTAACTAGCTTGCATCCCGCATCATACCCGTATTTGTAGAATACTTTTCTGCATCTGGGCTGTATGCAACAACTTTTCTCGATTTTATTCCCTTACAGTAATATGAATAACTTTTAGCTTAAAATTTTTAACTAACGTGAAAGTTTAATTTTCTAATGCAAGCATACAGGGCACATGTTTTTAGCTTTTAGTTAACTATTCGTTTGGAAAGAAGGACTATTAGACGGAGGTGCCAAAAAACTTACACCCGAGTTTTTGGGTTTAATCTAATAAACTGGGAGCTTTTTATTTTCAGTAATAATTTGACCACTTTGCAAAACTTCGGTATTACTACGGATTAATCATGTCGTTTCTAGGCGGTCTGTGGTACTTTGGGTCAATGTTATGTCGATCAGTCTTTTTGTCCTTGTCCAGGTACCATAAAAAGTAGAAAAAAGAAGAGAAAATATGGAACGGGAGAAAGCGTGGGAGCGGAGAAAAAGACATGTTTTTGTATACCGGATTCCACTATCCAAAATAGGGACAGAACCCGTAATTAGAAATTAAATTTGATGGGTTTAAAATCTACATCTCGTGTATTCTAGGCGGACTTATCAACCATTACGCTGTAGTGGATGGCGACGCAAATACGACCGATCCTCACAGACCACACATTCTTCTTTCAACCTTTTTTAATTCAGTCTGACCTTTTATAGTTCTTCTGATCACTGATCTTTTCACATTTGGTTCAACAATGCTAGCGCCTTGGCGAATTCGACTGAATCTGGCACTAGATGTCTAACCAAAGTTCAAGCTATTCGCAAGTTACGAAAGTGGAAAGGATTTAGCATGTGCAGGTGGTATTCATAGCGTGTTTGTGAACTTTCGTCACGGATTACCGTGGAAACCTGGATAAAAGATCTACTTAGAATGCAAGAAATGTGGGTTTGGTCCCCAACGGTGACAAATTCGTACCTTTTCCGAGTATGATCTCACAATTCTATTGGAGGGTGCACTTTGAAAAAGGTTACTATTAATTGAGTACTTCATGTAGATCCATGGAGCGGGAGGGCGGATCAGTAATATCGTCAACTATCTGCCATTGGCTTCGTTACCACTGTAGTTCATAACTTCCCATAAGCGCAGTGACACACATTCAAACTTTTCCTTGCAGAGGTTCTTGTAATTTATACTGTTCCTTAGTTATAATATATACGTGAGGCGGAATAAATATCGTAGTACTAAATTAAAGTGAAAATGAATTCTTTATATCAAATGTCTTAATTTATAGTAAAATATTCCTTACGTTTTTCTGAAAATGTTTTCCCACAACAACAGTTAATGTGGTAATGAAATGTCAACCGCATTTGTACTGGCACTGTGAAGGAAGTGGAATAAAACAACTCATCAAAGCCATCCATCATCACGCCAATCCTGTTGTAAAAATAATGGGACCTCCAGTGAATGGGATGCTGTGATTTGAAAACCGCACACACATTTGGTTTTGTTTACACTAAGTTCTAGACAGTTTCCCTTTCCTGTTAGTTTTAGAGAGAATGCCGTTGCGTTGGCTTGAGATAATAAATAACTTGGCGATTAATCATGATTGAAATGAGTTATAAAATACGCTTTGTTGGTATATAGGTTTTGTTGGAGGAAATATTCTATTCTGTTCTATAAGTAATTAGTTGTACACAGTGAGGCTATTTAAACTATTCTTCATACAGTAAGTTGAACCTTTGCATTTCAATTCTGTTGATTGCACGTTCATATAATCACTTCCCTAAAAAGTCAGGATTTCAAGATTCATTGTGTAAAACTTTCTGAAGAAAATTTAATTAAGAATTTTTCATTCACAAATCAAATATTTTTGTACAGATTTTGTTGAACTTTGGCAGTGTTGTTCATTGTAATAAGGCACTAAGTTAGCAATAACTTGAAGATAATTATGAGTGCCAGTGGAGTCTGGGGGGCAGCCTCATGAATAATATTGAATAAAACATATAAATATATTTTGGTAGAGCGGTAGTCTTGAGTGACTATGTTAATGTGAAACAATTGGAATCTTGAGGTCCTGTCAGGTTAAAAGCGAACCTTTAAAAGTAAACCATTTGTTTTCCTTCAAGTTTTCGGAAATGTTTGTACAGGTAAATCCCTCTCAACGGACTATCAATCGTCTAGTTATCATAGAATAACCTAAGTCGGTTCTTATAGGGTATCATATTTCTCCTTCTACGGTAGAACTTCTACCTTCTTTAGTATTGGTGCTATACGAAACATAAAATATATTGGGGACGAAGTCAAACATCGGTGCATCTAGAAACCGATCAGTTTTCTGCGTAATGAAAGCGGTTAAAGTTTTACTTTCGGCATGTAACAGTTATTAGTTTGAGATCACTTAAATATTGTATATGGCTCTCGAATTGCTCTTTATTTTAATTATAGTAAAAAATAGTATTGGCGTTTCTAAACAGTGACATACTTAATTTTAGGTTGTGGTATCCAAGTTATAGATAATCTGGAGTTCATATTGTTTATCGCGTAAGCCATAGCACAATTGTATCACTTTGTTCGTTCGAGAAAGAACAGGCTGTAGAGATGTATTTTTAGAAAACTCGTTGTATAATTAGCAGACCATATTTTCTTTCTATAGCGATTAGTATGTGCGTAATCCGACAAAGGACAAGTTTGTGTATGATCTTCCCAAGGAGCTAGGCGCGGAAAACTTTCCCGTCCAAGACTCCTCATCGTATCTTACATCAAACAACCCTGTTCCAAGTATCGTCATTTCCACCATTTGGCATCCTTTTGTCAGGAATGCCCAATTCGGCGTTTGTTTATGCCCCTAGGGCGAACCCTTCAGATTGCGCCTTCATTTGTGCCGACCCGGCTTTATACATTTCCGTCACTGCTGCCACACAGAGAAGTGAACCGATGAAAGTCATGGCGCACAGAGCTTTATCTTTTCAAAAGATTTTTGTAAACAAACGCCACCTTGAATCCGGGGGGTGACTGGAATATCATTCCGCAACGGTAGACTGAATTGGAGTGTCACGTAGCTGCCTAATTAAAAATGTGGGTGTATAAGTACAATAAATAGATGAAGGCAAGTCGGTATTTCATGCGCTGTTATTTCCGCTTGATAATATCATTTTCAGCTACAATGTCGTAAATGTTTAAATTGAATGTATTCGTTGTGTGCACTTTTCTGTGAGTCTGTGTTCGAGCATTTCGAGTATTTTATAGAAGTATTTGACGAAGAGTAATGTGCCAAGCAGCACTTAGGCCCCACTGGGCCCCTTATATGTCTTTTCCAGGATTTGCTCAGAACTGGGTGTTATTTTTTCACTATGGTATCCCTAGCAAAAACGCAGCTGTTATGTCATCTCACAATTTTTTATGAACTAAACGGGTGTTGCCTTTCATAGCACTGTCGGGCAGAGTACAGTGTGGCTCAGGACTGAGGATTTTGGTCTGAGCAACCCTCTTTCTCAGTCGATCAGGTGTAATTTTGGCTTTGGAAATTGAGTATCCTTTCATCCAACTAACAGTTATAGTATTGCTGGTTGAGGAATTTATAAGTGCCTGGTCGCAGACCATTGCTAATTTCGTTGGTTTGTGACACTTGAGAGGTGAGTGAAATTTTTAAATAATATTTGGAATATATGGATTTATCGCGTCTGGTGAAACTTTGTAATATTCAAACCTGTGTAGTACTCAAACTTTGTAGAAGTTTGTCTGGATCGATCTATAACTCACATAAACTCTGCGGCTTTAAGGGTTACAATGATTGAATTAGAGTCGAAAAAGATTGACCCCTAAAAATATGTTTTTACTCACGCCCTAAACTGATAATAAACTTGTGAAACGTGGAAAATACGTATTATACCTGCAAATATATTCACTTCAAAACTTTCAAGCCCCACAATGAATAGTTTTGCTGCCCAAAATGTTTGGAAATTGGAGAAAAATCTAAGTGTGGAGATGTGATAACATTTTTTTGCAAATAATGACCATCAATGAATAAATCGATTTTCAAAAGCAGATGAAAATGAGTTACACTAATTTTTGAAATATAGTCATCTTGAAATGAATATCATTTAATTCAGATGCTCTTAAAATTTTATTATAATGGCATGATATTGGATAAAACTATAACTAAGAAATATCGAAGGCCCAGAAAATAGAATAAAAAATTGAGCATTTTCTTGTTTCCTTGATGATAATTTTTGCGCCAAAGTACATAATTAAAAAAAATCATTATCTGTCAAATATTTTATAAATTCAGACCCCTACATCCAGTTATAAAGGGAGGGGAGGGACAAGGATCATCGGACTGATAAATCATTAGAAACCTATGCGGAAGGAATTGAGTGTACTTTATGAAAAATAATCTTTCAGATCCTCAATCATTACTATATTGAATTACTGGTATTTTGTCTAGCATATTAGTTTTTTCAATGTATTATAAGTATTTCTATTAGATATTCTAGTATATTACGCACTTTTATTATGTGACCTTGACCAGGGCGCTTTTGTATTGGCTGGTATAAAAGAGTTCCTCAATAAACCTACAAGCGATATAATTTTATGATAGGTATCTAGGTTAAAGTCCTCGTTCATGTTACAGCCCTTAACGCATAATTTCGTTTCCGAATTAGTCATTATACGACCTTAATTCTATTTCCGACCATTGATTCATTCAAATTACCCCAAATGATATGAGGATCGCGTGCTCTTTTATACAAATACGTACAAAGTGATGATATACATCTGTTCCATTTTTTGATATTAGTATAGGGTTGTGAAATGTAGGTACTATGAGGAGAGAAAATAATGACCTAATATTCAGTCATCAATGATAGAGCTGCAAGTGTATTTTTTGTGTTCAGTCTTCTATTTTTAGTTCATTATGACGGTTATACTTCTTGTAACTGATGTACGAAAAAATTTGACACACGGAAGCTCATGAAGCCAACAGAGCTAGACTGGTAATCAGGCGGCGACATGTGGTTCTGAGGGCTCATTTACTTTAAAGGCCATCTATATTTTTATATCTGAATTCTCTTGGATCGTCGGATTATTGCAGGAAAAATCTGACAATTACCCGCTCATTCTGCAAATAGTCCCTCCTGCAGTGCATAGGGTGCTTTGTCGGATGATATCAGAGGTGGACTCGAAGGTGATAATCTGTGAACAGACGCTGATCTTGAGAGTGAGTTGTGAGTAGGTGCAATGTACTAAACCAGACTGAACTAGAACATAAGAGAGAGGTTTATTGTAACAATTCTGTTCTATACAATTTGTTCGTTTTAATGTGCACTACGTGAACTCTTTGACGTCCTCTGGCAACCTGTATTGCCATAAATCAATCTCACAAACATAGAGGTACATTGAGATTGAGACACACACATTATCGTTTAAACCCTTTACTTCTAGAATCCGTTCAATACATTAAAATCGGACCACTAAAAATTATTTACAAAAAAATTATGCAGTCAACAGTATGTGATTATTTTAAGCTCTGATAAGGATAGTGTAATATTATCAATTGCTAAAAATTTTATTAGAAGATATTATTTTTACACGTTTTTCTTAGTTTTCTTGGTAGAAAGTTTTTTGATTGGGTATCATAAAAGCTTTTTCTGAAATTTTAAACAGAACACCACACTTTTAAACACGAACACCACTCCTGCATTTAGAAAATAATCAATGCAGGTACACGGTATACGAAGGCACACATAAATTTTACTCAATAGTTCTGAACGCACAGCGCTTTTAAAGTTCACTCCAAAAGCAGGAGGTTTTTAATTCTCCAGTTCCACAACTCCATTTCGCTGTATAATATGCTTTGTGAGGTTAATGGTCAAAGCAAAGTTTTTAATGCAATAGTGGAATAAGGTTGAATGACATAGAAAACATAAGATCAAAAGCGTGCAAGTACACTTTTTGTTTTCATACATAACCTGATATTTGAGGCATAATTGCTATTGTTTGCTTGTGATAGTATAGCGCTCTGTTTTCCCTGTTATGTTGATATTTTGATTAAGCGGTTATTTTAGAGGAAATTGACGTTAGAATTGTTTAAAAAAAGTGTAGCAAATTTTGTTATGGCTATGGTGAAAAAAGATCGACATAAAACCTACACCGAGATTGGGATTTGATCAGCAGCGGTCCAAACAATCTTCATGAACATCTTCGCTTAAGGAAGCGGTGTTCCAGATGGGTGCCACATTTGTTGACCAGTGAGCAAAAAGCAACAAGAGTTGATTGGGCTAAGTTTAGGCTTGCAAAAATTTGAGAATGGGCATAGTAAAAACACTTTTAATATCGCAACCGCAGACGAAACATGGTTATATCATTAGGATCCCGAAACTAAACCGCAGTCATCAGTTTGGTGCTTTGAAAGTGTGCAGCCTCCAACGAGAATTTGTCATTCCAAGAGTGTTGGAAAGAAAATGGTGGCATCTTTTTTTCTAAAAGTGGATACATGACAACGGTAGCCTTGGAAAATCAAAGGACAGTTACTTCTGAATGGTATATAACCAAATGTGTTTCTGCAGTCTTCCAAGTATTATGCAAGATTCGTCCAAAGACTGGTCTGCGGGGTATTCAATGGCACCATGAGAACGTAACGCCCACAGCGCCTCTACAACACTCGATTTTTTTGCTGAACAGGGTGTCAAACTGTTGCCTCACCCACCTTATTCTCCGGGCCTAGCTCCGTGCGACTTCTTCTTATTCCCTAAGATCAAAGAAAAGTTACGAGGTCGCTGTTTTTCCACCGATGAAGAGGCAATCTCTGCATTTGAGGAGGAAATTCCTTCTCTGATAATTATTCGACAAGTATGCTATCTAACTGTCAACCGTATTCAATGCAGTAACAGTTTTTGCGGGTCAGATTAACGTCTCATGCAGTACAGGAGATAAAGCCCTCCTCGTCTGTATAACGACATATGTCAGGGAGAGCCGAATATGTAGGTCACATGCCACACCAGCTCCACTCATCCACTCAACCTTATTCACCCAGACTTTTCTCCTTCATTATCAACGGATTAGAGCGGCGCGCGGCGGAAATGTAACTTCTAGCGAATGAAAAGTGGAAAATGCGGTAACGACCTGGACGCTTTTTATTTCTTGTCATATTCCTGTTTTATTTGGAATTAATCCAAGCTATCTATATAGGGTAAGGTAGACTTATAACATAATAGTATGCTGTATCATTCCATCAGTAGTTTTGGATTGGTTAAAAAACTAATGTAGTAATCTGTAGTAAAGTGTTGCTAAAAGAGAAACGTAACGGCCTTTGAGAAAAACTGTTTCATATTATCCGACATTATGTTTTGTTTTTTTTTCGAGTTCTTTAAATTGAATTCCAATTGAACAGATGCCTCAGAAGCGTTCAAAAGTGAAGCTTTAGTGTTCAATTTTTATTTTTTCGTTTTTGCCATGGTGCTAAACTAATTTCAAAATAGCATCAAGTAGTAGTAGTACCAGTAGTAGTAATGCGGACGCAAGTAGGCCACCTTTCGCTCTTTTTGCCGACCTCGAGGACCCCGAAGATCAGCACTAGAACTATGGCAGACCTGGGAACTCCCTAGTGTCGAACCTTCCAGACCTTTTAATGAAAGTCATGATATCTGACCATTCCGATAAGTAGCACTCTTCTCTGTCAAACTCTACTCTGCTCTAATATACGGCACACTCACTCAGCACTTCTGGCAGATTGGGTCTTTGACCACTCCTACGAGTGTCAGGTACCTGCTCAATCTGCAGTGGCCAGTAAGGATCCTTACTAACAGGTGGACTGAATCCTTCTTCCTGTTCAACATTTCCCTACGTTTGTTGGGGCCAGTTATAAACCTATTTGACTACACGCAGTCGTCTCTGTCCAACCATGCTTTCGCAAGTTCGTTATGCGCCCAGGCATCTAGAACATTACTGCCCTGGTCTCTGCTAATGCCCAGCAAGGGTTCGGGACCAATGCATGTGCCCCTTGCTTATATCCTCGCCAGGCAGTCTGCTTTCCCGCTGTGGAAAAAAAATGTCATCAAAATCTGAATGGTACTTGGCGTGCAAGATAAAACATTTATGTCGTACATTTTGTACCTTACACCGCATACTGTATAAACTTGTGTATTATACATTCTTAAATAGTAGTAGTACTGCGTGAAAATTAAACTTCAATTTGTAACCCCATGTTGTGAACAGTATTGATGTCATAAATATATTAATAAAGAACAAAAATCATTATATATTTTTTCTGATTCACTTGCGAGCTTCCTTGTATAATATTATTTTCATAAAATTAGTTCTTTCACTCAGGAGTATTTTTGTTTCTAAACAACAAAGAAAAATTGAAAGGCCCACTTCCCATATAAAGTGGGCATTTTCCTTTTGAACTAACGAGAGTATTATGAACAATTAAGCACCCTGTGTACACTGATGCCGATATCATTTCAACGTATACCGCAGCATTGCATGCGTTAATTGGACACAGGGCTCTTCCCCGCTGTATTCCATATTTTGAGAGGCTTTGATTCCATACAAAACTAATTCGTTTCATAACAGCATAACAAGATACAAATTAAAACGGTTGGTTTTGATTGTATATAGCTTCGAATTCTGTACGTCTCTCCAGCATTGCAGGAATGGCTTTGAATTAAATGGATTTTGAATGACTTGCAAGTGATACTTGAATTTAATATCACAATGTAGATTTATAGAATGGAATTTATAAGAACTATCATTGTGGTGCACAATTACAGTCATGTATATTTTAGAGTTATTATCAATACATACCAAACGTAGAGTTAGTCAGTTTAGTCATTAATCTGATTTGGTATTGTTGTTTGAGGAGAACAGAAGAAACTAATACCAAACATTTTATATGAAAATCCAAAAAAATATTTGAAAATCATGAAAGCAGCCTGCACCCAACAAAACTTCTATATACTCAGTTAGAACGTTATTGCCAGATTCGCCATTACATCCATGAAAATAACAAAAATAGGAAAATATATTAAACGGTCATCACATACAAAACAAAGAAGCTGAACAGCACATAATTGGTGTTCAAAAATGAGAAAACATTAAAAGCCTGCACAATTTTTGTAGCTATTGAAGTGACTTACACTTTTTATTTCCAAGTTATATGAATACATTGACATTTGCGACTAGGTGTTGGAGTCGTTTTAATGAGAACAACGTTATTGTTAATATATTATGTATGTTAATAATCTTCACAATTATTCTTATATATAAATAAGTCGGATCAAAATTGTGTATTTAAATACAACGTTTCGACCACTTAGACTGCATTTATCTAGTACGAAATAACTAGTAATTTATGATATGTCAAATTCATTATAATTAAAAATAACATAATTTCTAGTCATTCTGTACTTTAAAAAATGTTACAGTGGCACAAATTTTAGTTCGTTGAATTCATTATGGTTTTCTTTAACGGCCATGGCAAGTAATTTAAGATAAATATAGACACGTTAGCACAATGGTTACTTGCCTAGCCGAACCTCAAACAAATGACAATATATTTGAAAAAATTTCAACCATAAATTGAGCAAAAAGTTTAGGCTGATTTGAATTTTTTCAACAGTTCAATCGCTGGTGGCCATAATTCATGTATTGCGATATTCAAATTTCGCCTGTCCTT
The DNA here is from genome assembly GCA_949316355.1 of Bruchidius siliquastri. Taxonomy (NCBI): domain Eukaryota; kingdom Metazoa; phylum Arthropoda; class Insecta; order Coleoptera; family Chrysomelidae; genus Bruchidius; species Bruchidius siliquastri. Next base: position 23,478,212 of record OX438536.1, on the reverse strand, counting down.
CATACTGTGTCCGCTATATCAGGGCAAAATGAAAATCCAGCCCTGTGTAACTGTCCCTTATTTCGTTTTTAATAACGGCTGGAGTAATGGTTCTCGAGAGGGAAATTATTACTTATTTTCTTATTTCAAAACACCGCTTTATTCACAAACGCCCGGAAACGGCCGGAATGGGAAATACAACTTTTGCCACTGTTGCGACTGTTTTATTTGATTTGCGAATGAAATTTATAAATATGAAGTAATATGTGGTAGAGCGCTCAGCACCTTTTTTGTTTAGCAAGCGTATTCATTGCAAACACTAAATTTTTCCTTGTAGTGTAGATTTCTGGGTCAATTTTGGGCGTTGTTAGGAATTTTGCAATTCAAATATGGGGTCATTATAAAGTCTAAGATATACTTTAAATTCTTGTATCATTCTTAGAAATGAAGCTACTAGCAACACGTGAATTAAATCTACATAATTTCTTCAATAGCCTTTAATTCCACTTAATTTTATTAATGGTCATTACTTTTTTGACGAGGATACAGAATTGAGAGGCAGTAGCTGTTACTGTTACTGGTGAACGATACTTGATACTTGCAGATTCTACAAGATTATGCTATTGAACTCACAAAAAATCACTATAAAGGAATAGAAAACGTGATTTTAATGGAGGATGGAGCACCCTCATATGTTTACCGACTAGTTAAAGAATTGTTGGTGGCTATTTCAAGATTGTTATGAGCAGACATCGTTTGAATATATGGGCTCTAAGATTGCCTGATCCCAACCCAGTTGTGAGGTTATTTTGAAAATTTGGTGTCTAGAATATGACTGAGGATAAAATATTTTGTATATACATCTATTTCAGGTAAGTGTGTGATAGCAATATACGTTCCAAGTGCAGCGACAAATGGCGCTACCCATCAACATCTTAGGAAGGCACGTTGACTACCTAATAGAAGCAATGAATGATCCACTACCATGACTCTTATCAATAATGGTGAACGGTTTTGAACATACCTTTTCTATATAAAGATTTTCTCGATGTACGACGTCACTTGTGAAGCTGACACAAATACTACGTGTGTAAATTCTACAGTATAAGTTGGCGGCTAGTCAGGTTGTATAATTGTTAAGGTCTGGAAAACTAGGAACCAGTAGGTACAGAGAAGAGGAGGAGGGAATAAGGGAAAGAAGATAAAGTGCAAATCATCTTTATAGAGGAAAATAATCTGATAGAGAGAAATTTATTTGATGTTACGAATAATTTTGTTGTGCCATATATGATCCCGGTTTGGTGAAAATGTGTTGCTGAGTGGTTTAAATTTGCTCTTCAGCTTCAGTCATTGCGTCAGTCGCGGAATAGAAAGATGCGAACTTACTCGACTGTGTAGTGTGTAGTCCATTGATTCGCGCACAGAGACTTGCTATGCAATTGTGCTTGACTATTAAATGTTGCTGCACTAGTCGTTAGATGTAATTTTTTAGGTAAGCGATGTCTAAGTAATTGTGAAGTCTCGTTTGAGATATGAAATTGTTTTTTGTGCAGTATAAAAACACAAAACATTAATGTCAACTCTGAAACTTATCCTGTGGTGGTTTCCTCTCTGGTTCATTATATTTTTTTCATTTACCGCTAATTAAAACCATATACAATTAACTCAGATATCTTTACCAGCGTTTCGACTGCTTCAGCGCTTTTGTATCAACACTGCCAATGCCTAATTTATATTATAGTCTTTCATAATAGCTCATACTAAGGTCTTTTTAGAAAAAAAACTTCCTCAGTGAACAGTCAGAAATAATAATGTCTTAATAAATTGAAAATTATTAATTTCATATTATGTAAAAATGCAACAGATGTTCTAATACCTAAGCGTGGATATTCTAAAGTAACACTATTTCAAGTCCTTATATAATCGTTTAGTCCAGAAGACATTACGAACGCCACTCTGCATCCCTTTGCACGTTCATCCCGAAGATCCCAAGTGTCTTTCATGCGTTAATTTCCATGTAGTGAGCAATCTGCACCCTGGAATTTCAGATATTCCCGGTATAATTGCTCCAGGGATCTAGACAACCGAACGAGCGGGAGGTGGCTGTCGTTGATGCCCTCGCGCCAGCTGTTCTCTACTGATCGGCGGAACGATTCCTAGTTCAAGGACGTGCTGGGAATTAAAATCATCTCTGAATGCATTCCTACACAATGCACCATTTTATACTTAAGGTAACCTTTGCTAACATTTAATATGCATTTTCTACAGCTACTCTACACTGCCATCCACATGTGTCGGTAACATTCATCACTCGAACTCCTCATTGTTTCTTTGTGTTCAAATTCCGAGAATCAGTTAATTTACAAACAACGCACCAGTTGCTGCTGCTTTACTTTTATGTTCTAGTAAATACACTAGACATCTTAATGAATTCGTACATCCTGTTTGACTGCTTCATAGTCTTTCTTCGAGCCTAATTTTCAGGCAAATCATTGCTGCGTTCTTGTGAAATGTCAGTCCAATTATCTTCGTTCGGGTTGCTATTTATAACAAAGCTTTCATGTCTGCAACTGCGATTGCTCTCGTCCTTACGTTGCTTTCCTTGCGGAGAGGAGGATACACAATTAAATCGAAAGTAAATCCGCTGAGATCTGTGTTAGAATGTCAATATTTTTCCTATTTCATCAGGCAGGAATATTGTACTTAACTTTTCGACTAAGTTTGAGCCATTTTAAAATTGATTAATTATCATTTTGCCTGTCTATCTCTTGTTATAGCTTATAGCCTAGATGCCATCAGAAGTATTGTCGGTATGAAATTCTCTAACAAATGAGTAGACTGATAGAGGTCACTAAGTGTAATTTTTTTCTTGTTATTAGCTTCAAAAGCAGTTCTTTCACTATTTTTTACTCAGAAATTATTCGCAAAAATCAATTGAACAACAATTTTGGACGATTTTATGATGTTTTATACTGGAACAATAGTTACCTACATAATATATACATAGGCACCATAGTTCTTTGAAAAAATGCAGTATTTTCGATTAAGCATCAAAATGCAATTAATCAACCATGCTAGTTTCTTGTACAGTATCTGAATAATATAGATATAATCTTCAAGCTTATTGAGTGTTCATGAGTAAAAAATACAATGACAAAGTGTTTTTGAGGCTATTTGCAAGTTGCACCTAGCGGCAACAGTCAGCACTATTTTTTTAGAGAATCTCTTTATGAACATCTATCTATATACATTTGTTGTACTAACAGTTGATAGGAGTGGAGATATTGAAGGAAATAATAGAAAACATACCTCTACCAAATGTTACATAATTACAAAATCAAAGGAATCATAAATTCTGTAGGGAGTTCAACTACACCCCAAAAACGAAGCGATTACAACAATAATCTCGACTATAGACTGAACATTTTTTTACGTTTTTCCTTTACGGCAACTAGACTATTAAGTTTACAAGCTTCACGTAGAAACCATGGTTTCGGATGCGCGGTTAATTATACCACTGGATGAGCGGTGTAACAGAAGTGCAACTTAGTAATTACCTCAAACGATTATTTTATTTTCAGGTGCATCTCTCATGTTTTCCATCATTTTCATTTTGGATACCATTGCTGACATCGGCACTACAAAACAAATTTAGTTAAGGCATATTAAAACCATGAAATTCAACGTTTTGAGCAATACCTTTTGATGACCGCAAAATGTAACAGCAACAGTGACAAAATTTCAATAGTCAGTAAACATTTGGAGATTGACTCAAGGATTATATCTTTCATTATTGGATGTAACCATATATTAAAGTTACAAAGTGTTTTCCGAACTATTACTCTTATACAGTGGAACCGAGCCAGATGTTCGAAAAACAGTTCATGAGTTAGCGGAACAATTCCGATGTTGGCGCCATTCAAACTTCATCCCGATTATCAGGTGATAAATCGCATTGTAAGCCATGTTCAGGTGGAAGTTGCACTTTTTACATAATGGCACAAGAACAAAACGTTAGGCGAGTTGGTACTATCGAAAATTCGGGAGTTTTGCGATTTGTCTCTATGTGTCTATTATTAGCTCGCTGCGCATTTTGTCCTCACTTGAAGTTTAATCTTCTGCGTGCACACGACTTACAAGGCAATTTGTCACGTATTGACCGGCATAGCATCAATTCTGGAAATACTTCGACTATTCGCGAGCCGTTTTTCGAGCACATTGTCCAATTTAACTGTATAAGAGAAATAGCTCGAAATAATACTCGCTATTGCAATCCAGTCTTACATCTAAAAAGAGAATATTATATCTAAATCAAATTGTGAATAAAACCCAGTTTTTGTATGGACTTTGCTTTAATCTTAAAATCATCGTCAGACCGACAAACTTTGGCAACTGCATTTGCACTAGCGTTAAGAGAAATCCCCAGAAAACGTTAATCAACGCCGTTAAAATATCCTTGAATATGTTGTTATAAAATATTCTATTTCGCAGGATAGTTCATTCCTCAAGATTCTCTATTCCCTAAGCCATTTCATTCCTTCAATATATTTTGTGACAAGAGATTACAAGAGTAACATGTAGAAGTATAAATGTCTGGAAACTTAGTAGTGGATCGATAAAGACTTCAAAAGGTTCAAAAGATAAGTTTGTTCATTTACTACAACATATTCAGGGTTGCGCAGTCGTTTTGAGACCTCTAATGTCTCCATGAACTTGATATCATGTATTTTATTACAGTTATAAATCATAGTTATTAATCAGTCCATGTTGTTGCCGAACACAAATGAATATTTTCAGCAAGATTAACAGAAAAGAATTTCATGGAACAGTAATTAGATCGAGAATGAAGGATGATGAAGAATGAGATTTGGGAACTATAGTTTTATATCCATCATAGGACTAAGCTAAAGGAAAGTAACCCTTTGTAAACAGTGGGATTTGTCTCAAATTATTTCACCAAGTAGGAAAGTAGCAGACTAGGCTTGCGCTGTCCTGACGAGGTCCAATAAGTCCAAAACTCGTGTCGACAGCTATCGTAGTTTTAACCTTCTGCCTGCTTATGCCATGGCCTTGTTTCTGCTTATATATATTCACTACGCTATCACGATATTACATTTGATAAAAATTGCCTATTGGTCATTTTCTGCTCACTTTCCAAATATCAACGAGCTCGACAGCATAGTTGTCAAACTAACAAAATAAACTAAAGGAATACAATTTTAACAGCCATTTTCCATCAGACAGGTGCTATCTCATATCATTATTCACCTAGAAAGAAAAATAATACGTTTCATTACAGGAATGGAGTAGATTAATCTCAGGCTAGTATTACAAAATATCAGAAGACTTTTTGAAATTGTAGAATTTAAATGGGATTATCAGTTCGTGGACTACAACACTTATTCAAGACGAATCCTCGATGAATTGCCATACACGTTACTTTGTCTCGATAAATCGCGAAAAACTTTCCAAATATTGATTTTTAAATATTTAAAAATCAACTGTTGTCAGAATTTCGTGAGGATTATTGAGGATTTTGTGAAAACTAGAATAGTTAGAACTATAAACCCTTTGTACTTGCTCTTAAATGATAATCAGTCTGAATATAAACTTCAACATAATCATTCAAATTACATTTAGGTACAGTTAAAGGAAGACATTTTGTTTAGCCATCTACCTGATGAGAAGCGCAATTCTGATTACCGCCGCACCCTGCATGATAAATCAAATACAGTTGCATACATTTTCGCAGCATACGATAGGCCTGTACAATCTGTACATCTGTAAATATACACCGCGATTCTTCAAGAACAAGAAGCCGTTAATAGTGCAACTGTACGCAAGATACCGCAGAACAGGTGCAGCCATTGTATGCGTACGTGTAAAGTTAGGATGGTGATTACCGGCCATAAGTTAAGCTCTTTATTCTGTTTGTGATGTATAACGAGGCTACAACAGCGACGTGTACACTTGGAAATAGCGCAAAATTATTGCAAGCATATTTCCCTTTCATTTTGTCCAAAATTAATTTGTAGCAGCACAGATTACCTTGGGGAGATAGAAGTTGATACATCATAAGCCTAAATGTTCTAATTTAAGGTGATCTTTTTACTCCACGAGCGAAAAGCGTTTGCAAATTTTACTATACTCAGAGGAGTAGCTTTGAAGCTGTAGTGTGTGAAATAATCTAATATAGCTGAAAATTACAAAGATGCATTGAAGGTATAGAAGTGGAAAGTATTTACACAATAAGAAAAAACTGTGAATTATCCGAAACACCTCTACCTTCAAAGAAATGACTACAAACTTTTTTAAACGACAAAATTACTTCAAAATTCAAGCAAGTAATTTCAGGGTTCTGTTGTTTAGTTTTATGATTAATTACTGTTCTGCAACTGCACTGGTTTTTCAGATGCATTTGCGATTTTGCTTCAGTAATAACGAAGTGTTAAAACGTCCTTATCGAACAACCCGGTAGACGGTATATGCTGAACATACAAAAACATAAACATCTCAAATTTTCCCATCGCAACCTCATGTCGCTATCCCATACGATCAGGTGTACCCCAGGGTAGTATCCTCGGTCCCCTGCTTTACGTGCTGTATACAACTGACATACCAGCCTCCGACAACACAAACATAGGTACATTCGCAGAGGACACTGTAATATTTGCAGCCAATGAGAATCCTAGAACAGCTGCAGATAAACTTCGAGGGCATCAAGACCTCATAGGTGCATGGCTAAAGAAATGGAAAATTAAAGGTAACGAATCGGAATTCTCACATAAAACGTTTACACTCAAGAAAGGTAATTGCAGAGCAGTCAGCCTTAACTAAATCGATATACCGCAAAAAGATGTGGTCAAGTACCTGGACTTCACTCTGATGAGAAACTGAACTAGAAAACACATATAATGAAGAAAAAAGCAAATTGACCTGAGAATCAAAGAAATCAATTTGCTAATAGGTCTAAAATCACACTTATCAATTTAAAATAAGCTGCTGTTCTACAAAACCATTATAAAACCAATATGGACATATGGAATATAACTCTGGAGTTGTGCCAGTAAGTCGAACACAGTCATCGTACAAAGATCCTCCGAACCATCGCGGATGCACCATGGTATTCATCCAACCATACATTGCACACGGACCTCAAGATTCCAGATATATCAACAGTAATCCATGAAAGAGCCAATAGACACCATACGAAATTAGAAAGTCACACCAATCAACTACTTAGGCCTCTACTACGTGGAATAGACAACAAACCACTACGAAGACTTTAGCCAATGGATCTTTTATAAGGAAACGAGGAAAAGGTCGCTGGATGATGCACCTCACCATGCCATTCTTTATACAGTAGATTAGGGAAACTGTACTACCTAACAAATTAGCTTATATTAGAATATAATTTCTGATTGCTAATAAAAGGAACAAAAAACAGTTTATATTGTTAATATCCATTGATCTCCACTGTTTGATATAGGTTGTGGAAGTGTTACCCTGCATGCAGAAAGCTGTGGCCTGATGTAATAAATATCTCTTCAAAATTTACGAACCGCTTGGGTCGTATTTATAGAGGTACCTTTAACCTTATTGATCAAAACGCCGTTTAATAAGCAACAATAAGACTGGACAGATGGAAGACACGATTTTAGGTGAGGACCTAATATTTTTTTCTTGGGTTATGAATCACCAAACTAGTCTCCCAGACAATAAAGTTTTCTTAAAGTACGAAGAGGACTTGAGGAATCACTATAAATACGATCACTAGAAACCTTGGACTTCTTTGTCAAAATCCTTACGAAAGTTTGATATCCTAATCACAGTACGTCATGTATGTATCCAATAGCTTTAGATAAGCACATATCTGTTGAAATGCTCCTGCTGCCATTGTCCTGGTCTGGTATAGACCAGATGCCACTAAATAAGTGAGTAGTTAGATGAATAGAGATCGCGAAAAATTATTGCCGGAAAAGAAGCCACATACCCAATTTCATCTGGCGGGAATAGGTCGTAAAGTTATTTTTAGAATCTTTCTGGAGCGTGGCATTTTACGGAGTGTTGTGGGGTCATAGGTCAACTATACATTTTTCCTGTAGGAATGGAATTCTGAATATGAATCGGGGTCGGGTAAATGTCAGGCTATAAGACGCGCGTCTAACCGTATGATTGAAGAAATGCGGTGTTATTTCAATGTTGCTTTTATGTACTCGTATTATTTGTATGAATTATGAAGAGACCTCTCGAATTCGGCATCTTCAGACTATGAACATGTGACAATTTGTGAATTGTGTAGTTTGCGATGGGAGCTAATGAATTGGGAAGATGAATTTTTAATGTGAACTGAGTAGTTGTATTGCGAAGGTACTCACTCTTGTGCTTGTTTAATCACGATCATTCTACAGATTCAATGATCAGCATACTTGAAGCTCTCATCTCTTCTGGCTTTGTCAAAGGATTATGAGGAATAGATGACAGCGTCAAATGTTGTTAAAGAAATGAACCAAAACTCGCTCTATACTTCTATGATGGTGCTATCCTCAAGGATGTAACCTGCTAGGTCCATAGGATCAAACAGGAGAACTCAAACTGATTATAGGGTTTTGTTTCTTCAGAATTTTTGTTCTTAATTTAGGTCAGGTATTGACAACTTCACTTGCATAACTATGACATCATCAAATTATATTTATGAATATTTGTATATATCCGGTCACCTCAATGCTTTCAGTGAGCATTTTTGTGCATTTTGAAGAAACCTGGAGAAGTATAGGTATGCTATAGACCAATAATAATAACGTTATCATCCTTGTTACAAAAATGTTCAATCATTTTATACAAGTCAGTCAAGACTTACGTTTGGAGAGAGAAATTTTGAAAGCTTTCGAAAAACCTATGCATTCTTATGATCTGAGTTAGCAAAAAGCGGAAGCTTTGTTTAAAATCGAAGCTGTTACAGTACGAGATTCTGATGCTGCTCCATACTCAACTCTGTGTAAGTTAAGGATACCCTCGGCACCACCTTACATAGGATTTCAATTAGAGTGTCCGGAATCGTCCCTAATGGAAACTTAAATTCGTTTTTCTCTGCATAGGGCTCATCAATTACCGTGAACGGACTTTATTAATTCTCGACTGCGACGTTAAATGATTGATTGAGTGGGCGTTCGACCCAGATGGCTCGCTATCGGCCGCGGCCTCTGGTCCTTGTCGAGGTTTGCTATACTATCCGGAGACTTCAAGCTACGAGGGGCTGTTTGGTCATAGCGAGGTCGGACCACGTTCGCGAAAACTGAATTAGAGGTCCAAAATTATAGCCTCGTTTTTTTTACTTGTTAAATTACTTTGCTTATGTTTTTTCAGAGGCATCGACTTGACGATTTAATGCCACGATCATTGACTTAAAGTTCTATTTAACAAGCGACCTTAGACAGCTCATATAAAGGTTTTACCACTTGTTTGTGACTATGACTCGTATCTCAACAGCTCCTTAATTTTGTACAGTTATTTCCTTAATATTGTGAAAATTAGGCTTAACTTTAAAGCCTGATGATGACGCTATTAATATAGAAAAAATCGTCACATAGTTTTTGTACTCTTATTTATAAAACCTTGTGTAGCATAAATTCCGTTAGAACCAATTTCTTATACCATATTTTACTTGAAAAATTGGAATATGCTGGTACTAGGGGAGTTGCTTTTGAACTTTCTAAAGACTATCTTACTAATAGTACTAATAGACTACAGATGGTCAAAATTGGTGACAGTATAATTGACAAAAAACTTAAAATTTGTGTACCGCAAGGATCTCTACTTGGGCCCTTACGTTTCATTGTATCCATTAATGATATATTTCAAATTTGCCCAAATATTTGTTCCTATGCCGATGACACTGTAATTCTAATGTATTGCTAAAGACTCAGAGGAGCAAATGATGAATCGATTTTTAATGAAATTGAATAAATGGTTTACAGTTAATAAACTAATTGTTAACAAAAAGAAAACCTAATTTATAAATTTTCGATGTTATGTAGATAGTGTACCAACAAATGTAAAAATACATATTAATGAAATACCTATTAAAAGAGTGAATTATAGTAAGTATTTAGGGATACGCTTCAACTTGAAGTGGGATATTCATATCAAAATTATATCAAATAATTGTAGGTTCTGCCTGTACTTATGTTTTAAACTTTAGCACCTGCGTGAAAAAGTCTTAATATCACTATATTTTGCATATGTTTACAATGTACTGAATTATGGCATACTTATTTGTAATTTCATCTTGAAAATTTTAATCTACCAGCAAAAATGATGAAGAAAAAATTGACTGACTTCTTTAATACATGAAATAATTGTAAATCCTTTAATATGAGAAAACAATGTAACAAAATACAAATGAATATAAATAAACTACACCTATTATATAACTGTAAATTTTTATATATTATAAAATTTCTATTAATATAAAGATTATCTTCTATATGGAAATACGAATAATATTTTCATATTACCTAGATATAAGTCTATAATTTCTCAAGTCTACTTAAGTCTAGATATAAGTTTAGAGTGGGTGGCTCCCAAGCACCAGGGTTTTGATCCTCTCTTTTGGGTTATACATGTATCTCCAACACGGAGGATTGTATGTAAGATGCCAATAAATAGATAAATAAATAAAATAACTGGAACAACTTCCAACTGTTCATGTGTAAAAATAATTATGAATTATTTTAAACTAACATACGAATTTGGTTTTAAAAGATACACTGAATTCGTACCGGGCAAGTCACATTACCAGTGCATGCCTCAAACAACCATAATATTGCTACAATAGTTGGAATCTCAGTTCTACCTGGTAATTAAATAAAAGTTATGATCGTCGGGCAGTGAAGGCACGTCAAGATTGCGCTGCAGTTCCAACAGAAGTGTCTAGATCCCCGGTACATTCATTAGATGTGTCGTCTGCTTGCTACTTAAAAGCCATCGGAGGCACTTAACCTCCCCCGAAAAAGGCAACGTTCTGTACGCCGGCCTTCTGCAAATCGCCTTAGTACCGCATGTCTTGCCTTATTAGATTCGTTGCTTGAAAGAGCGGGCAATGGTTGCCGTTTGTACATTTACAGAAACTACGCGGATGTTTGTAGGCAAAGAGGTATTTCGTGATTTTAGAAGTATACCTGTTCTCAAATAGAAGAATGAAATAGCTTAAGGAATAAAATATTTTAAAACGTGAAATATCTTAAGAAATAAAATAGCTTATCACATGAAATATCTTGAGGACGGCGATGGTTAAAGTTTTTTAACAATAGTGTGAATGCAATCGCCAAAAAAATCCCCTAAGATAGACACAAGAAAAGAAAAAATAATTCAATAGAAAAATAGCTAGACAAGATAGATAGTATGTTAGATTTGAGAGCTATAGTTTGTATCCATGATAGGATCTAGTTAACTAGCTGGCAAGTAATCTGGGTAGCCTTCTTAGTAGTCAGATCTGACAGTCCGACGATGATTTAAATGTAAATCGAAACGCGTCACTGAAAGGAAAAGAGTTTCATCTTTGAAACTGTGTGTAAACTACATGATGGAAGAGTTTCACTAAGTAAGAGCAACCACAATCTACATGATTCTAGTGGAATGCCGAATTCAGACTATGGATGGAGGAGGACTGCACGATGGAGCAAATATTATCAAGCTACCCTCTCGTAAGATGTCAATGGGTGTCTCCATAGAGGGCAACACTTAGGTGAGTTGATGTTGCTATCACACCCTTGGCTGGGTTTCGTATATACCACCCGATTTCTCTCTATACTTAGAACGCCAGGCTATACTGACGAGTCTAGGCTAAAGACCAAACATGCATGTCTATAGCAGGTCTGATGGATTATGGATAGCATACACTTAAATTGAATGTCATTAACTGAATTTCAAATGCTGCATTCTTTAGACGACAAAACATGAGAGGTTAAAATTTGATTTCAGAGATGTAGCTCAAATAATAATACTCCAGCCCCGCGATGGTTTTGTCGGTTTTAACGAAAAAGACCGCCAACAACGAACTTGCTCCTAACGATCCAGCGCCAGCGGCGACGACCAAACGAGGAGGATAATAATGCACATTATCTAGTTTGCGAGACGCTTTTCACTTATTCTCTCGCGCTCTGACAACGCCTACTATGGCGGGTGCGAAACCCTGCCTTCCTCTTTGAAAATAATTTAAAAATAACAGCCGCGACAATGAAGATAGTCTTTGCTGATATCTGAGGGCGCGAAGAGTTTTAGTGGCACTACGGTCTGGTCTTTTAGCATTAAAAGTCGACTATTTCAAACATATTTTACGGGCCTGCGATGTATTGTGATGGTTCACACTCAATTTTATGAATGTCACTATGATTTCAGGTTAGAATCCCAAAGCTTCTTGAAATTGCCTTTTTGTGAATATAAAATAATTTTAGGCTCTTAAATGACGACGAGTATCGGTATGTCTCTCATGGTTTATTTATTTATACTGATTATCTGGATTTGGTACCAGTACCACATTTGTTCCCTTTGCAGTAGGGCTATGTGTGGGAAAAATAATTTGCCCACCTGAATCATCATTCGGCATGAAATTCTCATTCGTTGTTTTCAACTCAGATGAGACAGGGAGGGAACAGGGATTCGTTTTGTAGTTTTCACTTTACTGTGCTCCCAGATTCGTAGCTAGGGACTGTGGCGACCAGAGGGAACCTGAAGTAGAAACCTCTACAGAAACAATTTTCCACTTTATCGGATATTTATCCTGTCCAACAAACTTGAATATTGAAAAACCTCTTCCTGGAGATCTTTTCGCACCATCTGAACAGCAAAGCCATACAACCTGGGTTGTGAGAAGTCTACAGTCCGCATCTGGACCGCGCTCCGTCATTTGGCGGCCCCCGATATTTTATTTAATTAATCTTAATTTTCATAACACTGAAGTTAGAGCTTGATTATTTCAAGAATATGTTTGAAGATGGCTTTTCAAATATTTATCAAATAATTTGTTACTCCTTTGATAACAGTACATAATCTCAGAACCACTGGACTATAAAGCTGCTGCATCTGAACGGTCAACAGTCTCTAGGCCACTTTGAGGAAGACAAATAGAAGTTTCTTTCTACCCTCTTTCCCAACGTGTGCTTTCGTGACAAGCTAACTAATAGTCTGCTGCTTAGTTAATACGAAATTGTGAATTGATTGGTTATACTTTAGCTTTAGGAACAAAGTTGCGCAGCGTGGATAGAAAAAGTTTTGATAGTTGTATTCAATCAACAGTAGATATTGGATACAAGCTATTGTTTAACTTTGAAAGCACTTGGAAACTGCATACATTTCTGATAAACTTTGATTCTCCACTAAAGGTTATTGGAGGTCAAATACACATAATGAGCATTCATTTCCTTTTGAAACGTTTGGACTTTGCACTATTAATGCTGCGTGTGTTCAACTCCTACTTTCGATGTGCACCGGTTCTTGTGTTGATATCTAAGAGCTTTCGTCTTCAATATGTTTGAATATCAGCTGATTAACTTCAGGTTTTCTTATGGCTTGATGTTGGATCCTAAATGTCGGCAATTTTTTTGTCTTTGCTTTGGGATGCCACTGCTGTATATTTTTTTATGGTTCTGATGTGAAGATGTAATATTTCCCTCATTTTATTATATATATATATATATATATATATATATATATATATATATATATATATTAGTTGGTACTGTTCATGTTTTTAGTTGGATGTTTTGTACTGAATCATGCCGTAGGATTTCGTATCAAATATAGAATTGTTTGTAAATTACACAGGATATCATATATCGCCAAATATTAATTAATCAAAATGATTGAGGAGGTCACTGAGATTACGCAGCAACGAATAAAAAAAAACGACAATTGATTTGCAAACTGCAGGATTAGAGATTCGTTTAGCATGCAAGGTTTTGAGTCCCTAGTTGACATTTTGTGATCAAAAATGATTGTAAATCCCAGAGATAAAAAAAAATTAAGTTTGAGGCAGTAATATTTTTTCCGTTATCACTGCGCCCTTAATGCACAGATCCTAGTACGCAGTGGAACCTACTAGTGCTGACATCATATTTTTCACCAAATTTGAAAACATCATTAAAGCGGTTGCTGAGATTTGCGTAATCTGACGGAAGCATGACCGACAGACATGCCAACGGGAATTAACGATATTGCTTTTTGTAATATAGGCATCATAAAACATTCAGAAACAATAATTTTTCACCATCACAATACTTTCCTCGGTTATGCTAGAGGAGTAAAATGTGCATACTCACGATAAAATCTCAAAAACGTGATTGAAACGGTTCACTATTGTTGGAATTACGCCCCTGGCCGCATACGAATGAAACGAGTATCGTTTATAAAGGATATCGCAAGGCCATATACATCGACCTGGCTTATCTGTACAAACACAGTGTCCGGAGGAGACCGGCGACTTGTGCTTGTACTTCCGGCGGGGTGAAAGCCATCATAGTTCAGCGCGTATGTCTGCGGCGATGTTGGCGGGCCACAGTTCTGTGCATGCTAAACGGCCTGCAAATGGTCCGCATAAAAGCTCTAATGGTTTGTTTAAATGCAGAGCTTCCTTTCCACCAAAAGTATGATAAGCGCAACTTTACTTGTCCCTGCGGTTAATCGAAACCACACTAGACTTGAGGAATTTTACTAACGTTTGGGCTGCCTCGCCAACATTCATATAGAAATAATTGGAAGAAATAAAATTGTGAGATTAAAAGTACAGGTATATTGTAGGATTCTCGAATGCAGACTGATGCATTTGCGTTGTTGATAAATCCAAAATGACGATCATAATGTGTATTCTCAATATAACAACACAAAATCACTCTTATTTGGGATCCACTAGCAAACTAGAATAACGGGAAAAAATTTATTGCCTTCTATAGGTTTGAAAAAATTGATTTTGTCTTAGCGCACACTTCACCGTCAGGTTTAGTCTACTGAAGAATTGGACAACTTTATTTTTTTATTTTTTCTATAAAATCAACGTATAGAAACCTGTTTTTGCCGAAACTCCCACATGAAGTAGTTTTTAGTATTAGAAGCGGCATACTCTCTGATCCCTAATATCCTAATATATAATTGCAAGACTTGTGGCAGAACTGACCAACCTTGATCGAGACTCTAGCTACATTCCATTGGATAGAGGCTATACTCGTATATTACCTTTGGGTCTACCATCGGAAACATCCCTTGCATGTCAGAATATTGACTTCTAAATGATACAAAATATCCAAAAAGCGTCCAATATTCGTACATACCCACCGATAACCATGAAAATGTATATACAAAACTATCAAGTGGCAAGTAAGAACGTGATCATGGCCCATTTGGCTGAACTCAATATGCACTTCCTACGTGTTATTGACCCATCGTGACTGGTAATAGACTACGTTCACTTCCTTCGCGCCATTTCCAATATCTATCTAGATGGCCCGAACTGCCGAATACCGAAAAGGAAAAATAAGATTTTGCAGGAAATGATGTTTGTGTAGCGTAATGGATGTAGGTTGAATATAAGCGGTACTTTAAGCCACGAACGAATGGTGACAATTGACATGCATGACTCTTTCTCATGGAACAATACAAAAAACAGAGTGTACTTCCTAGGCACAGGAAACATGATATTTCTGTCATTTCTTTAGTAATACATGTCTTCTTAAGGCTTAAGATAATCAAATTACAGGAACTAAATGACATGGTGGCAGCACAAGTAAATATAAATATAAATTGCCTTGAATCAACTTTTCTAGTTGTCCTTGTCCAGTGCGAAATGATCTCTTCCCAAGCCTGTTTCACTCCAATCACTGAAACGTGTTAATTCAACACAGTATTCAGGATATCAAGATCAAGATTTATGGAGGGCAAAAACGGCGAACTCGTAATGGGAAAATGCCGAAGAAGAAGGAGTAATCAAACATCTCATAGTACTCAACGGCGTTGTTTGAATTTCCAAGCAAAATCTACTGCCGGTATCAGTTTGAAAAATTATTTTTCCTATGTTCTGTGTTTTGAAAACTACATCGAAGGCAGTCGGAATATTAGTTCAAATTTGTATTTAAAAATGTGGTGTTCTAGTCTGCCTGACGATTCAACGTCAAAATTTGAACGCACTCGACGATATCATGACACATCGAATTGCTAGTCCTACAACCCAATGAAGTAATACATGCGAGAGAGGGATTTGACAAAGAAAAATGAGCACGCAGCTATTTTGCCTAAAGTTGTATGTGCTTATATGCAAAGGCAGCGCTTGAATCGTTCAGTAGTTGCCTTGCCACAGTCTCGAATGCATCTAAGTGATGGCCGAATTTTAACGTGATAATGGAACCAAGCCATGATTTTGTATGACTATTAAAAGGGACTAAAACAAGCGGAATATCACGAAAGTTTAGTAAGCTGTTTTGGGGACTCTGCCCCTTCTAGGGCTACAGTTTTTAACTGGTTTGATGAGTTTAAAAGGGGCCGGGTCTCACACGATGATGAATCTCGCACAGGTCGACCGCCCAACTGCTGTTACTCCGGAAACTGTAGAAGCTGTGCAAAATATGGTAAAAAAAAAGATCGACATATAACCTACACCAAGATTGAGGCTGTGTTGGGAATTGGGTCGGCAGCGGTCCAAACAATCATTCATGATCACCTTCGCCTAAGGAAACGTTGTTCCAGATGGGTGCCACATTTGTTGACCAGTGAGCAAAAAGCAGCAAGAGTCGATTGGACTACGTTTATTTGAAAAAATTGATAATGGGCACATTAAAAACACTTTTAATATCGTAACTGGAGACGAAACATGGTTATATCATTATAATCCTAAAACTAAACAGCAGTCATTAGTTTGGTGCTTTGAAAGTGAGCAGTCTCCAACGGAAATGCGTCGTTCTAAGAGTGTTGAAAAGAAAATGGTCGCATCTTTCTTTTCTAAAAGTGGATACATCACAACGGTAGCCTTGGAAAATCAAAGTCCTTTGATTTTACAAAGCTACTTATGAACGGTATATAACCAAATGTATTCCTATAGTCTTCCAAGAACTATGCAAGAGCCATCCAAAAACTAGTCTGCGGGGTACAACGCACCCGACCACAGCGCCGTTAGAACACTCGATTTTTTGCTGAACAGGGTGTCAAACTGTTGCCTCGCCCACCTTATTCTCCGAACCTAACTCCGTGCGACTTCTTCTTATTCCCTAAGATTGAAGAGGTCGCCATTTTTCCACCGATGAAGAGGCAATCGCTGCATTTGAGGAGGAAATTAGCAACCTTTCATAAGAACGTTGATTACAAGAATTTGACAAGAGGTTTTACCGAATGCGTAAATGTATTGAAGTATGGGGAAATTATTTTGAAAAACTAGAATAAAGTTTGCAGTTTTTCTGTTTCTAAAAACTTTCAGCGTGACCTACGTGATGAAGCTACCAATGTCAACAGACATACCAGCACAAATTTTATATGGAAATTCGGTGAGACCCTTTCATATCCATCTGAAACATACACATCGCCTCAACTGTGTGAGCTACAAATTCATCGACCCCGTACTAAATAATATCCGCTAGAAGGAGTCGGTGCTGTTATCTAGAAAGGAGCCGTTTGAATTTTTCACGGACCATCGCCGTTTATAAATGGGACGGTCCGAGAGGACAAAAGTGCTCCTTGTGCTTCTCCTCGCAATCGCAGAGTCCGACTGGCTAACGGCGCTGTCCTGTCGTCCTCTTGGATTGCTATCAGACATGCTAACTGCTTCAGCTTCAACCGAGATCAATGCTACACTTTGAGAATTGAAGTTCCTTAGGTCATTTGGGAGTTTGTGAGGTAATTCTTATTCATAGTTTATCATATAGCGCATTCAAAAATTGTGCTTGTGAATACCGATGACTATTTCATTCAAATCAAAGGTTTTAAGCCACGAATGTAGGATGGAGGACTTTGGAGAAATGCCAAATGTTCCAAAAAAAAACTACGCTTGGTGTGGCTACAATCAGAAAAATTACATGATTTATAACAAAAGATAGTTACTGTTCGTGCGATGGAATCAGAAGAATAGGTCAGCAATACAAGATTCAAACAAGATTCTCTAGGAATACCACACTCAGAAGTATCCTAACAAAAACTAAGCCCAGGAATGAATGTCAAGAGACAAAGAACTGCATCTACCAGATACCATGTCAATGTGGTAAAATCTATGTTGGAGAAATAAAAAGGCAACTGGCAGTAAGAATCAAACAACATCGTCTCAACACCCAGCGAGCAGAGAGAAGAATCTGGAATAGCTGACCACGCATGGACGGAGCACCATAAAATAGCTTGGGACGATGCTAAGGTTATTGCCAAACAACCGCACTGGTATCGAAGAAAACTCAAGGAGGCGGCATTTATCACCAATAACAGCAACGTGTACAGCAAGCCCAGCGTAGACATTAAACCAATATGGCAGCCACTCATGAAGAAGATCAATAGACTACGACTGGACCAGAAAACAAACATCGGGAACCAATCAGAACAGACCACACACAACGACACGGCAACTAACGGAGTATAAGTAGCCATGAAAGGAACATGTTCACCTGAAGACGATTGAAGATACTATATCAAACGAAACGTTGTGATACTCAAAAATTTCATAGACAATGAAAGTCCGAAATCAAGCTTTTAAAAAATATAATTACGCTGTGAAAACCAGAAAACTGTTTAGTGTACAGGGGGGGAAAAACTGAAAACGTGTTACTTTTTGGCTCTTAGCTATATTCATTTCTGATGGACCAACTTTTCTACTTTCTGCCATTCATCGGGAAAATTACAAATGTCAGACATCTCAGTCTGACCTTATTGATTTCACCACCGTTGTCTAGTTTCATCGATGCAAAAAATCACAAAGGCTAATGCCAGTTCGGAGCGGAGATAACACTAATCAAAGTTAAAAGCGTCCTCGTTAATAAAACGTTCGAAGACGGATCGTGGCTTTGAGAGGCCGTCCGACCTTTCTTGTTATCGCTTATACTGATCGACCGCCATTATTTAACAATGGTGGACATAAAGCACACTTTACCGATGGTTTAGAGTTACCCTGTTGCCAATAATGGAACGATCGTTTACCTTTTCCGTATTAGATAGAAACGTCGATATAGTAGCAGCAGTGAAGGCCAGTGCCGCATCCATATTCGATTCCAGTTGAACATTCAGAGAGCGAGGATCTGCTCTCATACACTTCACCAGAGAGACTTTTTTCCGAGGATTTTTCACAATATTAGATTTGGTATGTAACTTATTTGTACAGCTATACAAGCCGCGTTTCGGTCCGCATGTGCTTTTGTCAGTCTGTTATTATGTGTGCTTGTAGTCACGTTCTGGAAAGCGTCGTCAAAGCGCTAAGCGTTTATGCCATAAAGTTTATTTTCATTTACTATGTAATTATTGCTTTTCGATTTTTGTATTAAGTCGTGTGCGTTTTTGGAAGCGATTGGCATATAGCGGTTTTAGCTAACGTGCATTAGGTATTTGATGTGACGGTATTCCAAATTATTTATGCACCTTTTGAATTTTGTGTGTGTGTCAAAAAATATTGTATGGTTGAGCGCATCAGTAGTGGAGTGAACCGCTATCAAAAGTCCTGAGAACAACAAAGACCAGCGACAATACTTTCTTCCTGAAGGGTTACACTTTCGAGTCATAATTTTATGAATAAACTGAGATGAGCGCCTTATGCCTTTTGTATTCAAAGACATGCATTGATCTACGGAACTAAGATGATTTCATGGAACACTTTTTGTAGTTACGCAACTAACATTGTTATCTGCAGCATCTATAGGCTCCTACCACATTTAGGTACGATATATAATTCAATGAGGTTCTGTATATTATTTTGAGAGGGAATACATGTTGATTTATACGTAAAAAAGAATTATATTTTTGATGATATGAATAAAATTGGGTCTTTAACCAAAACTGCTTATATTTGTTGATATTTCATTTGATGAACTCACATTTTTTCACCATTTGACCTGGTGAGGTAATCCATCCAAGTTTTTTCAGTAGGTGTCATGTTATTCGACTACCGTCTTTCCTTGATTCGTTAATTTGATAAAATTTATATTCTTCAGAATCTTTACTATTTTTCACTATCGGCTTAAGGTACATACGTTGAAGTGTTTTTTCTTTTTTCATTCTATGTAGTATTTTTGATCTCAACAACGATATTTAGTTCGAACATTACCACTATCCGCTTATCTTTGGTGCTTGAATTCATTCATGCTCTATTTCTTAGGATATCTTGAACATTAAGATATCTCAAGAGTAGGTTTACAAATAAAACTTCACGCAAAAATATTTAAAAAATCACAATTGTCTATCAAAGACAATTCAAGGGATCAGTATGTTCTATCTCAGAAAGACTGATTGCAGTGTATAAATGAGCTGACTGACTTTGAAGTACATTTTTATTGATACGATTACCATAAGTTTCCATATATTTTTGGGTATAGCTCGAGAGCTAACCCCTTAAGGACATTTCAACGCCGATGGTTGAGGTTTTCTAGGAGTTCCCATAACCCTAGTACAAATTGCCAAAAAACAATATTCCCCTAAAAGGAAAAACTAAAGCATAGATAAGAATTCAACAGCTAGACTGAATAAATAAAATCTTAGATTTGAGAAACATAGTTCTATATTAATGATCAGGCTCAGTTAGTTGACAAGTAACCTGCCCAGTGCCCAGTCATTGCAAATATTCAATTTTAACAGTTTAATGATGCTTTAAAAAGTAAATCGAATCGGAATAATAGAATACGACTTAATAAATGTAACTTTGTGCATTAATAATATCTTAATTTTTTTTTAGTGTACAAAGGAAGAGAAAAGTGAATAAGAATAGCTTCACGTTGCTACGTTTGAGGTTATGGTATAGGAACCCGAGGGCCAGTCCCGTTTCTCCCTCTAGATACAGCACTGTATTCCCAGGTGTGTTGCGGTGGCTTCGCGGTATTCATCGAATGGATTCAATTTTTCAAAATGGTCAGGAATTTGTTTCTATAACGGGAGTACGATCGTTATTCCGGATGCTGGCATCTTGATTGGGATGAGCTGTAGTTTGCCGTTCATATTTTGTCGGTAAATGAATGCTCTTGCTTATATAGGAAATGAAGCGTAACCTTTGAAGATAAATATGGTGCTTATTTAGTTCCGTGATTACAAGGCTGAAACATACCTTGTAATGCAACGTCCTTATTAATACGGGTATCTTATTTCACTTATTGAAACGGCTTTGGGAGTTCAGTCCATGCATCTAAATGAAGATAAAATACTCAGCAATTTTGTTTCTTTCATAGATTTTGTTCGTCATCATTAGTTTTTTAGTTTAATAAACATTGCCACAATAGCTCAAACATTCACAAGCATCATTGGTCTTCAAGTTTCCTGCACGCAAATCGAGATCACATTATAAGTACTAGAATAGCATCATTAACGTTTCGCAAATATGCTATTTTGTCAACATCGAGAGAAAATAAATATGCAATAAACGTTATCATTTTATAGAATTTGTTAGAGATTACATTCTACTTAATTTCTTTTATGACATATTCAAAGATATATGTATATATAAGAGAAACACATAATTTGATTCAATAAAATAATTATGTAAAATATTCCTGAATAATGAAGTTTAATGGCATCCAGTAACAGAGATGCGATATATTCGCATATTTTTTACATATAAATAAATGTAAACTTTTGTAGTTTTTTATTAATTAATAAGTAAGCTGAGGTAATTATGGACATATACTAAAGTACATATTCTAAAAGCCACTATAACTGTATAAATTATAGCTTGTAGATAAAGACTTTCATAAAACAATCTACAATGTCATTTCACGTAAATCGTTAATGTCATTATCACATAAATATCATTATTCATTCAACCGTTTACCTTAAATTTTCTTGAATGAATGAATCTGAGTTGATTTATTCACACTCATAAAATCTAATCGTTCAAGGTGTATAACAAACTGGCTTAATTTCTGGATGATTAGAAGAATGTATAAATAGGCACGAAGACACTTTTAGAATGAACAAATATTAATTGACAGGAAGGAATAAGCTTCACCATGCGTACGTTATATTAACCGACGTAAACAGTGCTGTATCCAGGTGTATTTTCTCTTTCAAAAAGGGGCCTAAAAAGAACGTTTAGTAATTGTACTAATAAAAATTAATATGTGGGTCATTTTACGAATAATATTATTCGAGAAATAGCAGCGAATTTTCCAAGCATCTATGGTTTTTTGCTTTAACTGTTTGTCGAAGAAAAATCATACCTCTTCTTCTTGTAAAAAGTTATTTTCGGTGGTTTTTATCACGTGTACTCATTGATCCCGTGAAGGCGAGCCAGTGTCAAATGATGATATATGCTAAACGTGAAGATATAGCAGTCAGTGTTTGACTTGACTAGTACAACACATAGCGAAATATTTAATCAGATTGCATTGTGAAATGCAATGTTTTTGAGAACTCCCGGTAAAACAGGTACAAGAATATATTGGAGTGAAATTTAAGAAAAAAAAATTAAAGTAAAACATATCCTTTGCCGGTTATCGGAAACATCTTTCAGGTAGGCGAAGAATATTCAAACTGGCTTAAAAGAAAGCATTAGCTAAAAAAAGAGAGTCAGGTTTAGTAGTACCAGCTGAGAATTTCTCCACCTTGGTACTATTGTAAAATAAAATAGCTGGAATCGATGCTACATCGACATTTTACAACATCAATGCTAGAACACTAGTAGTAGCTTCTGCTTTTCAACTGTACGCTTCATTATAAAGTTTTTATCAATTGGTAAAAGAAAGAAAGGGCATATTCTCAATGGTGTCGCAATCACCTCTCGATCAAAAATACATAAAATCGATGTTTTTTGATATTTTTCCAACGTAAAGGAATAGGATAGTCACCTTATTTAAATTCGATTTGCCATAGAATTTTGGTTCAGAAAACATTCGCCTAAACATAGCTTTAGTCAGGAAGTACTAGTTGTTTAACTAAGATTCGAGCTTCTCACAAGCTAGATGTAGATATGCATGGATGGATGGAGTTACTTTCCATAGCATGTTTCCAAGCTTTCCTAATCGCCCCTCATGGCTATAAGGTTCATTTGCCCAAAACGTAGGAAGTTGTGAGTTTGAACCCCACCCGCGCCAGATTTGCATTCATAACTTTTCTAATTATAAGGTAAGTTTGATTTAAAATTTATAAACCATCAGGTAAATGGACTATTAGTCTTAAAATTTAAAAAAATTCCTAACCTCCATCTACACCTGAGTACGTAGTCCAAATGGCTGTTGTTAGGTGCTTACCCCTGATTTGTCCTGCCACTGCTTATAGAGGTGACGACTATAAATAGACTATTTTTTACCATCTGGTTATGACATTCTTGGCGTAAATCCATCGAGATGAAGAGATAAGTACGCCGGGCGGTTTTAAGATGTTTTTTGTTTGTCGATGGCGGCCGCCAACAAATTATTTTTAAATTGACTTTGTAACCGAATACAGATGAGTTATTCATAACACAAAGTAGCGAAGCGTTCATGTAAATATTTTGTTACGAGTTTCATTTGGGGTGGCTCTTTGAGCTTGCCATAAAAATCATATGGTTATGACAAGCATTTTGGTTATTTTACAGTAGTAGTACTTAGAGAACTCATTTATGGCTACTGTGACTAAGAGTTCTCAGAGGGGTGGGGCGATGGGGGCAACCTATGAGTAGTACCTATAACCGCAGTAGCGGGGTAGTTTAATAAACATTCGCTTAATAACGCACCTTTTGCTTTTGCTTTAAAAAATCGATTGATAACAATTTTCCCCTTATGCTTCACATGCCATTCTTGGAACTGTTCGTTGAATTAGGGCAGTTCCACAAATAGAAGGATGAATTCCTTTTTGCGTTTCAACAAAATCGATAGATATAGCTTCCGAAAACCTTTAGCTATTATATTATTTAGAAATAATCTACAGATGATAGTAATTTATTTAGTAAACTTTGCCAAGAACCCTTATTTAGTGCATCGAACAAATGTGGTGAGTCGGTATTCTTATCATGGTACATCTTCAACAGCGCTGTTTCAGATGGTAACATCAAGAGGCATTAATAAATGGACACTAGGCGCTCAACCGGATTTCCTTAACCAGGAGGCACTTCTTACACCTCAAATGAGCCTCTTCCAGAGATCATACATTTTGAATTCAATGAGAAATTAATGGTTGATCGTTGGTGCTGCTTGGCGGACCATTGTAATTTTCACACACGTTTTCTTCAATAAAATATATAATAAGTGTTAGAGCGGATTTTGCCACATTTTGAATACACAATTTGAGGATTTTGTGATATGTAATATGACGTGTCACATTATCATCAGCATTTAGCCTTCTGGAAACAATTAGTTTAAATATTTTTCATCTATTGAAAAGGTCGATAAGTACCACACAATGTTAGGTATAATTTTAATAGGCACCGTAATAGTAATAAATTTCCTTTAAATTGTACAGCCTCGAAAAATAAGATCTATAGCTTATTATTTTATTGTACCATATACTTACCAGTCACTTTCGGTGAAGTACCACTTAGCACATTTTATGACGGCAGAACCTGAAAACAGGTAATATATAATTATATGTAATTTCCAATAGTTAGATATTAGAAACAATGTTGATGAGGGCAAGTTTATAAGGTAAGGTATTGAATTTATTCCCAAACTTATGTAACTGCAGCAAAGAGTCTTTTGAATGGTAAAATGGTAAAACGAATGAATGATCACCGATTAATTCTATATAATCATACTGGAATGACATACAAAACATATGATTGGTCGTTTAACGTGACAATTCAGAAAAAAATTAAGGAAGATGAATTATTTGCTCTAAAATAAATAAGTCTTCAAAGTGTGACCTGGCTTAAAAAAAACACTGAATTAAAAAAATTACGCGGGTAAACAAGCGTACATTCTGTGTATAACATCACCTTGGTAGCATGGACTGGGTGTAATTTGTTATTTCTGCACTTTCCAATATTAACAATCTCACTCTCAGTACCTTGTACCTAAGTTACATGTAGTCAACGCCATCGCGTGTATGGTATTAATGTTGAAAACTATACAGCATTAGTACCATATCGAAATGAGCTTGCTTGAGAGCTTGCACTTAACAATAATTATATACTTGACAAATTATTGAAACTAATATGGCTTGTTTAGATTGAAAAATGTATATTTCAATGTACAATGTAGTGACCGAGTTTAAAATTATCATGTATGTATGTGTATAAAGAGTCAAACTTTAATTTACGGTTTGAATAAGACCAAGCAAATTTTAGTTGGATGCAATCAAATCTCAACACATTGTTCAGAATCCCAAAGAATGCGTTTATATTGCGAAAAACTATTTTATGTTCAAGAAAATTAAAGATAGTAGCTATATAATTATGCAATCAAAAAGATAATTGTTTTAAATAGTAAAATGGAAAGCTATGCTGAAGAGAACGATTTTTGAGACAAACTGAAACAACTATGTAAATATGCGTGTATTTCTACCACTACACTTATTGTCATAGCTGTCATTTAACCAAACAATGGATGTTGAATGTCACTTTGCGGTTGTTCAGGTGAAACAGCGACTGTTTGAATATAATAAATCTGAGCAGAATCTAAAATTTATCCAAAATGCAGGATTTATATTTACAAAACAAAATTATATAATATAATATTATAATGTGAAAGAAATATTACTAATGAAACAACACACATCAACGAAATGATTGTTGCTCATGTAATAATATTCAAACAAATAGATATTGTCATAATTCGCCTTCAGCTTCAGACTTGAACTTAGAGCAAATAGAGAGAACGAAAAATTAAATTCATAGGATGACCAGCTCTATAGCCAGCTAAAACATAACATCTATCACACAACTATATTACCACTTGCACATTTTGAAATTCATCCAATATTCATGCTGTTTGCAGCCGAGTCCCCTCATCCCCAGATAAGATGCAGGCACACGCGGAACAACTTTAAACAATGAAAGAAACTATGAATAAATTTGGAAACACACATCCCGAGTAACCTACTACAATATTCCATTCCCATTGGTCCCCCGGGAACAGTCTACCGAGGAACTTTTTCAATAATTCCCAAGAAAACACTCCAGTGACGTACGTTATTGAATTATTAAGTCCAACTCTAACGTTATATCGGAGCTGACTTGGGAAGTGTGTGTGGGTGTGTGCGGTGCAAATATATGTCGCTCGCTCCGCAGCCTATGTATGAAGTTTCCAATGATAGAGTCTACTAGAATCCTTAATATGATAATTGGTGCCTATTTTGGGGGAAAACAAGTTATTAGTTATCCTATAAAATAGCAGTGGGCCGCAAAAAAAAACGTGGTGATATATTTTTTATATCTGCCTTGACATGATATTTAAAATATTTCGAGTCACCATGAATAATGAGGAATTTGAAACTTAAATAAGTTTTACACTTCATTAAACATGAATTGTAGATGCTTTTAATTGGCGAAACTTTCAACATAATAGAATGTTGCTACTTTAATGAAGAATCCACAATAATAGAGCATTGAATAATAGACAATGCAAAATGCATCACATATTTAATCCATTTTTATTGTGAATCGGTGCCATTTGTACAGGACAGATGATGATGAAGTTTCTAACATGTTCCAAATATTTCCTGGAAATCTTACGATCCCAATGCAGGCTCGTACCCAGAATTTTCTTTCGGGGGAGGATCGCAATTTCAAAAGTGATAATATCGTGCCTGTGCCTTGTGGAAAGTACATAAATAACAAAATTTTCCGATATTTGGAGGATAGGGGGCTTAGGCACCCCCTGGGTACATGCCTGTCCCGTTGGCATAGCCTGAAATAAGTATATATGTCACTGCCCGGTTTTTTGTCCATAACGCCTTAACGGCTATGGTAGCTTATTCACGACCCGTTTAATAGCATTTTTCCAAAGAGTGAGTAAAGCGAATTAGAATCAGAACGCGTTGTGGCTACACCATGCTACCCACGATACGAAATTATGTTCGCACACATTGGTTTTGTCGCATTCCGGCTATTGCGTTTTACCTGGAATTCGCTTAAGATAGAGCAATGAGTATGAATTTATTTGAGCATATAAATTAACATTAACTAATTGTCATTATATTTGAAAAGCCACACGCAAAGAAAATCAGAAATAGAGATTTCATAACATAGAAAATACAAATTTCTTGTTTTTTAAACACAACAACCAAAGAAACTAGGAATAGGGAAATAAGTACTTGAAAAGCATATTATGTATTCCTATAATATTTGCCCTTATGACTCTTTAAAAAAATTTTTATAATTGATTTCATGGACCTACGTACCTTTGTTTGACAGCATTTGAAGTAATTACATCGAACAACTTTTGCTTAGACCCAGTCGACAACTTGGATTCTTTGAATTTGAAGGGATCTGAGACAACGATAAAAATACTGAAAGTGACAATTGAAATCGTCCAATTTTGAATTGCTAGTGCCAAGAACGTACAAATCTTGATGAGCCTTTACCATAATGATTACAAGGCGCTAGACATTCACGATCTGCCACCTGCCATGGCGCATTCTGGTTTAAACGCGTTGTGGGTAAACTACTATACCCATAACCCGTTGTGGAGAAAAATCGAGCACTGGACATTCTTGGCTATTGGTAATATCATAGACTCAAAATATCTGCTCTACTTTAGGCGACCGAACTGCATTTGTCACGAAATATGCAAATATGTAGCAGGCTACGGTTACAATAATCAGTATGCATTTAATTTTTTTCCATCTTGGAAAAGGCAATAAGCAACAATTTTAAATCATGTACCATGAGGAAAGGTCATAATGACAGCATTAAAGAGAGCATATCAAACAAGAACGCATCCTTATCTGCTTGAAACCACTAGAAGAGATTGGAAGGCAGAGAATCATACAAAAGGAGGCAGCGTAAAAGAGTAATAAATACGTGAGTGCGTGCGGTATTACCAGGCACCTTTATCGGAGCGACAGAACATGGAGGTGGCTTTTTTTCAGAAAAAATGAGGAAAAGGGGAGACGAGGGGATAAATAATACATGTAGCTGCTGCAAAACGGAGAGTTTGACGTCGCTTGCTTGAAGTGGTGCTTACTGGAGGCTTTACTGCAATAAATGCGGAGATCTGTCTGGGTTTCTGTATTCAGACAAGGTATTTATGAATTTTATCTGCAACTGTTCTTGCACAGTGTGGACCAGAATGTTCGCTATATCCTATCAATCCAAATAACTATAGAACGATATTGATAAGAAATATCAACGAAATTTGTTTGAAAATAGTTCTAAGCTCGATTTTCCGCGACATCTAGCCTTTCCGCGCCTTGAAAAATTCACAGCATTTTAAATGCAAAACAATTTCATTACATGCCAGTTATGCTCTCCTAAATCATGTTTGAACCTAACATGTGTTATTCTAGAAGTCTTCCAATACAGTGAGCAGGCTAGCTCCTTCAGGTTCCATCTAGATCTTCACCTGTACTTTGGTAAATAAACGAGTTAGTTATGAACAAATTGCTGTTTAAATGTTGTTAAGTTGCCTCTGATGAACTTTTTTTCCAAAATTGAACCAAACCATCAATGTTAGGTCATGAATAATATGTAAGAAATAAATAAAATGGTGTGGCCCCACAATCTGAATTCGTCTGAAAGTGTTTCCCCGTTAGGTGAATATTGCGATATAAAGTTGGAAGAATCCAGTTTGAGAACCATTCACCCGTTTAAAGGTTAATTGATATAAATGACTGCACAAATTAAATAAATCACCCAGGTGCTTTTTTGTCAGTTGAGCCGCCATCCTTCATGTGAATCTGAGTGTGACTGGCAGATTTTATTAACTAAATGAGTTGTGCGTAATTCTGCTCATATTGTCAGCAGATGTTTGTATTAACCAGGATAGCGTTAGGGTTTTTTCTGACTCATCATTACTTAACTGATTTTGGAGGTTCCAACGACCATATTACATGATTTACATATAGCTAGTTCTCTCTAAAGTGGCATCATAACCTCATTTATTTTTGTTTTTGCTCTGATATGTCGATATAATGATTCAATTAAAATAGTAATGGTATAAATTTGGTGAAGGCGGTGACAATCGCTTTACCATGGCAAATGGAGATTATGCATATAGTGAGCCCTAATATATTCTACATTATTTTTACAATTTCATGGCGAACGTCGTTATCCTTTTTGGTATGTTCAAGTTGCAAAAAGGACGAAGATTGATGAAAATGGCGGAAGTTGGAACGGACTGGGGGATATTTTGATCATTTATTGAACAGTAAAAAAGGCAATGAGAATTCTACTGCCTTCATTTGTGGGTCTAAATTTGTTAATGATGCATAAACAGCTGTCAAAAATTAGTTTAATTTTACATACTATCCCTGATATGCTTGCGTTTTTCAATTAAAAAGTCCATATAGTAAACGGGTTGGGAATCGTAATCCTCAAACGTCAGTAGTAAGACATCCTGTTGAAGTTCAACTTTGATTAGTCCTTTCTTGTACATTTTAGATTATCTTTTTTGGAGGAACTCTTCCATCATTTGATATTGAGTTGTATAATCGGTACACAAATGGTCAAATGCACCGACATCTGCTTAGGGAGAAAATAGTGAAGGAGTAATTGAAATTTAAGAAATCTTTAGCATGTTTTGATTTAGACCAATGCTTTTTTGGTTACCTAAGCTTTCGTTAACCGTAACCGTAACATAATAGCTGATAATTTTTTTATATTTAAACGTCATACTAAGAACAGTGACAACCTTATGTTTTGCTTTCTTGACAGGATTATTTGTCTAGTTCTAAACGTTAAATAATATTTATGAAACCGGTAAAAAAAGTAGAAAGAAAAGCCAATTCCATGCCTAACGAAAGGATGCTGTCAATGCCAACGGTATATCGTTATAAAAATATAATAGTGAATGAAAAACTGATGTAGTGTCTACAAAAAATGAAGCCAGTGTGCAGCTAACCAATAAATTCAACACCTCATGCCCAGAAGGCAGGCATCGATCGACCGAATCATCAAAAAAATGTGACAACTTCAAAAGGAAACTGAGAAAACGAGAGGCAGAGGAAAACGAGTTTCTATTGACTGGCGGTGGTAAAACACCGAATATTCCTCAGAACTCTCCGCAGGAGCTGCTTTTATCGATTGTTGATCTTTTCAGCGATTATGGTGGAACAAGTGTCTACGGATAAGATAGATTACTCTAGCTGATTTTTGTATTTGGGTTAATATATCTGTAACTGTAGCTTTATAAAAGTCGACATAAGATAATTGTTCACACATTTGCCTCCAAAAAACAGAAGTAATACGATCTTCATTCAATAGTTGTGGACTCAAAATCTCACTACGCATTCAACTGATGATATTTCAAATAAATGTAAACCATTTGTTAGAAGCTGTACGTCATTTTAGGACAAAAAATCTTATAAAGATTCTCAATTTATCAGCATTCATATCATATCTGTTTTCTATATTTTGGTGCTATGTTTTTTCGATGAAGGGGCAGTTTGAAATTCGGTAGAAAAATGGCTCCGGCTAGTGACTGATAATTAGAAGATGTTTGGTTTGAATCCTGCAGTAGATCAGGATTTTTTCAAACTTTCTAGACGCGAATTTATTCAATAATATTGAGATATTTGTCCAAACATGTTCTGCAGTAAACTAAATAATAGTATTTCATCACCCGTATATGTCGTTCGGTGACTTGCAGCTTTATAAAACCTTTTCACACGTACACTAGATGAAAATTCTGATAAGCTGAATATCGTTCTATACAACACGGTATAAGCGCAATTTGATATATGCATGATTTAATAATGCGTTGTGTCGGTGCCCTGTGTTCATTATTTACTATATATGTATAATATTCCATTTATCCAGGGAATCGATAAGATTCATTGAATTATGTAAAAGGTTTACTGTATTATGCATTTCAAACATGAAAAATCGAAATGGCTTCCATACATGCACGTTGCTCATAATTGCACGTCTTTGGATAAAATTGTAGCTATGTGATGTAGAATGCATTAATAAAATAGCAAAATGAATTCATAATATTCTGTATCGATCTCTGTGTGTTCATAAAATATATACACAAATGGAGTGGAATGTGGCAATTTAGACAGGCTTTTGCTGTTTTATGGTTTCTGCATACGTTGTCATTTTATTTGCATTATTTGTAGTCATTCGAAATTCATTTACTCTCAATTCTAGATCTATGGAACATTTATTTTAGTTTTCAGATTAAATGAGAAGTGAGAATATTTCTTAATCCAGCAACCATGTAAAAGCGTATGACATGAATGGTCCATAGTTTAGCTGTCAAACTACGGAAGCAGGGCGAGTTTTATTTGTGGAACTGTGTGTTAATTACACAACTTTCTATCTGAATGATGGGAGAGTTTCACCAAGTAAGAGCATCTACAATCTACATGATTTAGGGCTAAGGTTAATTTTTAGCTACCAACTGACCGCTCGAGAGTGAGGCTTCAATGGTGTTCATAGGTAACAATAGATACTATATGTATATACTATGATTTAGAAAATATTACCATGAGCGAAATATCAGCTAATAATAATTTTTGAGCGCGCGATGTGTACCACAATGTATCCAGTTATACACAGCGACTCAATGAAACCAACTTCTCCGAGGTCGCCGCTCGCGGTCTTTCAGTGTTGCTGAACAAAAACCCAGACTCGCGATGCTTTCGGCTTGTCGATAGAACATATTTGCCTTCCATAATAACCTTTCTTAGATTTTCAAATTTGCTGGCGATGCCGATGTTTCAAAGGACAATCTAATCCATGTTCTCCAAACCTATGAATGATCCAATGCATTTCATCCAGGTTTCCATATGGTTTATTATTAGATTCCACATGGATCACCCATAAAAATCATGTTTTTATGGGGTAAGGTTTTCTCACATTGATAGTTAAATGTGAAAAGTTAGTAAAGTATGTTCTTTTAAACATATATACTACCTGAACCGAACAACCGAAAAACTAGGAGCTTGATGAACCAGAGGCATATGAATATTCTGTGTACGGAACGTTTTTTTAAAAAACTGAGATTAAAAAATATTTCTTGCTCCTGTAGGACAATCGTATTTCGACACGTTGTTCCTTTGTGCAGCAAAATTGCTTCCAAAATAAATCATCTCCGGGTCATAAATTTTCACGGAGGTAAATATTTTCCTCCCCGGCTTTTTTTTTTTCATTTAATTTTCGGATACAGCGCCTTAAACGATCCACATAAATAAACTGCGGCAGGTTACGCTGAATGAAGAAAAATTCCTTCCAGGGGTTGTGATTATGGAATCAAACTGGATTGAATTTCTAAACACGCGCTGAGGCCTAGCCGGAAAAAATGGAAGAAATACAGATGGAATATTATATTATGCTTCTGTTTAAAGTTATTAGGAAATCTTGTTCCGGAATGATTTGTTTTGATTTATATCAAATCATCGCTATCGATCAACCAATTTATACTTCGGCGCTACCGGATCGATTATCAATTATTATTATAAATCGTTTCGTCCTTGATTTAGTTGTAATCCAGTGTGAGAAATCATCCAGATCAGATCAGAAAACTTGCTTAGTGGGGATCTGGAATGCAGACGATGTAGGTGCACTCCTCTGAAAGCTACTTTTATTCAGTTTTTCCACTGCGTGCGTCGTTGCTATCTAGTGGTACAGCGCCAGTGTTTGAGTCAGTGAAGATCTCTGACCGTGACTCCTGATCAGAGTATCACTATGTAGAAAATATAGTCCCTGGGACCCTGGTCACAGCGGGGTGCCAGGTAACGAGAAAGCAGACTGCCTGGCGAAGATAGGAGCAAGGGGCACATGCATGGGCCCGGAACACTTGCTGGGCATTAGCAGAGACCAGGTTAGTAATGCCCCAGATGTCAGGGCATATAACGAACTTGCGAAAGCATGGTTGGAGAGAGACGACTGCGTGTAGACCAAGAGGTTCATAGCAGGCCCCAACAAACGTAGGGAACTATGGCTACTGAACCGGAAGAGGGATTCACTCCACTTGCTAGTGGGGATCCTCAGATTGAACAGGCACCTGACACTCATAGGAGTGGTCAAAGACCCAATCTGTCAGAAGTGCTGGGAGGAGGACGAGACCTCGTTCCAATTCCTGGGAGAGTGTGCCGTATACAGCGGCTGAGGTGTTCGGTACAGCAGAGTTTGACAGGGAAGAGTGCTGGTCTGGAAGGTTCGACACTATGGAATTACTAGGTCTGCCATAGTTTTTTTAGTGATGGTCTTTGGGGTCGGCAAAAAGCAAAAATAGCAACACTTTTTGGGTTAATCAGAATACAATATGAATAATATAAAATCGGGTCCTAAAAATATATTTTGGAGAGATTTCGAATATGTCACAATGATCTTCAAATCCTTTTAGAGTCATGAAGCTATTCATATTTGTCAAGAAAAAGTACAAATATTTAATGATCAGACATCCACCAAAAAGTCGATACAATATCCGAATCCCTCCATTGACAAAAAAAAGTTAGAGATAGACTATGTTAATTCCTTTTGAACAGTTGCGTAACGTAACAGAGATTAGAGCTTATACGAATATCTAAGCGCTTTAACATGAAAATTATTAGAAAAATCTAAAACCTTGTTAGCACTTTAATTAGGTTTGAAATGCAGGGCAAAAGTAATCTAGGTGTTAAATTTGTTCGTACAGGCATCTTGGATGTAACGTTGTTAAAACACTAATTTATTTGTTTGACATCTGGAAACTGACTGACTGCTGTCAAGCTCGTTGCTCCAATATATAAAAAATGCCCATCTCGAATGTTCCATGACTAGTTTATAATGATTTACATACAGGGTGATCTTTTTCTAGCTGCTTTCGCTGATCTCGTTGCAGTACCATTATTAAGAACATAAGAGCCTCAATATTCATCTTACTGTTAATTATTTATAACGTTATATTATGTGAGAGAAGAAGTATGAACATGTACTAATTTTTTTATATGAAGTTCTATCAGCTTGTCAAAAGTTGTGTATCCAGAAAATACGCAAGACACAATCCAAGTATATCAAACGCAGATCCAGTTCCATGGCTTTTGATCCTGTCTGCATGTATTATACAGTATCGAATGATCACTGACACCCTGATTTGCATCCATCAATTCGACAACAGGCACGGCTTCGAGGAAACGTATCCATCCAGATCTACACATCTCTACAAGTAACCACATGAGAGGTTTTTTGGGATCGTGATTAAGATGCTGATAAATTATCTTCAGGTAGATAGCCACCTGCTCCCAATTTACTAACAATGACGCAACAAAAACTTGTCTTTTGCAATGTCTTTTAGTCTTGCGTGTGGTGAGTCCCTTCAAACTCTAAACGACAGTAGTCGCATAAAAACTCCACTGTCGATTGGGTAACGTGCGTGGGGTCTTCACTTATACAACGCAAAATGCCGAATCAAAGGTTTGCTTTTTGAATGCTAAACAGATGCACTTTAGTAAAGCCTTATGAATTTTTATTGCCTTTCTTGACAGATTTATGCTTGGGGAGAATAGAAATGTTTCAAAGGAAACTGAATCCTCAGCGTTTGCTGGATGAGTATGAAATATGCATTATTCCATTAGTAGATTTCAGTAGTTTAACCGACAGATAAGTGGAATCTTCTGAAGAGTATTTGGTATTAGATTTGAGAAAACCATAGCCTGATCGTAAAGCACTCATAATTCATTACTCCGTTATTCTTTGTTGAAACCGTAGTTACTTTTGAAAGAAAATGTTTGCATTTGGATAATTACTATTGTAAATTCTATCATATCTTATAAACGATACTAAACTTTCTCTCAAGGAGACTGGAAACTAAGCAGCTGGGTCTTTGGAGAAAGGGTCGGTAAAGTGAATAACATTGAAGTCTTATAAGATCCGAGAAACAATTTGAGAGTTGAAGAGTATTTTTCTTGAACTATGAAACTTAAATTTGATCTTGTTTAGTCGTTGCTCCTATCCCAGATGAAAGTTTAATTCGGTTAAAAATTTGGCA
The DNA here is from genome assembly GCA_949316355.1 of Bruchidius siliquastri. Classification (NCBI taxonomy): domain Eukaryota; kingdom Metazoa; phylum Arthropoda; class Insecta; order Coleoptera; family Chrysomelidae; genus Bruchidius; species Bruchidius siliquastri. The sequence continues at coordinate 23,443,038 of OX438536.1, read as the reverse complement.
ATTGGCCCTTTACTTAAGTTTTACGTATCTATTCATCACTAGGCTATTATCCTTTCCAATGAAGTAATCATTCCCGATATTTGGTTCATTTCTATCCTAATTTTAGGATTTAGAGCTTTACAACTATTTTTCCAGTTTCATATTTGGATGTTTTGTTGTCTTTGATCTCGCATTTTGTCTTAAATTGCCCCGCATTTGAGCTAGCAAACATCCATACGCTCTTAACTACATTTTATAATAGTATAACACGTAGTTATGGTAAAATACCAGCTTTGTTAACACGAGGTTGGTCTAACGGTTCTAGATATTGGTCTATAATAACAAATATACATAATAAAAAAGTAGCGCGTGAAGCCAATTAAATCTATGTGTTCGGATCCATCCTGATAATTACTATCATGGAGACCAATCTAAAGTTGGCTTCGCCGCTCAGTGCTGTTCGAAGCACCTAACAAATATAGATGAAAAGTTGTGTAATTAATCACACAGTTTCACAAATTAATTACACAACTTTTTATCTCCATGATGGAAGAGTTTCACCAAGTAAGACCAATGTTCTAGACTTTCTCCAAAAGTGAATATATTGCATACATATTTTCTCATACAAAAAGTAGCTTCGTTGTTACAATGCAGCAGAAAGAGAATACGCAACAGTGCACATCAGAAAATGTTATCCATGTCTGCACAGACGTATGTATAGTATACAACATACACAGGACGGATGTTTTTAACTCCCAAACACCACTTCAACAATAGCTTTCGCATTCACTTTATAACGTATATTCTAAGGGTTGCTTTTACGATTTGAACATCGCAGATACAAACGTTTCTTCCTGAATTTCCATAAAGAGGGATAGAGGCGAGCATCTTTCTTTTTCTGGCAGAGAAATATAGTTTAGTAAATAAGGACTAAATGAATCGGACAGACTATCACTGGTATAATAATTACTATAATTATTATTACTATATTGTTTGTATATGTCCATCAAAAAATATGCTTTTAGACTTGATAAGGCACAGTCAAGAAGTTTCTTGCTGAATTTCATATATTAGGTATTTTTTTTGCCTCATTTCCCAGAATGAGTATATCAAAAGGTTTATCTTTATGTACAATAGTTTTTTTACACGGTAGCTCATATTTGGAGATCTAAATCTTGGAATAAGATGGTCAAAACGGATATTAATTGCCAAAAATCGCAATTTCCTAATTGATTTTAAAATCACAAGCATTATACAGTAAAAAACAGCAATAGATACAATATAATTATAATAAATTGAATATTTCCATTTTTATATATACATATTTAATGGATGTAACTAATAAAAGCATATACGTAACTACTTCTATTCATATAAAGAATGTCATAGGAAAAGGGTTTTCAAAAAATCAGACGATAAAGGTGCTTGAATTGTTGTAGGTATGAAGGTGTCAAAGGCATGAAAGGAACGTGTTCGCCGGTTCACCTGAAGACGATTGAACATAGCATATATCAATCGAAACGTCGTGATACTAAAAAATTTTATAGACAATGGAAGTCCGAAATCAAACTTTTGATAAATCCACCTTTGTCTACAAGTTTCAAACAACATACTGTGTTCAGTGTGTCAAAAAGTCTTCTGGCTCCGAATACACATTCTACTTACTGCTTCAATAGACGATGAGGCGGACGGACTGCAGTACCGGGCTATTATTTTTTGAGCAGATAGACGTATTCGCGCTCGAATTTGCATAGAGCACCAAGAGCGGCAGTGAGCCATATATAAATCAGTACACCTCCTATAAATATTAAATAGATGTCTGCTCGACTCGAGCCGCACCAGTGTATATATTTTCCATTTCGTATTCTACCTCCCAAACAATATCTGCATGTTACTTGTCGGCGTTAGAGATGGAAGATCCGTTATTAGTATTATTTCCAGCCAATTTATTTTTTAATAAACTTCCTTATTGCGTCTGCCATCCTTGGTACTCATCGCGCGATATTCATTTGTTCCTGGTGCATGGGCGCACAACTAGTGATAAGCCAAGGTGCAAGAAAGTGTATATAACATATTTGGTTCAGTGCTAATAAGTTGTCTAGTCATATTCTGATGTCATTGCTTGGTAAATTCATGAGAACCTGCTGGTAGACTACATAAATTGATATATAGGCAAATGTAAGAATAATCAGTGGAAGCTGGATTATAAAACGACCTGATTCACCATACGTTCCATCAAGGGTATGAAGTTTCAGAGGGGAGAGTTTATTATGCAACTGAATGATCGTTATATAATATGCATACGTTTGGCGGCAGATTCAAAATTGTATCGTAACAGAAGAGATACATACAGGATACCTGGAAAAATACACACAATTATAGACATTATTAACAGAAATATCCGTTAAATAGATTATTTCAATTTTTTGAATGCATTACCGTTGGTAGTGAACAAGTCACTCTCTTCGTCGGCCTACACTTTAGTGTTTTTTGACTGCAACCTCACGATTTTATATATATATATATATATATATATATATATTTGGATTCACAAGTTATATACTTCCCTACGGATATTAAGACATAAGTGTTCTGCAAACCTTCTCAATCCTCAATAGTAGCAATCAAGAATCAATATTTTCCAAGCTAACTAAGCTAACCATTTTTGTTCCTCGTTTTTGTATATAGTAACTTCACGCCGTTACCCTTTCCATTCTCGGGCAATTTTGCAAATATCTTCACTCATAATCACAATACCTTTATAATTCTGTGGTTAATCTACAAAAGTATAATCTTGTAACTGCAGAAACTTATCTCTGGTCCATTGTATCATAAATATCATTTAGTATCATTCATCATCATTATAATTTCAAAATATAACTCTTTCATTAGTAAGTAGGAGCCAGAAGAAAATACGATGTATGATCTTGTATACTAAATCGACCAAAATTAGTTGTGCTTGAGATTTGTTTACCAGTTCCCAATATTGCTTGACTGGCATTCACTCGACTGACTAAACACTGCATTGCACTACACTCGATTGAATCCATCAATTATTCTAAGGCCGTATCAAATAGCTTTAAACAGTATCTAAGGGCCTCTACATAGAGCTCTCTATCTAAATTCCACAACCGCACACATATATCGGTATCTAACAAACAGCATACCTTGGTTCGCCGCTTAGCCACCCTACGCCATCGATATTGGACACCTTCCATTGCTGGACGGGATATACTCATTGGTATAGTCCAGTCATTTTATTCATTCCTTTTTAAGAGAGTATTTTGATGAAATGAATCTAAAGTTATCGATATGGTTGAACTAGTCATGCACAACTCCATTACGTTTCATACAAATAAATTAAAATTAAAAAAAACTTTCTTTAAATATTAAAATGAATCAGGACAAGTTATTTTTTACTTTTTTATCTACACAGTTAAATTTTTCCACCAGCTTTATATCATATACATTGTGTAATGACGTTATAAGTTTCAAAGGAAAATTTTATTTTATTCTCTTTAGCGCATTTGTTACTTTTGATTTATTTATACTTTTTAGTTATCGTTGGACAGGTCTGCAAAAACCCCAGTACACCAAAATTTCAGACGGATTGGAGCAACGGAGTTTATGAGCTCCATATTTTTTTTAACTCTCATTCGTATTCTCAGCAAGTCCTTTCTTTTGATGCCCATATATATTGTAGGAAAACATAGACAACTTAGTCCGCTATCTTTAGTAGTCTACCATATTGGATTACTAGTATTTAGTTATAACAAGGTAGAAAAATATTCTGTGACATATAAGCTTTGAGAATAGATTGAGACACAGGAGCGCTAAGTTAAAATGTTACATATTTATCTCCCTCCTTGCCCTGCAACAGAGTAACAGAATTTAGGATCCCTACACAATTTAAAAATACAAATAGTGAGGATAAGAAAAACAATTATAAATATTCATACATTTTCTTATAGCATAAAATAAATTTTTTACAAACACTTCTTGTGAGAAGAATCAATTACGGATGCCGAATGGATGAGCTCGCCCTGTGTGTGCCCCCCCCCCTACCTCCCAAATGAGCTAGAGGTTTCGAAGACACAAGACGCAAGCCGCAATTTTTTAAAAAGCGTTATCTCTAATATAGTAAATCCTTTTTTGAAGGACCATGCCGCTTTAACCACCCTGCTAAGATCTTAACACCCCGCCTCACATGCATTTCAATCATTTGTTTTTGAGAGTCATTGTGAGTATATAATAATAAATAAGCGTCAACCTGTCCGCCTTGAAAGCAAGATAATTGGGGGATGGCGTAACTGAAATTTAAAGATTCTCTAGGGAGAGCTTAGGAGTCACCCTCCGCCAGGTCGTGTGGACGTTTTGCTATGCCAGTGACATACATACAACCATGAGAAAATGGAGATTTCTTCAGAAGGTCCGCAAAACTAAGATGCACTTCCAATCATATTACATACATACTGGTCGATTTTCCTCCCTCCTTTAGATATAGTACGATAGGCTGAGGCTACGCCTGAAAATATTTCCTATGTATAACCACAGTGACTGCATTACAGGTGATCATGACTATACTTCACCTTTGTTGGGCCGCACTCAAGCCTGGATATTGTACTCTCACGGGCATCTGTTGCTCCATCTCGTCCTATATTTGCATAATCACGCCTTCGACATCGGCAATCCTGTCGAGCAGCACCTGCCGCGTTGGAACGCGCCAGGACACCGAATGTTGCTACTGTCTCGCCGTGCTCAGGGTCAACGAGACACTTGATTGCGACGAGGGCCAGGCGACGACCAAATCCGAAATACACATTTCGAAAAAGTAAAGTTCGCTTACAGAATAATGGTAATGAACGGAAAGGCAACGTCGCACTGACAGCAAAGGAGATAAAAGGTACGTCATTGAACAATATATTATATCAACCTTTTATCTGCTTTGCTGGTAGTATGACGTTGCCGTTGGACATCTTTCAGGGATTCTAGGAGCGAACTTTATTTTTTCAAAATGTGTACATGAGGGTCCAATAATGTTGTCCATAATTTGACTGAATCTGCCGGCCAATAGGATTATTAACAAGGCCTGTTGTGGCTTTTTCTAGCATCTTTTTAGAGGCCAAGGCCTGTATACTGTGGTTTCTATTGCGTAGTATTTTCTTATTACTAGAAGATAAAAAAATGGTAGGCGGTTGTTGTTATCTTATTCTTTGGTGAACGTCGTCTATAAATTTCCACAGATGCTCTAAAATGCTATACAACTTGTAAATCGTTTAAAGCAGCCTATCTCAAACTCGAGCATTTTCGTATGCCTGTGCGGTAAAAATGTAAAACTGGTACCCATGCTTCTCTATTGAAGTAGTTAATAAACAATAGTACGTGGCAGCCTTTGACAAACCATTTGGTGATATTATTGTTGGTTTGATTTTCTAATGTGAGAAAAATCTAGGTACAAGAGGCAATTGAGGACACAGACGCTGTAGAATAACTTCATTCACTTCATTAGGATCCATTGCTACTTAGACACGTCCACCTGATCTTCTCTAGACGGTCTGCAAACCCACACAGTGACACTGAAACAACTAAGACCCCTATACCAAGTAGAGGGACATTTTTGCGTCTACCAGTACTGAAAACTAAAATTAGATGCCATTATTGTCTCCGTGTACATCCGTTTTCACTAGTACACTCCTATGGTTCAATTCTTCCGTCACTACTATCTCTATGCATCTGCTCTATGGTGTATAATCAAATGTCTCTTCTCTTCTTCTTTACTTTCCAAAAAATGTGTTTAAAACGATCGGTGGCATTGGAAACGTTCAAAAACCTAGTGAGCGTTTTTGATTATTTTAGTTTTTTGAAAATAAGTCCACCGCTACTGCAACGATTTATAAAAAAACGATTCCCGAGATCAGAGGAACCAAGCGTTACTAGACCAACAGAAATTGACATGACTTTGCGCGATCTATAAGACATCAAGAAACTAATATCTAGAATTTGAAAGTTTTCCCAGTTACAAGAATTTCCTTGTCTAATGGCGTGGTGAAAATCAGGTATGAAGGCATTCCAATTTTTACTCATATCAAAATGTTGTGATCCTTACCCATTTCCTCTAGTCACCCCAAATTCCGTCAAAACAGAGAATTTGTCCGCATATATGCTGAAATGTATCAACCATAAAGTTCTAACAGCTAGTACAAAACGTTCCCACTAACAGCGGTAACTTCACAATTGCTGTACATGAAAATCTGACTCGGCACAGGGTTTCACTGCTAGTAACAATACCGGCGCTTTAGGTGGAAGTAATTTTATGATTAATTTGGAATGTCAAAACGGTATTATTCTCGATTCTCTGGAAACTATTCGTCGCCAGGCAAGGCAAACAGGCATTAGAACTCGCTGTTAAGGAATAGTTATTGTTTCATCCGGAGATCGCGTTTTAAACGGTCTGGGAAACTCTGTTGCGGAATGCAGAGGGTCTGGAAGAGATTGTTGGTATAACGCCTCAGATATTGTCCTTAGGGTATGATATTATATATGGAAAAAACTACGATACTGCACAGTGTACATGATTTCTCATAGTATGTGGGCAATATATTAGATTATTAAAAAACACAGGACGTAATGTGACAACTAAAGTAAGTGGAATGTAACTACACTGCTCAAAAAAAAAAACGGATAACCTCCTTGTGCACTTGTAACTTTCAAAGTGTTGGTTACACTTAGATGAAGCATACATATTCGAAAAGAAACACATTTTTTCAGAAGAAATTGAAGAATATAACATTTAATTATTCATTTGTTTCTAAGAAAAAACAACAAATTGAAAAAACACAAAAGACAAAGTGAAAATCGGTTTGTTTTCCTAGCTATGGAAAACTATCCGATTGTTTGATTGCTATGGGGTTCAGTATCGCGTGTGTCCTCCTGAAAAACCCCTTGTATAATTAAACAACTTCATAAATATACAATCACTTCCTGAAATATATTACAATGCCAATTAAATATAACGTTGTTCAGAAAACATTTCCATATCTAGTAATCCATAATTGTTTCAGTAGAAATGTCGTTACTCTAACGAAGTCTCATCACTTCCTGCTCCGATGAACTTTCGCCATCCTCATCCAACAAACCCTGCAGCATCAATATAAGGATATGCCATTATCTGTCCAGTCTCTGTATACAGCCTATTAGTAATTGTTATGGGAATATATTACCAGATAGAGTAGAAAGGAGTGTGCACTAGTCTACAAATCCAACTGACTGTTATTTATCAAGATAGATTCTGTTTTAACAAGAAAATTAATATGTACTACGTTAGTAGATGGATAGATTTATGTGACATGCATATTTGTAGCAAGTCAGATAGTAAACGTTTATAGTGAAGCCGCGGTAAAAAATAAAAATAATTGAAAAATTTCACACAGATTCCTACAATACATTAGTGTAGCTTCGATAAACTAAATATCACAATGGCATAAACAGCCAGTGGCTTTGGCTGGGTTTCAAAGTCAGTTGAAAATTGTGGTAAGTCTCTTTATTGGTGACAGCAGAAAGGTTTTTTTCATTCAGTCGTCCTATAATTCACCTCCTTACTTTATCAGAAACGTTAGTAAACATGGTGAATTGACAGTAGTCAAAAATGAGAAAAGTCCACTATAGTCACATGAACAGGCAGGAATGGAAGATTTTTTTTGTAATTTGATTAAGGCGACTAAAACATTAAAGTTTCCTCATCAAGTCATATATGGTTTTAGTTTGCGTCCGGTAAAAAGAAGATAAGCGATTCATTATTTTCAGAAAAAGACAATACATTTTATCAAAAGTTTGATTTCGGTCTTCCATTGTCTATAAAATTTTGAGTATACGACGTTTCGATTGATGTGCTATCTTCAATCGTCTTTAGGTGAACTGGCGAACACGTTCCTTTCATGCCTATTTATACCCCGTCCGGTGACGTGTCGTTGTGCGCAGTCTGTTCTGATTGGTTCCCGATGCGCGGTATTCCGGTCTGCTGACGTGGCTGTTTGTCGGTCATTGTTTGTTGTCTGGTCCAGTCGTAGTCTATTGATCTTCTTCATGAGTGGCTACCAGATTGGTTTAATATCTATGCTGGGTTTGCTGTACACTTTACTGTTGTTGGTGATGAATGCCACCTCCTTGAATTTCCTTCGATACCAATGCGGTTCCTTGGCAATAACCTCAGCGTCGTCCCAAGCTATTTTATGGTGCTCCGTCCATGCGTGGTCAGCTATTCCAGATTTTCCTATCTCTGCTCGCTGGGTGTTGAGACGTTGTTCTTTGATTCTTACTTCCAGTCTTTTGTCTCTTGAGATTCATTCCTGGGCTTAGTTTTTGTTAGGATACTTCTGAGGGTGGCAGTCCTAGAGAATCTCGTTTCGATCTTGTATCGCTAACCTATTCTTTTGATTCCATCTGATATTCCTTTGACGTAAAGCAGAATGAGCAAGTGCTGAGATTCTTCGTGTTTAATTCTTCTACTGTTGGTACAATACATTTTTAAATAGACCAATGTCTCTTTCATTCGCGACAAAATTCCATCACACATACCACAGGAATTAACCCTTCACTGCAGCTCCTTAAGACTGTTTTTGCATTTTCGCAAATTATGCTCACATAATACAGAAAGTACTGTTTATGACACGTGTTATCTGATGGCAACATCTTGACCTCAGCGTAATGGAAATTCAGGAACAATGGAGTTGCGAACTCTCGCCCGAGATTACGATTACACAATGGCTTTCCGTGTGGATAATCTTGAATTATGAATAGTTGCGGGGACAAAAAGCTCCCCTCTCCCTGACAACTTGCCTCGTAATTCCTGGCATGTAATGAAAGTGCTCATGAGATGGATAGCTAAAATCTATGTGTGTTATGTAACATTAAATGCAAATTATGTATGTTATTGAATGTTCATGCTCCATGTATGTACCAAGAGAGCTTAACAAAATTCGTGGATTCAGGGAGTGATTAAAAGAATTCGACGATGTCCGTGAAGTTGAACTGATCGATGGTACTTGCTATAGATCTAAGATCACACAAAAACTAAGGCAAATATTAATAATATAGATTGGAGATGCCCGTGCTTGACAAAACTCCTCCATCAGTCTGATTAAAGTATGTATATTTGAAGACTCATCTTTACATCTAAAACCCTTTTGTTTCTGTTACGCGTCTCGATTTATAATTACATCATCGTCGGACAAATTTGATTGTTTACCCAGCTTAATAGTTAACTTGCTAACTAGGTCCTATCCTGGACACAAAACTAGAGTGTTCAAATCTAGCCTTCCAGTTATCATGTTTAGCTATTGTTCTACAAAATTCTATTTTCTTTTGTGTGGTTTAGGGGAAATCTTTTTTGGCTACTGCATTCATACTGGTGTTATGGCGAAACCCCTAGAAAACCCTATAATCGCTGTTTCGTTTGGAAGTAGTAGTCGAAGAAAGTTTACATATGCCCACATGTTCAATTTACATTGTATAATATAGCAGTTACATTCTTAAATGCTCACAGGAAAATCTATACTGACGGTTTTCCTGTCTGTTTGATTTACAAGGTAAAAAGTATATAGAATTTTTAGAAAAATTTCAATTTTCAAAAATGCTATAGTACAGCTGAAGCATCAGTAAATCCTTATCTTAAAGAATGTGTACTTACAATTGTTACACCTTACCATCACGATAAACAACCTTGTTTTCTTACGAAAAAATAAGTGAAGTCTAGATGCGAATTCCCTGCGTAATATAAAATTCGGAGGTAAAATAGCTTGCAGGGATAGCTTTTCGAACTGATTAGAACATTTATCTGCATAGCTCAATTGGTAGAGTGTCTGTACGTTAAGCGCAAAGTGCGTGCTTCACATTCTATAGTAAGTAAGGTTCTATGTAAATTTATAAATGCTTATTTGTATATCCGTCTGCATTTTGCCGATCAGAAAATAAATAACCGTCAAGTTATATAAAGGATTTGGAAAATAGCAAATAAAGACATAGAAAACACATTATAATCCTGAATCAATATCCTAATGGCATATAAACATTCTCCAGCTAAACTTGGAAGAATTAGCTCGGGCACAAGCAGCTGTTGATGTTGAATTACCTTAAAAATGGCCGAAGGAGTTAAAAGATAAAGTAACCTTACAAACGGAATCCGGATTGTTTTTCAGGAACTAGTTATGCCATGAAGAGAATGGTACATATACGAGTATAATGAAAAGTATTTAATATCGTCTTCAAGATTTGATCCTTGTATGAATCACAATCACATATCAGCACCGTGGCATAGCTAATCCATAGAAGGATGGCTGGGGTAGAAACATTAAACGATTTAGCCATTATTAGTTGAGGTTCTAATTTTTACATTTCCAAGACTACACAAAACTAACTTTATCAAGTAACGAACCTATTAAACGTTCATGAAAAGATAATATACAGCATTGCACCTCACATTTGGATATAACACATTGACGGAGCCGAGTGAATGGCGCAATGTTAATGATATAATAGTGTTGGCAGTTGTCGGCATCTTCACAGTGACTGGGACTCACCTTCTTCTGGTTATTTACCTGTTTGTGTACACGCCGCTCGTTCGTGTATTTGCCTAATTAACCGTATTAACGAATCACATCTGCACCTCCATAAACGATTAGGGTCGATTGACAGAACATTATCTGGTCATTTCCTTTTCATAAACGAGTATTTAAATAATTGCACTGACTGTATATTTTTGAAAAGAAATGCAGGCATAGGCGCCGCTTTTTTAAATTTCACGTCAATAGGCGGGATTTCTTGATGTTTGCTGATAATCATTACTCAATTCCGTCGGTCTGTTGTGTGTTTTCTGTCGTTCGTGCAGTAATCCCGGACCACTCTATAATTTGAGTTTCGAATTTATGAGTCTTGGTAGCAACTATGGCCAGGAAAATGAGCTTTGTAGTTTTTGGTAGTCGTTCCAGTGGCGGAGGGTAATCATTAATTATATTTTGGTTCCTCTGTAACTCCGACACTAACGAGTTGATATTACGAAAATTTTCAGTAATATCATTATGACAAAATTGAGTAATTTACACACAAGTATTCACATATAAAACTGTTTGCTTATGACGCGATTTGATTTAATCTCTTAACGATCAATAATAAATAATAAAAGTAGGTGACTATAGATTGTACGTGCAGTGGAAACAGTAAATTGAAAGTTTTGATCTGTCAATCTCTTCCCTTTGAAGTGTTTTGCTCATTGTAAAATCGGAAGTTCAAAACATCTGACAAGCATTGTATAATAAGCATTTCTTGGAGACTTGTTTATTAAACTAGAAACTGATTGGTTAAGGACGTTTAATTGCAGAGATCAATGACACATGCCAACGTTCAAAGTCATATTTCACGCCAATGGATTACAGAACAACCTTCTACGTAGTCTCATCTCTACCGGTATCATTAGCATTTTTAATCAAGGATGCCTTCAAATGACTCTTTTCATTCAACACGATACAATCATATTTTTTACAAAAATAAGTACGAAACGATTATTTGCAGTTGCTGAGCTTAGTTTGGCGCTTCGCCTGGGTGGTCTTACACCTACTCGTAGCTTGTACCCGCTATCACGATCCTTGTTGCAATGAAGAAGGCAATAAAAGTATCGAACTGGTGGAACGGCTAACCTACAGAACGTTCTTATTATGATGTTGAGACGTATGATAATCCTCTTGGTTTATGAGTCATATATCTATGAAAGACTGAATGCCCATAGCACGTCTTCAAATCAAAACAACATTTTGTTAAATGTGTACACATGAATTATTTGTATTGCAAATAAATATCGCCAGATGGTTAAAAAGTTAACAATCGCGATGTGCAGTAATATTGCAGAACAGAAGAATAGTTCAAAAGATACAGTGATCGAGGAACCAGGGGAGTTATCAGAAAAATCTTAATAAATATTAATAATGTAGCTTTTAATGTGCTTTCGATAATTTTTTTCACAGATTTACATTTCCGCATCTTTTCCGAGAATCATCATCTAATTTGATATTGAAATGAATTCATAAAACATAAGATTATGATAAGAGCAACCCCGTCAGATGCTACATTGACGTACGCAGGTGGTTCAGAGCCCAAGGAGAAGGTTCGAGGAGCAACTATATAAGTCGAGGCTAGCTACACCCAAGTAGTCCAGTGTTTAGTGGTATCATTTTATTGAACGATGTGCTCAGCCTCTAGTTATCTTGACTTCGCTCTAAGAAGTGGGAAGACACAGGATTTGTACCTTTTATCAAATCTTCCAAGGGTTTGTGTATGCTGTTGAAATGATTGATAGAGGGAAGGTTGAGGAAGTATGTTGAGAGTGGACTGTCTGGGCTCAGAAAGGGGATGTTCAGTATATATAGATGTGGTAATGCAGGTGGCGGAGTTAGCAGATAGTATTAGTTATGAGTATGGTAGTATGGAATTGTGTGGTGGTGGCCCGTGATGTAAAGCAATTATATGGCACAGTTGCAGGAAAGTTTTAGGACACTCAAAAAATTGGACACCTATGGCTATCAGTCGAATAGAAGATCACAATTAGATGATGAAAATGAGGAAAATTATCCACTTGAGAGAATACGCTAGTGAGCTAACAATGATCCTGATAAGCAAAGAGGAAGAGAGAGAGAGGAAATACCTCGAGGATATGGAATCGCGAGGATTAATATATGGATGGAGAAAAATGGTTCAATGATGGCTCCTCAGAAAACAGTGGTACGGACACATAGTCGATAACCTCACTAGTTGGGAATGCTGACATCCAAAACTGAGATACAATTGACGGATTTGATAAATGAGGTCGGTTTTGACTCAAACTTATTCATGCTCTAGCACTGTTGGTATTTGCTGGGATCCCACCATTTGATCTGCTAGTTGCTGCTGCTGCTAGTTGCTGACAGCCGTGAACTTTGTACAAACGATAGGTTATGAAAAAGAAGAGACGGTGGAAGACAACTTACAGTGGAACACGTATTTTAAAATCTCCAAATGTTGGATGATGTTTTGATAAGAAAATTAGAGTAGTTTACACCGCATAATTTCTCACAGAACATGGGTGCTTTGATTTGAGATGAAAAGAGCGAACAGTAATCCGGATAACTCACCGAAGTTTACATATACACAAGAGAGATATGTAGAAGGCAAGTGAGAGAAATGGGCAAATACTATCTAAACAATTCTTACACGATGCTACTCACCATAACGAAATGCAGCAAGTACTACTGTGGTGAGAAGCATATTGACGATTGAGAAGATAAAGTAAGTATGTAAAATTTTCACAGTCTCTGCTTCGGCTACGTTGGAATTATTTGATGAAACTTTTTTCTCCTATTCGTAGGAGCCATACAAGCTTTCTTCAGCCTAATAAAGCAGAAGTGCAGAAAAACGTGAATTTCCTTAACGTATAGATCAAAAGACACTCAAAAAGCGAATAGCCTTATATTAAGAAAATTTAGAGAGGCCATTTTTATATAAATTCGAATATAAATCTGTATATACAATATATACTTACACCTCCTGAGTATGATTTTTGATTTATTCTTCCCACTTATCGTATTTTTATTGAATCGAAGGAGGTCAGATGTATTGCTCTCTTTTTGTGCTATATTTTCTTCAGTTTCTGATCAACCTTCACCTCATGATAGGGGAAAAATATTAATCGGGAAAGGACAAATCTGTATACTATACTCATGAAACACACTAATACTTAATCACATCCACATGAATGGATCTAACATATATTGTTCTTTTGTAAGCCGATTACGCGATTCAGAAATCGAGGTCATAGAGAACCGCGTGCCTTGTGTAGTACAGATCGATATTTCGTCAGGCCTTGCACGCGCCTTCTATCGACCATACCAACGAATTCGCGAAAGGGTAGAAGGCATTCAAAAGATCTTTGCATAAGAACGAACAGTTGCTAATTTAACTCATAAAGCTTATTAGCCACGTCAAGTTTACGCTATGAATGCCAATCAATATTTCAACAAATGAACCCTATGTTTGGAGCTTTTTGAGTAGGCGTGAATTGAAATTTTGCAAAAGATGTCACTGCATCTAAGATTAAATAGAGTTAGTTAGTTGCTCAACTCTACTAAGCTTTGCTGCTCTGTTCTGTTCTTATTTCAAACCGCTAGTTCCAATGAAGAATGATGAAACTATTTAAATATACTACCCAGATTTACGTAACTTCTATATAGACATCAAAATCAATTTTTTCCAAACAATAAGATTAAGTCATGTAGATTGTAGATGCTCTTACTTGGTGGAACTCTTCCATCATGTAGATAAAAATTTATGAAACTGTGTGATAATTACACAACCTTTTATCTACAAAATAGGATTCAGATCTTTTGCTTTCAAACTTCTAACTTTCAATTTCCATTACCGATTTTCGCAAATTCATACTTACGCCTGTCCAAAAAAACTTATCTTGAATACTTCCTATTTTACTCTTGATACAATATTGGGATGTTGGTATTGCCAGTAAAACTGCATCTAACGTTTAAAAGCGATTTTAACAGAGTATCAGCAACAGCATGAAAAGTGACAAAAAACCTGACAATAAATCCTGACTTACCTCATTCAAGCTTTGATCGAATGAAAAATATTTTCTAGTTTTTATGGTCTCGTTGGACGATGCCGCGAAAACCCACCGCGATTTATGCTTCCCAGTTATTCCGTGCATTCAAATGTAATTGCTGTTCTTATTGGAGTAACCGTGGGGTGCAAAAAACTAATCGATACGGTTAGGTTCCGTAAGCAAAGGAAACTATTTAATTTTAGTGACTCAACCAAATATTATCATCAGCCTACCAGTGTCATTGCATTTTTTTCAATTTTGATCCATGTTATCAGCAAACTCAGCGTATGACTTACTCCATTCATTGAATGTCAGAAAAGTCCTCATCATAATTACACATGTATAGGGTACGTCTGGTAAGTATTTTAGAATGAACATTAAGGATGAAGATTAATTTTTGGTGATCTCAGGATACTTTGCAGACATCTAATTTGATGATATCGAAAAGATATTGGAATATATAAATGTGCTAATCAAGGACCTGAAATCTTAAAAAAATGTCGAATTTATTTTTTCAATCTTGCTCGGAATAATATATTCTGAGGAGGACAATTTAGTTCGATTTCGTGTAGTTTATAGAAGACAGATTCTTTAAACTGGTGACTCAAGGCTAACCGTTCCAATTTTTGCGACCCTCAGATTGAAATGAAATTGAGTGACGTGATAATACAATATAGGTACATATAATATATGGTTCCAATCCCACTTCTGATTATTTGATGGTGAAACCGCAAAGTGTTTATGTTTATGAAGTCACAAGCCTCTAACATTTATTTTTGTATATTGACTCAAACATAGACGAATTACCTCCATTTAACTCCCTCTACTAGACCAACCGAGTAGCAAAAGAAACCTCTGAAGAACAAATAGCGTTGATTCATAGTAAGAATCATATCGGTTAACCGATCGTTCAGCAATGAAAAAGAAGTTTGAGTTAACGATCAGTTGATTTGCTCTCCACTCAACTGCATCAAGAATGGAAGAGGTTTTTCAATAATTTGATTTCGGGCTTCCATTGTACTATAAAATCTTTGAGTATCACAACGTTTCCATTGATATGCTATATACAATCGTCTTCAGGTGAACTGGCAAACACGTTCCTTTCATGATTGGTTCCCGATGAGTGGTGTTCCCGTCTGCTGACGTGGCTGTTCGTCGGTCATTGTTTGTTGTCTGGTCCAGTCGTAGTCTATTGATCTTCTTTATGAGTGGCTGCCATATTGGCTTAATGTCTACGCTGGGCTTGCTGTACACGTCTCTGTTGTTGGTGATGAATGCCGCCTCCTTGAATTTTCTTCGATACCAGTGCGATTCTTTGGCGTCGTCCCAAGCTATTTTATGGTGCTCCGTCCATGTGTGGTCAGCTATTCCAGATTTTCCTGTCCCTCAATGGAAGTTCGAAATCAAACTTTCGAAAAATCCACCTTGTATACAAGTTTCAAGCAACAATGGAAGAGGTGTTTGATGTAGGAGCTCCTGAGTCATCAGAGCAATACTCCAAGACAGGTCTTGTATGAGCTAATAGAGAATAAAACACAATATGAACCAAAAGCACGTAGATTCCAATGAATGTGCTCTCATAGGAGCCAAAAACAAATATACAATTCAGAACAATTACAAAATCAAGATACTACAACGAAAAGTCTGCATTCCACTGCATAGTGCATCGCCTACTTTCAGCGTTCCGCGTCGCATATTGCCGCCATTTTCCATTTGTCGAAAAAGAAATCCAGTACGAAGCTCTCTCGGATTCGAGCGGGCACGTCTTAAATTGCGCTCTGCAGATACTGTATAGAAATTGTAATTTGATTGAGTATTAAGGCAATAACCGACGATACAGTACAGCCCGGCGGAATCTTAGCCGTTCTAGCGCGCTAAAATTGCAGGTCATTCAGACAAAGAAATCAATAGAGAGGAAGATCTGATGGTGAGAGGATTTACCGTTAGCTGGCATAATGGACGTTTTAACCCTCAACCTCAGAGACAAAGAGAATAATGTGGTTTTATATAACTGCTACCTATATTATCTATCTTCATTGTTTTTGCACTAGAAATATTTGTTTCAACATCGTTTCGCTGCTTTTCTGCTATGTATTTATACCCATGCATCAACTCGTATCTCACCACGTCAACCAGCATGTATTTTAGATAAGCTTCACTCGAAGCATGTTGGCGTCTTTATCACTACGTAATCTCAGTAAGCCTAAGCCTTATTTTTACATATTTCACAAGTTTCTGATCAATTCAGGGCGTAACAAAAACAATTTTACGAGGTAAAGTAATTTTGTATATAACACAATTTCACAAATAAAACTTCTCTCTCAGTGATGCTTTTCCGTTTATATTTAAATCATCGCCGGACTGTCAGATTTGACTGTTTACAAAGGCTGCACAAGTTACTTAACAACTAGCCAACTAAATAGATCCTATCGTGGGTACAAAACTAGAGCTCTCAAATCCAGCATACTATTTATCCTGTATAGTTATTTTTCTATAAAATTATTTATCTTTTGTCTTTCTTAGGGGAAATATTTTTTGGCGACTGCATTTGCACTAGTGTTTAGTGAAGGCCCTAAACAATTGTAAGCTTTGCCGTCAACATACTCTTAAGATATCTTATGGGTGATGGTTAAGGTTTTTTAGGTGCAGTTTCCAAAACACATTTCCCCTGAGACAGAAAAAAGAAAAAATAATTTAATAGAAAAATAGCTATATATGATAAATAGTATGCTTTATTTTGGAGCTATAGTTTTGTCTTGATGATAGGATTTAGTTAGCTGGTTGTCAAGTAACCTGGGTAGCCTTTGTAGAGAGTCAAATCTGACAGTTTGACAATCACTTAAATATAAATCAAAACGCAGCACTGTACGGAAAGAGTTTTATTTTTGGAACTGTGTGCATGATTATTACACAATTAGTACACAATTATTTTATCTGCATCATCGAACTGTTTCACCAAGTAAGAGCATCTACAATCTCCATTTTACTTTGAGGTGATGTATTGATTATGAGGTAATATGCGATATTATATATGTAGAGAAATATCAAAACGAAGACTAAAAGAATATAGCTTGTATCCATTTTTTTAGCATTTAAAATAATTTGGTTATGGTTATATGTTAAGTCAGGACTTTCTTGTCATCGAGAGAAAGGTCTTGAACCTGTTAACTATCCTTACAAATTCATTTGCTGTATTCACATACCGCTGAATATCAAAAATTATAGAGTACTTCTCGAGGAATCTGTCAGCTACCGTAGATATTTCACAAACAGGTAATCCCAACCCATGAGTAATCTTGTTTGTATAGTTTTATTAAAATAATACGTATAAAGTATCAATAATTGGACTAAAATTCTACAACTACATCTGGTTACATCGTAACATGGATATTGTATGCGACTCGTCATAGCTACAACTAAATCAAGGATTGAACTCTAAATCTGAATATTCTTAATCTACGTATTTTGAGCGTGTCAACACTTTTGAGATCTCCATATCAATTATGTTGCCGAATTGTCTTGTCATTTTATGTCGTAGTAAAAAGCAGCTTCAGGTCTTTATTATATCTTGTACTGGCACTAATTTCATTGAATATCTTTACTATCGCTTCGGCTGCCTCGTAATCCTTTTCAAAGTACAAAAATAAATGTACCTGATTTTGGAATATCGGTTGTAGTACTTTGAAAACATTTTAAAATGTCAAATTCCATGTTTGCATGTTCTTATCATACAGGGCAGTAGTTCAACATTTCATTCCTTCATGTTTCTTCCTGGAAATGTTTGCACTCTTTAAAAAGACATGCATTTGAGTCCGTAATTTTATTATCTGTGTGAATTTTAGAATTGATTGCATAAAGTCCACCAGTCCGTCTAATGGACTTCATTGTATGAAGGAAAGTTACTAACTGTATCGGTACGGAGTTATGAAATAAATCTTGCGTGAGATTTGGCACTTTAATAAAATCCAACATTCTGTTCGATACCGAAATAAAGATACATGCGAACACGTATATGGAGCTCACATACCAGTATGATTCAATTTCGCGTGTAAGAAAGTTTAGAAAGCATGTCCGCGTGGAAATCTCGTCTAACTTTTCCGTATATAAAAATTCCCAACTTTTCAAAGATTCAGGGAGGATTAACTTGTTCAATATACGCCTGCAGACGTATCGAACACTTCCTCAAAGACGCACGTACCTTCATATATTGCGTACGATGTATATGTAAAAAGGGCAATAGAAAAGATGTATCTGTGTAGAGATCATTCATCAAAATATTATTTTGCTGTCCATGACAGGAACTAGAATGCGGATAAAAAGATTGTGTAATTAACATACAGTTTCACAAATAATTACATCTGTATGATGGAAGAGCTCCATCAATTAAGAGCATCTACAAGCTACTAGAATGTTTTAAAATAAAAGCTTAACAATTCTTTCTTTTGTGATACAAGTATAAAAGTTCATTTCAAATTATTTATTTTATGGATATCGGTCAAATATTCGCTGTATCCATAATGTTGAACTTTACTAGACGTGAGGTCACCATCATGTTCCTGCCTTGTTTAATGGTTTGGTAATCTAAATTGTGTTCAGAAGGTGAGCAGACAGCATAAAATCGATGGGAGAGAAAAATACAAACCCAAATATATTCAAATAAGCAATACAACTGAACGTTGTAATTTATACATGCACTTTACGGCCGTATTTATACTCAGCAAATGCTCTTGGACGGCCATTCAAGAATGAGTCTTTAAGGGTCTTGTAGCGACAGTGGAAAATAAAATGTCTAAGCTGACCATTCCCATAAGGGAATTTTCGTTATAAGGAATCCTTAAGATACCCATTCCTTTACTATGAATAGGCCTTTAGTTCCTGGCTGTAGATTGACTCTGTGCTTGCCTCGCTGTAACGATACAATTTGCTGCTGGGAAATACCATGACTTTAAGGCCTCACCTCTGCACTGTGCACCGAATTCCTAGATTAGAAGATGCAGTTGCCAACGTACTACTTACAGTTTATAGCGATTGTTCGATTGCGAAAGTTCTCTTCAATATAAATCCATTATCAATACAATTTTCGAGTGCCATGACCATGACGTTTCGCTCGATTCACTACGTTCAATCATCTTCGGGTGACCTGGCGAACATGTCCCTTGGATAGCTATTTATATTCCTCTGGCAGGCGTCAATATAAAGTCCTGATACTCAAAACTTATAGTTAGAAAGTCCAACGTCTGAATCATCTACCTTGTTTAAACATTTCACGCAGTTGAATTTAAGATTGCTGCGAGTTGCTCTCTCTTTTTTCGGGTAGAGAGAATACTAATTCACCAGTCCAGTATGTGTTCCAGAATTTTTTCATACAGCACCTGACAACGCAAGAGTAAGATGTTTTAGGTAAGGCGAAAAGTCATTATCGGCATCATCATGTACATGTACAAAATTTCGTCTTCCTTATCGAAGTTGCGGATATCCAATATCTTACATTTTTTTAATATATTTTTGGAGTGTGTTTCTAGTCCTCTGGTAACACATTATAGCATCAATACCCTGGAAAATGCAATGATCTTACTATGACATTCTCTTCTAGTTCAGGCGCTTTCAGGCAGCCCTTGTCTCCTGTATGGTGGGGTAGGTACATGTGATTGTATACTAAAAAACTATTATACATACTATAGTACTCGTTATCATCAGCTTGTTAATTATAGCTATGGAGAAGATAGAATGCTCAGTTAAACTGAACCCTTATTTGATCCTACCTAGATATTCATCATAAAAAATTCATTAGCTGCCAATACTTCGTTCGACATGTTTCATAATTAAATGTGTCGCACTTCTGTGATCTCGTTGAAGCGGTTTAAATTACCTATTGTTATTGATCTGTGCGCATAATGGAACAGTTAAATGAAACGACATTATTGATGTAGCCGAACAATTAACTGTCGCAAGTGAATGTCTTCTAATTGTAAAATATTGATGGATTACGGATGGATAATAGGTACTTCAACGATATGTGTATAAAACTCTTAAGATCAGGACTAAGCGTAGTACAATTCAATGTATTCACGTTATTACTGAATACTGAAGATAACAAATGGCGGCAAGTAGATTAAAGCTGTAATTTACATACAATGGACCACATTTAGGAATATGGATTTGGATTCTGTTTTGGAATTATTGATTGATTTCTTCGAATCAGATCCACATGATATTGAATGAATAGTGGAAAATATTAAAGTATGATTCAATTCTCAAGTCTTCCAATAATTCTAAGACTGGATTCATGTGGATCAACAGTTCTAAGTTCTGCAATAAACTGGTACCACTGAAAGTTAAAAACAGTGTCCAGCTTCACGATCCTAGTTCATGTAGAATTCAGTAATCTGTAGTAATAGTTCCTAGAACAAGTAGGCCACTTTTAAAAA
Source organism: Bruchidius siliquastri (assembly GCA_949316355.1). Lineage (NCBI taxonomy): Eukaryota > Metazoa > Arthropoda > Insecta > Coleoptera > Chrysomelidae > Bruchidius > Bruchidius siliquastri. Next base: position 23,421,999 of record OX438536.1, on the reverse strand, counting down.
ATAATGAATTACTCCCTAAAATGCCGTCAAACCAGTCACAACTTGAATGGTTCAAATCCTTTTGAAACATTCGAAAAACATGGAAAATATACTATGATTATGAGTTTATCTCATCCTCGAGATCGAATACAGATTTAAAAAACTCTATAGTTCAGAAGGTAGACTAAACTATTTATCTAATCTTGACGAGAAACAACAAATTATAAGATTCGACACACCAATCGTATTGCATAGTATCTCCTTTCACAAGATTCTTCATCCCAATAATTTTTTTCTATCTAACATAAGCGGAACATCCTGAGATTCCACATTATACTATGTCCTATTGAAGACCTCTTGGTTTATAAGGCACTTGTACCTGCAGAGGATCAAATCACCAGTAAGGCGCTGACCATGTTCTCGCGCATTTACTCTGGGAATGAATTGATTCAAAAGAATTGAAAATAAGGTGAGAAGTACCTTTCACGATTTTCTGGGTATGTTTCCCTGTCTTACGAAAAGTATGTCTCCCCTCAAACATTACAGGAAAACCCTATTAAATATTATGATTGTTTCCTTCATGTTTCATGACATGTACATCACGAAAATCATTTCACTTATTTCAGTTTGTCTGTTTGTGTGTCTGGTAATCCTCGACCCCGCTATAACTCGGAATGTGCCAATCGGATATCACTGAGAGGTTACTACCGGCGTAACAACGAAAAAGCTTCTTAGTCTCTGAATATTGGTAATGAGTTATTCCTAAAAAAATTGAGGTTGGAGTCAAAATCTGAGGTAGAGATTGTAAATGGAGGAATCTCATTCTATGGCGTTCGTGAGAGACGCTTTAACATCTAAAGTTTTTAGATAATGCTCAGTACTTGTTAGACATAGATGATTGTTCACACATTTGCCTCTAAAACAGGAGAGAGAAGTATTCGGCTCAGCAACTGGTTGACCGATTATTACGCATGGAGAGCTGAACGTGTTTAGTATTTAAATTGTTTATGAAATTATTGATGCACTTTTTCTGTGGCTACGACAAATCTACTTATCAACATACTACATTTTCAATGCGTTTAGAAAGTTTCAAACTTTGAACCATAGAGCACAATATTCCATGCTGCTCAATAAACGTTTCAGTGGAATTTATGGTTCCTGACCTCTGGGTTACAGCGTTTGATTCATGGATATCTCTTCTTCTTGTAACACATCCAGTATACAGCTATTGAATGAATCAGTATCAGTTTAACGATATCTTCTTTCCGATGATAATGTAGATGCAATTTACACGAAACCCTACTGTTCCTGTAGTAATATACTAGCAAGTAGAGCGGGAACTGCTTTTAAATTGCTTCGATAAGTTGATGTTCGGTGAAATAGAATGCCGAAGGCGGTAGCGGAGAGGCGGCGGCGGCGGCGGAGAGTCGCCCCTTGAATACGAAAGAGCGAAGACCTACAACATCACGAAGAGGGCTGTGGATTAACATCCGGTATTCTCACCACCTTATACGACAGTTTCGCTATACTTATTTTGGTCTTGCATACTAACATTTTTGTTAAAATTTTAGGGTTAAAGAGACTTGAAAGCCCGGGAAAAACTGAAGTTAGTTTTATTAATATTTTTCACCACACAAATTTTATTCAGTTATCTGAAATTTTTCATTCATTTTCTTACAGATTTGTTCCATAGCTCAGAAAAATAATTCCCTTGGTGTACAGTTTCTTCTATTAATCGTGTATTCAGATACTGATACCCACTGTTCTAGGTTTGTATGCTCTTTGTTTCTGCCACCTATACTGTCCACTTCCGCTAATCGCTTTGCTTTTAAGCTGTAAATTCTAAAAATGCATTATATTGTGATACTATATACTAAAATTATAGGAGTTTTGCGACACCAGTGAATTGAGAATACGATAGCAGCATCAAAGCTCAAATATCAAAATGGGATTGTTCTCTGAAGGAATCGTATCTAGACTACATGATCTCAACACACACACAGTTCCTGCCTCCCTGAAACTAGCTTTACTTTTAATCTATTCCCAATTGGTCACAAGATACTCCATCATCCTCCTAAATGCCCCTCTTCACCTCAAACACTATATATTATAATAAAAATGCAAAATAACTTCAAATGCTTTTTGAAATTTCAGGATTTTCACAAACCTTAAATTTTGACAGCTTGCCTACCAGCTCGTCCGAATTTTTGTACGGCACATGCAAATGAAGAATTCATAAAGAAATCATACCATCGTATGACTTTCAAGCACTACTTGTGCATATTTAGACACAAATGTTACAGCATATATCTTATATTTCTCCGTATGACAATTCGGGGGGGTTTTCAATGTTAGACTATCGTAATTCGGCATATTCTGTGATTCAAGCCACTTCCGGAGCAGAAAGGCATTCGCTCGAACTGCCGCCAACAGCGCACATTTGAATGGCCATTGTTGAGATTTCCTGGTATTTTTGCTCTTTCGTAAATTGATTCCAGTTACTTTTGTATATGCAGGCTTCTGCATTCTAATATAGCAGGTTGTTCATCAATTAGCTTGATGTGGAAATAGTGCAGCAAGATACAGAGTAAAGGAAGGAGGTTTGTGTACCAACGGGAATTTGGAGATGACAAACATCGTTAATTTATTTTAATAGAAAAGTATATTATCCGATCCGTTTTGCATAGTCTGCTTAGAGGGTACTTTGTTTTATTATATTTTGTGTATTGGGATTATTGGACGTAAAAGTGAGGAAAAATAAAATATAAAAAGAAAAAGCACATTTTAATGTAAAAATTGCCGAAAATGCCTTTAGACAAAAAACATATTTTCGTTGAGTATTATGACAGTAACAGTGACTCGGTCAACATGTTCTGGATGCACAAGTTGAACCTCTCTATATTTTTCATTTTAATTATCATGAAAATTGTTACTCCGCCTTAATCCCTTTAATATGTTTTTACAGAAGTGTCAAAATCACACCTTTATTATTATATGAAAGTTGTACTCCTGATGGAGCTGTAAATACACATACCATCATAAATGTGTTAATCTGTAAAAGCTGTATATTTTCATGGGTTTGATGCTTATATCAGCAAAAGTGTATTACAGTAGCTATCTTTCCACCATCAAATCAGTAGTTGACGGAATATTTATCATAATACAGAAAGATTCATATTGTTCAGTTTCATCTTTGGAGAAATTATTTTATTTTTTTCGTTATCCTAGAAGGATTCTCTCGCCCTGCCCCACCACGAAAACTGAAGCTGACGCATATTATGTATTATTCATATGCCAGCTAAGCTCAAAAGTCAACTTTGTCCTTGCGACACTTCTCTATATCATGTAGATTATAGATGCTCTTACCTGGTCAAACCCTTCCATCAATGAGATAAAATTGTGCAATATAAACACATGTATGCGGCATCCAGGACTATTACACTACATGTAGAAAATTCCTGTTCACATCCCCATTGATAAGTTTGGGCATTCAGGAATCATGCGAAGATAGCTAATTAGCTAATAGTCATGCATATCTGTAAACTGTAAGTTATTACTACTATATTACGCATGTATCTGATTCAACGAGAATTTTTCCGAAACTCTTGCTGTCAGTGAGATTTCTCAATGGATAATTAATTAATAGATATTGTCATTCAAGAGATTATTTATGGCAGACTAGCATTTAATTAAAACTTGTGTTAGAATGATAAGTTAATGTGTATATACGACTCATTTGGAATGGTTACAGTGTAGTTAATAGATATCACATGTTATACATATGCAACTGGCGGTCTGGTTCGGAAACTGACACCTATAGTCTAGTAATTTTATTATCATTATCTATCGATTTATCAATATTACAACCAAGCGTATTTTTATGGTTTAGAGAGCGTATGAAGAATACAGTAAACTGCTTGTTGGTAAAAACAGGATTTGAAAAAATAAGATTTGTGCATGTATTATACAAATTTACGTTAAATTTATTGTTAACAGAAAACTGGATTTTCAATACTAACGAACAAGCTTTGACTATGATTTTTAGAAATTTTTTTGGTTACCATTGCGGAAATTATACAATGCTACACGTTGAAAATGTATTGATAATGTTTCTTCATACATATATTTTAAACATACCTTACTTTGCTTGCACATTGCACTGATAGGCAAAAAGAACGAAAAAAAAATTGACGATGAGACCCAAAGAAATGTCATTCAAATTTGCAGGTTTGGATTCTCATAATAACCTTAAAAATACCAAAATAGAAAAGCTTCTACGTTACCATTACTTTGAATCTACCTGTGTATTTAATTGGAACTGAAACTATCTATGCCATTAAGGATATTAGAAAGGATTATCATAATAAGTTTAGAAATTCCTTGCTCATTAACAGCGATAAAGCAGCAGGAGGTGCGAAACAAAACTAATAACTTTCTGTTATCTAAATTATAATAAACAGCAGATATTTCCTACATATATGTCAATTAAATTCTTAATCAGCTTCTATAAATAGTACCAGTATTTAGTAACCGGTAGTATAACTGAACTTTTCACCTTTTCTTAAGACATAAGTATGATATTATTAATGTTTCTATGTTTAGGCACAATCCACTATACTGTATATGGTGATGGAACAGCTACTGTTCTAGTTGTATTTGAAAAAATAATTAAAGCTTTATATGAAATGCATCCTGTGTTTGGCTTCATGATACTGGATTCGCTGAAAAAAAGAGCTTTGGTCATATAGAATGTAGATGCTCTTTCTTGGTGAAACACATCCATCATTAAGATAGAAAAAGAATAAAATATTATAAGGCATGAAATATCTCAAGAAATATGATATTTCATAACATGGAAACTTAAGGTTATTTTGACGCTGTTCATTGACGTGTTTTAGAGGCGTTTCCTTTAACTTTAATGAAATATAGTCACCATTTCTCCTAAGACACAGGCAAGATGGAATAGTTTCATATAAAAGACAAATAGAACGCTAGATATAAGAATTAAATCGAAACGCGTTGTGCTTGAATTACGCATTTCTTCTTGACGTTAAGAGTTTGGGTTGGGCAATTGAATTTGCTTCACATCCTTTTGTTAATCACAGAAGTTCATAATAAGCTGAAACGTATCCCTTATTGCTGGGTTGATTTGTATATTATATTATCACAATGATGTTCTATGGTTGAAGATTTGTTTATTTCTATGTTATGAGTTTGTGTATTTCATAGCCAGATTTCCTCGTGATCTAGAAGTTTCAGGACTCTGTTCCTTCCTTAGTGTTCATGTCATATGATTTCACTCGAAGGCTAATAGAAATTGAAAAAGAGAAAATGGTGTCATACTTCATACCTCCCACGCAATGGCATAATCCATAAAAAAAATGGAGAGACCTTAGGATTCAAAAACTTCAAAGATTCCTTAACCCACTTCAAATGAACTAACAGGTTTAAAAACCCATAAAAATATTTAGCAAACCTATATTTCTGCACGTGAAACAGAGAGTTAACCTTCTTGAAGCTGTGTCTCAAGGGCTAAATATCACTTTTGTGATCATTTATTATTCTTACTTAGGTAGAATACATTAAAATCTGTGGGACAAGTTACAATGTTAATCGTGCCAACCTGAAAAAATCAAGGAGCGCGTCTATATATTACTACGTTTATAGACCAATATATCGCTTGTTGTTATATGCATACGTGTTTTTAGTATTACTCTGCTGCCACTGGATCGATATCTCAAAAAGTACGAAGTACTCTCGAGATCAAAATTTTATAGATCATACAGCACCTTCTACCAAAACCTAATTTTTTTGCGACGCAATATTTTTCCAAAAACTAAAGTCTGGGCATGAAGATTGAAGATGCTCTTACTTGGTGGAATTCTTCCATCATGCAGATAAAAAGATTGTGTAATTAACACACAGTTTCAAAAATATTTTTGAATTTGTGCATGAAGTCTGAGCGTTTTTAATTTTTGTTCATTTCTGACGATAACTCCTCTGACATTGGGCTGAGTGTCAAACATGTAGCTTTTTTGTACTTGTCACAGTAGTGTCACTTGATGTGAAATTAAGTGTATGCTCTTCACTATGCATCAGACCTGCTATAGACATCTGTTGCCACTTCAAGGTGGTCTAGGTGTTCCTTTGACTTCGTAATTTGCCAATGGGCGTCCTCATAGAGGGCAACACGTGGAGACGAGTTGATGTTTCTATCATACCTTTGACGGCTATACCATCCAATTGCTCACTACAGTCAGACCGCCAGGCTATACTGACGAGTCTAGGCTAAAGTCGTAACATGTTTGTCGATATATATGCATAGTGGAGAACATATACCTAATATCAGATGTCAGCAGATGTCAGATAACGGTACATCGTAGAAGTGTTTACGGTGAACAAGGGATGTCGCTGTGAATCAGTTCATCCTTGTTGACAGGTGTCGCAAGGGACATCTGTTGCTGCTTCAAAGCAATTCAGGTGTTAGGAACTTTCCCTTTGTAACTTGCCAATAGGCGTCACCAAGATGAGTTGACCGAGTGTAAACATTTTATCAAAATCCGAAAAGTACAGATAGGAATAAGTGGCATGGCTTTCTTGATGCATATGAAGTAAACGGAGCGAGTGACATGTATTTTTTGATGATAATTGAATAAAACTTTCATTTTCATCACATCGTCAATTCTGTTGCTGGCAATTTGTCTCAGAAAGTAGCTTTCTCTAATTGGAACCTTCCTATAATCATATATTATGATGTTATGAAACGAAAGATGTTTAGATAAATCCCACGCAACTTTAACTTTACATTTTATCCAGTAAAATAAATTGCGGTACCTACCTACTGCCATCTCATAAATCTAATTTTCTTGACTGATAGCCATCATTTTGCTGCCATTATACAATGTATGATTTATAAGGTTAGTTAGAGGTTAGTTTTGTCTATTCATCATAACAAATTGTAAAAGCGTGTCTAGTTTCTCAACTCTGTGAAGAAAAAAAATAAGTGGATGGCAATTTCCATGTAACTTCCATTAATGGCGCCTTTTTTTATCAGCTTGAATTCATCAATATTCAGTATAATAATATCAGAAAATTATCGGGTTCATCCATAGATCATAAAATTAAACGTGCCAATTTTTTGCACATTTCTGGGGATGAGAGATATATAAGTAGAGATAAACAGAATTTACGTAATTTTCAACCGGAACATTTTTCGCATGGCATGGCATTTCTTTTTTATACTGTGGGAAGGTTTTATAGTCATCCTCGGGCGAAAAAGTTTTTTTGGGTATATATTTATTAGACCAACTAGCTCGAAGCGTGGCCCTACCACAACAGTGCTCCATGCATTTCGCCATGGTGGGTGCGTCATGGTATATGCGTTTCTGGCTTTTGTACTGGCTTTTGTACTCCAAAATAATGGTGTATGTCAAATCAGGTCTTTGTCTCCTTTAGAATCACTTAAAATCCATTTGTTTGTCCAATTATTGAAGGTGGGCTACAGAAAAAAAGGACTGCGAATATACAGGTAGTAGTATTTCAACTCAAAGATTGGAAATAAAATGTTCTTATTTATACAATTAGTTTCTATATACAGTTTAAAGTACTGACAAAATCTACCCTTCAATATTTCCTTAATAATGTAATGTCCGAAAATGTTCATGAGCTTGCGAAACATATAAAAATGAAGTTTAGATTAGATTACATGCCAGTTAGTATCACGATAGGCTAACTGCACTGCGAGCCTTCTGAATCTATTGTAGATTGTAGATCCTCATTAGTACTGCACTGTTCCAGATTTGATCAGTTAATTAGACGCCATATCATTAACATAGCACTATGCATGTAGCATTCAGATTTTGAGTTCCTGCCTCCAAGGAATTGAACCCTCGCCTTTGTTAAGCCTTCACAGTGGCATAAGAAGTGCAACGATGTTTTTCTCGTGCTTTTCATCCAACCGGTATTTGGATTCTTCTACTAGGTTTAAGTGCTTCATTTCTCCATATCACGGCTAAAACAGCAATGTTCTGCTAGGAGATTCATCCTATGTCCTTACTGTTGAATTGAAGCAGATTATATGCGAACTCAAGCTTTTGCCATTTTATGTCTATAAGTTTTGATTAGCTATTTCACCATTCTAAATAAATACTGCAGATATATTCTTATATGGATCGCCTTATGCGTTTTCTAGCCACACCGCAAATCGCTCTGAAACTACTCAGAAATTAGCAGCAGCTTTTCGGGATGGTATCTCTGCCTTCTTATTTTCATTATACGTTGGTTGTTCTGGTACCCACACTAGGTTCATCTTATTTTAGTTTCCAAAACAAAGTTCGCACAATACCAACTTTTCTAGTATCCTCAATTTTATTTACTACACCCGTAAATGATCGAGAGCTCTATAAATATAAAAAACGAAATTCTAAGGTCAAATGGTTCTTTGCTTTCCAACTGATTGCTTTGCAGCCATAGTATCGAAATTGAGAAAGACGTCAATAACAGGAGTATTGACTTCTTCCTTTTTCTCAAATTTCATCAACTTAGAGATTGACTTACCATTGAAAAAGAGTTACACATGTATTTTCATGATGTGTACACCAGAAAGGGTGAGTACCTATTACCAGGAATTCTAAACTTTCATCGCCTATGCCGTAAGAGAGGAAAAGAGTGATGCTTCAAAGTTTTGACTTACATTCAGTTCATCGCTGAGGTTGATTCCTGTAAATGAGAAATTATTATTAGTGTTGTGTTTTGGCAGTATTACTAACTATTCAATACATCTAATTAATAACAATAGGATGAGTGAAACATACAGAGTCCAACAGCCAAATTGAATTTATTTACTATTTCAGTAACTATGTATATTTATAATAAATTCTGAAACACGTTAACTGTTGACTATAGAATGACTTCCTGCAACCAAAGTTAGACCGCAAGGCTATACTGACGAGTCTAACTATAGCAAGTCTGATCCATATTGGGGAGCATCGACTGAAAAAAATCCTTCTATTGAACTCTAAGAGTTATTCGAAAAAAGAAATTTCATATTAACTTGATTGAAAAATAACAGCATATCGACCCGCTACTGCATTATTAAAATATTTTCAACTCCAGTTATATCCAGACAAGCATTTTCATTCAATAATTGAAGTCCTAATAATGTACTATTTACAACTACAGATAACTGTCATATCGACTTGAAACTTTCAAAGCTAGGTGGATGACAAACGTATAACACGATAACTTTCTTAAGGTTCACTAAACTTGCTGGTGAAGCACTTGTGACCTCTAGTGAGAGCTGATAGGAATTGATTGTCGACTCGCTCGGCCACAATAGGCCCGTTCTTACAGTTTATGTATTTCAAATGCCAAGCTTACTCATTTAAAAAAAATCTCCTTAAGATAGGAACTATTTACTCGGTATAGATATACGAGCCCATTGCTAACAAACAGGTCCATTGAATGGACGTTATCTAAGAGCATTAACAGAAATCTGGGTTCACTACATCAAAAAGATCAGGTACTTCTCTATAGCCGTATTGTTAAACGACTAGTAAATATAAAAGCGGAAATGCTAGATGGGAGGTCTTGCCATTTAACCTGCAGTATTACGGAGGAGGTATAACTTTGAATTCGATACTATTGACTGCAATGGTCGTATGTTTTATTCGCCTATTATTAGAAACAAATGGTACGATAGAAACAGTTCTTTGGATGTTTATGAAACATAATTCAATACTCTGCTCATGCAGGTTGCGATAGGCACCTTGTTGCCATTCAATGCAGCCATTATGTGTAGAAATGCAAAACCCCCACATTTCCAGTTTGAAACCAAGAATGATATAAGCATATACAGACCGCTTCTTATAAGTGGGCCATCATACTGTCAAATTAGTTAATATAGCTCCCTTCGTCCAGAGACAAAACCACAAAAATATAAATTGTAAGAGGATAGGCATTATCGAAACTCGATTTATTGTACATATATATATATATATTGATGATACTCTGATTATTACAATGATATGGTTATGTTAATAAATGCTGGTCTCTAGAGTAAACTGTTTTCATGGTTTTATACTTTTTGGTGCATTGTACTATAATCATTTCCAGTTCATACAAACATTTAAGGCACCAAGAATTGGCCAAGCAAACCAACATAAACAAATATTCTTGTCAGAGTTTACAGGTATGTGTGGACAGTATATTGATTCACAATGATGTAATTTCCATGTGTGCTGTGATTTAACTGGTTGTGATTAATTAAATTTATCTCATCATCTATCAGATCGATCTGTTTATTTGGGTTGTGTGTCAATTAAAATTTATTGGAGTTGGGCGACATTCCGTATAAATCAAACAATTAATCGGATTATAATTGTACTATTTAGATAGGGGTATTGCTAGATCTTGAGCGCAGATTGAATTGAAGCTATGCTGACAGGGCACTTGATGGGTAGATTTCACTATAACAATCTGGTAGTTTGTTGAAGTGGAATGTGCTATATTGAATTAGAAATAATTATCTTTGGTATAAGTATTTATATATTTTAAAAGTGTACTATTTCTGTACTTGTATAAATTGTGGATATTCCAAATATAACACCAAATAATACAATATCTCTATTTTGATATTATTCGCATAAACAATATTTTCTCAGCCTCAGTAAAATATGGAGCGAACGATATTTCAACAAAAAAGTTCATTAGTTTGTATGTTGCTGTTCAACTTATTCAAACATTTTGTATACCAAATTCCGCCTTTCCATACACTGAGACACTATATAGGAGATTATTAGCATCTTCAAATGAATGAGCAGCTACAAATTTACTCCCATTCGGAAACATAAGGAGATGTCATACTCTATGGTTCAACGAATTTCCCGGGTACTTAGAAGCTTGAAACTTCGCGCACTACTCACCGACTCCGACTCGCCAAGTGTCAAATGAGAAACTGGAATAGAGTTAAGTATGCATGCGTCTTAGAGCAAATATGACAGATCTCTGTAGGTGGTTGCCTCCAGCTGTAGTGGTTGCCGTGACGAGCAGCCGGACATGCTTTCAAGATACTTGGACTACCACGGAGGGCGCCGTCAAACTTCCTCTCAACTGTGTTCTTTAGATTACTACATAAAAAAGCTGATCTTCGCGTGCCTGTCAACACAACAGCCCATAGGATTAGTACTTGATTCGATGTATAGGACCCTTCAGAAGTATGACGAGTTACATTGGAGGGTGTGCGCCCTTTGCCAAGCCAGATTATGGCGCTTTGGAGGCAGGTGAATGCTTCCTGTTCTGTCTTATGTAATGGAAGGCCATAGCGGGATATTTGGAGGTAAATTACACTATCTCTGCTCCAAAACACGTCGTGGGGCACACACGAGTTATTCGACAATCCACAGGGACAGAATGTAGATTTGTCTACAATCTACATCATCCATATCGAGCCTGACTTCCATGTGCTAGGAGGCTATCGTTCGACTCGATATGGGAGGTAGATTGCACCGCTTCTACCTGTGTCATTATGTAGAGCAGTGTCACCTCGAAAAAGTCTTCACAAAATCTGTGTCGAGGTACGTACCTAGATAGATCTATCGACCAGCCTGTGTGGCGAGTCAACAGATGTAATCTGTGTGGAATTCTGTTGGCGGGTGTACTCTTTAGTGAAGCCAAGATGCACGTTTTGCGATCCGAGTGGCACCTGTGGGTTCGCGCTTTCCTCTGCTGTGCTCAGATGCGGATGAGCACCATGCGATGGTGCTCCGAGATTGCACCTGATATTTTCTAGAGAAAATACTGAAATCATCCCCAAACTATGTAGGAGGCTCTTGATGTATTTTGAATACATTCTGGGCATTACTGCATTGGTTGGTGATAATACCAGTATCATAGCAGCTATGCTTCATAATAGCTGCATAGTAGAGTTGTGCATGTCATGTGACGGTTGAATGTGGAGGTTACTCAGAGACGTTTTTCCAAACGCATGCTTGGTTCAGACATTCGATCCTAGCGCTAGAAACTTGACTCAGAGTCTCCAAGTGAGTGAATTTCCAACACCTCCTGACAGTAACGCCCAGGCCGAGATATTATTGCTTTTCCCCCGTAATCAAAGTACACAATACAAGGGCGATGCGTTACGTAAATTATTTTCTCATTGGTATTGCTTCTCTAATTTCTCTTATTGCCATTTTTGTTGGCCCACAAATTTCCTTATCTATATTCTACCTGACTACTATTTCGTCCCTACTCATGTATAGGGTGAATCTTTACAGGGTGACATTCTAACAAAAATACGTTGAAAATAATTCGTATGCTTACATGCTTTAGATGTAACAATGAGTTAGCATACAATTCATAGAAAATCAGTAAAGAAAACCATAATATATCTTAGCATCATGGAATGATACCTTATTACTAATGGCCTGTAAAATGTACATGTTATAGATTTAAAATGCGTCACTTGTAGCGTTACTAAGATTCCTGAAATATATTTTTAGATACCTTATCACAAGAAATAGCTGTAAATAACGTAAGACTGAAAACATGCAGTCATAAGAAGTGAAACAATCAAGAAAAGCTTTCGAATTATTTATGAATGTTATGAGTAACGCCGGTTCAACGAAATCGTGCTGCGTCTTCGTAGTTCGTGACATTGCCAAGCAACACGATAAGCGTGCAAACAAAGGTGTCCGATAATTCTGATTTCACACTATAAACAGACAGATGCTCGCCGCTTGCTTTTTATTTTGCTTATAAGCGGTCTTGTTCGTGACGTTGTTATTATGAAGCTTCAATATATAATGCGATTCATCCTGACCTGTTAGTAGTAATATAGTGCCCAATAAATAATCAAAAATACTGAAAGACATCTAACAACAACAACAAGAAACATATCAATCACCAAGAACTATTCATACATACGTAGATGCACAACTGGCTTACATTTATTTTGGTATCCCTCCAAATATTTTTGACTTTCTGACAAATGAACAAAGCTTCGACAAAAAAATAATAAAGAATATGAACAGCAGTTACTGAGATTACGCAGTGACAAAAAGGTTGAGAAAATAAATGACTGGTTAGCCATTATTTATCATATTTTTAGGAGCTACTTTGTAACCCAGGATATAGCTGAACCTAGTCCTTTAGTTAAAGTGCCATATTATCGGTAGTTTCCAAGATTTATGTATAGTAGTGGCTAGAAGTGTTTCACACATGCATAAATAGTAAAATTAAAAGAGGATGTCACAGATTTAGATTACGTTTGCTATGCGCTGCTTGAAAGTCCAGAATATAATGTTCAAACCTGAAAGATCAGTGTAGTGGTATCATGAAGAACTAAAATCCTTTACGCCAGATCTAATTCTGAAACTGAAATGAAAAATTTCAAACGTTTCTTCTCATGGATGAAATTACTCTGCTCGACCGTGTGTCTGGATTGTGGGAATCTGAGCAATTAAATTGAAACACGGTGGGAAATCAACAAAAGCCAGCAGACAGAGGCTGTAAATGGCTCCTACACTCATATTTACCAGCTCAGTACCGCCATTGTTACTCCGTTCTGAGCCAAAATACCGTCCGCGCACACATGCATATTCAGCTCAATATACATAAAACAGCACTGGACCCAGCAGCGTAGTTTCTGTGATTCTCCAATCTCAAATACCAATTGAAAATAGTAAATATTGTTAATTTTATATTATTACAGGAATTTAAAGCAACATGCGGTTTGCCGAATAGATTTATTAACGGTTCACCTTCATCGGCAGCGCTTATCAAGGAAAAAATATGAAAAAATAAATTTTGTAATTATAATTACATGTTTATCTGCTTTCAAGGGAGTTGTTGACTGATGTGGCGATGCATTATGTGTACCATCTAGATTTGTCAACTATTTAAATGGATAATCCATCGACAAGCTTTTCATACTAGTTCGTACTAAGTCTTGTTGTGGAATGCTATTTAGTCAATCGAACGTAGTATTGATTGAACATAGAATAAATTAACCAGGCAATCAGACAACAAAGAGAATAAAATAAATCTGCCTGTCTACCTCAGGATAAGTTTGATAAATATTCAGTAATTTACTCAAAGGAGAATTGCGGAGGTAGAGAAATACTTCTTACCGTCCCCAATGAAGTAAATTCATATTTTTGAGCAACAAGGGAGTATAAAAACACATCTTTTAGGTTCACCAATTTATAAAAACGATGAATTGTAAGTCATATGATCAGATCAATATTTTTCATAAGATGACAGAGACAAGAGTAATGATTTTATTTCTATAATATATAATAGGGCAAAAATTCGCGTAGCTTATATCTTGGGTTGTATTTATCTCTGGACCATTGAAGTCATTGTAAAAGCATTCTGTTGTTACACTTAATAACAAAATTAGGCTTTCTCACTGCTCTATTGGCTGGGCTTGATCTACTAAGTCGCAAACATGCGACGACAGAATTGATCAAGGAGAAAATGTAAGCACCGTTGTCCCTCAAACTCATGCCAAGGGCTGCCAATGCTGCTAGGCGTGTGCTTGTAGTCGGACATAACGTTTTACAGCTAGGTAATTGATTATCCTCCAACATACCGTATAATGTTTGTGGGTCGTTGTTTTCGGGGACCATGTCGCTCGCCCGCGAGCGTTGCATCTATAATTAAAGACATTTATTGGTTTGTTATGCTAATTGCAACATAGTCAAATGAGACCACAAAGTTAATTATGCCACTGTAATTTTATATTTGTCTCTCTACAATGTAGCAGGATAGAAAATGGTATTCTTCACCCTTAACTAAACGTGTCTAATTGCAACACTTTCCGTGCAAAAAGACGTAAAAATTGTGTAACTTATGATGTGATTCCTTTGCTTCATCTGGCCAGTAACCAATATTACCACTAAAAAAACTTTACTATTGTTTCAGCCAACTTGGCAGCATTTTCAAAGTACGCAGTTGCTAAGAGGAAATGTTTGAAGTTACGATTATTATTCCATTGACATTCATATATTAACTATCTCTAGGATAAGTGGTTTGCTCTCAAATTAGAATTTAGTGTCAACTAGTACGGGGTACTCCAATACCGAGGGATGCATTATTGTAATTATCAAAAATTCTAGTGCACCATTCTGTACTTCCCCTCCACGTATAGTTCATACTATGAGTCCTAATTAAAAAAAGCTCATTCTGGTTCAGTTAAAAGTCAATGTGATGATACTGCAACTCCAAATTCACCTTGTACTATGGAATGTTGCAGGGGCGGTCGAAACTTCATAGCGATTTCAATTGAAGGGGAGGACAAGTGAGGTCAAGAGATACACTAACGTTTCGTGGTTGCTAGAATACAAAAAACATAATGAAGAGCAATAATTTGGAGCTCGGAAACAAATCAGACATCAGCGGGACTCAAACCGTGCATCTCCGTGATTTCGTCAATAGCATGTTATCACCATAACGTCCTGTTATAGTTTCTTGTTAACACGCTGTGTGGAGATATAGGTTAAGTCCAGGTCACAAAAATATAAATAATTACATTAGTGTTTTAGAATTCAATATATCTCCACTCAGCCGTATCCAGAAATATCATTTTCTAAAATAGTGCGACAGCGTTACCTTTTACAAATTAACATTTAGAAAACTTTTCAATCGCAGTCTTTCCATAAAAAATTGCAAGTACCTTTTTCATTATAGCTCTATCAACTTTGAAAAATTCTATTCATTTTTTGAATGATGCTCGGATTATATAACAAATGCTAAAAACGATGCTTAGGCGATCTTGAAAATGAAAACTTTTTGGCCATTTCTGTAAACATTCCTTACATTTGTCATTTGGGAGATTCCTTTTTATTCATAATGATAGAAGGCCTTCGAAAATGCCGGAAAATTAGGTTTGAGCTATTTAATGTTTAATTACTTCATGATACTGAGCTAATTTGTGATAATTCCCTACTTCACAAGTATGGCAGTGTCTTAATTTGATTTTTCAAAGTGGTAATTTTCAAGCTATCAAGAGGTCACCTATGACATTGGAGACATGACAAAATTCTCAGATTTACAGCACTTATACGTAATATTGAAAGAAAATTTGGACGGGAAGCTAAAAAGTACTGTTACTGTGAAAAGAGATATTACGGTTGATTGTGATGGAAATATTTTCGCCATCTGCGAAGTTCCTTGAATCCTCAACAACTCCCCGCATAAATGTAATATAATTTTGACACTCGTACTATATTAATTATACATATTCCGTATCAACTCAAAAGAGACCCGAGGTTGGAAAATACCTAAATTAACTTTTTCAACTGAATAGAAGTTTTAAAAAAATTATGCTAGATTAGTACTGATGCTAACTTATTGCATATGATGGATAGATTCATCGATTCCATTGAGAATATTACAAATGTTGAGCGGTGTTTTGGGATGACGATCGTATTGTGACGTTGAAGACAAAGGGTTTCGATTTGCAAGCAGCTAAGTACATCCGGTAGTCCCCAGGACGTCCTTGCTTGGTCCCAGTGACAATGCAACGGTAGCGAGAGCATACGTTGAGCAACACGTGCCCCCACAGGCACACGATCTGCATATGAATGACGATCCGTCGTCGTCGCAGCACGTTCTCTTCACTTTACTCCACGCCTCCCCTGTCATACGCAGCAGGCGACGCCCAAGCCTGCGTACCAGTTGACAGTGGTGGAACCACGAGACATGCAGGAAAAGTCACCAGACAGCTAAGCGCAGAATCTAATCCATTAGAAAGTGGAAAATGCCAGATAGCTCACTCAAATGCAGAAAGCCTATCGTGCCTCATAAGCGATTTGAGAGTACGAATGTCTATTCACATCTACCTTAAAACGTTGTAGATTTAACCACCGTGTAACAAACTCCCCAGTAGGTTTGCAACAACGCACAGTTTCTCTAAAGGAAGTACTTTTGGAAGTGAATTATTCAGGGCATTGTACGCTCGATCTGGTGAGAATGCGTCCACTACGATGCTCCTATGTTTCCTGTACTGGCAGCTCTCGGTATGTATCTATAGAATAAAGACAAGTCAATCACCCTTTTTCGATGTTCTAGACAATGGAGGTCCTTTGTGAAGTCAGGCACATCCCCTAGACGTATTGCTGATTGCCCCCAGAAGCTTTAGGCAGTGCTATGGAACGCATTCATGTGACGATGATCTGATCTAGGCCTTGTAGAGTAGCAGTAGTTGTTCTGGAGAATACAATTTCCTGGAGCAAACTTCCAGCTTCTCCAGAAGCTGGATGGATGATGGTATTTGGCGCCCCTCCATCTCTATGGCTGGTAGGCAAGCATCGACTTCTTTATCAGGCTTGTTCTCTGAATTTTCTTTTATAGATCCCATTCCATAATACTCTAAATGTCCTCATTAATCTCAACAACAACCTGTGCTTGTCAAAATAAAGTTTATCTAGATGGTAGTGATTTTCCCGGATCCATGCAGGAAATAAGGGTGTTTTCATCTGCGAAACTGTAGATGTTATTTCCAACGGTTCATTGATGTACAGCAAGGAGAGCGTTTGAGACAGGACAGATCCCTGAGGAACACCCGCGCCAATGGTAGACTCATAGATAGCATATCCATCCTCCACCAAAAAGAAGGAGCGATTCCTGGGAAGACTGTCCAACGATTGGCATAGATCCGGTGGCAGCCCATAGAAAGAAATCTTGATCAAAAGTTTCTCATGCCACACTCTACAAAAAGCTCTCCATATATCGAGTGTGAGGACTCAAGACTCTCCATGTGTTCATGTCTTCTCATAGTGGGTGGCTATACCGTTTATATTCTGCTAGCTGGAAACTCATGCTCTGTCTGAAATTTTATGATGTATCCTCCCAGCATTTATCGCCCCTTTTTACATGAAATAACTGGTAAAAATTGGAGATTTAGTTGTCTGTTGTTGATGATTGGTATTATTTCACGTGGTAGGATTTTAGTCCAAATTTATCACTCCTTCAATAACAATCTAGCATCTGTGACGTACTCAGCGACGTCAATTAAAAGCATTCGAAAAATTGTTTACTTCCGTGTGAATTAGATATGCACCCGGTATTTAAACATGTAGGTGCATTTTGAATATCAATTAATATGTTTTGTAACAAAAATAATTATTTTAGATGTCCGTTCTGCTTATCGCTATTTATTTCCGCGTCTGGCCTCATCAACTGCTGTCACGATATTTATGAATTTAGCAGAGTATATGATGTGAGAATGGATTTGAGTAATACATACATACATCTAAACACATTTAAAATGTACACAATGTTGTATTTCCAATAACGCGTATAGTTGACGTTTCTTCAACTTCTGATTAAGAATTTTCAAACTCAACAAAAAATAATCCGTTGCTATTTT
This sequence comes from Bruchidius siliquastri, assembly GCA_949316355.1. Lineage (NCBI taxonomy): Eukaryota > Metazoa > Arthropoda > Insecta > Coleoptera > Chrysomelidae > Bruchidius > Bruchidius siliquastri. Next base: position 23,403,650 of record OX438536.1, on the reverse strand, counting down.
AATTAACATCTATCAATGAAATTAATTTTGATTCCATGCTGGGAAGTCCATTCCACTTCATTTGCATGGTGTAACCTGCATCATAACAAGGGTATGTGGACGATTCTATACAGGGGATAAGCCATTTTAGCACTCAAATGTACCCGAAAATGGCACAAATTGCATGACAAATCTGAGAAAATATGTTTCATCAACTGTAGGGTTCAAACCACGCACCCCCTCGTACTACCAATTAAACTACGCAGGTACGTCTAAATGGATATGATGATTGACAGCAAAATGATCTCGAGGCATTCTACCCAACACGTCCAGACTGAGGAACGTGCATTCCTGGCTCGATTGGTTTGATCCACAAACCAAAAATTGAGTGTTTCCAATCTCGTTGTAGGCTAGATCTTTTTGTAATTTCTTTATCGTCCCCATCTTGCAGAATAGCAACTTATAACTTTCTCTCTTGAATCACGATAAATGATAAATCATGTTTCCTGACGTCATGTTGCATTTTCAGGCATCCATTGTTACGCCATTGTGTTTGCTGCCTGTTCGGTAACTGTTTCCTGCAGACACGACCCCCGTCGATTTACAACAGTCGTACGAATGAGCTGCTTGTTGGCGAATCGGCTACTATGGATATCAGGACGGGAGGCCACAGATATACGCAATTGGTATGACGTTGTCAAGATCGATTTTTCAAAGGTAAATCTTCACTCAACGCCTTAAGTTGGACATGGATGGAAGAACAATAGATAATAATGAAGCCTCAACTGTCACTGTCGAAATTCCCTCATTTAAGTTAGCTAACTGGCGCTTTCCTGTTAACTTGTCTTTACCAACTAGTTAGGAATGATATATTTCGAATGTAATGAGATTTTTCCTCAGGTTTTTCAAATATGATTCATACTGATGTAGAACCCGCAACCGCATAAATACCGTAAATATTTTCATTACATCACGGCCAACATAGGAATAAAAATGTAAAACCGTACATTTCACACAAGCTACACTATTTTCATGGTGCCGACAAAGATATAAATATTAAAAGGGTTGTTTGCAATCCTGCCATGCCACTTTAGCAGGGTTGGATTCAGTAAAAAGGAAATTGTAATATACTTATCTGAAAACCGATAAATTATGTTTTTCTTACAAACTACAAACTTTGAAAAGATTACGGTTTTTTGTTGTGGAAATTGACTCCCTCAAAGCAGCCCTTGGCATGGAGCTATAAATTTATTCCAATGTTTTGAGAAGAAAAGTAGAAAGTCTAATGATTATAATATCTGAACTACCAGAAAATGACAAATAGTTACTCCTATACTCCTTACATGAATCGTAAAATGGATTTTCAATTTTATGAGTTTTTTGCAACTTTTCTTGTCTAATGTCGGCCCTGACCTGCGCTATACATAATTTTAATTTAAATGCGAGAGAACTCCACTATTTAATGTAAAACATTTATTTTCTACTTCTGTATACATGGAATGTTAAATATGAGAATATTCCGCGTAACAGTCATTTCGAATAACATTACTCTGGGCTAGGCTGCTTTGTACGGCGTTTTAATTATGAAAATTCCTCCTACAGACAAAGCGGCCCTCAAAAAAGAGGCGCGCCCTTGATGTTGTACATCATGGTGGAGTATTAAGGTAACTTGGGCATTTATACTGCAGTAATTCTCCTTCAAGTTAGCTCGTTTAGTGCAACGTGGAATTAAAATATTTGCTGTTTCGGAACAAACAATGAGTTTGGAGGCTCAGTGTAGATTTGATTGGAAGTGGACATAGCAAGCAAATGTAGTTGAATATTTCTTCATGAAGTACCTACCTATATTCTTGGTAGCTATGAATAGTAACAACAGCGCCACCCTTTTTTGTGTTAACTTTCATTCAAAGAGCAACAACAAAGAACAAGGCTCACAGTTCCAAAATTCTGTTACTTTCGTCAACATGTTTTTTTATCTTATATTTCTATTGGCCGATACATCGTGGAAACCACAGGGCAAGTTTCATAAGTTCTCATCCTTCAAAATAAATTTAGACTGATTTGGAGTCTAGAAGATATTAAGCTTGAACGGCTACTACTTCATGCGGTTTCTGATTATTCCTCCAAGGCGTCTGGTCCGATTTTCAAAGAAGTAGTATTTCGTGGGCTTTGCTTAGCAATGAGTTAGCAACAATATTTTGCTATAATCAAAGTAGTGATTACAGAGTTATAAAGAGGCTAATGATTGATGGTCACACAGACAGACCGGCAGATGTGGGATAATAAACGCCGAAAAATATAAAGGTCTGGAGTATTATCATGGTTAAAATCTCTTTGTCTATTGGCGTTACGTAATATTAGCAAAAAAATCACGATTAGGGGGCTGCGTTAACATAATAATTTTAATTTCACAAATTCCTCGAAACGTTTAAGCTGGTTAAGGAGTCTATCCATGCCTCCTTCTCTTAGCCTTCCGTAAATCATCCTAATTCCTAGATGTGGGTCACATCTACAACCACCTTTAGGACCTCGGCCGTCTGCACTTTGGCCAAATGATGAGTTATCGTCCGAAATAAATGCCCAGCTTGGGTATTCCAATTACCTGATGATTTACGGTTATCGTCGATATTGTTTTCGCGATATTGGAAGTTTAGTTATGTTTCGGCTTGTGTAGCCGGGCAAGGTGAATGGATTTCTGCTGGATAAAGGGGATAACGGGCCAGGCATTGAGACTACATCCGGGATCAGCGAAGGGATAATGAAGAATGGATACAATTTCAGGGGTGTAGGGATAGGCTTAGTTGTACGGAATTGAAAAGTGAATAATTTTTCTCCTCGAATGCAATCTGGGAGGTGGTATGTTAAATTGTTTTTCTTTACAATAGCAGGAAGGCAATATATCAGAGAAAGATCATAGAACGAATAATTTATATACAAAAAGACTCCTATTGCTGCATTCAAAGTGTTCATTTTTTGATAAATTCATGGGTATTATGGTCACAAATGTATAAATAACGTCTATTTTTTCTCATAATTGCATATGCCAGTATATATAACAAAGAAAAATAATATTTTCTCCCACTGCATCTTAAATATATAGATGGGTCTGTTTTATGCATAATTTCAAACACTTTCTTTTAGAAAGAGTTTTATTTGTGAAACTGTGTGAAAGCTACAGTACTTTTTATCTACATGATGGAAAAGTTCCACCAAGTGAGAGCGTCTATAATCTACATATTTATTAAAATGTATATCATACCAAGTAATATACTTAATGTGGATGGAGGATGTTTACCCATATTCGGGTCATATTTCGTCAAGCTTTTGAGGATTAACATCAACAATAACCTAACCTGGCGCAATCATATTGATGGGCTTGCTAGGTAGGCATCCCTAAAGTTCCGGTCCTCTTCCGCTCCAGAAAATGATATTCACCGGAAAGCTTGTACTACTACTAGACTCAGAATCAGACCATCTTGGTATGTTACTTGGAACTTTATCTGGACTCATTGTAGCAAGCAGCAATACCGTGAACGCGCCTAGCATTACAAAAGACTCCAAAGTCTGGAACATCAACAAAATGCGGCTGACCTCTTTCCATTCTATGGAACACAGTGTATGTTCGACAAAGCTGTCGTATACAACGTCAAGTCATCAATACGACGAACAGTCAAAGTGCTTAATAAGCTCATCCCCACGAGGACACAAGAAACTTCTTCCAAAGGTGATTATGTTATTATATTGGAGAACATCAACGTTGTGTATTCAGCAGCGGAGGAGTTTATTTTCTGATAGAGTTTCTAGCGTTTTGAGGAAACGAGATAATGTGAAAATATATTTATTCTCTCACAGCGCTTTTCCCATACTGCCTTTGTGAGAGGTTATCTATAAAAAATATATAGATGACGCATATTCTTATGTACCTACACACTATCGCTGTTGTGTACAAAAAAAAATTGTCGGTGTGTGATTGACCTTATGCATGTACTTGTACATATATAGATATCACGATTAAACTCATCTCTCTCCGTTTTATGTACCGTGGGAACATTTTTGTCAGGTTACTTGGTGGTAATGCCTTTAGGGTTTTAGGGTTGCTCTCTCATGGGAACTTTCAAGATAACATATTATTAACTTATTCAATATAATGGCGGAAGTTTCTAATTTTCTGGTACAGGTTTTCTGTTGGGAACCCTCAAAATTTAGTATGCTTTTAGCAAAATGGTTGGATACTTTAAATTCACAGCAGACTGTATTAAAATTTCATCGACGATTACCTAGTGGAGCAGGTGCGCTCGTGGTATAACATATTTACTGCTTCCAAGAGATAGTTTCAGGAATACTGGATGCTATTTTAGAAGTGCTAATCGCATAAGTGAAACATATTTATCTAAAATCTCGAGTAGGTTATTAAATATGTTTAACACACGGCGCGATATTACTCTTATATATTTTATGGCCCAAAGCATTTGCGAGCCATCTGTGTATCTCTCACATATGAAGCACTGATAGTGGTAGTGGTGTAGTTTGTCTCGTAAAATCAAAAAACTTTGGTTTCTACTCCAAGAATTGCTTTCGTTGAATAATATCATGATTTATAAATACGTATCATAATGACTTGTTGGTGCCTAGCTGATTCTTCACGTCACTTGTAATTTTTTCCTGCAGAACGGACCATAGCACAAACACCAAAAAATATTGAAGTGATCATGATTAGTTTTTGGAAAATTTCGATACAAAAAATCAAATTAAAAAATTTTTGGGATTAAAATGAAATAAAACACCCAAGTTCCATACGTGAAGGAATTTTAACGGAAGGTAGGCGGAAACCAAAATGCTGATATTTCAGAAATTAGAATCAATCGCGGTGCAAGAACATGGGCCGATTCCAAAATGTATCTATAAGTATCCTTATCACACTTTTCACAAGAAAATATATTTTGTTACCTCTCTGATAATATTGTAGGAACTCATAAGATTGCATATACTTCGAAAAGCGAGTTTTAAACTTACTTGATATTTTACTCATTACATCATCATAATTCTGCCAAAAACTCTGACCCTTTTTTGGTCTTTCATAATTAACTCCTACATATATAAATTCATAATTTCACTCACGGTACGCCCACCCCCTTACTCTCTCAATTTTTTATTATGCAAACTTTTGTGAATTAAAAATAACAAAATTCAGTCATGATTGTTGGAACAGTATCAGACTATAAAATAGCATATGATTCACTAAATTTTACCTATAATATAATTTCCAAATCGCAGTTAAATATAATCTGGACGATTCCTTTCCTTCCAGGAACGCTACTTGCAAACAAACAAGCTTGTAACCTGTTAATAATGCTTCCAAATTAAGCATCTGTGTAGTTGAAAATAGTATTAAACATCTAAATTGATGTTGTGGACTAAAATCAAATCAAAGCAAACCTTAAAATCGAGTATTATAATGGAGCATGTAAGATAGATTCAATGAAAGCTCCATGGAGGCAACTCCGTCTATCGATGCCTCCACAACAAACTAACGCTGCTCAGTCGAAGGCGACCATCATAAATCATCAGTGTGTATATCCCTCCTCGGCGTGGTGCGGCAGAACTTCGCCAACTTCAACTTCCTGTGTGCTTTCATATCTGAGCGCTCCGATCTCTAACTGCGGCCATGTTAACTCCTTGGCCGTATCGCTAACATCGTCGTTTCACCCATCCAGAGATAAACACGGCTTTAGTGCAGTCAACAATATCAACCAGTTGTATCAATCGGTGTAATGGACTTCCTCATCATTTCCGAGACAAACACTAAAGATCATCCGTGTTGTTGGTCCAAGTGCTCCTCTTTGGTAAAACTTCCATAGCAGTCAAGTTGATTATTATGTATAATTCACGCAGGCTTACACTTTTTTAGCACTGTAAATCTCGTTTCACTATACATATATTGATAATCGTATTCAATATGACGTCGCTGGATGGTATTTTATTAAAAAATGTATTTGCTATGCCAAGCTATGCCAAGCCATGCTAAGCCATGCTAAGCCATGCTAAGCTATGCTAAGCTATGCTAAGCTATGCTAAGCTATGCTAAGCTATGCTAAGCTATGCTAAGCTATGCTAAGATATGCTAAGCTATGCTAAGCTATGCTAAGCTATGCTAAGCTATGCTAAGCTATGCTAAGCTATGCTAAGCTATGCTAAGCTTTGCTAAGCTTTGCTAAGCTAAGCTATGCTAAGCTATGTTACAAAGCTAGCACCCAATCAGTTTGAAAATATGCACATATAGCATGACAATCTCACTGTAAACCGCCTTTTTTATATCATACTTTTCTCATCAAACAAAACTTGATTATGTAGATTGTAGACGCTTTTACTTGGTGAGACTGATTGATGTTTTATAGAAATCTAGTTTCAACCTGTCTCTACTGCTCCAAGCTTCTCGCCATCTGGTAACGGGTGCCGGAAGTGCAATACCTATAACGACGAATTTTTGGTGTTCCAACTGTACGCATCATTTGCTCAATGATTTTGTGATATTTAGATTTAGAGATTTCCCTCCAAGCATTCATATCATCAAATGGCCTTCACCATATCTGGTTCATCTGAAACTCCATTCTGAATGGTCATATATACTGATAACCGGAGCATTTAATCATGCTTCCAGGCGTATCAATTATATTTAAACAAAATTAATCCTACATGAAGTAACCTCTACATCCCGAGAAATGTGAGACTTCCACAAGGATGCATTGTCACAGTTAAAATACTTATACATTTTGTTATGATTTCCTGCAAACAAGTAAGTCATGCTATAATATAGCACTGGTCTATAGCATCAGAAACCTCGCCATCATGGTCGGCGGGAGTTAACTACAACTTCGGCGACAGAGCGCTGAAGCTCCAGATCGCATAAAGATAACGCTAATAGTGATTTTAACGCCTAAACAGCGCAAGGGCGCGTTCACAGATAATGGCGGCCTTTCTAATGGAATGGAATCGGTCTTGTTATTATGGAAAGTTGCTGACGAGGCGACGATGCCATCAGCACAGTTTCCCCCAGGACCGTTTTGCTTCCGTAAACGGTTGCGGCTAGGTATGTATCCAAGCAAGAAAATGAAATTTGATAGTCAAGATGATGGCAGAGGAGCCGGTGTCTCAAACTAGAATATTTTTCCATTCAAGTAAAATCCTAAATAATTTATGTTTTGATCAGAAAGGAGTACTTGTTGAAACAAAAAATGCTGACAAGAAATGGAACACAACCGATATAACTTTTTCCTTCACTAAGTTGAAATGATCGAATGAATGAACGAGTCATATTGATTTTCAAAACGCAAAAAAACGGGTAATGTCAAACTAAAAAAAATCAGGATTACAATACTTTCTTTGCTTATACGTCACAAAGATCAAGATTCTTACTCTCATTTAATTGAGTATAATTCCTTCAGCAAAATGTAAAGACCACATAGTATTACTATTCTCGAAGCAACTATATAAAAAGAGATTATATTCGAATGAATTGACGTGAAGACTTCGCTTAGATTTCTAGGATTACTTCCAAGTTTCCACCCTATATATTACATTATTGACTTTGAGAATAGATAATGGACAATCCAAATAGTTAAACTGTGAATTAATTAAAGTAGGAATAATTCCGAAAGCTACCGATTAAAAACGAATTTATTCTCTATTCCCAGGATAAATATCTGAGCTCAAGGTACTAAAAAATATTGGTAACAAACTTTGTATTTCCACGGTATATGTTACCGTTTAGTATTTTTGTGTATCTTTCGTTTGACTTGTCCGCTAAATTTGGAGTGAATATCCCGCAGCTTGTTTGTCAGCTAGTTTTGAAACAATTAGGGTATAATGAACTATTGTGCGAGGTACAAATATACCAGCACTGACCAGAATCCTGTTCAACTCGGTTTTCAGATATAGCATGCATTTTTAAGACTACTGTATATTTAAAAAAATGTCTATTTCAATGGAACTGTAGTCAATATCATAGAATTTGAAAGTCATCCTATATTATCACATAAACAACCTGTGTTAACTTCTAGTTATCGTCACTGCACCTTTCACTACTTACTTCTCTTGAATTATACATTTTCAACCCATCGCTCATACACATGCCATGCCATTAAATGCAAAAATATAAAGTTACTTTGTGTGCCATAAGTAGTAGAGTCACAATGAAACAAACGATGCGGATAAAATATTTCAGGTCACTTCACTTTGCCCTAAATCTCTACTCGACCCCCACGTTCAAATGTCCCTTTTTATTTTTCCAGACTTGCTGAGACATGGTGCTGACAGCCAGAAAAGAATCTGTCTGCATTGTTCCTTGATCTTGGATAATTGTCGAATAACTGTGTTTTTTATCAGAAAACGAGAAGATAATGAGAGTGTAGATTCAACAATATTATTTATTATGTATTTATGCGTTATATAAACATGAAACCAAGACAACATTGCATACATGTGGGCTGACAGTCCGACGATGGTTTAAATATAAATCAAAACGCGTCACTGGAAGAAAGAGTTTTATTTGTGAACTCTGTGTAAATTGCATAAACCTTATATCTGAAAGTACATTTCATCTATGTCATAAAAGCATACATTTTGTGAAAACGAAGAAGATCAAGAAATAGTCACGTAAGTAGTTACTACATGGACAGCTATAAATAAGTCTCATATTTACTCTTACTGTTTAATAAACGAATTTGAAGGGTAATAACATTCGATCAAGCTTGCATAAAAATGCAACCTACCACCCCCTGTCTGCTACTATATTTTTCCTCGTATCGTGTCATTTTCGTGTGGCCCAACCTTTGCCTTTACGTGACATCGCTACAGAGCACCCGCTTCCATGGACGTGCATATGTTCATTCTATTTGAAATGGAGTGTTATTATTGATAGCTTAAAAGGGCACTATGATGTGATATATTCTACAGTCTTTTATGCAGCACCGATATGGCTGAGAGTCTTACGAGTTCCAAAATCGGACAGCATGTTGAGTGGAGCATAACTAAAGGCACTTCAAATTATAACTGATGATTCTCCAATATCGTATTACTGGCAGACGCGAGTAGCAGCTTTTACGATGTGGATATACAAACTGTAAGCACTGGGGTAGCGAGGAGTCAAACTCAATATGCTGTAAGGCATACGGGCTAGAGCGGTAGAGCGTTGTCTAAGATGCTCAAACTTAGGTAGGCTATGACCAGCAGCGAGTGTAAATGAAAATATACACTCAACCCACATTGTTTCATTATATGCAGGAGGTCCTCCAGACATGTTAAATCCATAATTTTACTTCTCACGTCATTATGCAACGGGAGTAGCAAATAAATCGAGAAACTCCTATGACTACGGCTATGTTCACCGTACCTATAGACACGCCTAGACACGACTGACGTGTAAATATTAATAAGGGATGGACTGATGAGCTCGTAATATACTGTAATAGGCACACAGGGACGTATGTTATCGTTTTACGTACTGCGCAATTTTATATACCGTGTAAAACTCATGACTGCCTCTAGCTGGTTTAACCACGAGCTAAGCACTTGCAATTTACTTACATTACTAGACATTCAAAGAAAAGGTAATCACCAGGATATTTTTGAGTTTTCCGTATACTGTCCAGGAGTATGGCATGTCGAGTAGAAGCAAGAATGTATTCTAATCGTGGACAATGTTGCACCTAAGATACATAGTCAACCTACTTGACGCCGTTTTCATTAGGGTTAATACCACTTCCATTATTGTTTCTTGGAATTTATCCTGTTAAAATATAGTAATCTACAGTAGTAGTTGCTAAAACATAAGTAGAATTAACAAGCACACTTATCAAAACTGGTTTCAAATGTTCAAGGTTTCGACGATCACCGCAACCACTGCCCTGTATTTGGAAAGAAGAAAGCTTTTCCATCCTTGAAATAACACTACATAGTGTCAAAATTTGCTTGAATAAGACAGTTGGTGAATTTCAGAAAAAATAACAAACATTCATAACTTTAGCTTACAAAAAACTACCTAACTCAAAGTCCTTCTGAAGTAGAAAAATCTAAGACAAAGGGTCATATGATCACATTTCTAAATTTCTAATTTTAATCATCTGTTCACTTTGTCATGAAGCCATCCTAGCATAGCATAAAGCTAAATAGTTGTATCATTTACAAACGAGCTTTGCTGTGCTGTAACAACTTGCTAAAAAGAGGAGCATGTTTTATAGTGATTTTGGAGATCGAAGTTTCATTAAATTCCCATCAAGTTCGGATTCGCTTTCCGTGCCCTAGGCATGCTGACATTAAAAAGATATTTATAGGATGTTGCAAATTCTCTGACAGCTCCAGATAAGATACTATAAGCGAAGAAGCCGGGACGATACAAGACAATCAATTTTTTTCATCCTCGGAACAAAATTAACCTCAGTATCTTATCATGATGGCCTCAATAATATTTGTTATATTTTTTATACTAATACAGAGGAAGTTTATCGATCTTATCGATAATCTGTAGGAAATTAATTGTATTCTAACACAAATATGTCATTTATTGTGCACATAACTACTTAAATCCTTTTATTTTTTTTAAACAAAAAGAAATGCACTTTCTAAGTATTTTGAAATATCGCAGAAAAAAATATGAGCACAATGAGAAATTTTGATTGATACTCAGAAATCAACTTAGTTAATGAGCAAAAAATTGAAAAAAACATTTTGAAAAATTGTTAAGCTTGACATTTTTTACCTTTTTTGACAACCTTAAAGTTATAAATTCATTCTAAAATCAACAGGTCTTTTTATGGAATTTTCTTGGATTTAAAAAGGGAGAATAATTGACCTTACTCATTGATTACAGCCGTGTACCTTGTATCTTGCATTCTCTCTCATGGGCAGCCTTATTTTTCTGGTGTAACAATACATCATAATCGTCATTTTGGATTTTTCAACAATGAAAATGCATCAATCTGTCATCAACCATAATAGTCATAGTAAGTTCTAATTTGAGAGTGGAGCTCTTGTTCTGCAAACAGTTCAATAAATGCTAACAGGCTTTTTCTCTTTCTCATTAAATCTGCATATCATGTCTTTTCTTAAAGATTGTTTCGTCATCATTTTGCTTTGTTGCGAATGAGGTACTATAATGTGGCAAACAACCGGATAGCAGTAAGTATCTTTGTCTGCAGAAAGTGTCTAAATGAGAATTCCTCTCAGATACATAGAAGCCTCATAGTAGCATTTTTTTATCGGAGGGAATGCAGGAAATTGAGTGAGCGAGGATGTGTTGGTATCATTGCTAGTCGACGTAGACGACAAAAGGGAATCGAGGAATATGTCAATGGAAAAATGGCTATTTACTTATCAGCCGGGAAGATGCATCATTTCCTTTTGCACGTGAAATATGATGTCTGTCGCCGTAGAAATAGACATTTCTGAGAAGCGCTGACTTGAAGGTAAAAATATGTATTTACATGTCTAACCTGTTATTCAAAATATTATCATATTTACTGAAAATGATTATTTGGTTGTCTTATACTTGTACTGGCTACTAATTGGAATCACATTAAATAAATTACTTAGTACTAATGTTTTGGCTTCCTCGGCAGCCTTTTTATCAAATTATAAACGTAACATTAAGTAGAGCCTAACACAAGTACAAGATATAATCACATAGTTCAAGATCTATATCGCTTCTGTGGAAATATTTATTGATGGTTTCACTTGGTGGTATTGCTTAGAAGTAATTAGGACAGTGGCATCAACAATCTTTTCAGACAACGTTGATTGAGCTTATTAATTACCCTGAAATGCACAATAACAGTATGGTTATCTTAGTTCTTTGATATAACAACCAAATTTTCACGAGAAAAGAAACAGTAGTGAACTTTATATCCCTGGCTTTAGCCATGCATATTATTAGACTGTATTTGATGAACACTGTTCCGGTGGAAAGTATGCCCTTAGGTCCTGACAACTTTACGTATTCTGTTATCAAAACGCTAGGGCTCCAGTATCGTCTGTCAATGGAACCCCATTGCTTCACAGTGACATATTATGAGCACCTAGGAATCTCTTCATCGCAGCATGCGCAGATTGCATCATCTGCAACCACTATTAGGTGGAGTCAAATAATGGAACACCTATGAACAGTAGTCTAGTTGACTCGATAATCCCCACACTGTAATGGTACCTTTTGCCGCTTGGAATCATTCTTTCTGATGAAATAATATGAATAATATAAGCAACGGTCTATAATCCAAAAGCTGTTGCACTCCATTAGGTGGTGACGTGGAGGGTGGGAATTACTGGTTACAGTAGACGTTTTTAATTGGAGGGGTATTTTTTGTTTCCCCGATCCAACTATTAGCTGTTTTCAACTTTTTCGGACACCCAGTAGCTTGAAAATCTTATAAAAAGTATGTTAATAAATCAGACCTTCTTGAAGAATACATTGTCCTAGATATACGAGTACATACATCTTAACACAAGTACCCATTCATCCATGCCATATGTATCTAAATCGACCGTTCAACGCGACAGATATATGTACATACATGCCACAATGATGATTTAAAGCTTATTAATTAATTGTCTTCAATAAAAACATCGATAAAAACCTTATCGGGCGTCTGAGACATTCTTTCTAAATAAACGATTTATATTGGTATGTGCTATCAAAAGAAATACATGCATATACAGGGTTCATTGCCATCTTTGTTAAATACACATTTCGATCATCGTAAGCCAATTGTAATTTTTATGAGTATTGTAGTATTAACTGCACAATAGGTTTCACAGATCTGAGACATTAAATGATACAAATTTGATAGGTCAAGAATCTCGAGTACAAACGATGGATATATCAATATTCTCAACACTGTCAAAGTCCATTGATTCTACTCAAACACGACTACATATTCGAAAAAACGTCCTGAAGGACATGACTTGTCCAATCGGTTCAACTAAGGTCAAGTGGGATGAAAGTATAGACAGCAGATTTCACAATGACTTGCCAGATTGGTGTCTTCAACAAATTGGTACCAGTGATATTATCATTTGTGGCACTCCTAGGTATAGATGAGACTCTGTTGTTCTACCCTCCAGGAGATATTCAGTCCATTGTGGTGGACGATAAATGCCGGATTTACTGGAACTACTTGTTGCCCACGCTCGACTTTGTCGAAGCTAGTAAACTCAACACAGTCTTCCTCGACAACCAACAAAAGAGGACATTCGATATTGAACTCACAGATTTTTCCGAGTTGAACATTGACTAGGAACTGGTCAAATATTAGGTGTCTTTCAGTCAGCATCACAGGATTTGACCTGACCATACTGTTAGATTGTTAGTCATGGTCATTGGATATTTATGTGGGATGAGCAATTCGCTGCTGTCACCTCTAAAATACATACCGGCGTACCGTGCATCGCCACGAAACTTACTTGGTTCCTTCGGGTCTATTTAGAGTGCAGGATTTAAGGATCCAGTGGCTATTCAACTCTTTGTGGGATATGGAATAGAGGCCCGCTTTATCGAAACTTCGGCTGCATATTTTTATTCTAATTCCATAAATTGAAAATGACAGAGTTGCCAGAATGTGAAGAAAACAACGCAACATGTGCTTAATGATATGTAGCAGAAAAATGACCGTGATATTATGTGCAAAAAATATGAACAATTTACGAAACTATACTCGAAATTATTTTTATTCGCTATTTTCATCTAGGAATATTTTTTTCGGCAATCGTAGATTGGAGTTATCGATGCTGTTATTGCATAAGCAATGACAGCTGTACTCGATAACCGTGTAATTATATAGCGTACACCTCCCATTCGAATCGCTGGTTCGTCAGTAACTGTATGATATTTTGTATTAACGATAACAAAAAACAAGTATTCTCAGAAACATTTACGTTATGATACAATGCGGAAAATATGTCCATTCAGTAATTTATAACGGAAATAATGCTAAATTTGAAGGAACTAACTGATAGCCGAGGTGCACATTCTGGCAACAGAGGCACTGCACTCGCATCGGGCAAGATGGACGACCACCAAGGGGTCTGTCATGCGTGTCATGTTTGGATAACATTTGAAACATTTTTGATAATTTTCAATATCCTGACCAAAATTGATGGATTCGGGCCGAGAATAAACGTCTAACTATTAAGGAAACCCCAAATTTTCATTTTGTAGAAGAAAAAGTCAATTATATAGTGTGACAGATAAGATGTACGTCGGTTTTCCGAATTTCGTATGGATTTGAAGGGACCTCATGGTTTTTATATAGGGATTGGTGGAAAAATAGCTGTATTTTGTGGAAAGTGTGTATTGGTGTGGCATGCTCAGCTCAAAAAATGACTTGTCCGGTGAATAGTATTTGTTTTCTATACACATATATCAGTGAACTATTCGAAAAAAGGACACCGACACGTCCGCTGCCCGTCTCCGTGTAGCTAACTTTTTTCGAAATATCTCCGAAACGTTTAGAGCGATCGTTTCGAATTGATCTATTTTCGAACATCTTCTTTACCCGGATATAGACGGTTTTCCGTTAGTCGATCGAATTATCTGCGCAACTCTGTCGGAATACGTGGTTGCCACCGGTTTTATCGGTCTGATTTGAAAAATTTCACTATACGTATTTCCGGTTTTCTGGAAAAAGAGGGTAGAATGAGCCCAGACGTGTTGCAAAGACCATTCCGAGAGGAAAAAAAGATGATAAAAAATTTGCCTGATGAGAGTCCCGAAATACGAAATAACGGACTGGAAAGTCCGCGACGTCACATAAAGTGTCATTTTTTCGAGAAACTTTTGAATCGAAAACGGTGCAACCTACCGACCCGAATTTATATTTAACAACGTGCCCTGTTCATCCAGAATCGTGGGAAAAATCGAAGAAATTTGTAAAGACATCTGTGTAGGCTGTGATAGAGCGAATGCGCGAAAAATGACGTTTCGAGCACCTAAATCAGCCAACTTTGAGGAACTTTGAAAATCGATATCAGGAAAAGTGACCGTTTTTTGAAAAAAAGTTTCTTTTGACGATGGATAGTTCTCCCAAAATGTCAATGCAGTAAATTTCAAAATGAATGCTAAAACCGTATTATAATAATGAATCAACAGACTAATTTGTATCGTTGTCGAATGCAAATTTCTCGTCAACTACCGCATTTTGCAACTCAAGGAAGTGCATGGAACTCACCAGTCATTGTTGCATGATTGCCTTGAAGTATACAGTTTCAAAACCTTAGCTATGTTTTCAACTGTACAGCATCTGCCGTACAATGTAATATTGAGATCTTAGTCATAAGAATTTAACGCTCATTACCTCATCTGTTGTCATTATCTGCGCAGCAGTAAACTGCGAGACACCATAAACCGCGCATTAAACGCATCTTCTGCATCACACTTTGAATTCTTCACACCCCAGTCTTTATATCACACTCATTACGACACTTGATGCCTCAGGAAAGATGCTGGCACAAAGACGCAACTCAAACAAAACTACATCCAGCGCTAACGAACAATGTCAAAAACTTATTAAACGGGTTATAAAGTTTCACATGAAAATATTTGCTCGTGAGTTAATTGTTTCTCAGGAGATGTCTTAATGTCTCAGTGGCGTGGCCACAACTCCATTGTAAATTGTGTAAAAAAATATGTATATCTAGGCTCAAATAAATTTTATGTCGGTTAATTAGCAGTGCTTTCATGCGAAATGCAATGCTTTGGCAATTAATTGTGTTCTTAGGAGATCAATGGGGTCAGATAGGTAAAAAGAGAGTCTAGTAGATTCAACGAGTATTTCCTGCGCATCGATCTTTCCTAATATGCATACATCTTAGATTCGAAAATACGCAAAAAACATACTTTATACATATATTTGTTTATGTTCAAGATAATGGAGACTGTCACTAACGTGCAGCTAAAAATAACATCATCAAACGGTACCCGGAAACATAGGATTCACGAGATAATCTAGCCCACTTCATCCACATGTAGAGCACAGCAGCTGAATTTGGTGGTAAGTCGTGACACTCGATATGTCGAAGGATATCGAAGGCTTACAATAGGGCGTGGTATGAGATACTTCTGACCGAGCCTGCTGACATATGAACTATAGCAATAGTTGGAGAGATTTATTGGGGTCTGATAGTTATTCGTGCTGGTAGGTGAATATACCATCAACGTTGGCGTTCAGGGATCTGTTCTTTCCCCAACCGTCAAAAACAATGTTCTGGCATGATAATATTACTGTCTCCAGTTGCCGCGAGATACTAATCAAGTATATGGGCTACATATTCTATTTCAATGGTTTTTTTAGGGACCAATCCTTAATTGTGGTGATTGATGGATATGTTTCTAATTTACTTAACATCAATGCCGGCTTTCCCAGGGATTTGTACTTTCTTCAAAGCGATTATTGCTGTATATTAACTAACTGTTGGAAGTGATATCCAATCCAATCTATAGCTTTGCAGATGATACTACCATTACGGTATGGAACCTGGCAACCACATTATCTGGAGAGATCTAATATCAGCGGAAGCAACATGTTATGCCGATCAATAGTGAAATCGAAGGAGTTGTCGAATGGGGATCTACAACTAGACTTCAGTTCAATGCATAACTCATATGCTGGTGTACCAACCATGAATACAGAGCCACGCTATCTTTGAGAGAACGTCAGTGTTGAAACGGGTTGCTGGGGGTTTTGTACCCCCATTTGTGGCAATTTACATTATTTCAGGGTCAATATAAATAAATATGGATCCGCTTGCACCGGATCCTGAAGCGGTCAATACGGTATGCGGACGCATCTGACATTAGGGTGGACCACTACCATTTGGAACATCATGAAAAAGTGGCAAACCTATACCTAATGTGTAGTCTCCACCATGATGAAGGTTCAACCAAACTGTCTCGGTTAATCACACCAAGAGCTATCTGTATAACGCCCTATGCACTCATCATCACCAGGTCAAACTTTAAACACCATAATCGAGTCTCTTCCAAAAAGTTATTTTGGAACTCAGCGTTGTGGAGTGGGTTGCCGAGAAGCGTATTTGATGTAAATATGAACAAACATTTATTTATCCTCTCATGGCGCTTTTGGAGCACAATACATTTAGGCTTTATGCCTTTGTAGATGGTTTTTTATTGAACAAAGTACCAAATGTACCAAATTATTATCAGTGCGTAACCAAGATATTTTTACCTTGGCTTCGAATTATTCGAAGCAATTTCAGAAAAATGGGCAAATGAAGTAAATTTTCAAATGATAAAAATACTACCTCTCACCTATATCCTTGAAAAAAAATTATTTATTTATTGAATTATGATATTGTCAACCTATATAATTTGTAGTGCGCCAGATGTGAAAAAATCTGTTTTGAGGTGCAGATATTCATGATGTATTAAAGACCATGGCAGATGAATTAATGGAGGTAACAGAAGAATTGATGGTAGAAGGAACTAGAGCAGCCCAAGCATTCCAAGGTATCGTGAATTGTTAGTAGAACTGTCATGAAACAGTACCTGTCAAAATTTGATGAAATATAACCGTCAGCCAATACCAATACCACTACTAATTCCAATCAATACTAATAATATCAAGAGTAATAATTGCGATGATGACTATAATGAAATTAGGAAAATAAATACATGCACGTTCGGTGAGAAAGGGGGATTCTCCTAAGGTCCAGGTTTTCGAGGAAGGCCCCGTGTGTTTGAAGAAGGCCCGGAAGAGAAAGGCTAATTATGTTTAGCTTGTCATACAGTCACATGCAAATATCTGTATTTTTTTAAATTTTCAGTGATATTTTTTGCTCTTCAGATCCTCAGGAGTGCTTCAGATTACATTAGTTAAACATAAAGACAGGCAACTTCTGTAAACTTTACTTATTTATATTTTGACAAACAAAAAGTGAATATTATGATCGAGACGCGATATAAGTTGTTCAAAAGAATATACCCCTGTGTAGATATATGGAGCTACCAGTATAATTACCACAATATATGCCACAAAAAATTGTTTAGGTAAAGCGTTGATAATATGAAAAATTAATAAAGCTAACATAAAGTTCATTATTACCAGAACAATCAAAGCAGCTCGTTCACAGATGTTAACAACTAAACTCCCAAGCACAATTGTCTCAACAATCCACTGATCACAAAAACAAAGTCACCACCGCCACAAGCAGCGGATCACCTGAGTCATTCGCGTTAATCGATCTAAACCGGCATGTAAATGACAGGTAGAGCGCGTGTCGCGTGCGTTCCGGTTGAAACCGGCTGTACGGCGTCTTCGGCGCTGTCGTTCAAACTGGCGATGGACGGCGGGTCGTCGCCATCCATCGGTGCCGCGCCCGGTGGCGCCTGCTCCATCCCGCCCGCGCCCTCGCGACGGACGCCCCATCAAGAAGGGACGCACTATTTCAATGCCAAAGTAGGCGCCACGTACGAAAGATGACCAAGTATTGCGGTGAAGAATCGTCATACTGTGAGTGCCGGTAGACCCTCAACATCATGTCGATATCATATGACGACCAACCAGCGATGGAATAGGTGATATTTTATATTGATATTTTTTGTAGAGCTTCTCACAAATGCAGAAAGCAGATCGCGTTGCAAAATGGCAAATTTCTATTTACAACGTTGTAAATTGTAAGCATCGAGGACCTACTTTTCGTTGGAACTGTTGAAAGTTCGACCTGGTGAGAATGTGCTTCTTCGGCCTCTCTACTATTTGCTGTACTGGTTAGTCTTGTGGTTATTATGTAAGAAAGCTTGTTTGAACATATATCATGGTAGAATCTCTCAAATATGGGCAGATCATCCACTTTTCTTCGACGTTTGAGACTGAGGAGTTTCTCTTTGAGGTCAGTCATGCCCATACTTAATGTATTGCTATTTTCTTATATACTTTTTCAAGGTATTTAGTATTATTACGCTCGTCTACTTAGAAAATGAACATGACTAATGCGTGAGAAGTGCTTTACTAAATTTCATACCAGTAAAGCAGAGGCTACTTATCAGCTAATCAAAGAAAACAACTCTTCGTATTAAACTACATTGTGTGTCGTCGCAAGGTCGAATACATTTTTTATGATACAAGTCTGTATGTATTTTTATGATAGACTGACAGAAATACGTGGGTAGTACTGAGTTAATCTACTTGACGCAATTTCTCCCATTATCCTTTACGAACAGGTCGAGTTGCGTCAAAACTCGCTGACTAGTGCTTTTGATACATATGAAGGAATTTTTTCTATTATTTTCAGGTAGAGATCAAAGCGTGCTTATTCTGAGCCACTTCCAATGTCCGTTACACGAACTGAAAAATGCTGCTGCTCTGATCCCATCCATTTTTCATCTGGCAGAAATAACAAATGAATCTTGACGCCCCAAACAATCCCAACTATTTCCACACCGTCGACCCTTGATGAACCTATTTGAATAATCGAATTTTGGTTGATATTAAATTTTCGGTTCGCGCCTCCTTCGGAATAGGAATTCGCCTGCGCTTCGTGCCGTGCCATGACGAGGGGGTCCGAGAGCGGATACACTGAGAAACATATTTTTATGTGCTACATAGTTATTCTATCGATATTATTGAAACCAATAATTTTTGAGCCAATCTTACAAATACAAGATATTGCGTGGTTGATTATTGTGTGAGGTGATATGATAAAACTGGAAAGGTGCACGTATAGGTTCTGTAACGTAGGGTAAGCAGCAAAACTGACTGTTATGTACCAAAAATAGTGATTAAAACATGTTTAAATCATGCTTTAACGTGTAGTTCAAATATTTATTTAGAACAATAGCTTTACATTAGGAGAAAAACCTTATTTCTATAAGTTCTGTAGGTTTTCTTAAATACTTTATGAGAGTTATTTCCAATAGAATATAAGCTACTTCAACTGGAGAGTTGAGCTACACAAACGTGAGGCTGTTTCACTTGCTCAACGGTTCATTTTTCGTTTTCGTTTTTATGTATACTTCTTTTTGCGGGTACCTCTGACCTTTTTGACAGCAACAGCTGATTATCCAGTAACACTTTTGAGTTAATTTGATATAAGTCTGCATTCTTGTATTTATTAATGAAGTAAATTCGGAAGCTCACCAAACAAGTAAACAAGCTTTCATTTGGATTTCAAAACATACTGGCTAATCAACTCTTGCTGCCAAAAAGGTCTGAAGTATCCTCGAGAATAGTAAAGTTGTTCTGCTAGGGAACGGGGAGACTAGTGAGAGTCACTGGAACTGAACACTCCATCTCATACGTGTATACAAGGGGGGAGGCGTAATTCCTTCCACTACAGAATCTTTTTCTCATCCTTTTTAACAATTTCACTGAGCAATTTGTCTTATTTTGGTTACATAAAATAATTCGAAACCTGTTGGAATGTACACAATTCTTGTATTTTGTTTACTAAGTAACCGACAACAAAAAATATATAGGAAAATGAATATTAAAAAATAAGCACATATTTACCAAATCAGGGGGGACAGGTGGTGCAGGCGTTAAACATTTTATATAATATGTTTGTTACAAGATAATGTCCGTAGGGCAGTTGAAGGAAAAATAATTGTTTTGAATGCAAGTTTCATTATCTAATATCAACGTGTGCCAAAAATGCGAGTACATGTTTAACATTGAGATATAAAATGCAAAGACGCTTATACCGTTCTATCAAGCTAGTGGGGATTAATATGAGCAACACGACTAGTGTTTCTTGGAGCAATCATGCTGCCAGTCTAGCCAAATCAGCGTCCCAGGAACTACTCTCCGAGCGCAATGCTTAGGTCAAACCATTTCTAATTTGCTGTCCATATGTGTGGGAATACTGGAAATGTGCTCCGAAAAACTCCTTGAATGTTTTGGGCTCTCGCAGCGCTTATGGAGCGTGATAGGCATCCTTCTTTCGTGAGTGGGAAAACAATGCATATCACTGGTTTCAGTAAAGTGAATGCAAGGAAAATAATTCCAGAAAATGGCTGACGACATTCAATATCGTGTGATCGTAAAAGATTATTGAGGTCATGTTTTAGTTATTATTCTTTTTTTTAATGAGGGTTCCATGGTTATATGCAGACAATAATTATGTAAATGACAGATACTTCATGATAACAATTGGAGCTGCATTTCCTGTTCTATTTATGCCTTACATCAAACATTTGAAAATTCTGCTGTTTTAAACATGATATTGATGTGCTTCAATTATTTGGTATAGAAATTTTATCATTTTTACTTCCGATAAATGATCAACCAAATCACAGCATAAACTTGGCTATCAAATATACTTCTATATGATAAGTGAATAAATAAAAAAATAATGCTTATTGAATACTGTTCCGGGGCATGAAAATTAACGACCTACCAGAAATTTATGCAGATGCTATTCCATTTATTTTTCAATATCATCTGCCACTGTGTGTTCAATCGAGAATAAAAACTGGACGGCACCACACTCAACATACTATACAAGTAAATCACTATTTTATGATGCATTTGAATAAATGAAAAACATTGTTATAATGCTCTCAAACATATAGGCAATTGAAATAAGCCCTTTGATATATAATACCAGAAGCAAAAAGCATAAGCATCATATATCTGTTGAAAATGTGTTTCCGATTTTCGGTATGATAACGCACATGTGAAATTATTACACGTACTTAACCCCATATCGATAATTCGCCCCATATCATTGTAGAGCAATTGAAAAATATAATTTTGCTGTTTTGCTGATTGGTATTTGCAATATAAATGGAATGCCTTATTCCGTAGTGTTGCAGTATTGGATGAGGGATAGTAATAATCAGCAGTGGACTAAAACTACAAAACATATCGTCATCAGTAGGCGTTACTTTGTATCTGCATATTTGATTAATTTAATTAACCAAAAGCTTGGAAAGTACAAATAAACTTCCTAAGCATAGGCAATGGCATGTGTGTAAAAACCTATTATATTTTTACATGTCAGTATCAGTATCAGTATCAGTATCAGTATCAGTATCGAAATAGGTCCATTAGATTGGCATCAGTTGTATAGAATCTTGATCTAGTCTAAACATTTGAGAAAGGTATAAATACAGGTGCAATTATGGTTAGGAATTAGATTTTCACCAGAAGAAGAGAGATGGCAACATGTGTACAACTATGTGAAGATTTTAAGACAAAAATGTCAAATATGAGTAATGGATTTCAAATATATGATATTTTTCATGTACTTGAACTATATTTACTATAATACGATTTAAATTGAGTTATTTATCATTTTATGTCGTCTATCGTACAATATCTTCTCTAATTATAGCTTTCTTAAATATTACAAGAAAAAATAATTTCAAGACATATCTATATCTTCAAGAACATTCTGTTGCGGTAAGCATCTGAAGGCTTGTCAATATCACCGTAAGCTAACAAGTTGCACATATCGTGTCGTGAACATCTTTGATTGATTCACGTATCGCTTATATGTTTCTAAACATTCGGAAAACTGATTATGAACTAATAAAGCTATAATTATTAATGCCAATTATATCTCACTCCATTTTACAAAAAATTAAAGATAAGGTTCCTGGACAGAGTGACAGATAGACACCATGAGTGAAGTACCGCTGGCGCTGGCCGGTTTCAAAGGAGGTAAACAGCGGAAATATCAGCTTCCGATCAAGTCCAGCAATTCTGATTTCGCCTGCTGCTTTTTCACTCAATATCTCTGACCAGAATAATTAGCATTTCAGTTTTCTATATCCAATAAGCGGATCAAAAATAAAATTTATTTTAAAATAAATACGTGAATTTGTTCGTGCGAAAACAGGATATATCCATTGAATCCAGCAAATTTATACAAATATTATCGACCCAGCCGCTTATATGGAATACAGAGATGTCAGCTTGAGTTGTGAAATGGTACAAAAATATACCTCTATCACAAATATATATATATATATATATATATATATATATATTTATTGTATTTGCTTAGTTTCCCAATAAACACATTATCCACATGACCAGCCGATAACTCTGCTGCCTGGTCTAATCGTGAGAACGTATAGCAACAAAAAAAATGAGAGACGGATCAAGTGAAATACAGTCAAGTAGATCGATTCAGTCCACCCACTCTAGTATTTCCAGTTTCTTCATAGCGGGTAACGGGGTAGCGAGGCAGTGATAACACATTCTGCTACATAAAATATCATTGTCCATTATGATAAGCTCAAAATTATATGTACGATCCATGAGGTTTCTCTGGATCACTACGTAAAACAGCGTATAGTAATTTTCAGATATTGCTATGCACACTAGTACACTAGTACTTACCTCCTAACACTGCCCAAAAGTTATAATTAATTCAAGCGGCCCATTAGGCTTTATGAGATATTTGAAATTCAAAAGGTACATTTTTTGGTAAAAAATTACCATTACACTTTCTGATATCAGATGCAACATCAATGGATGACCTTCAGAAGATTTCAGTAGCAGAATGACATTTCATGAAATGCTTGTATCAGTTTGGTGAGGGCTTTTCTCAAATCTTAGATATCTTACGCGAGTTGGTCCTTCAAGCTGCACTGTTGAGAATCGCATCCTTATGCATCGATATCATCCTATGAAAGTCTTAATATGAGAATGCTGTACATTTCTAGGGATGTTTAGTTGTATTTCTGAATTCAAGGTGTCTCGCCCATAACCACACTAGTAACTTTTAATACTGCCTAAAAATTATAATTAATTTGTTGTGCTCTGTTCGAATGATTATAGTTGCTAAAATTATCATCTAAATAGCTTAGCCAAGCAGTCCATTTAATCTTCATGAAATATGTGAGACTCAAACCTGTGTTTTTATTCTGCAAAGGTATTTGAAAGAATCATTATTAGAGGAAATCAGACTTTTGTATTTTGGCATTCACTTTCTCCTCCCAAAAGTTAAATTTTTGTCAAAGCTTCTTATTAAACAAAAACACGATAATAACCCCCGACTTGAATAAATATTTATTACACATAGAACACCTATACATGCATAAATTCTGTCAAGTGCACGGATACGCCTATGCAGTTGCATGTATATCCTGAGTCCAACACCTATAAACTAATTAATAATCATATGCTCTCCGAACGTGACCCTATTTGTTATACATTTTGTGAGTGGTGTTTCTTCGAGCTTTTACCTTACTTATAAGTCATTCTCTCCGAGATAATGCTAACGGTATGACAGGTGTATTAATATTCAACAAAGATGTAGATGCATTTTGGTATTTATCCACTTCGTGTAGGAGTTCAGGTATGGTGCTAGGTTGGTGTAAATCGAATTAGCAGTATACAAGGTTACTATGAAAATAATATACAGGACATTGAATAATTGATCGGATGGTAAACTGTGCTTTCCGGAACAAGTACTGCTACTCTACAAGTACCAGATCAAACCATCGTTGTAGTACTGCTGCATGTATGGGGATGAGCTTCAAAGCTCTCCCTGGAACTTCTGGACACAATACAGAAACGAGCAATACGTCTAGCTGATCCACCTGACCTCACAAAGTACCTCCACATTCAACAATGACCAACATATCTCAAATTCAAGAATCTCTCGCGATTTCAATAGTTCTCCGTGTATTGACCTAGGAAGTAATCAGAAACCGTGTTCAAGTGCAACGCATAGAAAGTTGTATTGAGTCAAACCGAATACACCGTTTGACTCAATGCAGCCTACACTGTTTCAAACTACCCCGATTGTAATTAGAACGTTATAAAACATGTTTTCCTGATTATACTAGAGTGGTGCTCGGTGCACGTCCAGATTAATTCCGAATAAACTTGTTTAACTGCCAGTTGCAGTGCACTCTCTATGTTTTAAGCTGTAATTAACTACCCAATGGTACTTGTGCTGATTCTGTTCGTCGCAACAGTTTCTATAAAACTTACCGGTATTGTGTACATATACTCTACACTATCTGGCCCGTTATACAAATGCCCGCTTCGTCTTTTGCCTAGACTTGTTAGTATAATATAACCATAGAGAGCCATTAGGCTGTATATGTACCTACCCCAATTGGGTCTAGGTCCTAACAGTCTAAATACTGTTTACGATGAAGCTTTACCTTGCCATCATATTTTGGCGATTGAAACTAATAAACTCCACCATATATTTGGCCTGCTATAGACATGCATGTTTCGTCTTCAGCTTAGCTTTGTTATCCTTTACCATGAATAATTCTGAGGTAATGATACATTGTAAAAACTATTTACGAACAACAAGAGATGTCGCTGTGAATCAATTCACTCTTGTTGACAGATGTTGCTGGCTACCTGTTACCGCTATTGGGTAGAGTACAAGCTGTTAGGACCTTTGACTTCGTAAGGTCTGCCAATGGGCCCACTTCACGTGACACGTGGAGATGAACCACATTTTTACCTAGTTTTCCACTCTCAGGCCGTCGAACTATATTGACAACTTTAGGCTTAGAAAAGTCTATAGCAGGTGACATATATAGTGTTAAAGGTGCTTGCCTGCTTTACGCTAAATACGGGCGTGTGACAATAATTGTGAATACTTTTATGCTGCTTGATGGTCTCAGAAATAGATATAACCCTTGTTATAGGCACATGTTTTGAGATTGACGGAACACGTTGCAGCCAAATTGTTATTTTAATCTGATAGGGTTTTCTGCGATTTTGGTAAAATACAGGATCACACAGAAAGGTGGACCATTATTGGTTTCAAACGTCTTTGGACTGAGTACATTACATACAGGTTCAGAGTTTCGGAGGTACAAACGTTTTGGTATTCGCTCCAAGTGAAGTTATCTCACACCGCCATCTTCGTAAACGGAATTTCAGCGGTACCGCGTGTGTCTGCTTCTGAGTACCATTATTTTTGATTGGATTATATTTTTATCAATCTTCTCTCAGAATGAGCTGCTAAGAACTCAGGGTTGTGACAGTTGTGAAGATCGCATACAAGTGTATAGGTATTGAAGTAATATTTGAGTTGTGAATAAGCTCTATGACCAATGGTGGAAGTATATCTCCTTGCTTACCTAAGTACAGGTACATATTTTTTATATTCTTTTTATCTGTATGTCTTGCATTTTAAACTTGAATTAGGATGTATACTATATGACGAAGGTAAAGGTAAGGAAGAAGTCACATAGGTATAGTTTTGGTTCTTCTGTTTAAGCTTAACGAACAAACAGTAGCTTTGATAACATCTCATCAAAATTACAGAATGTTCATACCAATAATAAATTGTATAAGATGAACTATTTGCGCCAAGATTATAATATGCTCAATTTGAGATTTTGGTATTCTCACTTGCAAGATGTTCCCAGGATTGGATGGTAGATATTTACTTAAGTTAACTTGATCAAAAGTACAGGATTCTTACTTCTAGAATATTATAGCTTTGCGCATATAGGAACATATGATATACCTGAATGCTCATATTCTTCGTCTAGGAATTTATTTTTATGTGTGTGGTTAACGAAAGATATCTTCTGCATATCGAACTTTCAAGACATTTCTTATCTTGACAAAAATGTTTGATTTGGTACTATTATGTCGTGACACTTCTAAAGTTGGTAGAGCAAGTTGAGCAAAACGGACATATGACAACGCCGAAAATAAAAAGTTAATTGAGGCCCTCCACTTTCAATAAGAAGTCGTCGGCTTTACCGATTTATGCAAAACTTAGCAGAACAAATACTAAAAGTGAGAAAAACAAACAAAGTAACGTCATATTGAAGAGCTAATTAAAGGATAGTAGAGTGGCCCATCGTTTAATGAAAAATTCACATGTTCTGCTAACTTAAGAAAGAGCTGGCACATTCAATTGTGTTGTTTTATGTACAATAGGTCACTTGCCAATATAAAGATAATTCATTGTCAACACGCTTGGCCTATTCATTCAAAAAGTGACCAACCTCAACCGCTAATAAATGGGTCAATCATGCCGATCAAACATTAACTGACACTTACAGGTGCCTCTCGCATGAAATTGCTACCCCTTAGTAAAGAGACCTAATCAAAGCATCTGAAAATTGATAGCAATTATCCGTCCGTACGCAAGACAAAAGTACGCGAGCCAGTGGCCGTCCGGCCGACGAGACCAGACTCGCCGGAGGACCCATTAGCGGTTCTTTTGGCCTACAAAGGGCTGAATAAGAGCCAGAGTGACCGGACGGCTAATTTCGTTTGCGGCGTGTCTTTACCTGACGCGCGCGAGGCGCCATCTGCCGGTAATTGCGTTTCACTTAATTTGCACCCGAGTTCCCGAGGAGTTTTATTGGGTGTGGACAGAGAGGCTGATTGCAATTTAAGGCTCATGGGTTGGATGGAAACATACACGTAGACATCCATTTCAAGAGGTCTGATTTTATTTGCTTAGAGATTGAAAATGTCTAGTCTAATCAAAACACGAACAAATCTCGGAACCAGCGACTTGCGTTTAATCGTATGCAATAGGATCCTACGGTGCAGCAACCACAAACACTACCACTCGCCAAACTACTTTATTTGAACCTGACTCATGTTCCACTATGTTAGCATATTGGGAGGAAGACTAAAACTGCATGTTTTAGGTTGCTATATGAAACATCTGTTTGGAATTTGATTTGAAGTGATTATACCCAGACATTACGAGGCTCACGCTGAAAGTTTTTAGTCACAGAAAAACTAAAAGGTTTTTCAAGAAACTTCATTATGTTTTTTCAACATATTCTTTCCCTACCTCAATACATTAACGCATTCGGTAAAACCACTTGTCAAATTCTTGTGATCAATGTTCTTTTGAAAGGTTCCTAATTTCCTCCTCAAATGCAGCGAGTGCCTCTTCATCGGTGGAAAAATGGCGACCTCGTAACTTTTCCTCGATCTTAGGAAATAAGAAGAAGTCGCACGGAGCTAGGTCTGGAAAATAAGGTGGGTGAGGCAACAGTTTGACACCCTGTTCAACAAAAAAATCGAGTGTTGTAGAGGCTCTGTGGGCGGGTGCGTTGTCATGGTGCCATTGAATACTCCGTAGACCAGTCCTTGGACGGCTCTTGCATAGTTCTTGGGAGAATACAGGAACACATTTGGTTATATACCATTCAGAAGTAACTGACTTTTCCAAATTCTTTTCCAAGGCTACCGTTGCAATGTATTCACCTTCAGAAAAAAATGATGCGACCATTTTCTTTCCAACACTCTTGGAACGACGAATTTTCGTTGGAGGCTGCTTACTTTCAAAGCACCAAACCAATGAGTGCTGTTTAGTTTCAGGATCATACTGATATAACCATGTTTCGTCTCCGGTTACTATAATTATTAAAAGTGTTTTTACTATGCCCATTATCAATTTTTTTAAGCAGAAACTTAGCCCAATCAACTATAGTTGCTTTTTGCTCACTGGTCAACAAATTTGGCACCCATCTGGTACACCACTTCCTTAGGCGAAGGTGATCATGAATCATTGTTCGGACCGCTGCCTATCGAATCGGTGTAGGTTATATGTCAATCATTTTTTATCATATTTTGCACAGCTTCTACAGTTTCCGCAGTAAGACCAGTGGGCGATCGACCTGTGCGCGGTTCATCATCGAGTGAGACCCGGCCCCTTTTAGACTCAGCAAACCAATTAAAAACTGTAGCCCTAGAAATGGCACAGTCCCCAAAGCAACTCACTAAGCTTTCGTGACATTCCACTTGTTTTAGTTCCTTTTTATAGTCATACAAAACCATGGCTCGAAAATCGCGACTACCCGGTTCCATTTTCGCGTTAAAATTCGGTCAACAGTTAGATGCATTCGAGACCGTGGCAAGGCAACTACTGAACGATTCAAACGCTGCCTTTGCGTGTAAGCACTCACAACTTTAGACAAAATAGCTGCGTGCTCAAACTTGTATAGATTAGGAATATCTAAAGACTTTCAGCGTGACCCTCGTATTCAGTAATATCTCATGTCACTTGAAAAAAGATAAAAAAATCGATTTTATCATACCTGTTCTGATTGCATTTATGAACCATGATGCAATACAAAAAATGTGAGGTCCACCACTTTATAGCAAAACGAAACCCACCTAATATCCAACCACCCCTCTCTAAATCAATCCGATATTTCTTCTGTGTCCTGCACGTGACACCCCCACCTGCCGTTATGATTAATTGCGCGGATAATATGTAATATTCAAATTCGTTAAAACAACGACTGGACGATGGCGGTTGAACCGGCTATAATGATTTCGCGATATTTTATCAGACCACATCTGAAAACGCGAATATATAAATTGCATCGTGCACGAGAACAAACTGCTGATAATTAATTAACATTGCGTGGACACACACGCCGGCGCCCCCACTGGGAAAATAATCCACAGGGTGAGCCGAAAGATACAGAGTTCTGCAAAATATATATTGAAATCGTCTCAGGCTGGTTACCAATGTTCTATAATGCTTTCTAGTCTATTCCGGATCTCATACAACTTAGGTATTTTCCTTTCAGGGTGGAAGTATCCTGCAGTGGTATTATGTAAAGAAGATTGTTGGAGTCAGTTGTTTCACTATTTGTCGATTACAGTCATAGCAATTTATATTATTATATCCCAACATATTTCCGATGGACCATAACAATAAAAAGTAAGATATAGGACTAATTCTACTTTGAATATGGAGTTTAGGTATTTTTATCATAACCTTTGCAGTCAACAACATTCGACAACTCTGCTGTGTGTGCCAAGTGACTATAATTAGACTAAATCTCGTAGTTTTAGCCGACCATTAAGTCAAATAATACCACTCATGGTATATAGGGTGCTTCTAGAACATTTAAAGATGTTGAGGGAGGCAAAATTGTTGGAAAGGTAAAATTTGGCATCTAGGTAGTCAATAGTATGCAGAGTAAAAAAAGCATTCGGCCCATAAAGATAGTTTGGCATTTGAAACTTTTTTCTATTACTTTTTTTTAGGAATCGAAAACTGTATTCATCAAATGAAAGCTGAGAAAGCACTAAATAGAAATAGATCATATATTATTTTATGTCACTCAACCTCTTTGTGAATGAGAATGTCGAATGGTTGACAAGCGTAGAAAGTGTAGCAGTAACTCGTTGCCAGAATGGTTTTAGTACATTTACATACCTCAGGTTTCCAAGTGTCAAGATAATTACAAATCTTGACCCAGAGAGCAAAGTAAACTATCGATACAAAGCTCATTCCTAGTGCAATACACCATATTTATTATATGAGCCTTCGCGACTATCGAAATATATGTGTGGTGAATGAAAAATCCATTTTTCCGATGGATGGTGTCTGGAAGAATATAAAAGGTTAAAGAATGGATATTTTTTAAAATATGTATTTCCTTGAATCCAGAACATTTTGTTATAGGAATATGTATTTATGCTGTACTTTTCATTCTGGATGTAGTCAGGAGATTAGACATTTTTGTCACAGCTGGTATTTTTCACCAGTTAGCAGTGCATTGGAGGACGGTGAGCTATTGTCACAGATGTATGATTTGTTAAAATCTTGAATTATTGATGAACGAGTTGTTTGCAATATTGTAGTATTGCGTTTTGGTAAATTTTGATCGATAATTATCTTTGCATTGGAGTGGCTAAATATTTCGCCCTTTAAATGAGATAATTTTTCTACCTTCTAGAAAATCAAATATGGGTTTTCAAGTTTCTCATAGATGTGAGAAAAAAGAAACATTTTTTTAAATTTTTTTGAAAGGAGAACTTGATGTTTGGTTTTTATGAATATTGGGCTCACAAGGGAGAAAATTAGGTCCGTTACTATTCATTTTGTATAATAGTGATATTTCTAATACTCGTATTTTACAGCACTGCATTACTGAAATATTCGCGGGTGATACATTGATATATGTATTAGACTAAAATTTAGACACTGCGATCTAACTGACACAGAGATTTGGAAAATCTATTGGTAAGTATCAATAAACTTCCATTAGAGGATAACATGACAAAACGTATCGCCACTAGGAAAATATTGAATTGGAAATATAATTAGACTTACCATTAATAAGGAAATAATTGAAGAGTTAAATCATTAAGATATCTGGGCATATAAAAGTATAGTAAGAAAATTATATAAGTAAGTATAACCTATAGTTATAGTGAAGAAGTTTCAAAAGCAATAATAATCTATTATTTCAAAAATATAATATGAATGACGCATTTTTAGCTTATTACAATGCTATATCTGGGCTCTTCATATCGTTAGATCAGCGAGAATTTTATAATAATGAAGTTTATTTCCTAGATTCAATTTCAGTGTATGTACTGGTAAAGGTAACTAGGAATATTGCCTAAATATTACATTTTCATTTATAGGAGTATGGTAGGCGTATAACTAGCAAATCGGTATTTAAAAATGGATCATACGAATTTAAAGTTGATAATGACATTAAATTGGGATCTATTCTGGAAATATTGACAGGAAAATAGAAAAAGACATTTCAGGAATATTCAAACTTCATAGTAATGATTTTGTTTTCTAAAAAACATACACGCTCACGAATTGTAAGAATGATGTGTTTAATGTTTTTTTCTGAATAATACTATGGAACATCGCATCGCACTTTGTTGTAGTAGCCGAACAAGGTACAGAGATTTTAATCTATCTATCAGATGATGAGGTGCTTCACTGGTCAGAACCAAAATCACCTCCATTTGTGTACATAAACAATACATTTTGAATAATTTAGGATGAAACACTATTGAGTTATTCAGGTTATTTCGAATATGAATATGGTTTAAATGAACCTATTTGTCATGGCTATCGATGTGAATTTACGTTGACATGTTTTATTAACGCGGCTGCTATAAATAATTATGGTAACGGTTAAACGTCGTTAAATCAAATATTATTGTAGAATTCACGTGTTGATATATATTTTACTCGAATAGACTAATATTTGCTTTCCTTCTGCGTCAAGTTGGTAGACTGGACTAGGCTTAGGAGAAAATTACACATTCTTTGTTTAGGCCATTGTAATTGATAGCGTAAAGGTATGAATTGGGGGCGAAGCGCTATAAGAATCCACGTAGCAAATATTATTTAATTTTTTTTGAATTGTTTAGTTAACTCAACCTTAAAGGGTTGTTAGCAGAACTCGAATTGTTTTTTATACAATCTTTCGGTTCGAAGTATTTGGAAGGATGCGTCAGTTTGGCCCCTATAGTTTTTCTTTGTACCGATAACTAGGTGTTACTAACCGAGGTAGCTCTGTCGAACCTTTTATCATAGACTATGGAGATTCTTTATACGGTCAGGCGTGTCAGATAC
Organism: Bruchidius siliquastri; assembly: GCA_949316355.1. Classification (NCBI taxonomy): domain Eukaryota; kingdom Metazoa; phylum Arthropoda; class Insecta; order Coleoptera; family Chrysomelidae; genus Bruchidius; species Bruchidius siliquastri. The sequence continues at coordinate 23,371,358 of OX438536.1, read as the reverse complement.
ACAGCTCTTTTCTGTATTGAGTCAAGAAGCTTCCATCCCCACACAGTAAAGTGTATTCTAGATATGGACTGATCTGAACCTTGTAGAGTAGTAGTACTAGATATATCATCTGGCTGCGGATGATCCATATAATAATTAATACCCTGTATATTTCTAGGGATGGAACTTAATCCTTTAAGCACAGACAATCGACAGTTCATTTACTAGACTCAAAGCCATGTTTGTAGTTCAGTTATGTAACCCTTCATTCGGTCTGCACCGGCATGGCAAGTATCGCCTGATTGCCATGTCGCCAGGTCTAGGGATTTAAGAAGGAAGATTTTTAATAAACCCTTTCTTAGTGTTGAATTATCCTCGAGTTTTCAATCTCCACCACTAAGCTTGGTTTGGATCCAACAAAGCCGACGCAGCAGGACGAGCTGGTGAGACGTTCGCGACAGGTCAAGGACTGACGCAGCTTGTTCTACATTTTTCATCGCCTATATACGGTAGTTGAGTTCTCATCTGAGTCAGACACTTAACCAGACCATAACATATGATGTTACAGGAATGCTGACTGCTGAGTGAATTATTTTGGATATGTGATCTGTATTCTAAATATATAGAAAATCTGGAAAGTGATATTCACTATTTCCTGCAAGGAACCAGACAAATCACTACCATCCCACAAGATCTTACATGGGGAGCATCATGTTTTCTGATCAACGAAGATAGACAGAATTTGCGTCTGAGGATTTCTAACTGGAGTTGGAGTTCAGTTTAACGCAACGAAGACTCCGTATGCTAACAGTTTACAGAAATCTAAGGTCAATATGAATAGACATGCGTACTGGATAGGCTTTCTTCCTTCATGATATATTATCCATAAAAAAAATGACAGTATCACATTGGCATTAGTGATATGAAGGCGGGACTGCTAAGCTGACACATCACGGAACGCCTTGTTGTTCTATTGAAGACTAAATCCCAACCCTTTCATAGCATATACGGTACTCTAGTTTTGTAAACCACTAGTACTCAATCATACACTTCGTACTAGTTAGTAATTTATTATTATGATCCAAAATTTGGTTAGTCGTAATAATACGTAAAAACAAAGGTGACAGTTTTGCTGGAAATCTATAATTTATGTGTTTACTGTATCAGCATAGCTGCTTCATTTGTTGTTGAAGCTATCAATTTTGTCCTATTAAGTATAGATATTGCTATCGGCGAATTGGTTAATTTAACAATGAGTACCTTTTTTTCCTCTTTTTTATCACTATTCATAAACGAGGCATCGGTCGGTGTGCATAATATACATTAATTTTTTTATAGTAGCATTGAATCAAAAGCTGTGTGGCTATCAGAAAATGCAGGAAAATAGTAATTGCTTTGATGTACCAATTACTATAACTACCTATTCCAAACTACATTCAAAATGAATTCTATTGAGCGTATATTTGATTTAATATAATCACTGATCTACCATATCTACTACGCAGATGATGTTTGTCATTCTTCAAAATTGATGACCATGTCTGCATTTTAAGAAATATTCCACAGAATTCTTTTTACATAGCAAATACCTTCCATCTTGGAATGGTAAGCACCAGGATATAACCTCCATATTTCAAAAGTCAAACAAAGCGAACTTTTCCGGCAGAGTCTGACAATTTCAATTTGACTTCTAATATCGCCCGACAACTCGGCACTGGTAACGGTGTGTCCGAAAGTTGTATCTGAAAAATGGCACAATAGCAGGTATTAATCTCCGTGGTCATTTATTAGAGCTGTCACTGGCATATATCGGATATTTTCTTCTCTCTATTCGACCAGTCGAATAAAATGTTTCGCTTGACAAATGACGCTGCTAAGACCTCGAGGGGGACTTGTGGAATGGGGTAGTTTTATGTGAATGTGGTTATTCACAGCAACTTCTGAGCTTGTGGTAACTAATCCTGTATTCTGTCCATGATGTATGCAGTAAGATAGAGATGGAGATATGACAGACCTCAATTGTGACGTTTGCGAACACAAATTCATTTCACGTTTTTGCACATATTTAAATTATTGATCAGAAGGTTTTGCATTTCAATTTGTCGGCGAATCAGCGGATGTTTTGAAACTAAGTTATCAAGCTAGCATTATATTTCAAAAGCAGGTAGTAAAAAACTCCGATAGTGGAAAACAGTGGGAAAATAGTATTTACGACCATTTTAAAAATCAAAACTCCTTTGGAAGTTATTAAGTTTAATAGCAATATGTATGCGTATACCATTTTTAGGTAAAATATATTACCAGGGGTGTAGCATGCTACAGAATGAGGTTGACTTACAACAGTTGATATAGAATTAGCAATGGCGACCAATTTGCTGTTCTGAGAATGTTATATAGGAGAGTTGATACTCGGGAAGTCATATCCATGTCAATATACATTTTTGTAGGAAGAACTCAAAAAAAATTTATCAATTTTATTTATATTGTAAAGTTCTTAAAACACTAAATGATTTCAACTCAACGATTTCTCATTCTTGACTGTTTGATGAAGACTGACTGATTGCTGTGGCAGCTCGACGTTCCAATATATACAATAATGCTGACCTCGAATGTTCCTCAATCAAAAACATGCCAATCTCGAAAGATCTTGACGTTCCAGATGTCACTTCTGACAAATGCTTACATGCTTTAGATGATTTACATCCTTCCGTAGCTACTACCGCCGATCTCGTTACTGTATCTATATCACTGACGATAGAACACTGATAGACCTCGTATGTTTACAAAAACTTTCGTCAGACATTGGTGCACAGTTGCCAGAATTCACCAAAGAACTACAATAACATTAATTTTTCTTCATAGCCAGTTCACAAGATCTCATGAATATGTTCTACAATGAATATCTTAGCCATTGAATAGTAAGGAAAGTTAAGAATAACTTCATAATTTAGAACAAACCTGCAATGTTAATCACACCTCACACACTAGCTGGCAACATGGCTTTATAGTAAATTCTGACTGCTACTAGCCGCTACGTATCATTTTTCATTAATGTTTTGCAAATTTGAACGTCTATCGGCATTTGAACAGAACCGAACTGTCAACCGTCTACGTCAGGTCAGTGTCAACCGTTTTGAATTTTGACGTGAGCGTTCGAATCAGACATCGTAGTTTTTGTTAATTTTCTCTGTTTTATCTGGTTTGAATTTTGCTTATTGTTGCCAAAATGATGAAATATTGTTATGTGTGTAAGCTGTTCAGCACCCAGGCTGAAGCTGCAGGTGTAACCATCAAAATATAGAGGAAACATTGTTATATACGAATAGGTAAATTGCTAACGAAACCTTATAGGCAACTGCAGCAGCCAAACTTGCCCACGGGCAGAGAATAACAGTATTAATTGTCATATTGACATGGAAATTGAAAGGACAATGTATTACTATATATATATATATATATATATATATATATATATAATATATCTCCCATTTGCTCTTTACCATGCCGATTTGCGTACGACACCCCAATGCACAGATGCACAGCCGCCGATAAATACCTAACAACATCGGCAGACAAATGGGTGCAATTTTCGTGGCGAGACAGGAGTCATTATTCGAGCCGTTGTGCATTTTCTTTATTTTCCCCGTAAACAATGGCGTAAAAAGAGCCCCCGCCTACCCAAGCCTCTTATCTGCCTTATACAAGTCCTCAAAGAGAAATAGCACGCATATTGTTAGCTCGTGATAACACTGCGACGCCGACGGAGCGAACCTCAGAGGTATGCTCATATATTATACGCACATTTATGTATCAACGGTTATGTGATAGGGCTTTGCCGGTGTTCAGTTGCAGGTTAGACTTATCCAGTAATATTTATAGACGAGTAGTATTGAAACAGGGCGCGCGTACCTTAAGATAAGGGCTAAAACGTGCTTAGCAAACCTAGATATTTATGCTGTGCCATCATATCCACGGTTATGGAGGCCGTCACTAAAGTGCAGCTTCTGATTTCTGAAGTACCAGGACATAAACAATGTCATCGATCATAGATTCATAGGATGAAATTATTTCGACGAAGTATAAATCAGGTATTTTAAGTATGAAGTACATTCATTCTACTGTCGTCGCCAACTATATGATTAGTATATAGTAAGTGTTTGGCAAACCTTTGATCTTTCTGAATTTTGGTTTTTGAAGGCACTTATATGTTCTCTGTACCTTGTTGTAAATGCTCTAGCCGTTTGACCTATATAAACAGCATTACAGAAATCCTATAAACACCTGACTTACACATATTTGGTTCTTTTGCCTCTGCATTTATTAAATATGACCGTAAGTTAGGTGCTGACCTATTATTTATACTTACTGGACTATTATACACCGCTTTTATCGTTTCCGATATCTTATTACCAATGATTCCAAAATATCGAAAAAAACACGATTCCCAGATTAGTGATGACAACAATCCTTCATAAAGCAGTAACACAAGAGGTGAATCGAATAATAAAGCAATATTGTGTTGATAGATAAATAATCTGGAATAACATTCAGAGGTATTCCAGTTTGAGCTGCGAATGTCGGAAGTACGGTTTGTAAATTGTTTTTTACATCCATCTTATTACGTGATCGCAGTTTGCGAAACATGTTCTCTAATCCTACGTTAATGAATATAGGAGAATTTGAGATTCGACACAGACAAGTGAATTCAAGTCTCGAATTCTTAATTAAACGGAATTCTTACTTAAAAATACTTCTATCATCCTCCCACTCTTCCTTAATTAAGCAGATTTATACAATACCTTTTTTGCGGAAGCACGTTCCTCTGAGAATTCTTCATTATATTCCCTTCGACAGTGACAGCGCATAAAATAAACTAGTTATTTTGTACTCCTGGAGATTTAATTACTTTTTTCTGCACTGTTGGTATCTCAGTTCTCGCTGGTCGGCTCGAGTAGAAAACTTTGGGTAGGAGATTAAATGTTTCCTTTCTCTATTTTCAATATTCCTCGTGATCGCCATTTTTACGAGGAAAACAATTTTTAATTAAAATATTAAGGTGTGGTATGAAGGAGCGATGCCAGTCATTTTCTTACGAGAATAGTATAAGGGTGAATCATGAGTTAGAATATTTTAATAAATTTATTCCCAAATGCTTCAGACAAACAACTTGAAAAAATATTCATCTTATTTTTATCAGAACTAACGATCAATCTACGTGAAGTATAATAATAATTGTTCACAGATAGGGGGTTCTCACAGCAAAAAATTAAAAAACCTGGGAGAGCTTTTAACGGCTGTATATCATAGGATACGATGAAGGAACGATGGGGTGTATTGAGGACGAGTTTATATTGCGTTTACAACCTGGTTATCGAGGTAGTGAGTTTTGAAATCTCTTCCTCGCGTTCTTGCAACAGGTTGAGAGCGGAGAGAAGTGAAGAGGATAAACATCGAAAATCAACTTTAGTATTAAGATACAAGTGTGCAATTTCCTCACAACATTGAACTGAAATGCGCCACTGAATCCCAAATTTGATTTGTGAAATCGTGTGCATGAGTTTCACGATATAATGTCCAACAATAATACTAATATTAAGTACTACTGATTTTTTATTATGAACTTTTTAAACATTGAGAACTGACTTAGCCTTCCACATATCGGTTCAGACGTCCTTGAACATCCTTTGATATCCTTCAGTCATCCCTCGACTTCCTCGGTAATAGTCACTGTTCTACAGTGAAGGACTTAATCAACCTAGGCGATCATCGCGGTAGCTCGGCGGCAAACAGTAAATGGTAATTTATAGTTAGTTATATGTGTATTTAACAGAAAAGTGTCTGATAGCAAGATAGATTACGATACCGAAACAGATCAAGATAGTCACAGTATTACAGTTACCTTCGTTATTGAGTTGACTTACACGCCATCTATCGCCACTTTTAGCAATTACGCGGTACAGGTACCAATTTTACTGTCTCACGGTGTATTGATGTTCACCTTTGTAAGACATATTTATTCTGATTACTGAAAAATTGTATCATACATTTTGTCTGTAAAATAGTTTCTACAATAATAGGACGTTACATTTTAGAGCTATAGATTAGAATAGCATGTTTCAAAAATGGATTACTTCATATTTTACTGCCTATACGGAAGTTGCTCAAATTTCCGATGTAGTGTAGACTAAAATATTTATTAGGTATCTCCGAATGTTATTCCTTGTTTAAGTTTAGTCTTTGAATTACAGATAGTTTGTCCAGCTTTTCTGGCAGTAATCAAAACACTATCTAATATTTTCGACACCACCTTTGCATTTCTTTGGAATAAGAAAAATACATATATTTGAGTGGTTGGTGTACAAGATTTTTAGGACCCTCATGCCCTAGATTACAATTGAGATGCATATTTAGAAATTTTTTAATTGAAAACAGTAGGAAATGTACCTACGTATTTTGGAAAAGGAAGCATTTTTTATTAACGTACGCGCGGCAGTTACTAGGACGATAAATTTAATTTAATTTTCTGTTTTATTGGAAAATTCGCTGACAAGGTAATGAACAGTAACAACTGACACTATATCCGTGAAAAGTCTAACGATATATTCAGTAAAGTGATTATATTCTATCAGATTTGAAATTCAACTAAGATCTAGTATACAAAACACATAGATGAGAGCGTCAGAAGTCATTCTGTTCTCCACGTTCATCTGGTAGTTGCATGTCTTTGATAAAAGGCAACCACCTCCTTCAAAACTAGTAAATTACATTCCAAAATGCTATAATCAATCACAGACTGGCACCCGATACCACAAAGACTGTGATTAATTTGTGTGTCATTTGTATTAAAAGGGTGGGGTAAATTTGCCACCGCGAACATTTGGGCTCAAACAAGCTGCATGACAGCGATATCGCTACTACTCAGGCCCCGGCCCATGCATGCTTGCTGTGGCAAATTATTCAAAGAGTAAATATTTGTTCTCTGGAGAGGGAATGGCCCAAAAGTCTGTACTGGCGCAGACACTCCTGACGCTTTGCATATTATGCAGTTTTTAGTTTTTATGGGCTATATGGTAGGCAGTGGCGTTACCTTAAGGCATAGTTCACCAAAGCAGACATATTGTTCATATAAGGCTGGTCAATGTTAAATATATGTATATATTATATAAATGATTGACATTGAGATTCAGTGTTGCACCTAGATTTATAAGAAAATGGTTTGGTTGATCACTTAGCCTACAAATAGCAATATCATTTTTCATCATATTTCACGTTGACTACTAATTGAAACCATATGCGTATGAATGAATGGATATATTTACTGACGTTTCGGCCACCTTGACAGCCTTTATCAAAGCATAAAACAGAATGAAAGTTTTTTTTGTTATATAACAACATTAATATTTATGACTATTTCCAGGGTGACAGTTTTGTTTCCAAATACTACTATGACAGGCTAGAATCCTGATGATGCATATGCATTGTTGGTACATCCAAAATAAGGGACATAGTGCGATTGTACTGCAACATCGCAATACCCCCATTTGGGATCCAAGAAAAAATCATGAGGCAACCTGGATAAAAACTTATGGTGCATCAGTGGTTTTGGAGAATAGCTGAAACTTTAAAATGTTGAGGCTTTGAGTTGCCGCCAACGATATCACTTTAATTGAAATAATCTTTAAGAATCCTAAAGAAATTTGGAATTGCCGACACTACTGCCTCAAGGTAACCAATATGTTCTAATTAATCTTTGGGGCTAATCTGAAAACTTGATTCGTAAGTTGGAAGACAGCACCTTGAGTACATGCTCATTTTTTTCACAGTTCGTCTTCATCTTGTTGAGTAGCAGTAGCTGTTCCAGTGATTGCGACCTTCTGGAATGGAAGAGCATGCCCAGCTTCTGGGTAGCCGACTTAGCAAGGCCGGAAACATCCTCGTGCCATGATATGCTATTGTTAATGTTTTCCCAGAATATGGATGGAAGGTAATTCAAGTACTGGGCATTCATTTCTACATCTCGACGACTGGCCTACCGCCTTGAGACTTTTTGTCAGAGTTGTTGTATGGGTTTTCTGTACGTTAAACTGGAATCCACTTGTACGTCCCCATTCGCCAATCCTTTTGATGAACTTATTAATATGAGGAACATGTTGGTCCCGTCGATATAAGATTTCTCGGGATGATTCGCCTAGTTCCATGCAGGAAACAAGGGTGCTGTCTTCTGCGAAGCTGTTAATCAGATTGCAATTTCCAACAGTTATTTGATGTACTACAGCAGGAAGAGCGTTGGAGAAAGGGCAGACCACTGTGGAACACCGTCGTTGATGGTAAATAAATACACAATCACATACGAGGATTGGTGCCTGATGAAATTATCTAATCTTTGGAATAGACCCGGTGGCAACCCGTACTCAGCAAGGTTGATCAGAAGTCTCACAACCACACCCTATCGAAAGCCCTCGATATATAGAGCGGGACGACTCAAGAGTCTCCATGAAACTCAATCGCTCTGCTTCACATGTGTGTAAAGGAGGCCAGAAGATTTACTGTGTATGCTGCTTTTGTCTAGATATATGAGAAGCTGCACTTTGATGACAGTTTCCAGAACCTTGGACATAATGTAGAACAGAGTTACATATCTATAGTTGCTGAGTTTACTACTAATATACTCAAATATTTCGCTGATCTTTATACTAGCATAGTAGTAGGTAAATAAATTAGCACCATTCTTGGCAACTATGACACCTCTACAGAAGTAATTTAAAAAAGACCAACATCCAACATTACTAACATCCATGCATCTAGCGCGCCATGTGAAAAGCAAATCACCCCAGTTCTACATATTTTACATTGTGGTGGAGGAGTGATGAAGTCCAGGCTTATTGTCAGCATTTTTTATTAGAGACAAGGTTTTTTCAAATCCCAAACATGACCTTCAGACGTAGGAATATTAATCTAGCAGAAATAAGCCTTTCAATTTATAAACCTTTAATAATAGAATAAAATTAACGAAGTATTAGTTGTAAGATATCAGTTTCAGCATATGTGGTACAGTGAGCACCAAGGTCGGTTAGGGTGAGCTTCTCGCATTTGGGGAATTAAATTACTCCGAATTTCCTTGATAAAGTTAACAGGGATTCCCTCGTCAATTTTATAACAAATTCAATTTCTGGTCTCTCAATTGAGTTAATGCGAGATAAACTTATTGCTTTGAGAGTACCACTATAACACTGTTAACATCCAAAGACTTTATATATTATGGAGCGGAGTGCTTGAAGTGATTTATCGAAATCAAAAGTTAGAAAACCTATCGCGCTCCAGAAGCGCTGCGAGAGGATAAATGTCTATACAAATAGACCTTGAAATTCAGTAAATTGTAACAGTCGTGTACCATTCCACAGTGTCGAGGTTCTCCATAAGAATGACTTTTGGACTTTCGGTTGAACATTCACCATGGTAGAATCCATAGAATAAGGATATATCAGCCACTTTTCTTCCATGTACCCGACCGAGGAGGTACTTTGTAAGACCTGGATTGTATCCAGAAGCCTTATGGAGCGATTCAGAGAGCAGATTCACACATGTTTTATCTCAGCCTTGAGCGGTTATCACAAGCATGTAATGCTTTTGACATCAAAAGGTATCTACAAAATTACGAGCTGCTGTAGAAAGGTTTATAGTGCTGTGGTGAGGAGAACGATGGGAAACCATGAGTATATCAATATTGTCGCTTACAGATTATCACATCGAGACATGTTATTCAAAGATACCAAAATGTCCCGAAGCTCCCTACTTTTCAGAGAAAGGCAAACAAAAAAATCTATTCGTTTCCAAGTGTCGCCCTTTATGGGGACGCCCATTGGCAATTAACACCTTCAAGACATCTGCCTACAAGAGATGTACTGGCAAGTCTAGGCTAAAAACTAAAAATGCGTACAATTAAAAAAAAACTATAAAATCCATAGACCTCAATAGAGATTGTGACATTTGCCCCCACAGTACTTAGAATGTAGGAGATGTTGGCAATTAGTCATAGTCACTTGTGTCCGCAAAGCAGGGATGAAATTTGACACTCCTACCGTCTAGAGTACCACAGTTTGCCTCGCAAATAGGTATAAAAATATTGAGTAAGTAAAAGAAATGCAGGTCCCAGTCGTTCTCTTGCTCTAAGAATATCTATAGCAATCGTGAAATAAACTTCAGTTCATAGCGCAATATAAGGTGCAGCTCTTATCCAACATTGTCTACTGATACTTTGAGATTAGCTTGTGCGTATTACGAATACTAGTTGGAGACGCATTCGGAACGTTGGTATTCTGCTTTGAGTATACAATTTCTTTCCCAGCAGTACAATTTACCAGCGAACACATTGTACGCGCAAATCTAGCGACAACAAAAAGGGTATATCCTGCTTGTGGTAACCGTCTAACAAAAGTTATTTTTTAAAAACCCATATCCGCAGGAGCACAAAAGACCTTTATAACAATCTATTAAGAGGCATTTATGTCTATTTTCACTTCGCAACATCGGGCTATCCAGTCATTTAAGCCGTACACAGCATTGCGTTCGTATTGCGACACGTGTTAATGTCGTTGTCGTTTTGTTTCCGCAGTTTCAACGCCGCCGTTGTTCGTGGGTGCCCTACCGACAGACGTCCTTTTATCTTTTGTTTTTGGGGTGGAATCGATGGATGTTGCGTCGATATCAAACAGGTTGGTTACTTTCTATATAATGGTACAGTTATATAATCTCTACTTTGTATAATGTCAAAGTGATTTTTTCAAATAACCAGTGAGCTCACTGATAAAGATTTGGAATGAGTGGATCCAGAAAGATCATTAGCTGTATCTTTAGATGAAAAAATTATATGTTCATATTGGGATGAGAATTTTTAGAACTGATTGCAGCATCTTGCT